>JANHMN010000001.1:160915827-160982208 GCA_030674055.1 Rhabdomys pumilio
ACACACACACACACACACACACACACACACACACACACACACACACTTCTACTTTAACTGTCATCCTGGCCACAGACTAATATTTCAGTATCTGTTCAATTTTCCATCTCAAAGACAAGTAAAGAGTCACCTATTTTCTTAAAATATTTTGGTCAATTTTACCTCTGCATATAAAAAAGATGATAATATATGAACAAATGTGTTAGACAGTGAATCTTAGGCCACTTCATATATTAACTCTGTGTGTGTGTTTATGTGTGTGTGTGTGTGTTTATGTGTGTGTGTGTGTGTGTATGTGTGTGTGTGTGTAGCATATATAGTGCATATATGAATCTTTAAAACATTCTATAAAATCAATATCAGCTTTCATTTTATCTTTAAGCATTTGGTATAGAAATGTTAATTGATTTGCATCTACTCTGGACCTACTGCTGAGGCAATACTGTACTCTCTATACAGACAATTTAATACACAAGGTCATTTTTTCTGTCATCATTACTTTAAATGTAATCATTTTCTACAAGAAGGAGCTCACAGTAAACATACCCTTCAAGTCAGAGACCGTGCAGCATATCTTAGGAAGTCAAAATTATCACCTCCCCTTGAGTTCCATACAAGAGTTCCTATGTCGACATATGACCAGGAACCCAAAGTCTGTTCACAAACTCTGTGGATACTATCTAAAACTGCAAGAGAGAAGTTGTCAGCCCAATTTCAGCCTTGCTGAATCCAGTATTGACTTAGACAACAGTATATACATTCAATAGGGTTTACTTGGTGTGATGGTTTGTATATGCTTGGCCCAAGGAGTGGCACAATTTGGAGGTGTGGCCTTGATGGAATAGGCGTGGCCTTTTTGGAATAGATGTGTCACTGTGGGTATGGACTTTAATACCCTAGTCCTAGATGCCTGGAATCCAGTATTCGGCTAGCAGCCTTCAGATGAAGATGTAGATCAGCTCCTCCTGCACTGTGCCTGCCTAGACACTGCTATGCTCCTCCATGTTGATAATACACTAAACCTCTGAACCTGTAGCCAGCCCCAATTAAAAGTTGTTCTTTATGAGAGTTGCCTTGGTCATGGTGTCTGTTCATAGCAGTAAAACCCTAACTAAAACACTTGGGCCTTGGAGAGATTCTTCAATTGGAAAACAACAGAGACACAAATGCTGAATTACAGAATGGTTTGTTTCTTTCGGATTGCTTTTATTCTCCAAGAAACACAATGACACATTTTTATATAAAATTAAATGCACTATCAGTACTCTCAGCGCCATTTAAATATGTTTTTATTATTTCCTCTAGATATTTGCAGCGTAGAATGATTTGCTCAGCTTGAGTTTCTTTCTTTTTATTGACATAGAATTAACTTTGCTGACTTGATAAATCCAGACTAAATTAAACTAGAATTACATTAATTTTGATTTTTTTTTAAATAGCTGCTTCAGCTAAGATAGCCTTAGTGAAAGTATCCATTTTATTCTTTATGTAATTTTGTGGAATTTTCCTCACTTAAAACTGAGTTTTAAGCATCTTTGTTTTGTTTCTTTTGTTTACTTATTAGTTTAGCAATGAAATATTTGGATTACATTTAATATTGTTTTATGAATTTATAACCTTCCATGTAAATTTTTGTAATACATAAAACAAAATAAGGCAAAGATAGGCTGTAATATAAATTAAGATGTAGAGATTCCTATTTCTTTTTAGAGGTTAAGACTCTTCATAATAAGTATGCTACAAACTGTGGAGTTAGCACGATCTCTTTTTCCTTTGTAAAGTATTTCTATAGAAACTCACCCTAGAAACTTCTCCCATGATTCAGCAGTGTAACTAATCTGTTTGTAACATTTTACAACTTGACACAAGCTAGAGTCTTTCTGGGAAGAAGAGCCTCAGTTGAGAAAACAACCATCATATCGTCCTGTAGACAGGCCTGTGGAACATTTTTCTTGGTTAATAATTGATGTAGGAGGCCTGGTCCACTGTGGGGTGTTGCACAGCAGTAGAAACCTAAGATGCCACTCTTAGAAACCCTTCCACACCAAAAGCACAATAAGCCTCCAAGGTCATCTGCTCCAACCTTGGCACTCACTTCTGACATGCTAGATAGTTCAACAGGACTTGTTAGCCCATAGCACTAACAGTAACCCTGAGTACTGTCCTATTAGGGTCTGGAACGTTATTTTCTGCTGTCACCTGTACACGCCACAGTGTATTTAGCAGATCAGAACAACACATTTTATCTCAATATTGTGGAGTTCTGCATGAGTGTCTGCTGGTGTTTTTGCTACAGGTTTTATGACTGAGGTCAAGTTGTTGGTCATTTGGGATTAGTACACCATCTGAAAGAGTTTACCTCTGAATCGACATTCTAGTTGTTGATGGAACTATTTATTTCAGATGTTGATCTTGGAACTTAAAATAGAACCACAAATCTGCATGCCCAAAGTTATGTAACTCATTCTCCTGCAGTGCCGCTATCCTTCTGCTCATCTTCTGACTCCATCCCTGTGGATTCCAAGTAATGGGCAGCCAGGAGTCAGATCTATCATCAAAAGACATTCATTAACTGACTCCTCATTGGTTACCAGAGTAATGTCCAGCCAACGGTTGATGTCACCTCTCTCTTCACTAACACATTTAGAAAGGAACTTTAACTGCCATGTGCACTGATCTTTCCTTGGAGCTCTTGCCATGAGTTCCTGTCACACTATCTGTCCATCTATGGTGTTAATAACTGTTTTAATAAATTTCTTGTCAGGCAATCTGCCTCAGGGTCCCTCTTCAAACCAGAATACAAGCCCTTTTGGTACTTCACTGCCTTTTAAGATGAGTATGTTTTCTGAAATGAGTATGTTCTTTGGAATTAAGGAGTGTAGGTAGAAATGGTTTTAAAGCTTATAGATCAAATATTTGAGAGCTTATAGGGATACTGAAGCTGGTTCTCCTCATTGTTGATTATTTGCAAGAGTCACAGAAACAAAATATCCTGGAATAAATACTAAGCTACCACCCCCCCACACACACACATACACAAATAGGGGAGGGAGGGAGGGAGGAAGCTGCCCTGGAAAGACACTCCAGTGCCTGCTAAGCACGTGCTTAACTACTTTGAAGGTTGAGGGAATGGAGAGAATGAATAGTTTCTGCACAGAACCCAGCTTGTCTGTCTGGCAACCTTAGCAGGAATTACTTTAGTAACTGTCAGCGTGCTCAGAAAAATAAACCCTACCTGTCCTTGACAGGAAATCAGCCTTGTATGACTTGGTCACTGCCCCTTTTGAAAGCTGAGGACATGTTGTTTTGCAATGCCCCAAAGGAAAATAAAGCTTTGTTGACATCTGTCATTTTAGTATGTTGTGTGTTTCTCTCTGTTTCTCAGTACATTGTTTCCTAGGAGAGGTGTCCTTCAAACAATCCCAGAGTCAGAAGCAGCATGCTGAATGGGGAGTTGGATGCCAGTATTTCTCACTTTCAGCTTCTTCAGAATTCTCTCTGAGTCTAATAGGTGTTAGCCCCAAGTTGTACTTTTCTATCCGTAGTTCTTGAGCTGTGTTCTTTGGGATTTAAAAGGAATCAAAGGTCTGGATAACTTTGGGTTGTAAGAATCCAATTGTCTATCTAGTTAAATTCAACAATGTGGTCTTTTTAAAGCCGTTTAGAAGACAATGAAAGGGTCAATGGAGCACACTAATATCCCCAGGTATCCTTTTCAAGCCATCATTATAAGTAGTGCAGTTGCCTGATGTTTTTTTTTCTCTGTAGGTGAGAAATGGTTTTTCATTTCAGTGTATTATACCACACACTGTGTTGAGAACTAGTCAAGCCTTGATATTGTATTTTAACATTATTTTTTTAAAAAAACAAATCAACACATTCTCAAGTGACCAAAGGTCCAAGGTAGTGATACATTACATTTGGAAAGGTAAGAATAACACAAAGTGACGTGTTGGGATAAAGCTAGAAAAGTCACTATAAAATTAATGATACATTACATTTGGAAAGGTAAGAATAACACAAAATGACATGTTGAGATAAAGCTAGAAAAGTCACTATGGAATTTATTTTTCTTAAAAAAATCAAAGGCATGGTTATAAAATGGCAACATTTAAAACACATGCATGTTTTAAATCATTAGTTCCACAAAAAGCTTGACAGAACTACTTAGCTTATAGCTAGATATTTATTAAAACAAAAATTCCAAGCAAACTGCATTATAAATGCACATACACTCAGATTTGACTTAACAGTCCTCTTTATGACTGTCATTTCTGTTTGTATACCATTCGTTCTTGATGCATATAGAAACATCATGAGAATATATCTGACTTCTTTTGGGTTGAATTGACTGTGAGGTCTGATAGGAATTTTTAAACTCTTTATGATTTTCCAACAATGCCATTCCTGTAAAGAACATTCTCTGTGAAAGATACGGCTAAACTATGAACATAGAATAATTTTTGGGAAGATATAAAATCTGTTCTTAAATGTAGAATGTAAAGAAGGTTTCCCTGGTTCTGGGATTGTTTCCAAATCAGAGAAAATTGACTTACAGACTTCCTAAAAGGTTATTTCCTGAAGAACACTCTTAAGTTTCTGGTTGTGATGGGCATATAGACAGAAGAGCAGCCCCACCTGTATCCTGCAAATAAAGATCCTCAGATGGGTGGGAAAGGCAGAGTGTTTAGTTCAGAATTGGATTCCATGAGCCTCTAAGATTCATAGAATCTGGAGCTTGTATAAAATGTACAATTTTGGGTCCCACATTAGATCAATGGAATCAGATTTTGGCTTTTAGTAAGATGGTAACTTTTTGCACAATAAAATATGAACAGCATTTAATTATATAGAACTATATTTTAAAAGTAAGACGTCAAAGAAATCATGGTGCTTCTAAATATAATTTTGAACCATGACATAATCCATGGCAAGGTATTAATTTGGCTATCACTTTCTCCTTAGGTTTGCCAAGGAAACCTGAAGTAAAAATTTAAAGGTTCTTTAAAAAGTCAGTTAGATGGTGTTTTGATGGGGCAAACACATAAAGAAACATTTTGTTAAAGTGTACACTGGTGTAAAGCCTAAGACACACTAGTAAAATAACATTTCACTAAAGCAAACACAGGAGAGGGGATGTTCTACTAAAACAAACAGATAAAAACACATGATGAAATATTCTTTGCTAATGACACACATATATTGGTCTACCTTACATTGCATAATTGAGTTACATTTGTCGAGGCACCACAGAGAGAAACACCAAAAAACTTCTGGTGATGTACTACTGTTGCTGCTTCCAAAGACTCAGGCTGACTAGATGCATGTGCTGAGACAAGACTCATGATGAGACAAGACACATAGAAGACACATGATATTTAAAGGGTGTAAATAGGAATCCATACAATCACAGAGACAGAGCTTGACTTGTTGTTACAGCCTGAAGGTCTCTCGTCCTTGCTGATCTTCTCTTTACTGAGAGGGACAAAGCTGGAAACTTCTCCTGCCGTTCCTGTTGGTCCCTCCTGCTGACTGGAGCCGAGGCTGAGGCCTGACTGTCTCTACTAAATTATGTCACTGCTGTTGCTAACCTGACTCTACCTAACTAATCTACTGATATATCTATAAAGTGATATATCTATATTTGCTAGTGGATCTGGCTGCAGCTAGCTGCTAACCTGTAAACTAAACTACCAATTTCCAGACAACACAGACAAAAGTTACTCCAAAAAACCTTTTTAACGGGTCCACTTTCCCCATATCCTTTCTTTTCCACTGCTGGTGGGAGGTATGTTTAAAAAAAATGCTTAAAAACTATCATTAAAAATAATATTTTAAAAATGAAAGTTACAGAAACCTGCGTAGACTTTATCAGCATCTTTGTAGATTTTATGTCCTTATAAGAGAGTTGCTGATGTGGCCACTCTTCTTCAATATAAACTAGTCTTAAATAAGGAAGTTATTGCTGCAGATAAAGGAGCGAGGGCAGCTCATCAGTCACTGTAATCTTTCCACCACCAGTCTTGTGATGAACTCTTTTATTAACTCCTCTAACCATCTTACTATGCTTGTAGTGAACACCAGAAGCTGTGCAAGCACTTGTGCAAGCACAGAGGAAGAAAATGTTCCTCAGCATCATTGAACATCATGTCTACCTGTTCAGTGGGACAAAATAACACAGTTTTCTAAGTTGGGGACTGTAGCCAAGTGAATGGAGCCTAAGATGTTAGAACAGATAGAGTTCAAATTCCATTTTTCTCCTCCTCCTTTTTTCTTCTTTCTCTTCTTCCTTCAACTCCTACTCTTTCTTCTTTTCCTTCTTCTTCTGTATTCTAAAATACTGGCACATTTTAAAACCTTAACTATCCAAATAAATTTCAGAGTATGTTCTGTTGTTTTTGATACATTTTTCTAACTAGAGGATAACTCTCACGGTTAAGGGCTCCCTCCACTGCTCCAAGGCCTCTCGTAACTCTAAAATCAATAAGTGTCATTGACTTATACTTGAAAATGGTCTTTGCTTAGGAAACAGGTGGAAATTTTACCTCAATGAGAATTGATACTGACCACCCAGGTTAGGTGGGCTGCTTAATGAACTCCATGCCAGTGGCACTATTTGGCCCAGTGCTTGTAGTTTCTTATAGGTACATAATAATAATAACAAGAGAAACATGATGGCTATTGTCAGCTGAACAACTAACAGAAGACTATAATATTGATGACCAGGTCTTAATTATTCTTCACAATGCCATTATCTTTTGGTTAATTTATAATAGTATGTATATTTATAGAGAAGAAAACTGAGGCTAAGTAAATACTGAAGGATTTGATGGTATTAATAGTCCAACCAAAGAATGATGTTACTGTGTAAGCCTGTATTTACTGTGTAAGTAATTTACTGTGTAAATTACTCTAAATATTATTTATCAGTTGATAAGGAACATTCAATGCTAATATAGGCCATGATGATGGCTTTTGGAAAGATCAAAATTGTTAGAACATTTTCTCCAGTTTTACTAAGCTGCATCCTGTATCAGGAAACCAGTCTAGAAGAGATTTCTAAGACAAAAATGTTCTGCCTCAGGACAAAATGTATGCTCATTTTAGCCAACAAGTGATTCTAGAAGTTACTTGAAAGATGAGGTTCTAAGTGCAGGAGAATTAAGAATGTGTAATCCCCACTGCTGCCCACTTACCCAATAGTGATGAACCCAGAACCCAGGTTGGAAACCTTAAAATATGTCTCACTATGTCTGTTAAGAAAACATGTGCTGATTCTGAGAATGCGTAAGTGTAACTCAGGGAAAGAAGTAAGAACTAGGAATTATAGGTACATATTAAAGCCATGAGCTGAGATTAGATCACTCAAGGAGAGAAAATAGAAGTGAGAATTCATCCTGAACCACAAGTTGTCAGCATACTGGTTAGAACCCAGGACCTTTGAGATTAGAGGCATAAACAATTAAAGTACATCTTGGTCAATGTGTGTCCTATATGGCTTCTACTTGACAGATCTCTCATTTCTCATACCAAATGAGTAAGAGAAATGATAGTCTCTTGTGGGGTCTGTGAGAAAGACTGTCATATGTGTAAAGTCCTGAGTCACAGGGATAGGCCAAGAATTGTAATGGTTGGTAGCACAGGCTCTGCTGCTATTTACTAACTCAGTGAGTTCTAGTTGTCTTTGTTTCCTCTGCACCCCATACCTTAATCTACAAGGTAAGACTACAACAGGTCACCTCAGCATTTACAAAGACGATTAATGAACAAAAAGTGGTGGTTTTGACAGATGTTCAAACCTACTCAAGGATAGCTGCTTTCCATCAGTTAGTGAGAGAACTGTTGCTGGTATCTGTTCAAGAGTTGCTATTTACCTGTAAGTGCTCCTGCAGTAGGGGAACGTACAGGGGAAAATCCACATGGAAAATCAAATTAAGCTTACTTAGTCTAACTGAGCAAGCTTCTTCCCTGCAGCTGAAAAAAAATAGGTGCTATAAGGAGTAGAAAACTTTAACCATACCCAAAAGGAAATGAAAATAAGGCAAAATTCTATGAGGCAGGTCGTTCTAGAGCTATCTGAGTCCTGGAGAGGACTCATCTGGAGGGCATAGCACAGTAGAAGTTGAGTTTCAGTCGTGAAGCCATAATTGCAGAGACTCAGCACTCAGGCAGACTTTGTGCCAGAGGTGTGTTTCATCAGCACAAGATATAATTCTAAAAAAAATCATCTCTAGCTATTACCCATAGATTAATGTTGTTTTGATTCTAAAGTAATAAGTCATGGCCATTCAATCCACTCTCCCCACTAATTTCCCTAGTAATTACCTTAAGTGATCTTATGTTTCTATAAATACTCAGTTTGGAGTCTGCCACTGTCTTCTCTCTGGCTTACCAACCTTTTGAAGGGTCAGTCATTCTACTGTAGTCACTCAGATGGAAAACACCTGAAGATTAATGGATTAGGAAATTTGGAGCACAAAGTCCATTTGGCAGCACACATACATCATTTCACACAAAAGCGTAAAGGAAAATCAAAACCCAAAGAGGCTCTTTCATTTTAAGTTCTATATCTCACGGTCTAAAAGAACAATGTAGTAGAAAAATAGAAAGCCTTGTAGTGTGGTGTGTGTGGGTGTGTGAAGGGGTGCACACGTGTGTGTGCCTTTATCCACAGAGGTATTTCAGCAACTCTATTCTTTATCTTCTATATGGAAGATTCCTATTTATCCTTCAGCTCCCAATTCATACTTTTTCTCTCTCTGACACTAGACCATGGTCTTCCACTGCACTCTCTCTAAATAAGCATCTTCTTGTTTATTTCATACAGTGCATTGCTGTGATTGCTCCTAATGAAGACCCCATACTTACCTCTGGAAGTTTCTACTAGAATAATAAAGTTTTGTTTTGCCTGTAGAGGCTAGTATGTAATGTATGAGTCCCCAGAGCTTGAGTTAATTATAAAAGGTACTTTATTCCACCTAAAGTCAGTGGTTTATTAAGAATTTAAAGCATGAGAACACATATAACTCCCCACATATCAGAATCTAAAGCTAAAGACTACATGTAACAGACACATAGACAGTACAATGTTTTGCCACCCCAGGCACTGTGAAAGTTTCTAAAACTCTCTTCTGCTCATGTTAGCAGCAAATTATCTTACAGTCTGGAAACACTGTGTCTCTGTTCTCCTCCATGAGAAACTTCAGATTAGCACTCCCACTTGTTCCCAGTCACACAGGAGACATTGGTAAGATGAAGAAAAAAATAGGCTCAAAGAACATTGATTAGTTTGAGTCTCTTGTTATCTTAAGACTGTGTCCTTAGAAGAATAATAGAGTTTTCATTAGGGAATGTATGTGCTTTTTCCAGTCAGAGCGAGAAAGAAATGAAGATCACACTAAAAAAGCATGAATTTGGGAAGTGTTAAGTTTCTGCAACAGAGAAATAAACACATCTCTCCTCAAGTATGACTGCTCATCTCCTACTTCCAGAGTCCTACCATGGGGTGGTCCTAGGGTTTGACCTGCTGTTCTCCTCAGATATTCATATTTGGATGCTGACCACATACATCTACACACCATGATGAAAGGCAGAAGCAAAGCAAAACAAAACTAACAAGCAAATAAGAAGGAAGAGGAGGAGGAGGAAGAGGAGGAGAAGGAAGAGGAGGAGGAGGAGGAGGAGGAGGAGGAGGAGGAGGAGGAAGAGGAAGAAGAAAGCAACAAAGAATCATAAACTCAACACTTAAATATCCCAAATGCTTGAAGAAATTCTAGCTTACAAATGGATACAGCTATATCTCCATATGGCCAAAAAAATGTTTTCCAGTCTATAAAGTTGAATCTACAGGAGAATTTTATGAGACCTTCCTAAACTGACTTAAAAGGATTTATGAGAAATCCAAAACTCTTTATCGTGCCCCTCTCTCCACTCCACAGTTTCAGCAGAGTAAATGAATGGTAATTGTCCTCATTGCTCATAACACACATGACTCAATTGACATCAATGTAACATTTACAAGTCTAACATTTAACCTTCATGCAGCATCAAAGAGTTCATAATAGGGCAAATACTATGCTTAGCATTCAACTATGTGCTTAATTCTCCAACTCTTTATTTTCTTGACAAGGACATGCCACTGTTTTCTAGGAGGACTTCTACATAAGTACTTGACTTTTCCTAACACTACTTTAAGATTGGTAGAAATTTGAAATAGTACATATCGAAAGCACAAGATTTATTATTTCTAGAGAATTGAGCACTACTACTTCAGAGGTAAGGAATTTCAGAATTCCACAGTGGCTAAAATGGAAGCCATGAGAAGGTAGAGGAGAGAAAAGATAGTCCCCAGTTGATTTTCTGGATCTACTATTCACAAATGTCTGGACATGCATGACAAAGAAGGAAATCTGACCTGCTAGAAACTCGTTTCTAGAATGTACCAGTATTGACAGTTTTTTCCCATTTCTTTGACAAAATACCTTATAAAAGGTATTTTACTGAAAAGATGATGGTTTTATTTTGGTTCACAGTTAAAGAGTAATGTCTATCATGGTGGAGAGGGCTTGGGGGTAGGTGTGTGACACTGACAGTTGAGTTGCATCTGCAGACAGGAAACATAGGTGAGTACTTTCTCCAACATCTTGCTTTTCATCAGACCAAGATACCAGACTACAGCATGGTGATGCTCATATTTAGGGGGATCTTTCTACCAAAATTATATCAGTCTCAAGACTCCCTCAAAAGTGCACTTGGAAGTTTTGTCTAATTTGCGAATGTTGACCCTGTGAAGTTGACTTTCAATATTGTCCATCACCTTGGTTTTTTGTTGGAAACCTTTGTAGGGGAAGAAAGGGCCAGATGTTCCTCTTTAGAGGGGACAGTTGTCAATGGTTATTATTTCCTATAGCAGGCATTTGTCCTCTAATTCCCCTTCATGTATTTGTCTCTGAATGCCTGGTAGAAAAGAAACAAAGAAGATGAATAGAGCAGATATAAGCTAGAAGACCATATACACTGAGACACATGGGGCAAAAAATTCTGAACTGCCCTGATTTCTCTACAAAAGAGTAAGCTATGGGGAAAGAAGACAAGAAGTCTCCCTAAAATAACCTAAGAAGACAGAATGCTCCTGTGTCTGAAGGTTCAGAAAACCTAAGAAGCATCTGAAGTGAGGGCCAACAGCAAAGTGCTTCAACAAAACACTGAGAAATTCTAAATGGGCATATCTTCAAAGAGAAGGTAGGGAACAGAAGGTTGCTGGGAAATAAGATTTATATTCTGAATGATGTTCTAAAATTAGGTTACAATAACAGTCACTTAACTCTGTAAACATTCTACAGGCATTGAGTTGTATATTAAATAATCAAACTATCATATGTAAATTATATCTTAATAAAGGCATTCCTAAAAATATGTTCTCAGTAAATAAATAAAACTTCCTGACTGTTTTCAGCAATAAAAACTGAAAGGGTTTTTAGTGTGTTCATAGTCATATTTATGCATTCCTTGCTACAATCTTTTAATTGAAAATACTGTGTCAAGGGGAATGTTATTGAGAGATAAAGTATGGTATCAAATGTCACTTTGGAATCCACTTATTTTTCTAGACATTTTTTCCTTGAATTTTTATAATTTTTATATACTATTTTAAAATTATATCACATAGTATTGCTGTGCATTTTTTTCCATGCCAAGTTTTAGCTACAAGAAGAGGCAAGTGGTAGAACTTCTTTGTCTGATGTAGGAGCAATTAGGCACATGCATTTATAGTTAGGGTTAAATCAGCTAACATTCAATAAAATTAAGACACTAGTTTCCAGAGTGGGGCATGGTCATAGAAGTCTGCATTCTCAATACTAATGAGACAATGTCCAGAGGATTATGCACTAAAGGCAAGCCTGGGCTACATATTAAGCTTCAGGTTCGCAACTTGGATAGCACCTTTCTCAAGACATAAAAACAAACAAAAGCTTCTAAAGCCAAAACCAAAAATCAAAACAAGCAAACCCAAACAAACAAACAAGCAAACAAGAACAAATCGCCTTAGGCCTCTAATCTAAGCAGCCTTATATAACATGTTTAATAGCTACAAATGTGTGGTTAAATTTTTAGATCATACAGAAAATAAAACACTTTCATAATCACAGACACTTCTATTTCTCTTATTCTTGTCACTGATTTGCAGTGTTGGAATTTATAACATAAACTTGCTTTGAGATTCTTTTGTTTCTTGATTCTTCTTGCTTAGAGTGCATTAGTTATCACTATGTGGATTTCTACTACTATTATTTTTTAACATTTTACTGTTTTTATTATATATGCATATTATTCTAACTTTGTAAATTAAGCATTACATCATTTGTGAAATAAGCCTTTCTCTCCTCTCTGTCTTCCAATATCTTCTATATCATCCTTGTTCCTTGCATTCTTTTTTTTTGTAATTGTCATTGTTTGTGTGTGAATGTCTCTCTGTGTGTGTATTCCTAAATATACAAATGCATTCTGCTTAGTTCACTTAGTATTACTTGCATGTATATTCTTTAGAGCTGACCACTTGATGTTGAATAACGAATCTAGGGCTCATCCCTGGGGAAGACTATGCTCTTACTCTGAGCATTCTTGGTTGCCTGTAATTCTGTGTCTACTCTCACTTTTAAAACTCTCACCTCAAAGCAGTAAATCAGACTTGCTGCTGGCAGCTTATACAATCATCCGTTCAGGAGTCTGTTCTTTCTATATTTGGTGTTTTTCAGATTTGTTACTCAGAAAATCAGCTGTATTCTACCCTGTGTCCCCAACATCATCCTAGATTCTAAGGTGGTCATTAGACACTGAAACAAAACAATTAACAATGGATTTCACAATGTCAAAACGTGTCCATTATTTCCAACAGGTGGCCATTGAGAAAAGTCATTATGGAATAAAACAGAACCCATGGAAAGGAGAAATAGAAGCTAGGAGCAATAAAATAAACGTCACCCAATTACAACCAGGTCCAGAATTGAAGCTCACAGTGGACTCCCTAAGAGAGGCCAAGTGAATGTGCATGCAGTTCTGAATACCAAATTTCAGAAGTAATGAGGAATTTCCACCATCTCACATGTTAGATGCTTTGGTAGATAAGGAAAAAAAGCAGAATTTAAATCTTGAGTCTTCATGCTTTTCTTGTTTCTGAGCAGCAATTAGTAAGTCTTTTTCCAGAGACATAAATTAAGGCATAAATTTCTTAGCAAAAAGTAGAATTTATCAGTGGTTCCAAGAATGCCTAAAAGGACTTTCTGCCTAGATCTGTACTCCAGAAATCTTTGACTTTCAGGACTAAAGGTGGTGCTGAGACTATACCTATTTTTGATTATGCAAATGTTGCTCTCATCCTTTTTTATGAGCAGATAAACATGTTTTGCATAAGCACCTTGCTCACAAAATATTAGGAAAGCACCTATATAATAATGAGAAATTGTGATAAACAGGTTGATGATAAATAGACCAATGGCTTATAGATAAATAAGTAGATGATAGGTAGTAAGATAGATAATCGATTTTTTCCTTCTTCTCTCTGTCTACAGAGACTGAGCTGTGGACCACAGTGACACTGAACTAATTATGAAAAGCTTTCCAAGCAGTCCCTTTCTTCTCACCCAATTAGAATAAAGGGTGTAGGAGAAACTTAGCCAAGCAGGCCCAGCCACACACTGGCATGTGTGCCACTGATACTTCCTCCCTGAGCCAACCAAGAATCTGTCAACACAGCTAGAAATCACTGATGCTGGATCAGGCAGTAGAGCTAGCCATTGAGAAAAAGATAGTGTCATATCTAGCTACTTGAGAGCCAATGAGATGCTGGGAGGAGTGGATAAATGTTTGCCCAGTTCTTGTAATAAATGAGTCTGCTTTTGCCACTTGCCCAACTCCTGTGGTCTGTGTCATTGACTCTGTGCCTTCTTACCCCACCTCCAATGGTCTTGGTCGGAGTTGCAAGCAACAAAAGGGTGTGGAAACATCTTGCTCAGACTAAAGTACGTATATAAGACACTTCTTAGCAATTATATTCCTCCACCTAAGTCATGCAATGCCGATAGGGAACTGAACGGAACACTAGTGTGGACTAGCTTTCTCTGGTGCCTGTAAAAATAAAGCAATAATTATTAACAAAGTTCCTAGGTGTATCTATCATACATGAGGACCAGAGGCAGCTACTATGCTGTGATATTTGTCTCTCTGGCAAGAAATTTTTAGGAACATGTCCCAGTGGTTCAATACATTATTACTGAGAATGAAAAATAATAATAATCCCAAATAAAAATTGCCTGAAAAAGCCCACTGCATCTAGTTAGACTAAACACTGTCAGCTACATTGAGGCATTAATAATAAAGCAATGCATAGATAACGTGAAGCCAAACAACATAATTCATTTAGATATCCCATCCTTGCCTTAACTGAACAGTACAGTTTTATATTACATTGAAATCTCTGTCCTGTCAAAAAAGAAATGTCATTTTTTACAGAGAACAGTATAAGTAGAACATACTCTGAACCATGCAACAGGTAAACTCATTTACATATTGTGATCTTATCTTGGAGTACACACAGTGAGTCAGAAGTTTTCTTTATAATTAAAAGTTTATTGTTTTCCCTTAGAATACCAGTAAACTGAATCTAGTACAGTGATTCAGGCAGGATGATAAAGCACATAGATTATTTTTCTTTGTTGCTGTGATCCACAAAACCTTCCATTCCCCCAACTAGCTTTTAGTATGTTTACTAGCAAGGATCGACAAATTATAGCTTCATTTGGAGCTGATAGTGTACTTTGAAGCAATATAATATGATCTTTGGATTGATTTACAGGCTGGCTAATGCTACAGTTTAAATGACTTTGTTCTGGCCACAAATAATGTAGAATTAACCAGTTTATCTATCCTTCTGTCAAGCCAAGCATAAAGAATGTAATCAGCATTTCTAAAACTTTCTAAAATTAAACTGAAAGTATAAACACAGACCCTGAATGGAAAAATCCCAAACAAAAGCTTCGGGCCCTGTCTGTTCCCATGGCTGGTTTTTAAAGGAAGGGAAGGCAGATTTCAAAAGTCCATATTCGTCCCACAGTGACTTTGATCACTGTAGCAGGATATTTTTCTGCTACATTGTATTTGCAGTGGTGCTCGGTGATTGTACAGTAGAAGAGGGAGGCAGAGTGAGGAGTTGGGAGGAAAAGGAGGGGGAGGAGGAAAAGAGGGAGGAGAGGAAGCAACATGAAGGAAGAACCATGGTCTCTAGCAGTCCTGGGTCGCAATTTCTATCAAAAGGTTAGATATTGAGTAACAATTCTAATTGTGTGGGCATCTTGTGTATTGAGCATTTCCAAATACATAAATCATTGGATAATCTTTAAACACTAGGAGTATTCATTCTACCGGGAACCGCAAGAATGGCGAGTATTGTCTGGGACTTAGCAGAGAACCATGAGAGGGTGATGGGGTTGACCCAAAATCTATGCTTTGGACCACAGTCTCCGTGGGGCTGGTTCTGCTGATTGGCAGAACCAGCCCCCACAGTAACGTCTTTGAGGTGTTCTTGGCTTTAGAATGAGTGTCATCTGAAAACCATCCTCTCAAATCTTTTCTCTCAAAGTAAATAGCCTGGGTTGGCTATGAGATTATAAGTATGCAACCCCTTCAGAAATCCAGAATGACTGAATTAACTGAAGATATTGGAAGTACAAAGCATAGCTTTTAAAACTTAGCCAATTATATAAACCACTGATTACCTGGACAGTCCCTCATACTTCAAAACATTGGAGCATCCGATCTTCAGCCTTCTGGCCCAGGATCATCTGACAGACCTGGTAATGCAAAATTTCTAGGGGCTGATTTCTCTGTCTAGGCAGAGATTATCAGTTGACTATTTCACACAGAGTGTCCTATTTCTGGACAGTAATTTGTCTGTAGATGAAAAGAGGCAATACTTGCCTAGTGGCTGTCTCACTACTACTGGGGAATAACTCTAAAGATGCTCAATTTCTTCTTAGAATTCAAGAAGGGGAAGCTGTCAGGAACAGACAGTTCTCTAGTCAAATGATCTTTAATAAATAAATGTCTGTACCATCAACTCTATGGACTTCTGATGTTTTTGAAAACCAACTACCTATGTAAAGTAATCTGGACTGTTGTCAGTTAACTCCTCTCCATGATTTCTAATTAAAATCTAGAAAACACCCTAACAATAAACTCATAGCCATGAGTTTGCTATCAGGCCCTTAACTCACATTGCTTAATCATTTAAAAACAATTTAAAAAAAAATGTTAAAGAAGGACTGGGTCTAAGCCTTGTACACTCTTTTCCTTCCCCTCCTTTTCCTCCTAACTCCTGCCCCACTGATTTTCCAAATATCACCCATTACAGATCACTCCTGGGATCCCCGAGAAACAGCAACTCTGAACACTCTTGCGGGCACTGCAGAAACAGGAAGTGGAGCAACAGAAACCTGAGGGAAGCAGATCACAGGGCAAAGGCAACTCAGGCTCTGTAGCAAGCAGCCCTTTGGGTAGGAGCAGGAGATACATAGCTGAGGAGATACATAGCTGAGTGATTGTATTCAGCTTTCTCAGAGAAAGCCCATACCTACCTGGATGAGTATGGTCAGGACCTGCATCAGAGATCAGGAAGCCTTTCTTGCAAAAGGTGAAATGCGATGTCTTGAAGTAGATTGTGTTTAGAGGTAACTCTGCCCAGAGCTATTATTCCATATTGTACAGCCTTCATGTTCTACCAGGAGCCAAACCCATGAAATTACCAGCTGTTCTGGAAAGACTAGTCAGTTAAAGTACAAGATCAAGAAAGGATGTTTGAGATCTCAGGTCCCAGGAATTGAAAGAATGTCTGGTATTTTCCAGAAGCAGGTTACAATGGTGGGATGGTCTTGGACAATGAGTATACAATAGTGGGATGGCCTTAAGCAATGGTCCTTGCCTAACCTTCTCATTTTGCTATGCCTTCATAACTTGCTGCCTGATAATAAAATCTGAGAGCTTGATCAGAACCCTAGACTTGCTCTCTTTCTTTGTGTCTCTTGTCCCTTCATTCTTTCGCACCCCCCCACCCATAGGTCCTCATTGAATTCCCATAGGCCAGGGTAACTGGAGCCTGATGTGGAGTATTTAGGTCAGGGGTCTGATCGAATGTTGCTCTTCCATGGATATCCCTCAATCATAGGATCACAGCTTCTCCATGAACACAAGAGAAGATCTGCATTGTGATTGCCACAGAGTCGCCCACCTGTGAGACTGATCCGTTGAAGGTAAGATAGAGCAATGCAAATATGGGAAGCATTAAGTAAGCATGATTTATTCTTAAAGGGTCTCAAGGAGTTCCTCAAGACATGAGGAACTCAGGTCAAGAGAAAGATCTTAACATATTCTTTGATTTCATTGGTGATGTTTGTCTATGGTTCCCTCAAGAGGGGACTATTGATGAGAAAAGAAGGGCCAGGGTTGAACATTACTTAAAAGATTTTTATGAGACCTTTGGTCCTGAAATAGTCCCTGTAGCCTTTTCCTACTGAAACCTTGTGAATGATATACTTAACATCTATAAACAATGGCCAGACATTCAGGAGATAGTAAAAGAGGGAGAAAAAGTTCTACTATGACACTCCCAACCACCTTCTGTTTGTGAATCTGTTTCTATCCCCATGCCAGATTCAGAGTCCCCCCCCCCAAGGCTGTGCCCATAAAACCCTACTAACCTCTATCCTTCCCTTGTGACCCTAAAACTCCTGGCCAAGAATGGGCCTGATGGTGATCTCTCTCCCTAAGAGGCATCGTCTCTAGAAGAGGAGGTGCTCAAATATAACCCTAACTGGCCGCCCTGCACTCCTTTTGCCCTTTTTGCCTGACCCACCTCCTTATGCTACCACTACCGAATTCTGCACAATGTTCCAAACTGTGCTTTGCTTTGAGATTTTCCATTTTGTAAGTAGATTTTTACTCCACTTTGAGGACTGTACATCTGGACAAACACGGGACAGGTATCATCTCTCCAGTAGCAGCCACACAATGTGCATTAATACATTATTCCTAGGGATATAACAATGTCATTTTACAACTTTAGCAGGGAGGATTGAGACTATAGGGACACATGCATGGGGTAAATTGTATCAAGGAAACCAGACCCTGTAGTTCATCAGACAGCCCAGATTAAGGAAAGATTGTGACTTTTTGAGTACATAAAAAGGTAAACAAGCACCATTGCTGTATAATAGCCCCACAGGGGCTATTGGGCTATTGACCCACTATGTGGGTCAAGGTGCTGGCAGGCACATCATTCCCAACTGTCCTAGAGGCTTCTGCTAGGCTGGGTCTCTGCTGTTGGTCTATTCTGGTTAGAATGTCATTTGTTCAACTTGTTGACTCACCTGGGCTGTTGCCCATCCACCCACCAATTCATTTATCTGCACCTGGTCCTGCTCTCCTCTGCTTCTAGACTCAATTTTGCAACTGTTTTGAGTCAGCAGCCCAACTTTAAGACATCAGATAGAAGCTTGACCTGCTTTTATGCAGTTTGGTTTGCTCTTAATTTAATTAATACAAGCATCCTTAACATTTCTATCAGTTTCCCTTCTTGAGATTTCTGAAATATTTTAAAGTATGCTGCGACCTTTTAAGCTTATCCTTAAGGGAGGAAATCAAATCTAGGTGTCCAACATGGATGAATTAATAAATAAACATGATATATCTTCACAGTGGAGTTCTGCTCAGTCATGAAGAAGAATATAATTATACAATTATACCCATTTTAAAAATTTTTATAATTAGAGACTTATGTATCTCAGTTGAATTTATTGCACATTGGAAAAACAGATTGGTAGAATTAATGAGTACATGAGTGATTTTTTTTTCTGTGGACTAAATGATCATTTCCAAACCTGCATGGTGAAATTCTACCTACCAATGAGACAGCATGAAAAGGTGAAGCTTTCATGCAGCATAGATCTCTTTGTACAATGAGGACACAGTGAGAAGTTGACTGGCAGAGACTCCCTCCCTAGGCTGACTTCCAGCCTCTGGAACTGTGAGGAATCTGCTTCTGTTGATTAGAAGATACCCATTCACAGGTACTTTGTTATAGCCACATAGTGTTAAACACACTATGATACTTACCTAAACCTTTGATGTCAAAAATTATTTTCATACTCTAATGATCTGACATGACCATTTTTGAATTCATATTTTGTTAATATCCTTTTGTGAAAAAAAGCATAGAGTTAAGGAGTATTGACTCTGGGGCTCATAGGTTTACATATCTCATCGGCACAGGAAACAGATCTCTACAAAGTCTATCATTATATGGAGAAAAGTTTACAGATATAACTATGAATATCCATGTACAAGGATATATTCTCAATAACAAAGTGGTAGATTTTAAGTCTTTTGTGTTGAGGGTGAGTAAAACCCAATACTAGGTTTTCTCATGTAGTTCAAGATTGTCCTAAAAGTTATAATCTTCTTGCTATGGATGAACATAGAACATGCACAACCATGCCTAGTGAGCATTGGAATTTCTGATATTAAATACTTTTAAATTAATTGAGTAAACAAATGAGTTGATAGTTGCCTTTGAGGATAATATTTCCTAATATCCATTAAAGCACATTGCTTTCAAGAGAAGGATAGCCTGTTAATAGTTTTGCTTTAATATTCTTTTAAATTGAGAATCCTTTCAGAAATAGAGAAAAGTACAGATCCCAATAAAATACAAGTCTACATACCTATCTGCTGTGCATATTTGATATGCATATTTATGATTAATCTTATATTGAAGCACAGCATGCCAAAAGAAAGGGGCTACTTGACACCCCTTTTATGACAGCAAAGAAGTTAGCATGCATCAAAGGGTTTGACAACACCCAGAAGCACCCTTATACCTCTTTGCACCCTGCTGCCCATTCCTTCCTCAGTGACTTCTTGAAAGGCTTTGTTTCTCCTTTAAAACTGTACATGAATTATAACCATAACGTATTTTGTGGCATTGATTATTTTGCTTAAAATATGTAATAGAATTTATTAAGAATTCTGCTTATGGCAGCAATTCATTCAATGAAGTACTTATACACACAGGGTCAGGACAGGGACTGGGATGGGACCTTGTTGGTCCATCCTAGTTAGGTGAGAAGTAAGCTTGTAGATATTGCTATAATTTCTAAATGTACATAATTTTTAACCTAGTGCACTGATGATGTTCATTGCCTTATGCTCAATCAGGGCTATTGTGAGTAGCAGTCTAGTGAACACTTCTACACACTGCTGTTTGGTACAGATCTAGCCTAGAATGCTGGTTGTGACAGCTTTAGCAAGATATAGATCATATTCCTCAAGAATAATTTCAATCTTTTTATAAATCAATACAGGAGACACAAACTCATTGAAATAAGGATGGAGGCAGTAATATCGTTAATCAGGTAAATGGCAAAGAACAAATGGAGAATGGAGGCATATATTCTTGTTACCTCTTCATTTGTTCCTTCCTGATGTAACTGACATGTTTTTAATATTAACTCTCTCTCTCTCTCTCCCCCTCTCTCTCTCTTTCTCTCTCTCTCTTTCTCTCTCAGTGAGTCTGTGTACATGTGCGTGCATGCATGTGTGTGTTCATGAATGCATGCATGTGCGTGTGTGTGTGTGTGTGTGTTTAACAATGTATGGCTACCCATAAAGGACATAACAATGTACTGGATCCCCCTGGAACTGGAGCTAGAGGTCATTGTGTTCTGCATAAGGAGTAAGTGTTAACTGTTATGCCATTTCTCTAGCCCTATGATGGACATTTAAATTATTCTCAGATATTGCTGTTGCCCACAGTGCTAAAATGAACACTATTTTATGTTTTCTGGTGACTGTGTCATATTTCTCTAAATTAGAATCAGGAGAAAAATACTTGAACATGTAAGTTTGCAGTTATATTTGGTATTGCAAAACTGCACTCTAAGAAGTTTCAGCAAAATTATGTTATTCTGCAATGGATACTCCCAAACTTGTCCTCAATCCTTGATATTATACAATTTCTTTCAAAACAGATCTCCACAAAGTCTATCATTACATGGAGAAAAGGTTACATATATAACTATGAATATCCATGTACAAGGATATAAAGTGGTAGATTTTAAAAGTCTTTTGTGTTGAGGGTGAGGCTACTATACCCAGCAAAACTCTCAATAACCATAGATGGAGAAACCAAGATATTCCACAAAGAACCCAAATTTACAAAATATTTTTCCACAAATCCAGCCCTACAAAGGATAGTAGATTGAAAACACCAAAACAAGAAGGAAAACTACCCCCTGGAAAAAATCAAGAATGTAATCTTCTTTCAACAAAACCAAAAGAAGATAGCCATATAAAAATAATTCCACCAATAGCAACAACAACAACAAAAAAAAAAAACCCCAGGAAGCAACAATCACTATTCCTTAATATTTCTTAATATCAATGGACTCAATACTCCAACAAAAAGACATAGACTAACAGACTGAATATATAAACAGAACTCAGCATTTTGCTGCATAGAAGAAATGCACCTCAGCATCAAAGACAGTCACTACCTCAGAGTAAAGGGCTTGAAAACAATTTTCTAAACAAATGGTGCCAAGAAACAAGCTGGAGTAGTCATTCTAATATCAGAGAAAATTGACTTTTAACCAAAGGTTATTAAAAAAAGATAAGGAAGGACACTTCATATTCATCAAAAGAAACATCTAACAAGAAGAACTCTCAATTCTGAACATCTGTGCTCCAAATGCAAAGGCAACCACAATCATAAAAGAAACTTTACTAAAGCTCAAAGCACACATTGCACTGTACACAGTAATAGTGGGAGACTTCAACACCCCACTCTCATCAACAGAAAGATCATGAAAACACAAACTAAACAGAAACATGTTAAAACTAACAGAATTCATAAACCAAATGGATTTAACAGATATATAGAGAACATCTTATCCTAAAACAAAAGAATATATTTTCTTCTCAGCACCTCATGGTACCTTCTCCAAAATTGACCATATAATTGGTCATAAGACAGGTTTCAACAGATGCAAGAAGATTGAAATAATCCCATGCATCCTATCAGATCACCACACACTAAGGCTGGTCTTCAATAACAACATAAACAACAGAAAGCCCACATACACATGGAAGTTGAACAACCCTCTACTCAATGATAACTTGGTCAATGAAGAAATAAAGAAAGAAATTAAAGACATTTTAGAATTTAATGAATATGAAGGCACAACATAACCAAATGTATGGAACACAATGAAAACGGTGCCAAGAGAAAGACTCATAACTCTGAATGCCAAAAAAAGAAAAAAAACTGGAGAAAGCATATGCTAGCAGCTTAAAAGCACACCTAAAAGCTCTAGAACAAAAAGAAACAAACACCCCCAGGAGGAGTAGATGACAGGAAACAATGAAACTCGGAGCTAAAAACAATCAAGTAGAAAGAAAAACAACTGTACAAAGAATCAACAAAACCAAAAGCTGGTTGGTTCATTGAGAAAATCAACAAGATACATAAAGTCTTAGTCAAACTAACCAGAAAGCACAGAGTCAGCATCCAAATTAACAAAATCAGAAATGAAAAGGTAGATATAACAACAAAAACTGAGGAAATTCAAAAAATTATCAGATCTTACTACAAAAGTATATATTCAACAAAACTAGAAAATCTGAATGAAATGGACAATATTCTAGACAGATCCAAACACCAAAGTTAAATCAGGATCAGATAAACCATTTAAACAATCCCATAACCCTTAAAGAAATAGAAATATTGACTAAAAGTCTCCCAACCTAAAAAAGCTTAGGACCAGATGAGTTTAGTGCAGAATTCTATCAGATCTTCAAAGAAGACCTAATATCAATATTCTTCAAATTATTCCAAAAAATAGAAACAGGAGGAACATTACCCAAATTGTTCTAAGAAGCCACAGTTATGCTGATACCAAAACCACACAAAGACTCAACAAAGAAAGAGAAGAACTTCAGACCAATTTCCCTTATGAACATCAATGCAAAAATACTCAGAAAAATTCTTGTACATAATTCAAGAACATATCAAAAGGATCACTCACCACGATCAAGTAGACTTAATCCCAGGAATACAGGGATGGTGGTTGAATACATGGAAATCCATCAAGTAATCCACTACATAAAAAAAAAAAACCCTCAAAGAATAAAAACCACATGATCATTTCATTAGATGCTGAAAAAGCATTTGACAAAATTCGATATCCCTTCATGGTAAAAGTCTTGGAAAGATCAGGAATTCAAATCCCATACCTAAACATTGTAAAAGCAGTATACAGCAATCCAGTAGCCAACATCAAACTAAATGGAGAGAAACTTGAAGCAATCCCACTAAGATCAGGGACTAGACAAGACTGCCCACTATCTCCTTATCTCTTCAATATAATATTTGAAATTATAGCTAGAGCAATTATACAACAAAAGGAGGTTAAATGGTACTAATTGGAAAGGAAGAAGTCAAAATATCACTATTTGCAGATGATGTGATAGTATACTTAAGTGACCCTAAAACGTCCACCAGAGAACTAAACCTGATAAACCAACTTCAATAAAGTGACTGAATATAAAATTAACTCAAGTAAACCAGTAGCCATCCTCTACTCAAAAGATAAATGGGTTGAGAAAGAAATTAGGGAAATGACGCCCTTCACAATAGTCACAAACAATATAAAATATCTTGGTGTGACTCTAATCAAGCAAGTGAAAGATCTTCAAGACTCTGACAAGAACTTCAAGTCTCTGAAGAAAGAAATTAAAGGTCTCAGAGGATGAAAAAATCTCCCATGCTCGTGGATTGGTAGAATTAACATAGTAAAATTGACCATCTTGCTGAAAGCAATCCACAGATTCAATGCAATTCCCATCAAAATTCCAACTCAGTTATTCATAGAGTTAGAAAGAGCAATTCTCAAATTAATTTGGAATAACAACAACAACGTGATAATGAAAACTATTCTCAACAATAAAAGAACTTCTGGGGGAATCACCACTCCTGACTTCAAGCTGTATTACAGAGCAATAGTGTTAATCTGCATGGTATTGGTACAGTGACAGGCAGGTAGATCAAGGGAATAGCATTGAAGATCCAGAAATGAACCGACCTAGATATCTATGGTCACTTGATCTCTGAAAAAGGAGCTAAAACCATCCAGTGGAAAAAAGACAGCATTTTCAACAAATGGTGCTGATTCAACTGGAGGTCAACATCTAGAAGAATGCAAATTGATCCATTCTTCTCTCCCTGTACAGAGCTCAAGTCCAAGTGGATCAAGGACTCAACATAAAACCAGATACATTTAATCTAATAGAAGAGTAAGTGGGAAAAATCCTCGAACACATGGGCACCGGCTTATGTGCTAAGATCAAGAATCGACAAATGGGAGCTCATAAAAATTGTAAAGCTTCTGTAAGGCAAAAGACATTGTCAATAGGACAAAATGACAACCAACAGATTGAGAAAAAATTTTTGCCAATCCTACATCCGATAGAGGGCTGATAACCAATATACACAAAGAACTCAATAAGTTAGATTGTAGAGAACCAAATAGCCCTATGAAAAAAATGGGGAACAGAGTTAAAAAGAGAATTTTCAACTGAGGAAACTCAAATGGCCAAGAAGCACCTAAAAGAATTTTCAACATCCTTAGTCATCAGGGACATGTAAATCAAAATGACCCTGAGATTCCACCTCACACCAGCCAGAATGGCTAAGATCAAAAACTCAGGTGACAGAAGATGCTGGCAAGGATGTGGAGTAAGAGGAACACTCCTCCATTTTTTGGTGGGATTGCAAGCTTGTACAACCACTCTGGAAATCAGTGTGGCAGTTCTTCAGAAAATTGGACATACTTCTACCTGATAATTCAGCTATACCACTCCTGGGCATATTACCAGAAGATGCTCCAACATGTAATAAGGACACATGCTCCACAAAGTTCATTGTAGCCTTATTTATAATAACTAGAAGCAGAAAACAATCCAGATGTCCCTCAACAGAGGAAGGGATACAGAAAATATGGTACATTTACACAATGGAATACTACTCAGCTATAAAAAAAACAGTGTCTTCATGAAATTAAGAAATGGATGGAACTAGGAAATATAGTTCTGAGTGAGGTAACCCAGTCACAGAAGAACACACATTGTATGTACTCACTCATAGGTGGATATTAGCCCAAAAGTTCAAAATATCCAAGATATGGAGATAAATGTTGAGCAGAGACTGAAGGAAAGGCCATCCAGAGACTGTCCCACCTGGGAAGCCATCCCATATACAGTCACCAAACCAGGATGCTATTGTGGATGCTGGGAAGTGCTTGCTGACAGAGCCTGATTTGGCAGTCTCTTGAGTGGCTCTGCCAGAGTCTGACAAATACAGAGGCAGAGGCTCACAGCCAACCATTGGACTGAGTGTGGGGTCCGGAAGGGACTGAAGGAACTGAAGGGGTTTGCAGCCCCATGGGTTAAGCAATAGTGTCAACAGGTTAGACTCCCTGGAACTCCCAGGGACTGGACCACCAACCAAAGAGTACACATGGAGGGACCCATGGCTCTGGCAGCGTATGTGGCAAAGGATGGCCTTGTTGGACATAAGTGGGAGGAGCAGCCCTTGGGCCCGAGGGGGTTGGATGCCCCAGTGTAGGGGAATTCCAGGGTGAGAAGGCAGGAATGGGTGGGTGGGTGGTGGAGAGGCAGGGGGAGGAGGAATGGGATAGGAGGTTCTGAATGAGAAACCTGGAAAGGGATAACATTTGAAATATAAATAAAGAAAATATCCAATAAGAGAAAAAAAACTATAAATAAATTTTAAAAAAGATTTCCAAGCAAATAACATGGTCCTTCTCAGAAACATTAGTTGTCAATCTCCTAAGAAATGTTTAAATAAGCACTAAACAGAACATTCACATCTCTCACTCTAAGGGTTGGGGACATTCACAGCTGAGGAAACTGATAGAATATAAAAAACAAAAACCAAAAAAGATTCAAAATCCTGTTCTTAGGCGTGACATGGCCATTTTAAATGTCTCATAGCAGCTGGAATCACTGCCCACAATGGCTCTATTCAAATGTCAACAAGCAGTCATGTATTTGGGAGGGGATGGTTCCTGTTGAATTATTGGTTGAAAGCCTGACTGTGGTGGATTCTAGTAGGGCCAGAGGAAAGTTTGTACCCACTGGACAGCTTAGCTCATGAGGATCCAATTGACAGTTCCAAACTCTGACAGTACTTTTCAACTCAGAAGATAATAATAACAAACCATAAGGACATGAATGTGGAGAAAGGACTTTTGGGGAAGGGGGAACTTGAGAGGGGACTCATGGGAGTAACTAGAATGTGTCATATACATGTATGAAGTTGTCACAAATAAAACTGAAGAACAACTGCAGAGAACGGCCAGGGCCAACCTCTGACCTCTATATTAGACACACACACACACACACACACACACACACACACACAAACACACATGTACACACTCACAAATACCAACTACTTATTATCCCAATTTGCTTGGAATGCTGTCTCAGACAAAGCTTCTAAATATAACTACGGTGCTTATTGTATTTTACATTAATAAAATTGCTTAGTAATACTCACAAACGAGAAATGTTTGAGTAGTTTTAAAGCTGTTTTTATTTATTTGTAAAAATATAAAAATAAACGCAACACAAAAAGAAGATGAAGCTCAGAAGTCCCCATTGAAAATGAATAAAAATGAAACACAGGGAAAGAAACAATATCTGGGAGTTTCTACCACACTGAGTAGCTACAGTTTATAATAACACCAACCCAGTTACAGAAACATCTGCCACAGGATAGAAGGAGCTGAAAGGGGAGACTGGATCACTCAGCTGTTCTTCAACAGTCTGCATGAGAAGTCAGAATCTGGATACATTGCTGGTTCCTTAACTGGACAATAAGAATTTCCAGTTTGCATCAATGGGTTAAACGTGCCTGTTTAACTTATCGATACAGCATTTTTCTGTGTATTAAACACGCACACGCACCCACACACTAAAAATGAGAAGCAATAGATTTTGTTATTGTTTTCTTTTAGGAATGCATACAAATGCTCAGTCGTCTTTATTATCTCCTGATCAAACTAACATGTCCATATAGAAAAGGCAGTTGACCTCTCTAACAGTGCGCGTGCATGTGTGGGTGCATGTATGTGTGTGGCGATGCTCATTCAGTTCAGTTGTTGGAACAGTCGATGTGGCTGACAGTTTGACTGATTGATTGTGATTATCAATTTGCCAAACAGAGTAATGAAGTTCTCTCCTTTCCCTAAGAGAGATGTGTTGCATGTAGTTTTAAAAAGCTCTTACTGCCTTTGCCCAGGAGCTGCTGCATTACAAGCACCACACCGGACCACATACCCCGGGCTCCCTTTTGTTCCACCCAGCTTAGCTCTGAGGTCAGCCACCACCGGCCCTAACCCTACCTCTGTCTCTGTCTGCCTCCGCTCTGGGGGGATCTCAACACCAGCTCCCACCAGAGACCTTTGAATCCTCCTTGGACAAAAGACACACAGACAGCTCTATTACTTTATAGTTTGCCCACTAGGCACAATTGCTAGGCATGCCGCCTGTTTCGTGTAGTTTTAAAAACATGCTTCCTCCTTTGCCCAGGCCCAAGGCCAGCACTCTGGCCCCTCCCAGCTCCCTTTTATTCCACCTGGCTTCGCTCTAGGATCTATTGATTGCAACCAGCCCTAACCAGGCTTCCTTTTGAGTCTGTGGATAAAAGACAGACAATTTTATTACTTTTTGCCTGCTAAGCACAATTGCTGGGCTCAGATACCACGCTCCTGGAAAGAAGTGCCCTTACCAATTTATTATCTCCACCTCGCCTCCACATCCTTGGCCACGTGCCTTAGTGGAGGCCCCAAAGCCTACATGATTGTTATGACCCTTTTCCTCCAAGGCATGGCAGAAAGAGCCTCTTCTCTCCTTCCCTGCATCTCCTTTTCCTCTTGGGACCTGGAAGTCCCATCTGTACCTTCCACCCAGCAACTGGCTCCCAGCCTTCTTTCTACATTAACAAATCAAGAACCCATTAGGAAACGACCTTAGTATCAGAACCTTTCCTTATACAGATGCACTCCCTTTCTGCTACAGAGGCATTCCTTTTTTTTTTATTTTTATTCTTTTTTCCCTTTATTTTATTGGATATTATATTTACATTTCAGATGTTATTTCCTTACCCCATTTCCCCCAGCCAAGAAACCCCCTATCCCATCCCCCCTCCTCCTGCTTCTGTGAGGATGTGCCTCCACCTACCCCCCTACTCCCACCTCCCCACCCTTGAATTCCCCCACACTTGGTGTCCAACCTTCATGGGACCAAGAATCTCCTCTCCCACCTATGCCCGACAAGGCCATCCTCCCCTACATATACAGCTGGAGCCATGGGTCCCTCCCTATGTGCTCCCAGGCTGATGGTTTAGACCCTGGGGAGCTCTGGTTGGTTGGTATTGTTGCTCTTCTCATGGGGCCACAAACCCTTTCAACTCCTTCAGTCTTCTGTCTACATTGTTCCCTCTTTCACTTGAGACAAGCCTTATGTAGACTTCAGATAAAAATTTTAAAAGAAGCATAAAGCCTTGCATTGTTAAAAAGGTTTTGGAAATGGATATGGACAGTAGATTATAACTGTAGATTATAAACACTGTTCATTTTAGTTTCTGTAAGTGTTAATCTCACAAACAAACAAACAAACAAAAGCAGTTGCCAAGCCAGATGGTGTCATCTGTGAGAAAACATCCTGCTTTGACTGTGGCATCAGTTCCTGTCCTCCAAATAAAATACTGTGAAGTATATCAACAGTATCTTGGAGTCAGGAGCGATCAGAGTTTGAAATTCATGAAGAATGGTGCTTTCATAAGTCAGTACTGACTTAAATCACTCCCACATACTGACATCATAGTAACATTATCAGCTGCTAGAATAAGAGAACAATACTAGCTGGCTGCTTGTGAGTTTTAGTCAGTTTTGCTCATCTAATTGTTTTAGATACATCTCATCAGGCATCAAAATCACTTTTCTTGTTTTATAGAACATATGCTTCTTGAATGATGTTTTTAATCAAATTTTATAAAAAACAAAAGCATATGATGTTGAGCCTACATCTGACTTTCTTCTCCCACCTGCTCTGGTCCTCATTTTTCTAACATCTCCAGTTTCCCCATTTCTCTTAGTATACTACCCATGCTCTTAAATGAACCCATACTCAAGACTGAGAGGGAAACTCTTGATTGGTTGGTGTTAACCATAATAACATCAGCCATATTTGGGCAGTATTGTTAGTGAGACTTTATAGGTGTAACTTCTGATGTTACTAGGAGACATACTCATATACTAAGCTCCTTAATCCTCTGTCTCTTACAACCCTTCTACCTCCTATTTTACAATGTTCCCCAAGTTTTAGGTGTGGGTACGTGTCATAGATGTATCCCTTGAGATTCAGAACTCTGCATTTTTATTGGTTGTGAATTTTTGTAATGGTCTTTGTCTACAGCAAAACAAAAATGTTCCCATGATAAAAATTGAAGACTACACTTATCTATAAGTATAATAACAAGGATCCCTCAAAATAGCAAACTTGATGGGGAAAAGCCAATGAAGCTTCAACCCTACACAAGGAAAAACAGGGAACTGAGTAAAGCTGGGATTGGGAGTAGTCCTGACCAGGGAAAAGAACACAAATTGGTTGTCCATTGCCTCAGCCTTGAAAACATACAAACAAATAACATTATATGGACTCAACATGGTATATATAGTTAGCAATATATATGTATATACAAATACATATTTGTATACAATAACATGAAAATAGAGATTGTGAATTTGAAAGGAAAGCAGACAGGTGTATATGGGAGAGTCTGGAGTTGGGAAGAAGGAAACCAGAAATGATAAATTAAATTGGAAACTCAAGAATAAACATAAACATAAAAAGAAATAAAATAAAATAAAAATGTCACTCATATTTGCATTACATGTGACATGATTTAACTGATAAAAACAGGATGTCTGCTTCATGCTTTTCAGAATAGATTTTTATGCTTCTGACTCTTCATATAATAGGGCACAGCAAAGATATATTTTGTATGTTGATGCCATCCAGAGTTAGAACAGAAAATTCAGGGATTTAAAGCATCCCAACTTGAGAGGTTATGGCAGGGTAAGACCAGAGGCAGAGATGATTAATGGGCTGAGGAGCACTGTGGATCAGAGACCTTTATCTGTGAAACAAAATGATAAGAAGCAGTAATCAGTCAGAGGAAAAGTTGAAAGGTGATGGGGTTCCTCAAAGCCAGCCAGCCCATAATGTCAGCTGGTCCAGAACCATCAATAGAAGGGGATGTTCATTGTTGAAACGGTCCAGATCTGCCAGCTCTGAAGGAAGGTCACAGATCAAGGTAGCTCTCTACAGCTAGATGAAGAAACTCTTGCCAACCCCCATGCTCTGAGCTGGGCGTCAGGACCTTTCTTGGAGGGGCATCTGTGTGGCATATATTATGCCACAAAAGAGTAAAGATACAGTTTTGCTGAAATTTTCATGTAGAATGTTGAAAATGCTCGGGTCCTTTTTACTGTCAGTGATGCACTAAATTATCCAACTCTGGGAATTCCATGCCTCCAGTCTTCTTTTTCTAGGATATCACAAAGGCCCAGGTTTTGTAAAATTTTTCTTGATTTGCAGCAAGTGGCCTCTTATTGAAACAGAAATTTTCATCAAGTTTTTTACTTGCACAGAAATGTGAGACAGACTTCTGTAGCCAAACCTTGAGATTTTCATGCATAATTTTATTACATCCTTTTTAACCTATGCTTTCTTTGAGAAACTTTACCTTCTGGGGTAAAGAAGAATGGGGGAAATTCCCACACTTTGACATGTACAGCATAATGAAAATCCTAGATTAATTTGAATCATAAAGAGTAATTAAACTTTTAGTATCTTCATAATGAGGTACAGGGTGTGGCCCAGCTCTCTACATTGAACTTAATTGGATTTGCTCATTAGAATAATAATTATATTTACCCAAGACATAAAATCCTCTATTAACTCACTTTGTAAGCTTCAGAAAGTCTATTGTCTTCATAAGACACTAGTTATCTCATTCATTAAAATACAATTTTTGTTTAGGATATATCAGCTGTAAGGCCCATTCAAATTTTAAAATTCTACAGTTCTATATTTATTTGTTTCTATGCATAGTTTTATTCCTGTGGAGCACTGTTGAGAGCTGACTCCTAGCAGAAAGCGGCTATCATCTTTGCAGCCATCTCGAGTCATATACCCTGACAAGAGACTTGTTTTTCAACAGCCTACAACCGCTGAGCACACTCTAAGAAACATCTTGTTTATCCTATATATCTTGTTTTGCTGTTTATTGCCCCCAGCTGCAAGGCACACAGTGCACGTGTTATCCATGCCTACAAGGCACATGGCAAAGGATACAAATACCCAGGATTTCCTTTCATTAAAGGAGAATTGAGACTTGATCAGCCCCTCTGTCTTATCTTCATTCTTCAAGTCTCTTCCCCTCCATCCTCACTCTCTCTCTTGCTAGACCCTGACTTGTGGACCCGAGCAGCAGCTCTGGCAGGACACGGTGGCCCCCAAGACGGGTAGTGTGGGCCTCAACAGAGCACTTTTAATCATAGCATAAATAACTGCCCAGACACTTTCTGCCTAACTCTCCCACTTTACATGTTGTCACACTGACGGTCTCAAAATGTTTTGATAGATCAACAGAGAATAAGAGGAGAGCTATCAGAACAGCCCCTTCAGAGCTATCTTATACTAAAATGTCTAATCATGTCTTCTGTGTGCAGGCAGCCATCCAGTACCTGGCTCAATCAGAGAAACTCAAGCCATAGAGCATTCCCCAAGAAAGGCTGTGCTCCAGCTGTCTGTGGAAACAGGAACAAGTTATTACAAGATCATGTGACAATAACTGAAGGGGACCCTGTGTATATCATAGAAAAAGTTACAGTTCTCTGCAAACAACTTGCCTTGGTCTGGAAATAGAAGTGTGTATTTTAATTGATTATGTCCAAGAGGAGTCCTAAACTGTCCTCAACCCAGAAGAGTAGCACAAATTTCACTAGATCAAGTTTTTCTTTTTTTTTTTCCTTTTGCATCTTCTTTTTTTTTCTGTATTATTATTTTTAGTAGGTATTTTCTTTATTTACATTTCAACTGTTTCCCCTTTTCAGATCCCTCCTTCAGAAACCCCCTATCACATCCCCCCATCCCCCTTACCTCTATGAGGGTGCTCACCCACTCCTGTCTTCCCACCCTGGAACTCCCCTACACTAAGGCACCAAACCCCTCAGGCACAAGGGCTTCTACTCCCACTGATGTCCAACAAGGCCATCCTCTGCTACATTGTGGCCAGAGCCACGGGTCCCTCCATGTGCACTCTTCAGTTGGTGGTCCAGTCCCCGAGAGCTCCAGTTGGCTGGTTGAAACTGTTGCTCCCCCCATGGGGCTGCAAATCCCTCAGTTCCTTCAGTCAATTTTCCAACTCCTCCATCTGGGACACCATACTCAGTCCAATGATTGGCTACTATACCCAGCAAAACTCTCAATTATCATAGATGGAGAAACCAAGATATTCCATAAAGAACCCAAATTTACACAACATCTTTCCACAAATCAAGTCCTACAAAAGATAATAGATAGAAAATGCCAAAACAAGAAGGGAAACTATACCCTAGAAAAATCAAGAAAGTAATCTTCTTTGAACAATTTTTGTTTGTGTGGCCAAAAGAAAATAGCCACACAAACATAAAAATAACATCAAAAATAACAGGAAGCAACAATCACTATTCCTTAATAATTCTTAACATCAATGGACTCAATTTCCCAATAAAAAGACATAGACTAACAAACTAGATACATTAAACATGAAGCAGCATTTTGCTACATACAGGAAATGTACCTCAGTGTCAAAGACAGACACTACCTCAGAGGATCGAGTCTTTATATCTTCTTATAGGCAACACAGAAAGGGACATTCCAAATGGTTCATAGGCCTAGAGAATGTTCCCTCACTTTCTCCTCTAAACCAAAACATTTCCTTCTGGATCTTACAAATCTCAGAATGTCAAAAGATTCACCAGGCCTCTCTTTACTGCTGCAGAGGAAAATGAGCATCCTGTAGCCCCTGAAACTGTGGAGTGAGCTGCAGGAATTTATCTGCATTCCCTATGTATACAAGGATAAACATCTATGTGACACAGCTGCCTTCAGGTCACCCCTGACCCTGTAAGTAACCCTCATCAATGCACTAGTTAACTGAGCATGCTTGATTGATTGTCTTTAGGCTTTCACAGGTGCCCTCTCTGGGGTGAACAAAAATTTCTTCGCACCTGTCCAGCCACCTTAAACCCCCAAGAGTAGTCACAAGGTAAGACTGACAGTGTGTGAGGGAGGGTGCAGCATGCTAGAACTTCTGTACATTGAGGTAGGGATTAGAAGCTGAAACTATACTGTGACAAAATCTGGCATATTCTAATAAAATAAAACATGATAAAATTAAGTATGCATTTCTCTTATGGCTCAAAACTCTCAGTCCTGGGTTACTCAACAGAAATTACACAACAATCCTCCAAAGACTCGCAAATGACTATTGCTTGTGTATCAGTTCAGAATAGTCAATTGCTAGAAGCAACCCAAATGTCAAGAACAAATGAAGTAGTTTTGTTGAGCAAAAGGAATTAGAGATGAAATATTACATGCTTTGTGGTGGAAGATGTTTTTATGATTTTCAATAACAGACAAAATTATCTGTGCTTATATAAATTAGGGTAATTATTAAATTTTTATCCCTAAGTTGAGTGAATGATGCTGCTGGTAAATTGGGACAAAGGGTATCTCCAGGGTGATGACATCATTTTCACCTCTTGCCCAGATGTGACTGCACAGATACAAACAATAAAAATTCACTGAGCTGTTCACAACTTGTGCAATTTCTTCTATGTAAATTATATCTGCATAAAATTAGTTCACTCGAAAGAAAAGAGCGATAATCTGGCTTTTATCCTGGGTATGCTTCTTTTTGTCTTGAAGCTATCTCCTTATGGGAGCTGGATGGTGTTAGCATCTCATTCAGAGCTCAAAATTCCTGGGATTTAACAAAGGGGCAGAAGGCACCATAACTAATATGAATGGCTTAATGTTTTAAATGGAGTTTTATATCCATAGCACCCTGTATACATCAGAATTCTTCATTCTCACAACCATTCTGAAAAACAGGTAGCATCAATTATATTTTCTGTATGGAAAAGCTGGTATAGCAGTTAAGTAATATTCCCAATATAACACATCCAATTAAAAGATGGACTGGAGACTCAGATTGAACATGGTTTGATATAAATTCTGTAATTTTAAAATTCTTCCTGCTCCATTTAATGGCAGAAGTGCAGAAGGCCACTTATCCCACTAGGAAGGATACATACCCGCTCCTGCAATTCTGAGACTGATTTCACTGGCCCTAGATGAGTTCTCAGTGTCAGGGTGTAAGCACCTCAGGTGTGAGAGGAAGCTCTCTTGCATGAAGTGAGAAGAAATTAATGAATCACCCAGGCTCCCACTGATAAAACATGGCCTCACACCTGTTCAGTGGGAAAATGAGCAACAGACTCAACAGGGAGGGAAGGATAAACTTACAGTATTTATGAATATGCTATGGGGTGGTTTTGTAGACACTTCTTTTTTTTAACTTTAAAAATATGACAACTCTTGTTTCCAATTATCATCCTTATTTTCCCCACACCAGGCTGCCAAACATTGGGATCAAGGAACTTTTATATTTGAAAATGTTTCCTTTTGCAGAGGGACAACTGTGGCTAAACCTGGAAACCATTAGATTCCATTGGAAAGAAAGCTGAAATTAATGTCATTACACTACCTGTTTCTGCTATAATATCCTTAATGTCTTCGAAATGACTTTAAAAATTATTATTAAAATATATTGTGTCTCAATGCAATTATAAACATAGTAAATATAAGAGAAAACCCCACTGAGCACCCAGGGTAATTTCCACACACTGCTTCTGCTTAAACACATGTGTTGAAAATGAACAAGGTTCAACACCTTAATGTAGGGATTTTAATCTCCTGCTCATTAGCTGATATTTGACAAACCCAGTAGTTCCTAAAATTGAGTTCTTGTCATGTTTTGAGACTCAGAAAATCACAGTAATAGCAAAAGAAAAAAATGTATGTCAGTGTCCCATGAAAACAAATAGGAATCATAAATGCCAAAGAATGTTTTCCATGAACTAAGATTGCAAGTGTCAGTCTGTCTTGAGCATATTGCATGCAATATAATAAAATACGACACTGAAAAGTCAACTAAACAACAGAAGCTTATTTTCCAAAGATCTGGATGCTAGGAAGTCCAAGACCAAGATATAATGTATATATAGATGTTTTCCTCACTCTAAATGCAGAATGGGCAACAATTATCTCCAAGAACTCTTTTACAAAGCACTAATTCAGGAGTATTGTGCCTATATTTCCTAGCTGTTGCCTCCGCCTCCCAACTCTTATTTCCTGATACTCTCACCCTGAAGCATGGAGTTTTAGCAGAACAATTCAAGGGAAGTGGAGGGGCATCCAGACCACAGACAACGGAGCCACACAGTTCTAAAGAGGAATTATCTAAACTAACAAATACTCCCATTGGGTAAGCTCATACAAATTGTATTTAAGAAGGAAATTTCAATCACATCTTGAAAGTTCCATGTAACTAATCTCTATATTTCTTTCCTTTACAAAACAAAACAACCAGGAAAAACAAAAACACAAAATCTGAGCTGTTCTGATGCAACCCAGAAGGACTGTACTTTGGATATGTGGCCTTGAGTGACTACTCTTGTCTATTAAAGGCTTGCATGTCTAATCTACATAACAGTTGAAATGGTGAAGATGGAGGACATCAGACACAAGCAAAGATGAATAGAGAGGAACTAGAAATGTATTTTGGAGCACAAAATGCAGAGGCCTCAAAATTCCCTGGCAGGTGGTTGAGACATTCTGAGCTCTCAGATATCCCAGCAAAGTGTTTTCTTTTCCTGGATATTTCAGCTTCATCTCCCAGCTTCCAGATACTAAACACATATAGAAAAACTATTCAGAACTATTGACCACATACCCTTAAAACCCAGCCAGGCAATCAGAATGAAATGCCCTTGCATTTGTACCATAGATGTCAAAGAATTGAGATGTCATTTGTGGATTTTTCTTTTGGTGAAAATGAAGTGTCCTTCTCAATCTTTTTTGATTTATTTTGGTTGGAAGTCTATTTTGTTAGCTCTTAGATTAGATACACTGGCTTAATTCTTAGGTCCGTTTTCTTAGAGCATCTTTTTTTAAGCCATTACTCTGAGGTAAAGTCTGTCTTTGATGTCAAAGTGTGTTCTTGCATACAGCAGAAGAATTGATCCTATTGTTGCATTCATTCTATTAGCCTGTTGATTTTTATTGGGGAATTTAGTCCATTGATATTGAGAGATTTTAATAGGCAGCCAATGATTGGTAATTCCTGTTATTTTGTTGTTGTTTTTGATGGTGTGGTAGTGGTACTGTGTGTGCATGTTTGTGTGTGTGTGTGTGTGTGTGTGTGTGTGTGTGTGTGTGTGTGTGTGTGTGTCTGTGTGTGTCTGTGTGTGTGTGTGTCTGTGTGTGTATGTCTGTGTGTGTCTGTGTGTGTCTGTGTGTGTCTGTGTGTGTGTTTACCATATTTGTGAGGGGAAGTGTAGTTAATCTCCTTTAGTTGGAATTTTCCTTCTAGTACACATTTTAGGGCTGAATTTATGAAAACATTTTGTTTTCAGGTTTTTTTTTTTTTGTTTTTTTGGTTTTTTTTGTCATGGAATATCTTGTTTTGTCCATCTTCAGTGACTGAAAGTTTTCCTAGCAGTCTGGACTGACATCTGGGGTCCTTTACAGACTTTAAGACATCTGCACAAGCCCTTCTGGCTTTTTGAGTCTTTACTTAGAAGTCAAGTGCAGTTCTAACAGGTCTTCCTTTACATGGTGTTTTGCCTTCTTTCCTTACAACTTTTGCATTCTTTCCTTGTATATTTAGTGTTTTGATTATCATCAGCAGGGAGACTTTCTGGTTCAGTTTATTTAGTGGTCTGAAGGCTTTTTGTACCTTTATAGGCATCTCTTTTAGCTTAAAATTTTTTCTTCTATGGTTTTGTTGAAAATATTTCTTGGGCCTTTGAGCTGGGATTCTTCTACTTCTTCTATATCTGTTACCCTGTTGGATATGTTCTCATGCTGACCTCTAGCTGTCTAGGTTTGGGGTATTACAGGTTTAAGTGCTAATTTCTCAGTTATCTTTTCTAGAATTTTTTGGATGTTTTCTCCCTTGATTTCTGTTTTATCTCTGATCTTCTAGCCTGAGTAGCATGTGGTTATAGCTCTTTTTTTTTTCATGAAGATTTATTTTAAACTAGAAAGATAACTCATTGGTTAAGAGTATTTGCTTCTTTTTTGAAGTACCAGGGTTTCATTCCCAGCATCCACATTGGTTAACTCATAACTGCCTATAACTCCAACTCCAAAAGATCTGATGCTCTCTTCTAGGCTTGAGAGCACCTGCACAGACACACACGTACATGGACATGATGAATAATCATTTTTAAGTAAAAGTGATCATGTCAACTTCTAGGAATTTCTACCACACTTACACATTTTTGATTTATCTTGTTAGATGTCTAACAAAAAGCAAATTAAAATTCTACTGGAATTTTAACACATTGATAGTATAATGTGAATTGACTACTAATGGCATGTAGTCACTCACCATAAGTATGATAATATCGATAAATATTTATGTCTGAGTAACTTTTTAAAAGGCCTTACAGCTTTCTTCATTAAGTTCTTTTAAATCTAATCTTAGATCAGTCTGTATATTATAAATTGATAGTTGTTACTTGGACTATTTTTCTGATCTTCTAGACCATCTACTATGATGTTGGTGGCTAAGATCATAGAGCCAATTATTATTATAGAAGTTATTAAGGAAAATAACGCCTATAGCTGCTTCGAAAGTGACTAACAGTCTATCATTCCATCTCATCTAAAGCTTTCTATATCTATTTAATTTCAACTAACATTTATAAGTTAGTAGAATATATGTATTTCTCCTGTGGGTAAGTCTTATGATTAGAACAACTCTACCTGATAATGAGTTTTAAATGTTACATATTTACATCTATGATACATTTAAGCTGTTTGTAGTTATACCCATAAGCAAATTGTCTTAAGATGCTTCTCTTCTATGTAACTCTAGATATTATCCTACAATATTTTGTTATCCTCAAAAGAATAGAATATATTTAACAAGTATTGTTATAGCTTATTACTCCATGGAGAGACATAAAGTAGGATTATAAGGGTCATTGAACTCTGCTTAACTTTCTTTGTTTGTATAGCAAGAAAAGAAGCAGGGACACACATCTCAGTCAAGATTCTTCAGTGCTAATGTTTGGATATAAAATATCCCTAATGGCTCACTTGCTTCCCAGACAGTGTCATTGTGTATGAAAGCTTGGAAAAAGAGAGGTAAATTCTAAAATGAGGAGTTAGACCGTATAGGCAAGACTTGAAGACTGTCCTTGCTGGTGCTGTCCTGAAACCTTGCTTCCTTAACTACAGCAGACAGAGCCTCTGCTGCCATGGTACAATGTTTCTTGAAACCACAAGAAATACTTCCTCTCCTAAGTTGCTTCCCTTAAGTAATTACAGTGACAAAAGAAGTAACAAATGCTGACATTGTGGTCTGAAGAGCAGTGACCCATGCACTCTAAGGATCTCTCTGAATATGGCATTATGACTATAGAGTATGCTTATTAATCCCAGAGCTTATTAATCAGTATCATTGAGTAGAATACTGACTGTAGAACTCTGGCATTCTAATAAGTAAGTATATACAAGTTTAATAAATAATGGAAACATTGCAATCTCTGCTAATTGTATGGAAGATTTCACTTATGTTTAGCAGCATAAGTTTTTTATTTCTGTGTTTTCAATATTTAAGACTTTAAAACATTGCTAAAGAATCAGGCTGATTTTTCCAATAGAATAATTATTTATATTTTAAAATAAAACTCTGCCTTAAAATATATATATGATCAGTTTTTTGGGAGGAATTTTTTACAACATATTTTGATCATTTCAAGGCCCTAGATTTTCCCAGATTTACTACTTTTCACTAATATTTTAACTTTATTTCTATTACAAATGGACCAAGTCCAATATGTAGCCCAAATATGCTTGGATGTGAGGCATTCCTGATAAGCATGGTCAACTTATCTGGGCCTACTGTCTTAGAGAAAACTGACCCTCCCACTCTTAGGAACCATATGTTTTAGGTCTTTGACTACTAGAATTTGGTCTGACTTGAGCATACACAAAGTAGGCCATTTGCATACTGCCATGATTATTGTGAATTCATATGTGCTTTATCATGTACACAAGATAGTTTCCTATAGTGGTCATCTACTGCCTCTGCTCCTTACATTCTTTCCTCTGTCTTCCACAGAGATCCCTGAGCCTTAGGAGGAAGGGGTAAGATACAGATTAGCTTTTTAGGGCTGAACATTCTGCATTCTCTTATTCCCAGTTGTGGGTCTCAGTCTTAATCACAATTTATTGCAAGTAGAGCTTCTCTTATGAGAGCAACACAATCCGATGGATGTTTCAGCAACACCAGGGGCCTAGGATTCTCGCCAAATAGCTCAGCTTTTCCAGCACAGGAAAGGCTATGAGAAATGCAGTTTCTCCTATGCTTATGAACATGATGATTTATTGGGGCATCTTAGCTTTTTGAGATTCATCCAAATACTTATTAGTCTGGTATTAGACGTTCATGGTTCTGATGATGCAATGATGAGTCCAGATACTAAAGGTAAGCGTAGATGTGCATCTAATTAAGAGTGACAGGAAGAGGTAGAAGCACAATAATATCACAGGTCCGTGAGTGTCTAAAAGACTTCAGTAAGGCCTTGCAGGGACACCTGAAGGAGAATCGGACTCCAATGAGAAGAAGCAGAGAAGTGAGACAGGTGTAAATTCAGAGGTGTGGCCTGCATGGTGTGGTTAGCATAGGGCACAGTTGAGTAAGAACAAGCTCTGTGTGTAGTGTTAGGTAGCCTGGAGCAGGGAGATAATCTGATATGGTGATTAGCCAACTGATAAATTGTTAGGATCAGATTTTTTTTCCTGTAGACAAAGCAGAATCCAGAAAGTTATTAAATCATGGCAAAAACAATTGGTTTAGTAAACAATTGGTGGGATATCAGACTACAGAAATGAGGTCTGTGGAGAAGCTATTGAAGATAAAGGCATTGGGATTGTTTGGATAATGTCTCTATAAATATTTAAATTTCATCATTAAATGTGTATTGTAGCCCAGGACAGTCCATAACAAGCTAGTCAAAGTAAGAAGCACTTTTGGAAATCCAAAATAGTTTACAAAAAGCCAAGGGAAAAGAACACAGTTTAAATTCCCTCATCAAAATCCTGTAAAGCAGTAAAAGAGTAAATGAGCAAATAAAGAATACCCATAAAGGCTGTGTCTGGCGGCTGACAAATTATGGAAACAAAAAGTCACAAGGAAACCACAGTTTTGCCAGGATACCCTCTCTGTGCAGGTTGTTTTTGTCATTATTTATTCATTTTATAGAAAGTCTAACATGGTAGATAGATAGTCTACAGATAGTCTAATTCATAGCAAATGAGCCTATGAAAACCATAAATTTCTGCCTAGAACTTGAGTGAAATTTAATTTGGGTATATAGTACATAAAGATCAAATAAGGAAGATTATTAATTTTCTTATGAAACGTGCTAATATTTTGACAAAGCTACCTTCTAATAGAAAATTTAAAAAGTAAACTTATGAACTTGGGAATGGGGTAAGCTTAACTAATCTTTTTTAAACCCTAAGATTGATGGAATATTCATACTATCTATACTTAGCCCCCCATGTACCAAAATCATAAAAGCTCACATTCCTGACTACTCTTAACCTCCACAAGAATTCTCTGGGCACTTGCCACTGCCAAGCATTTCCTGAAGCTAAGAGATAGACTTTTCCTGGGGAGTCTCAATTCATCCCAGAAAGGAAATCCAGGATAAAGTAACAATTGTACCAAATTTCAACTTAATAAACCAGTGAGTTTTATTTGGCTTCCTAACAGGAGCAGAGAGGAATCACATGCAATTGCCTCATTGAGAAGCCCACCTTAACATGGACTGAAGACTCACAAAATCTTCCAGACTACAGCTCTCTGTCCAACTTGAAGACAGCCCCTCCAACCCAAAAACCTGTTTTCTGCACCCAGCTGATCATCAGTTCTTCCAGATGATGACCAGATGTAACAGTGGGAATATATAGGCACATGTTTTGGCTACTTTATTGGGCTCTTATATCAACCATCCTTCTCTGCCCTTATTTCACCATAATCTCTTCCAACCACCTGCCCCCACCCCAAATAGGCAGGAGAGAAAGAAGATTAGAGTGGAAAGGGGGCATAGATCTCTTTAGAATACCTCCTGCTGATTAGTGGTGTCAAGTTCCTAGGGGAAAATCCAATATTTGCCATCAAACCCAGGATCAGGCCTGTATAAGTTAGGTCTTAATTACAGAACTAGCATAGATGACAGGGCAGTGGTGATTTTGTTGGTGGCTGTGTGCTATCAGACCAGAACCTTAGGAACAAGTCTACACGATGCTACAGTCTAGCCTTCACCACCTATGACTGAGAAAGAGAGAGAGAGAGAGAGAGAGAGAGAGAGAGAGAGAGAGAGAAAATTGCTTTCTAGTCTTGAGTTTCAATTGTGACATGTTCTGTGTCTGTATTTCACCTTTAACTTTCTCCAAATTCAAGGGACTGCCATCTTTAAGCAATTTTTCTATGCTTAAATACATGTAAAAATACACATGAATATTTATTCATTGCTTCCTTCATCTACTTATGCAAGACCCTCTCTTTGTCCATTTTCTGTTTCTATAACAAAATGCCGCAGACTGGGAATTTCTGAAGTATATTTGGCTCACGGTTTTCAAGGGGCTAGGGCTACATCTAGTGAGGCCCATAAACTCTGGTGAAAGGATTGCAAGCATGGCTAGGAGAGAGGAAATCAAACCGCATTTATGTTTTACAGCCAAACCTACTCTTGAGATAACTAACCTAATCTCTCAGTATCAGCATTAATCTATTCACGAGTTTCAAGTCCAAATGACTTCATAACCATTCAAAGGTTTAGTCCTTACTTTGGTTAAATTTCAATATGAGTCTTGAAAGGGGCATTCAAAAGTACCAGCATCCAGTTTAGGTACCTAGGGAATGCTGCTAAGAGTGGCCTGGGTGATTAAAGCCAAATACTGATGACTTTTGGCAATTAACTCTTTCTTGCTATTGGAGGAACCAGAAGCTTCCGGCTTCTGGTAATTAACTCCTAGTAATAACAGGAGGGGATTTTTTAAAGGGATTAGTTAGGTCTTTTCTCTTTGACTTCTGGAGCCCTTGCTATTCAGGAGAGAGGTTTGAAGGTCCTTAACTCTTTATGAGCCAGAGAGAAAGAAGAGAAAAGAAAAGGAATAGAAGAGAAAACAAAAGTTAGAAAATGCAAGCATACTTAGAGACACACATTTTGAACTTTGTAGCCTTCAAAACCATGAGCCAAATACACTTCAATTGTTTAGAAATTCTCAGTCTGTGACCTTTTGATATAGAAACAGAAAATGGACAGGAAATGTGTCTTTGGATTATACAGAGAAAAACTAAATTGCCTCTTTATTGTTGTTCCTATGATTTATAATTTCTCAGAATAATTGATCAAACAACATGGTATTCTAAGCACTTTCTATTCCATAAGTTCATAGTATAAAGCAAAAGTTCATATCATAGATTAATAAGGAGTTACAATAGAATTGATTACATGTATTTTCATTAATACTTGTGGGTCCCTTGTTCCAGAGGGCATCCCACTCTGATCTCCCGGCTGAGGACAGGGTGAAAGCAGGAAGGGTTTGTTACTGTCTCTGCTACTGCCTCCGCCCATGTCTCCACTATCCATCAGTCTCCGGCTGGCCTGGTGCAGGAGGTCCAGGCTAAAGGGCTCAGAGTGTGAGCAGGGAGGGGAGATTGCCTACCAACCCCCCCACACCTACACCCCCACCCCCGCTGCTGCCTCTGTTCCCTTTCCACTGTCACTGGTTGGTCATTCCCAGGTGCTGCACCTGTCTCTAAGCTGAGCCAGCCCAGCCAGGGCTGGTTCTGGCAGCAGATAACACCTATTGGCTTGGTCTGAGAGCTTGGAGATACCTCATCTGCATGTGGGAGAGCCTGAGGCACTGTTCCTCCTGACTGATGGCCATATAGACCTCTCTGTGGGAGGGGCTGTGAAGGGCTGGAGCTGAATAAAAAGAACCAGAGTCAGGGAGCAGAGCCGAACATCTGCCGTCCAATAAGGGTCCGGGGTTTCAGGCTTATGCTCGACCAAGCACCCAGCTCCTTCTCAAAGCCCACAGCTCCACAAATACTAATATCTGACTAAACATTAATTATCTGTTACTAGTTTCATAAGTTCATTATAAGGTTAATTTAATAATTTTATGTCACAAATTAGCGTGGTTTTGTGAAGAGATAAATCATCTGTCTTCTGTCATATTATTTTGAAGTTTTGGATAGATAAACTAGTCAATATTATATTTTCTGTCCTTGCACCTACAATAAATTGCCTATTTCCAGTTTGTGACCTTTAGATACCAGATAGTGGTCTCATTCCTAACCTAGAAGAAATGCATTCCTTGATGATAAATTTAGGTGCCTGATGGAAGGCACCTAAACCTGGGAAATACTTGAAACCTCTATTAACCTATTGGTTGCAGAGTGATGAACTCATGGTCATTGACTTTTCCATCACCTCTGTTCTGTATTTGGCACCTCAGGGCAGCAAACTCAGATGGGTAGGTTGGTTTTTTTTTTTTTTCTGAAAATTGATCTAAGATGTCCAAAAAGAAAAAAAGAAAAAGAAAACAAAAGAGTGCTGGAGCCACCTCTCTGTCTCCACTTTGTGGAAGAAAGAAGCCTTGGGTTCAGGACTTCAGGCTACGGGCTCTCAGTTTAGCCAGAATATGAACTGTGAGTTCTGGGAGGCTGGAAGCTGCTATAAGTCTGACTTGATTTGGCTTGTTTCCTGGTGTGGTTTGGTTTGATTTCTTCTAGTTTGGGTTCATTTTTGTTCGTATTCAATTAGTTTGAGTTTCATTGAATTTGGTTTAGTTCAGGTTTTGATTTGGGTTGGTCTGGTTATTAGAATAGAAGAAAGACATTTCTGGGCATATTTAATACTTTCTCTCCTTTCGTTGAAGATGAAGCATGAATAACTAAAACTCAAATTGAAAAGGACCAAATAGAAACTCATTTTTATCCTTCTTTATTTTCCAGGTAATTTATTGTAGATTGACCTCCAGAGTGTGAGGACATCTCACCTTAATCTGGATTATTGAAATTTGCTTCCTGGAGACACTTACTTTTAATCAGGAAATTTCCTTTGCCTTATAAAGGTGTCAGCAACACAAGCAATGCCCAGAAAGCTAAGACAACCATTTTGTGTTGTCTCTTAAGAACATCAGGAGGTAAATATTTTGTTATGTGTGCTGATGTTTTCTTAACCTAAAGCTTAAGTCATATTACATTAGAATCTCATTAAAGTACATTTACTATTATTGTGACCTTTCTGCAAATTAACATTCTATAATAGGAGAAGAGAATACCTCAAGTCATTTATACAATGCATAAATTTATACAAATATACATTTATACAAATATAAAAAACATATATTTCATAAATGCCTTCTATTTTTGTAGTTTTTTAAATTCTCTTATCCATAACTATACTTAAAGTTTGGAGACAAAAAAGAAAGAAGGTAACAAAGACAGACAGAAAGACAGGCAAGAAAGAAAGAAGGAAGGAAGGAAAGAAGGAAGGAAGGAAGGAAGGAAGGGAGGGAGGGAGGGAGGGAGGGAGGGAGGGAGGAAGGAAGGAAGGAAGGAAGGAAAAAAAGTAAATACACAGTTCGTGAAATTATATTAAGAACAAAAAAGTAGAGGAATGCCAGTGCAGAGGGAGTAAGTATGGGGTTGGGACAGCACCCTCATAAAAGGTGAGATAGGGAGTTTGCAGAAGGGGAAACCAAGAAAGGGAATAACATTTGAAATGTAAATAAATAAAATATCCAATAAAAAAACAAACAAACAAATGAAAAACAACGAAAAAAAAGTCAATGAATTTTTATTTGAAAAATGAATGTCTTGTGACATCAATCAATAAGAATAAAGAACCAAAAATAGGGGATCTACTCTGTAGAAAATAAATTGTCCCATCCTATGGTGATGCCCCCTCCAAGGCTAAAATATACAATGCTTGAAACAAACAAAGAATGCTTGACCAGTGCAATCAGCTGAAGCATTGTCTGAGCAATTGGGAGACTGTCATTCCATATTTCTGGAATCCAGTGGTATCATGCACACACCTATGTCATTGACAATTAAAATGTCCAACGTCTAGTGATAGAAATAGCCTGTAGCTGAACCAGGCAATTTGGCTTTCTTTTGCCACAGTCTAGTCATAAAGAATCTTGAAGAAAAATTATGAAATTTGGTCAGGATCTTAAAATAGTTGCACCACACACAAAAGCCAGGATCACCATGATTGATGGCACTATTATTCAAATGCTAAAGAGTTTTCACATGGTTTGAATTACTGAACCCAAAAGACTTAACACTGGAAATTGTTATTAAGATAAAGAAGCAAAGAATTGCTGAGGCTATAAAAAAAAGCCAGTGATTAAAAACAACACTTTCTCTGAAATAAAGCACCCCAATAATTCTCTGATTATAAATATTAATAGCAGCAATGGTGGTTTTCGATGAGACAGATAACTCCCCCAGGCTTGGCTGCCGTTCACATATAATATCCTTCATAAAAACATCCCTTCTCTGATGTTGCCTCTCTTCTTTATGTATTTTCCTGAAAAAATAGTGGCATTTCTTTTAACAGAACACAATCTCCAGAAGGACAGAAGAGGTATCTGTTACTCTTGTGATGTCCACAACAAGCACTTCAAAGACAATGACTGAGTAGATGAAAAAAGACATGCAGGAAGGAAAATTTCAATGGGTTCAGTGTCTCACAGTATGAAGAACACATATGTTATTATAAATTATAAATACAAAGCAAATAAGAAAGAATATAAACAGTAGCCTAAGAAGAAACCCACTTATCTGATAATGAGTAGGAAACAGTTCTCTTTTAGAGAAAGTGTTAGTATTTTTAAAAGCCTCATAAAACCGATGTAGAAACATACAAAATATTGGACATTATTATCCAAATGTCCAATATAATTTAAATGCTTGGTAGTATATACTTGTAACATATTTTAAAGGGAAGATGCTTGAATTACTTTTAAAAACAATAAATTTGTTGTGTGCAATTAAATAAATCATGTGGTGAAATGTACTTTGTATAGTGAAATATAGAGTGTTTCTTATTTTACTAGAAATAGTTTGTAATTTTTACTTTATAATACTTAAAACTTTATAATAGATCCTGACATTTTGCACTACAAGCCTACGTTCAGTTTTTTCTTGCTTTTTTCAGTTATCTTAATCATAGTTAGGCCATATTTGTATTTCTATCACTATACATAAAATACATTTGGTAGCAACTAAAGTAAAAAAAATGCAAATTTAGTTACACAAAATCAAAAGCAGGCAACATATAGAATAGGAAAAAATATTTACATGTCATACTTGTAAATAACCATACAACAAAGAGTAAGTACCATTTAAAAACACAAACTGGATGTTTAAAAATTGGATGAAGACAGAGAAGGATCCTCCCACAGTAGATAGGAAATACGAAGACCCACAGCCAGACATTATGCAGAAAGTGAAAGACCTTGGAACACTCAATTCCACCTGGGGTATCTCAATCAAATCCCTTGATTCAGGTTTCAGGAATTGCATCAAAGACAAGGAAGAGTGTATAAGCCAGATGGGATGGAAGACACTAAGAAAATAAAGCCTTCTAAATGAACTTGAGTAAAGCTCAAACAAACTCACAAGACTTTAGTAACATGAACATGACCTGGACAGGTCCTTCAAGCATGTGTTATAGCTTCCACTTTTGTGTTTTTATGAATTCTTGAGTGTGGAAACAAATATGTTTCAGATTCCTATGCCTTCTCTTGGGCTCTTTTCCTTCTATTTTGTTGTTGTTTGTTTATTTGCTTGTTTTTGTTTTATTTCCTTGTCTAATACTGATGTAAAAGTCTTTCTTTTATCTTATATTTTATTATTGACCCTTAGCAGCCTATTTGTTTTCTAATGTAAGACAGAAAGTGATTGGATCTGGATGGAAGGGTCAGTGAAGAGGAACTGGGAGAATTAAAGGGAAGGGAAACCCTCATCAGGATCTATTCAGTGAAAATACAAACTATATTCAATAAAAGGAAAAATATTTTTAAAAGTTAGATGAAGAACTTTAATAGCTATGTTTCAAAGAACACACACAAATGGCCAACAAACATATGCAGAAATGATAAATACCATTTGTCTTTAAGACGATGAACAGGAAACTCATGGTGACTTGCTTTTTTTTCCTTGTTGTTGAACTGAAGTCATTCTTTATTACGGTCCTTTAGGATGACCACCACACAAAAAAAAAAATCTGAAATCATTTCTGGGAACAAGGAGTCAAAAATGCAGTAGAATTACCATAAAATCTAATGACTTCCTTTCCAGAAACATGCCTAAAAGAACTAAAAACAAAATCTTAGAAGATCTATTCTCTTGTGTTCACAGCCTAAAAGTGAATGTGACCTGTGTGCATTTGATAGATAGATACACACATTGTATCATATTAAAAAGAACAACGATGTTGGCACATACTGTCACATGGGTGAATATTAAGGAGCTTAGGAATAAATCAGAAAAGAAATCACTGTGGCACATGCTTCCACTGCCTTATGTTGTCATGAACACCCAGATGCAGAGACAAAATAAGATGGTGAGAACCAAAGGAAGGAGGAAGACAAAGAAAGGAGAGAGATCTACAATAGAATGTCAGGTATTATAGAAAGCACGAGGCTGAGAATTGGTTAAGCCACTATATAAGCTTATGATAGCAAATTTTATGTTTGTATGGTTTTGTAGCTGCTTGTATACAAATGCTAATTATGTTCTCCAAAAACTTGCTTATAAGAGAGTGTCTGCATATAGCTCCTGGGAACCTTCCCCAGTTGGTTCTGATTGGTAAATAAAGATGCAAACAGCCAATACCTAGGGAGGACAGACAGAGGTAGATTTCCCAGGCTTAGGACCAGGAGCAAGGAGAAGAAGGGATCCACCATGCAGGAAGACTGTGGAGAAGAGGAGAGATGCCATGCCTGAGAAGAATGGAGGACAGAAACATAGCTGCCATGTGAAAAAGCTGGGAGAATGCTGCCTAGAGAGCTGCCCAACTGAATTCAGAGCAGCCAAGATAGAACACAGATTTAGTAAGATTTAACCGAATGGAGGATTAACTGCCATTGTGCTGTTTAAGGCATATTAAATATAAAGGCTGAGTGTGTTTTTCATTCAGGAACATAAACCATTGGGGCTGGCAGCAAACCACGCCCCTGGGATTTATTAATAATTAATTCAACCTGTTTTGACATAATTTATTGTTATGTTGGATATAGCTATAGACATAGACAGAGAGATATCAGCACTTACCCAATACCAATTGTGGAACTTTAAGTTTTCCAGGCTATGTCTGTCTACTTATTAAAGTGAAGACTAAACTGGAGAGACGGCCCAGTGCTTAAGAGCTCTTGTTGCTCTTTCACAGGAACCTGATTTGGTTCCCTGCAACCACATACTGACTCCAAATTGTTTATAACTTCAGTCCAGGGGATCTGGTGTACTCTTCTGGCTTCTTTGGGCACTCTATACATGTGCTATACATGTAAACAGATAGACAGCTAAGCTGAACCATACCCTCAGTTTTGAGAAGTTAAACTCCTATCAATTTTTAAGGAAAGAAAAACTTATCAACATATTCTATGTTATTTACTCATAAAATTTTCTACTAAACATATTAATGTTAATTTTATAGAACACTTTTAAAAAGTCATTAATACGGTTGGCTATAAAACATTAGCTAACTATTCTAGATTAGACTGCATTATGTTTTGAATTTTAAAATTAATAATTTTTTCTTTTAAATAGAAGAAAATATATTTTATAAAACTACTTAAAATTTACTTCACTAATTTATTTCACTAATTGTTAAAATTTACTTCACAAAATTTATTTCACTAATTGTTTATTTGCTTGTTTTTGTTTTATTTCCTTGTCTAATTCTGATGTAAAAGTTTTTCTTTTGTCTTATATTTTATTATTGACCCTTAGCAGCCTATTTGTTTTCTAATGTAAGACAAAAAGTGATTGGATCTGGATGGAAGGGTCAGTGAAGAGGAACTGGGAGAATTAAAGGGAAGGGAAACCCTCATCAGGATCTATTAAGTGAAGTATTATTTTTTAAAAATATCCTTGGGATAGGGTCCACTCAGAAAAATACCTGTCTCTTCTTCAGATTCTCTACCTTCCAGCATCAGCTTCATCTGTCACCAATCTCTTGCTTCTTTTGACCTAGGACTTTTGGGATAGTTTTGTGTACAATAAGCTCTACTTAGTGTTTTGTTAAATAATTTTTTAACTTTTCATTTTTTACCTGAAAATGTAGAAACAAAGACTAAGAATTATGCTGGAATTCTACATGTATTCTGCTATATAATCTGCTTGACAGCTGTGTAATATACTTACTTGCTCAGACTCCCTTTTGACCAATAAAGCTGGTACACAGAGTTTGAGTTATTTGACTTTTATTATAGAATTATTCTTGGTCTTATTATATTCAAATTTTTATTGTAAACTGCTACAGGCCTTTTGGAAGTAATGAGCAGACATAAATAAACAATGTAACCTGGCATTTTCAACATCAAATTTTCATTTTATTTTGTGTTGAGCAGTAAGAAATATAGGGCTGTGTGGATTAGAAGAAATCAGTCAAATCTAGAACCCATCATCTGACTGTGGGGACCAGAGAGGTCTCCTGAGTGGCTCCTGGTTGCCCTTCTGTCTTCTCCCTACCCACCAGCAGATGCATCTTTGTCTGCTGTCCAGCATCTCTTTCTGTTTGCCTCAAGGAAAAAAGGAAAGTGAGATTAAAATGTGCTCATAAAATCAACTTGCAGTAAAATATTATATGTTAATAAAAGCATTCAAACTTTTTGTATGAAAGTCACTATGCCAAATTAAGATAACATTACAGTAACCACAAAGAATTTGACTTGAAAATCCAGTAGTGATCTGAGGGCTTTCCATTGTTTTGCACTATATGTAAAGAACTCAAGAAACCAACCTCCAAAAAACCAAACAATGGGATAAAGTGCTGTTGGGTTATAGTGTGCCCTGCTGGGTTGATGTGTGAGTCCTGTCTCTGTCTTGGCACACAGATAGTGCCTCTTGTGGGGACAGAGACATGGGAATTCGACTCTGTTCACTCCACACTGGCTCCAGGTGGAACTCTGCTCTGGGTGGAAGAGCACAGTCTCAGGTCCTGTGGGGAACCAAAACTCTTGATTGGGGTCCCCAGGACAAAAGGCAGCCAGTCACTAGTTGGTTCTCAGGCCCTTGGGCTCTTAGGCACCACTGGGGAACCAAAAATGGGTCTAGACTGATTTGGGGGCATATGAGCTGGATTTGCCCTCAGCTGAAGGGGACAGGGAGGAATGAGCTCTGGTTGAATCCTGCAGGGATGAGCATCTTGGTCATGGTGACTAGCTTGGCTGGGTCATGGCTGGCTCAGCTTGCTTGCTTGGGTTACCTGGCCACCATGGCTGAGAACTTAGAGAGGTCATCAGCAGGAGATTAGACAGAGGCTCACGGTAGTTGAAGAACTTTTCCACTGTTCCCCGGGGTGGGTCCCAAAGAAGAGAAATAGGCTATGGTCTTATAATATTTATTGTCATGGCAGAAATTGGATGAATCTATGCCCCAGTATTTTCAGGGTGGGCCTGAGGTTAAATAGCTTTTGCAAGGAGAAGGGTCTGGAAAGGAATGTTTAATTGTCTACACCCCACTGGCCTTTAGGTACCCCATTATTATGGAGATCTGTCTTGAGGCTCTGTGGCCTGTAGTCATGCCCCTCTACCTGTTGAGACTAGTGGGCATTGTCCTACGTGCCTGGAGGACCCCACTCTATGGAGGTCTTCTACCTTGTGTCAGGAGCCTGTATCAGGAGCCTAGAGCCTAGGGGCATGGCAAAATGCATGCTGTCCCTTGTCCCTTGCAGGGAACCCTGCGGAATCTCCAGCAATTTCTAGCCAGTTTCTGACCAGAAACCATACCTTTCTTTCACAGTCCTACATAGTTGCTAAACAGAGAATTTACAAGAGAGGAATCTTAAATGGCCAAGAAGTACTTAAAGAAATGTTCAAAGTCCTTAGTAGTCAAGAAAATGCAAATCAAAATGACCCTAAGATTCCACCTTACACCAATCAGAATGGCTAAGATCAAAAACATAGGGTGACAGCACATGTTGGTGAGGATGTGAAAAAAGTGGAAGACTCCTCCATTGCAGGTGGGATTGCAAACTGGTACAACCACTATGGAAATAAATCTGGAGATTCTTAAGAAAATTGGAAATAGATCTACTTAAAGACCCAGCTATACCACTCTTCGGCATATACCCAAAAGATGCCCCACCATACCACAGGAACATGTGGTCCACTATGTTCATAGAGACCTTATCTGTGATAGTTGGAACCTGGAAACAATCCAGATGTCTAACAAAGGAAGAATAGATACAGAAAATGTGGTTCATTTACACAATAGAATACTATTCAACTATCAAGAATGAGGACATCATGAGTTTTGCAGGCAAATGGATGGAACTCAAAAATATCATCCTGAGTGAGGTAACTCAGACTCAAAAGGACATATATGGTAAGTACTCACTAATAAATGTATCCAAAAAATACAAAATACCAAGAGTACAATCCACAAAACTCAAGAAGGTAAACAAGCTGGAGGACCCAAGTAAAGAGGCTTCAAACTCACTTGGGAGGGAGAAAGAAGCTATCACAGGAGGCAGAGGGAGGGAGAGACCTGAGTTGAAGAGAGGAGGGGTAGGGGAAATGGGAACATGATCAGGTATTGGGAGAGAGGAAGAGGAAAGAAACCCTGAGGGACAGCACAATGAATGAAAATACGAAACAATGAGGAAGGGTTTCAGGTGGAGGAATCCTCTAGAATGTACCAGAGACTTAGGAGGTGAGAGACTCTCAGGATGCAAAGGGAGGGACCTTAGATGAAATGCTCAACAGTGGGAAGAGAGAACTTGTAGAGTCTACCTCCAGTAGAAAGACAAGGCATCAAGTGGAGGGGTAGGGTTGCCATCCGACTGTCAAAAACTGACTCGGAATTGTTCCTGACTAAAAGAACTGCAGGGACAATAATGGAGAAGAGATTGGGGTAAATGACTGGCCCCAACTGGAGATCCATCTCAAGGGGAGGCTCTAAGGCCTGACACTATTACTGATGCTATGATGTGCTTACAGACAGGAGCTTAGCATGGCTGCCCTCCAAGAGAGGCCCAGCAAGCAGCTGGTTGAGACAGATGCAGATACTTACACCCAACCAATGAACTAAAGCTGAAGACCCCTGTGGTTGGAATTAGAAAAAAGCTGGAAGAACCTGAGGAGGAGGTCAACCCCATAGAAAGACCAGCAGTCTCAACTACCCCTAACCCCTAAGATCTCTCAGACACTGAGCCACTAACCAGGCAGCATACACTATGTACCCTGTACCAGGCAGGTACAGGGTCCCCAACACATATACAGCAAAGGATATTCTGTTCTGGCTTCAGTTAGAGAAAATACACCTAATCCTTGAGAGACTTGAAGTCCAACAGATTGGGAAGGCCAGGCAAGAGTAGAGTGGGGTAGGAGGTTGGTGGTGGGGACATCCTCTTGGAGACAGTGGGAAGGAGGGATGGATGAAAACCTGTGGGAGGGCTGATGGAGTGGGCGTGTGGGTGGGTAATGACTGTACTGTAAAATAATAAAAGTAATAAAAAAAGGTATAGCTTCTTTAGAGACAATAATAAAGCAGACAAGTTGTAAAGATGATAAAATGAGATCTTCAAAGTAAAAGTAGAAGAGAAACCTGTTCACTGTTGGATGCTACGTGATATGAATGCAGTCAACATGGAAGAGCTAGGACTCTTAGGTTCTTATTAGCAGATGCTCACAGAGGTGAGACCCTCCCTGAGCCTAGTTAGTCTGATCAGCTTTGATCTAGACTGATGATGTTTTGTTCTATTTTTCACAAAATACTGTGGAGTTAGTGATATGTTTTTATTTGATTTGTTTATTTATTTATTTAGCCTGGTTGTAAGTTATGGGCTTGTGTTGAGGTTTGTTTATTCATTTTTTTTTTTCTATGTTGAATACTGGTTCCCAGAAATCCTACTTAGACCCAAGGAATACTATGTGACCTTGCCCCCAAGTTATTTCTGATTGGTGAATAAAGACGCTAACAGCTAATAGCTGGGGAGAAGAGATGTAGGTGGGGTTTAGGATTCCTAGACTTGGGGTCTGAGGAATAGCACAAGTGGAGGGGGAAGGTGGAGAGAGGAGAAGCCTTCATAAGGTAAGAACCTTAAAATAATGACCATGTGGACTGACTAATTGAAGTTAAAAACAGCCCAAACTAAACATGGCAAATTATATAATGGAATTATTGGCTGTAAAATAGACATAATAGCATGGAGAACGGATATCTGCCCAATTCTTGTTCTGACTAAGGTTTATTATAAATATAAAGGTTGTACCTTTGATCTGTAAACTAAATGGTCGAAAGTAGAGTAGAAACCCCAGATTGAGATTAAATATTTTCTACAACAGACTTGTTCTTAGATGAAGAGACAAAACAGATCCCTCTGTGAGCAAACCTGGATATGACTTCTTAGAGAAATGCAGGTAGCATGGACATTTTACCATAAGATATGTTACTTATGGAAAACCATTACTTATGATTCTGAACTTTCATCTGCCATCAAGGAAATGGTGGCTTTCAGAAAGTTTATTTTGCTTCCATTGTGGGTAAAACAATAATCCACCTTTAGGAGAAAATGAGTGCACATGTATTTTTGTTGGTTCTAAACAGACTTTCTTTTCATAAAATCGCAGTTTTAAGTTCCGCACAAAACTGAGTGGAACATACATGTTCTCATTTATGTTTCTTACCCTAAAAACACAGCCCCCTCTCCTCCTATAAACATGCTCCCTACACTAATCCATCTGGTACACTGTGAGCATCTACAGACAGCTCCTTATCTGTTTAGTCTCCAGATTACACCAGAGTTCACCTTTGGTTACTCCAGGGTTCACCTGTGGAGGCCAGGAGAGGGCATCAGATCCCCTGGGGATAGAGTTATAGGATGCTATGAGTCAACTGATGCAAATGCTGGGAGCTGAACTCAAATCCTTGACAAGATCAACAAGTGCTCTTAACCACCAAGCCATCTCCCCAGCTCCCTGATGGTGATCTTAAGGTAATATGTTATTAAGTGGTATCTCCCTTACTTTGAAATGCATGTTTAGGTTATTACTACCTTTAATTACAATGTGCGTAAATTTGAACTTTTACACTTAGCAAAAATAAAGAGTAGTAAAATAGATGGACACTGTCTAGATATAAATCTGACCTGCCATGTAACTATGCAGCTGCCCTGAAAATTTTTATGAAAGTAAATTTTATGTCATCCCAGGGTGTGTGTCCCTGTTCCGGAGGGTGTCCAAGAAGATCTCCGGCCCGATCTGGTGCAGGGGTCTGGGCCAAGTGGATAGAGTGCGAGCCAGGAGGGAAAATTGCCTCCGCTGATGCTGCCTCTGCCCGCATCTCTGTCTCCTCTGTTGCCACCTAGTCACTCCCAGGTGCTGCACCTGTCCCTCTGCTCTGAGCCGATTCTGACTGGGCCAGTGAGCGGTGGCTAGCTGGCAAGGAGGGGAGGGTCCTGAAGGCCCTTTGGGAGAGCAGATCTCTTCCCAAGTGTTATTGATCTTGCGACAGAAACTCTCAGACACTGGGATGATTCTTGCACACCTTTACTTCTCCTGAATAGGGCTCTTATATACAGTTTTGGCGTGGGTTAGAGTCTGGCAGAAGATAACCCCTATTGGCTTGAAGATACCTCATCTACATGTGGGAGAGCCTGAGGCACTGTTCCTATGTGACTGATGGCCATAGACCTCTCTGTGGGAGAGGCTATGGAAGGCTGAAGTTAAGTGAAAGGAACCAGGTCCCAGGAGCAGAGCCAAACACTTGCCGTCTGATTAGCATCCTGGGTTCAAGGCCTTGACCAGGTTCTGGCTTGACCAGGCACCCAGCAGCCTCTCACAGCCCACTGCCCCACACCAGGGTACAATAGTGGTAACACTAGTTCATAGTATTGTATTGTTGTTATTAAAATAATCAAAAGTTGCTCTGCCAGTTGCTAGTAAGTGCTTCATAGATGCTAAAATTTTTACCATGCTGAGTAGCATAACAAGTTTAAGGTGCGAATAGAGATCCAAAGGGAAAGGGTAGTATAAACCTGAACTAATCAATGTACAAGGGAGTATGGCAAAACTTCAAGGTGGAAGGTGCTTGGAGGGCAAGGCATCTTTCTTGAGTAAGCTGTGTTGTTAAGAACCATCCTATGAAGTGCAGGGCTGCTCCTGGCTGTAAGCTGCACGTGGTTGGGTTGTTGAGCCCAGCGCTCTCTTTTCTCCCTTCGAATTATATTTAAGCCTTTCTTTCTTAGTGTGCTTCATGACATCATTTAAGTGACATTCTCTATTCAACCACCATCAAATACACATACTTTCTTAGTTAAGGCATGTAGCCATTTACGTCTCCATCTCTCTATGCATTCCATGGTTGTTTTTAATCTACCTTTATTTTAACTTGTAATGGCTCTGAAATCCATATTTCTGCCTCACTTCTCTCCCCATCCATAGATGATTGGCTGCCCTTAGTTCTTAAAAGGAAAGCTTTCTATAAATGTCTATCTCCCGGTTCCATAAACTAGGGTCCCTGGGACTTTGAATTTTCTGCTATGCCTTTGATATGAGCAGGGGCTCATATCATTGTGGAACATATGTGTGTTTAATTCTTAGTAATTGTGCCTCTAAAGGGGTAGAGCTATATATTATTTTATTTATTAATTCTAATTAATGTCATCACTTTCTATAGTGAACATGATATATTCCATATTTTATGGAACATAGCAGTTGTTTGAAATATCTGTTAATATCTGCTAAAATGAACCCTTTTAAATACTTCCATTCTGTGTGTGGTATTTCCTTGGTTACATAGAAATAATATCACAATGTAAAGCCAAATATATTTCTGTCTATGGCCCCCCTACTTGAGGAGATACTGATCTTGGAGTATGACCATATTTTTGGTGTTACCTTTAAAACACCAGAATTTTTTTTTATTAAAGACACACCAGGCTGATGCACAAATGAGAGCAGAAGTCTAAAGCCTGATAAGAACAACATTAGCAGACCTCACTAAGAGAATGAAGAAAAGATGCTCAAATTATTTTAATCATTACTGATTCTTAGAATTGACCAAATATTAATATGTGATTCTGAAAGAACATGTATGTCAGTTTTAGGATTTTGCAGCATACACATCAAAAGCTGCTGTTTCAGATAGTCTTGTTACCTTCGTGACTTGAAAAATTCCCTGCACTTAAAATTCTAATAAACTTGTAATCATTTAATAGAGTGTGCATTCTCTACTGCATTTTCATTTTCTTTGCTCAATTTATTCATTTCTTTCATATAATAGAATTTACAAAAGCTATTGTTGGCTGTGCAATGATTTGGACACAACAATTAGTGAGTTAATTACAACATTAGAAATCTTTAGGTAAATCTAATAACATTAAGTGGGCTTGATGAGCTTCAGTTCACATTTTCCCTCTCTTACCCCCTCTCTCACACACACAAGAAAATGCAATAACCATTAAATATTTTGTAGGATAAAAAAATTAAATCAAGATTCAATCTCTAGAACAAGGAAGGAGGAAGAGAAATAGATTACACTAACACAGATACATACATGCGCTCACATACATTCACAACTGTGCATAATAAGAAACAATGATATAGTTCACATGAGTTGGAAACTATGATTACCCAATACCCCTGTACCTATTGAACTTTTTGTATTACAAACCAGCAAGGAGAGAATGCCATAATTATGCTGTCTTGAAAACTGTATTTCAATTATCACAGAGAAATCTAATTAGTCCTTTATATTTGGGGCTAGGAAGGCTATATCTGAGATTCTGTTCCCAAGAGTTCTGCTCATGACAAACTGAGAAGACCATCACCACTTACCTCCATGGGGATGAAGTTTGTGGAGTAAAAGGAATTGTGACTGGAAACTTATCTTAAGAAATGGAGGCAGAAATAACAACTAAAGATGCTATGATTCATGTCACTCAATTATATTTAAAATATGTTCTTACTTATATGCTAAAAACTCCAATATTGCCTAGTGTCTAAGGTTTGAGACAGGAGCATTTCTAAGTGGACATCATCTTGTGATTCCTTCTAGTTGTGTACCAATTATGTCCTGGGCTGAGTCAGAGATCTGTTTTCTTGTACAAAGGGCAAGAATGAGTGCCTAGAGGAAGAAGATACTGAGATATTATCCTATCTGCATATGTGTGTGCATGTGCATGCATTTCAACTTTTTTTCTTCAGATAACTATGTTGTATCACTTGTGTGGTTGTCTTTGTATTCCATTCTCTGGATAGCTCTCACCAAGAAGAAGCCCTTGCTGTAGATCAGCAAGAGCAGGAGGAAGGTTATGTGACCATGTGGTCTTCTGGTTGATGCTGCCTCTAAGTGGTTATATTTGTAAGAAATGAAATCCGGTCAAGCAATGGTAGTAGCACAGGCCTTTAATCCCAACACTTGGGAGGCAGAGGCAGACTAATTTTTGAGTTCAAGGCCAGCCTGGTCTACAGGGTGAGTTCGGGACAGTCAGGGCTATACAGAGAAACCCTGTCTCAGAAAAAAAGAAAGAAAAAAAAAGAAATGAAATCTGATGACTCATTTTCAGAGGTGCTTTGAGTCCACTTAGGCATAGGTATAAGTGGACAGACAAATTAAATCTCTACTAATGCCTGCTTGCCTAGCCCTGTTCTCATATCCCCCACAACTCCCTCTTAAATTCACAAACCCTTCCTTTTAAATTTGTATTGTTGTTCATATGTTCATATGTTTAAGGCTAACTGCTTGGGATTGGACAATGTATTTGGGAACTGATTTTCCCTGTCTCAGAAGACATTGATTTCCTGTATTTTTTCATCTAGAATCCTGTGAAAATTTCTCCCATGTAAATTGACTGGTGTTGTCACCTTGCACATTTTGCTTAGGCAACCACATTGTCAAGATTTGTCAAGTACCAGCCTCAGCTTGGAAAGAGGTTCTGAGAAACAGGTGTTCCAGAGCAGTGAAAGAAACAACTTGAAGTTAGATCATGGGTACAAGCTGAAAGCATGGATTCTGCTTAAGACAGCTTTCTCTGGAGATGTCCAGACAGACAGCTCAGCTCTCTCAGACCAAAGCCCAGTATTTTATTTACATAGCAATTCAGTTGTCCATCTCAGGTTCACTTTTGTTTATTCAATAAATCAGCACCTCCTGACCCTAACAAAACAACAACTGCGTTCTTTTTTTTATTTCTTTTCTTAACATTGCAAATGAATTCAGAGATTCACTTGCCTTTGTAAGCATAGATAATAAGTTTAGCTGAGTGGCACCTAATTGTGAAATTACCATTTCCACCATGCTGGTCCTGCACTTAAACTTGCTCTGCCCCAGGCTGACTTTGACCTTAGGCATCTGCCTGTTTTTTTAAAGTACAAACAATAAATTTAATGGGGTGGGATTTTGCCCTATAATCAGCACTCCCCAAATCTATCTCATTTTTAAATATCTTTATGTCCACAAAGCTCCTCAAATAATTTATATTGCATCCTTGTAATTTGCATAGTTGAGAAATATATACATTTGACTCATGTTTTCTGAGTTTTTACCCACAGCCTTAAGAACTGTCCTAAAGGTCACAGTACTTACCATTTTTTTGCTAAGGATGTAGACATACTTTCCCCTTCCAGAATCGTAGTATTTCTGATTATCATGGAGTCATTTACCTTGGCAGAGAGAACATTTCCTGATAATCTTGGCAAGGAGAATATTTCCCAATAACGTTGGTAGGAAGAACATTTCTCAAAAGAAGAAGATAAAGTATATATATTATACAAACAAGCCTCATGCCCAGCAACCATGCACACTTCAAGTCCATGCCCTCAAGCTCTGTTGAAGTCATAAAAGTGGGAAGCATGTCACATCATCCCTTCCATAACTGTACAGGATTTGACAAGGTTCCATGGATGTAGCTTTCCTATTGTGTTTAGAAGACACTTTAGCACAGCAGTTATGCTGATCCTCTGGTTCTTATAGACTTTGTCCTCTCTTCTGTGATGTTCCCTGAGCATCAGGTGTAGACATTACCTGCATTATAGCATCAGGTGTAGATGTCCCTGAATGAAGAGAAAGCCACAGAATGAGACAGAATCTTTGCAGCTTTCACATATGACTGACTATTTAGAATATATAAATAACACAAAAAATCAAGATATCAAATTACCCAATTAAATATGTACATGTAACTAAACAGAGAGTTCTCAAAAAGTATAATACAAACATTTTTTTAAAAATATTAAACATCCTTAGTAACCTGGGAAATCCAAATTAAGCCTACTTTGTGATTTCATCATACACCAGCCAGGTAGTAAATATCAAGAAAACAGTTGACAACAAATGTTGGCAAAATTGTGGAGGAAAGGGAACCTCATACACTTTTGGTGGGATTTAAAACTGGTGCAGACACTATGGAAATTAGTGTGGGCAATTCTCAAAAATCTAGAAGTAGACCTACCATATGACCCTGTTACATCGCTGCTTGGAGTATACTGTACGTATGTTTTCTTACAGAGATACTTGCTCAGCCATGCTCATTGCTTCCCTATTTACAATGGGTAGAAAATAAAAGTAATCCAAATGCCATTCAACTGGAGAATGGATAATGAAAATGTGGAACATATTCACAGTGTAATTATATTCAGCTATAAAGAAAACATATATAATTTGCAAATACATGGATGAAAGAAAATATTACATTGAATGATGTAATCCAACCAAGAAGGGCAAATGCTACATATTCTCTATTATTTGCGGGAACTGACACTGATTTTTTAGATTTGTATGCATATACAAAAGTAACTGCAGAAGCCAAGTCAGTAAAGAGAAACTATTAGAGAGAGGAGAAGGAGCTCTGGAGAGAAGGATGGTCTTCTTTTGAACGTGAGGTGACACCAGTCACATGCTTGCAAAGGAAGTCCCTCACAAAACCCATGCTCTAAAGGATGGAAGTGCTTTCGGGCTACTACAATGCATGCAAGACTTGCTGAACATCATTTTGTGCTATGATGCACACACACACACACACACACACACACACACACACACACACACACACATTGTTCTCGGCCAATTTTTCCCTTTCTTCCTGAGAACCTTCAAAGATAGAGGAAGAATCAATAAAATTTAGGAATTGGGGGTGGGGGGTTTCAATGACTGGTTTTCCGCCCTGGGATGCTAATTAGAACATCACAGAAGGTTTTTAAAATGCCTCCATGTTTGCAGTACCTCACTGCCTGTCACTTAGTTGGTTTACTCTGAGATCATTTGTTGCCCCAACAGCAGTAGTGAGACTTACTTATGATCAGCTTTGAGAATCACTGTCAAGTGATTCAAAGTGAGTCAAGTTTTCCTCTTCAGTTGCAACTGTGACCTACTTAACCACTTCTAAAAGGAAATAATCACATTATTGCATGATTTTTTTTTCCTGTCCGAGGAAAAAGTTAAAGAAACATTGTATGGTGAATTTGACGTCAGTTGTGACTTCAATAAGTGTCCAAACAACAGAAACTGAAGGACTTCACATAAATTTAAAGTTATAACACTCTTCTCACTACTTTTATATTAAAATGTCAACTATATTACCACATGTCATTTTTTTGCTTTTGTTTGAGAATAGCAAAATGACCAGTTTTGATTTCTAATTAATGTAAAAACACTTTGAAGTCTTTGGTGATTTTTAAAATACTTTCTGTCCTAAGACCAAACAGTTATGCAATCCCTCATACACACTGCTGTTTTGAGATTAAGAATCTATATTTCATCTTAAACGAATATTTTATTTAAATTTGTCTTGTCTTAATATATGAAATATCCAATGATTTTATTAAGACTATCTTAACAACCCATATAAAGCAGATTAAAACTTGATCCCTGTATGACTTATTGGAGGTAGTGGAGACTTTGAGATGTGGGGGTTAGAGAAATGAACTTGCAGAGCATATGTCCACCAAGCCATTGGGGTTCTCTCTATACCCTGTCTTACAGCAGAGGTGGGTGTCATCTTTGGACTCCTGCATCCAGTACTCTCTTCCAGAGACACAGTCCAATAGCTTGCCTGATCCTAGGCAGAAACATTAGAGACCATGAACTAAATAATCTCTTTTAAAGTTAACTACTTCAAATATTTTATCATCTGGACTCTTGTAGAGAAAGGGTTTGTTTTGTATTATCTCTGCAGAGGAGAAACAATCCATAATGGTGGATGTATGGAACAGGGTGGGGGATAAGCCATGATACTAGCAGTGGAAAGCCTGTCCATCACATTTCATCCCCATATAGGAAGGAGAGAGAGAGAGAGAGAGAGAGAGAGAGAGAGAGAGAGAGAGAGGTTGGCATTGCAATAAATCCCAAAAGTTTGTCCCCAGTGATATACTTTCTCTGGCGAGGTTCCACCTAAACTTGTCACAATGTCCTAAACACATGTGCCTATGGCAGCCATTCCATATTCACACTATAACAGTTTGTCCTTACTGACCAAGTTCACCAAGACCAGTTCCTTTTATCTCAATATTAAATATTGAGCAAATCATTTATTTGTTGATTCATTTAGCAGAGTTTTAAATGAAAGTTATGAAGGATGTGTGATAATTCTCATGAATAAAGTAAGTAAAATAGATGTAATTGCCACAGCCAAAGGTGACGCTTTGAAAGATTAAAAACTATCCAACAGGCAATCATACACACACACACACACACACACACACAAAATAATAGTAATTACTTATGTGGTAAGCACCTAAAAAAACTGCTTGGGGTGCCCCAAGGAAGTAACACTTCATGGTTGCAAAAACAAGAAAATCAGAAGTAACGCTTCGTGGTTGCAAAAACAAGAAAATCAGAGGGAAGACAGATGCTTATTGGGTAAAGAGAGAATGGCAAGGATGAGGCTGAAAAGATGGACCAGATGTGTTAACTCATGCATGCACACAGTCATTTGTGCATACATGTGCACAATCACACATTTTACCTGGCACGCCCAAGTCTGAAACAGTCTAACAGCATTTTAATATTTAGTGTCAAGCCATAGGAGATATGTTAAATTGTAATACATTATTGCAATGTTTATAATTTTTGGTAGTACAGTGAAGAACTCTTTATAAACTGTTTTTTTTTTTTTTTTTGACATTGGCAGGTAACTTAATGATAGTATTTTTAACTTGTTTTGGCCTCTCATTCTGTGCACACACATGTTATACAGATACATGATTTTAGTAAGTGTTACATCAGAGATGTTTATTCACAATGTTGATCTTATTTCATGACATATATTCATGTTTGCACTTACCACTGTCCAAATCTGTGAGTTCTAAGAAATATGAGCATAGAACTTATCTGGCATCTTAAACATTTCCTTCATAACATATTCAACCCACTCTTCCTTCAAATGTTAGCAAGGACTAATCTGTTCTCTGTCCCCACAGTCTTGCTTTTTTCAGAATGCCATTGAAGTGGAGTCATCTAGCATGACGCCGTAGCATTTGACTGTTTTTGGTAGGCACAATGCATCTGAGATTTAGGCTGCTGTTGTATGCAATAGATTTTTCTTTTGATTGATGACTTGTATCCTCATGAATTGATGTGTAGTGATGTGTTTCACTCGTCTTATATTGAAGGAAATTTGTGTATTTTATAGATTTTGGTGATTATGTAAAATACATACACATAAAAGTGGGGTTTGTACAAATTTAACTTTCATTTCCCTAAAGCAAAATGGAGGACTGTGTTTGTTGAACCATAAAGTAATTATACATTGACCTTTGTAAAAAATTGTCAAGCTATATTCCAAAGTGAATGTAAAATCATATATCCTAGGGTTTGGAGATGTGGCTTAATTAGTAATGTACTTGTCACACAGGTTATGAAGATATGAATTCTGTTTCCAGCACCCACATGAAGGTACCGGGCATGGCAGTATATGGCTGTTATTCCAATAACAGCCCAGGCAGGTGTACACTGGGTGCCTGCTGGTTTGCCATTCCATTCAAATTAATGACCTCCAGCCTCAGTAAGAGAACCCATGGTGTATAATAACTGAGAAAAATACCTGACATTGATTTTTGGATTCTACATGTATATCTACCACATATACACACACACACACACACACAAAAATGTATTCCCACAGAGGTATAGGATGTTTCATGGCACTTTATATCCTTTTAAAAACTGCTGTTGTTAGTTTTCTATTTTTTGAAAAAAAAAAGCACATAGTGGTATTTTGTGGGTTATAAAATAATAATAATATTGAGTAGCACTTTATATCGCATATGTTGCATATATGTCTTTAATAAAATATTTGCTGACTATGTTGTCTCCATTTTATTGAGGCTATAATTTATATGTATTTACATATTCATTTAGGCAAACATGAATCACACATACTTACTTGTGAGTGTGTGTATTTATCTGATCGTGTTCAAATAAAGACTGAGAAATATATTCAGTTTCTCAGCTAAATTCTCATTTAATGTAGATACATTCATATTTATAAACCTTAGGAGGTAATGGGGGATTAAATCAGAAGGTATAGGGATAAATGGGGAAGGCCACTATATTAAAAGAAATAGGACTTTTTAGAGTTAATTTCATATCTGATTTCTACATTTTCTTCAAACTCTTTGGAATCTTCTAATTTCTAAAGGTCTCTAAATCATGACTCCTGTGATTTAATGCTATTGTTTCAAAGGCAATAGAGGACAGGAAAGAAATCAGCTGTAGGAAAATTTGTAAATATATTACTGAAAACACAGAGATTTGACAAATGTGTAAAAATGAGAATTATAATAACAAATAGTAACTGACATCTTTATTTCCTTGTTATGTGAATTCCACAAGTTTTTTCTCCCTTTTTCTCTTTTTTTGAATGACTTGTATGGATTAGTTGCTATGACTATTTTCATTTCATAGAAGAGCTGGCAGCAAGAGAGGAAAAGGGAATTTGTTTAAAGTCATGCAATTATAAATAAGGACACTGTATTTAAGCCCAATTAACTACAGATATATAATATTGTAAGAATGTTTTAGAATGGACACATAAGCCTTCAAATTAACCCTATTCATCACATAAACAACAAAGATTTCTTATTACTTGAGCATGACTGAGACAGAATGTCTGACAGAAACAAAGAAAGGAGGAGTTTGTTTTGGCTCACAGTTTTAGAGAGGGACATTCATCTGTGCCACATGCAGAGTTCAAAGTCTTGAGAAGATGTAGCTGAGGCTCAAGTCACAGAAGGAGGAGAAGATGAATTCAGAACCAGAGGTTGGTGTCCCCCACCAAGCCCAGTCAGTCTAGCTGAACTACTTCTGCCAGCTAGGTTGCACCTGGTAGGTTTCATTTTCTACTCTCCCAAAACAGGGACACCAACTAGGAAGTAAGCATTTAAAACTCAAGTTTATGGAGGACACTTTATATTCAACCTAAAGCAAAGAAAAAGGTTGAAAGCAAAAGAAGATATTTTTTCAGTTTTTACATTTATTCTTCTCCTATGTATTCCATCCTGACTGAAGTTTTTCCTCCCTCCTCTCCTCTCAGACTCTCCTGTCCCTCTACCCATTCCTCCTTTGTTTATCTTCAGAAAAGAGCAGGTGCCCACAAGTATATTAAAAATAAAAAAAACATGGCATATCAAGTTTGAGTAAAGGCAGGCACCTTCCTTTGTATCAAGTCTCATTGAGACAACCCAGGAAGAAGGAAAAGCGTCCCCAAAGCAGGTAAAAGAATATATTAATGAAAAGTACTGTTCATAAACAAGAGAGACTGGTGTTCTCTTTTCCAGGATAATTTTTATTGAAGATAACCTGTAAATTAAGTCAACATGCCTCATAACAGCTATTCTCCAGTGCATTTAAACCTCCTGATGGGATATTTTGCCTTTCCTTGCTTTGGGAAGACAAACTTTGAATCATTATCTTCTTAACTGTATCTAAAAGACTAAGCATAGAACTTAGCCTTGACCCACAGTTGTACAATGTGTCACTCCTAAATTCTGGCTAGAAGCCGACTTCAGCTAGCTTCACATCGTTGTATTAGGGAACACCAGGTTCAAAGTCATCAGATAAGAATGAAGAAACAAGAAAGCCATTTCTCAACTGGTTATGTGAAGAGGGCTTCATAAGCCTTGAACTGACACCCTCTTCAGCATGAAATTTTCACTCTTACACGTTTTCTGTCTTTCTCATAGATTTCCCAACTCACGCATTTAGTGGAAGTCCACCTTCTGCTGCCCCGTGGAGCTCTTTGGACTCAGCCATATGCTAGAGTTTCTCTCACTAGAGAAAGAATGGAACAGCTAAAGAATTTTCTGGATGCATTCCAAATGGTTCCCAGACAGGTTTTTTTCTGGCCTGCAGATGTCCACCCTTGCTCCAGAAGGACTTTATGAGACCTGAACAATCCAACCCAAGCAGCAGCTACTCTGCTGGCAAAGAAGTTAATGGCTTTCCTTTTCCTCTAGTGTTTCTCTAGGCTAGGATTGATGGAATCTTTTCTCAAGATGCCCATGATGTGTGTAGGCTGTGGCAGTACTCACAACCTCTGCCCCTTTGCCCTCTGGTGGACAATGTTAATCAGTGTACGGCATATA
>JANHMN010000001.1:160988057-161008351 GCA_030674055.1 Rhabdomys pumilio
CTTCTTCTTCTTCTTCTTCTTCTTCTTCTTCTTCTTCTTCTTCTTCTCCTTCTTCTTCTTCTTTAGAAAATAAAAGGAAACAAGAATTTTATTTTTATTTTAAAAATTATTTTATTTATTTATATTGCAATTGTTGTTCCCTCCTTCCCCCTCCCATAGTTTCCCATTCCATTCCTCCTCCCGCTTGCCGCCAAGGGAGAGCAAACTCATAGGAAGACCAACAGATCTTTTCTTAGCTGCTACAGATGTCTGAACTGTGAAACAAATTAATGAACATTGCTTGCTTTGGAATGGGAAATGGCTAATTAGTATCCAGTTATTGCTTTTTTAAAGCACACACCATAACTATTCAGAAGCAAACCCCTATGATGTTATCCTTCCTACCCTCTGCCCTGTGTCTTTGGTTTGATATCACATAACAGTGTTTGACTGGACTCCCCCAGAGAGATGTGCAGAGAGAAACAGTTCTCATGTGCTGCTCCCTGTGAGTGTCTGTCTCAGTGTGTTGCTTAGGCAAGATCATCTAAAAGAGCTTGAGACAGAAAGAAGTTAACCCTGTTTTTGGAACTGCTGCAGCCTTTTCCAAGGGGATTCTCTGGAGTCCATAATAAACTTTAGAAGCTTGATGTCCTTTGATCTAGTAATTTTATTCCAGGAGACATATGCTGAAGAAACAAGCAGGGATGGGATCAAAATATTCTTGTAATGCTATTCATAATTGTGAAAGATAAAGGCAGCAGTGCTCTAGATACTAAAAAATGACTTACATTATGGTGCACCAACATGAGTTTAAATTGCAGTCTCATTGGTCTTAACAGCAAGGATATCCAATGATAACATTAATATCTATAATAAAACTAAAATGGACAAAGGCAGGGTATGTGGATCCTCTGAAACCCACATTGTTTACTGAAATACGGAAAATACTCACATCTTTTTGCAACAAAATATTAGTGGTAGTTATTTGTAACAATGATTTTGTTGCTGTATTCTTTTCTATTTGTTGAAATTTCTGACATAAAGAATATAGCTTGCTTTTCTGTTGCTCTGACCAAAAGGAACTTGGTAAGAAAAAGGTGTATTTCATCTTATCCTTCCAGGTCATAGTCCATCCCTGAGGGAAGTCAGGTCAGGAACGTGGAGTAGGAACCTGAAGTAGAAATCTGGAGCAGAGGCCATGAAGGAATGCTGCTTACTGGCTTGCTCCCAGCTTCATAGTCATTTAGTTTTCCTGTCTAGACCAGGCTCCACCTACCTAATGATGAACTGGGTCCTGGCCGAGACATGGCCACTAGCTAACCTAATCTGGACAATTCCTTAGCAGAGGTATCCTCTTATAAGTGACTCTAGGCTGTATCAAGATGCAAATGAAAATTAACCAACACAAATAAGAATGAATTTTATAATCAGGAAAAAAAAATCACATACTCTAAAATCCCCTTTTTATATTCACACTTAAATTTTTGACAGATATTTGTTCAACAACTTATTGAACAAATAAGACTGAAATAGCCACTAACTGATTAGAGAATCTGTCAAGGGCTGGGCTATCAGAGTTCAAATTGCAGTTCGGACACTAAGCATATTAAGCTTGGCAAGTTCTCCTATGTGTCTGCCTCCTCATCTGAAAAACTGCAAGCATGTGTATGTCATCAGGCTATTTCAGATGGAGTGTGCTACTATGCTAGAGCACTCTCGATAGTGACTTGTGTGTTTCAGGACTCCTCTATATGTTCACTGAATAGATAAAGTTGATAACGCAGAGTACTGGGAAACCCTGTTACATAAGGTTGAAGTCTACCATGTCCGGATTGCTCCATGGAGCTCAGCACAAAATGGAGGACTTCATTTCCCTTCAGGGCTTCCTCTTCTCTACCTTCTGTGGGGAGCACAACCACACACTCTACCTGAGGAATGTCACCTAATCTTTGGCAGAAATTATAGGTTCCTGGATTGCATCACTATGCAAATGAGGTATTCCCAGAACCTTAAACCTGAGTCGATGAAATTTCACACTAAGAAGAACCCGTCCCTTACTTTCCAAGGCTTACATAGTCCTTGTTCCTCCCAAATAAAGCGTACAAACTGTTTTATTGACTATCGTCTGAGAGATCTGTTTTCTAAAAGAACTGTAACACTAAAATCATCTGAGGAGAACTTCTCCTGGCATTCACTGCAGGCCCAGGTTACTGCTGACTCACCCATTCACTACATCCTTTGCCATCCAGCGTCCAGTGTATGTCAGGGTCCAGACACCCTAAGGGAAGACTCAGACCCTCAGACCGAGGTACTTGGTTCTGCTCAATCCTTCCCTGAGTGACATGGTGCAGCTCTTGGGAATCCCAAGGAAAGAAGGAAAACAAATCACAGAGGAGTTATGCAATGATATTTTACTTTTTATATTTGTTATCTTGTTTCCTTTCAAGTTTGAAGTAGTTTGTTGATCACTGTGTTTCCTGGATAGGCAAGAGTACTGGTAAAAACATACTGGGATATTATTCTCAAGCTTCCCAGACCCAGGCCAGGGATGATTGCTCAGGTTTTCACGGAAAGCCACAGCACCAGCTGTGAGTAATGCTATTTAACAGGCACCACTAAAGTGAGAGGTGATTGTAATGTGAAGATTGCCATCAACTCAGATCACACAGGAAGCACTCTTACCATCTCAAATGGTTCTTGAAACACAGGAGTTTGTAACTCCAAATTAACGATCACCAAAAACCACATAATTGGTGCATATAAAGTTAACACACATGTCATTTTCTATGGAAAATAGATTATTATAATGCAATTTGCATTTTTAGCCCCCCAAATACATGGATCTGAGGCATCCCAGCCTGAAGGATGTTGGATCAACTATTCCTAGCTCAGTTTATAAGTTATAAACACAGAATTATTCTAAAATAGGAGGAGAGGGGTATCTATAATAGACCTAATAAATAAATAAGAAATTTATGTTTTAAAACTCCTCGGCATATAAATTCTAGTGTTGATATTTGGAATGTTGTGTCATTGTCAAGCCTGTAGCCATTTGGCTCATGTCCCCTCAACCCTCTCACAGATCCTGACACATTTTCAGCTGTAGGAGACTGCAGCAGGTACGTATACTTCAGCACTTGGGCTACTTCCAATATATTTTTAAATGTCTTTTGTTACTGTTGTATTTTAACTTTCTGTAATGAATATTATGTTGGTAAATTGTCATGTCCTATTTAGGCTTGATGAAAACAGACTCAGAACAAGAAGATTGCCTCCAAAACTCTGTCTGGACAGTCTGATGCCCTCATTCTGTAACAAGAAGAAAGAAAAGCACCAAGAAGCTAAGGATATTTTAAAACAAATGTCTCCTTGAGGATAGCTAGAAGATAAACAATTTCACAAGGTTACCATTGATTATCCCATAATATAAAAGTGCTACAGTGGGAAAGGGAGACTGCAGCAGACCATCTGCCCAGCACTCTCTCAGTTGGAGATGCAGGCTGACTGTCTCAGCTTCCACAGTCAGTTTCTTCTGGATGATTGCAAGCACAGAATTTGATGGTGCTATCTATCTGCTGGTGTTTGTTTTCCACTTGGAAGCCTCTCCTAGGGGTGCATTCTGTTCTGCCCAGGACTCTCCACTGTGAACTCCAGCAGATAGTTTAAATAGAGCTTCAGCAGTAAATTTCTTCTGGAAATGTATAACCCTCCAATCTGATGATGATACTGTATCTGTGTTTACTGTTTCTATTTTGCTACTCTCGTAGTCTCTGATGGATATATTGAGCACATGGTTTTTTATCTATCTGATGTTTCCCCTTATGACTTTCTATTTAGTCTTCTATTTTTGCTCGGTATATGCTAAATAAACTCACCCATTCAATCAAAAAGCATAGTTCAACCTTACTCGGTCTATTAAAACTTTTTGATGAAACTTAAAAACAACTAAATCTTTCTCTTGTGTTTATATATGATATATCATTTTATTTTATTTATATGGAAATTTTGCCTGCATGTATGTCTGTGTACCACTTACGCACCTGGTGCCTGAAGAAACTGGAAGATGATATCAGATCCCCTGAAACTAGACTTACAGATTCTTGTGAGCTGTAGTGTGGGTGCTAGGCATGGAAACTGAGTACTCTGAAGAGAAATGAGTACTCTTACCCACTGATCCATCTTTCTAATTCCTTCATATATTTTAAACCTAGAGGTTGGATTTGGCTGACCTCTTCTGTTTTGTAGACTATGAGTGAGTAACTACATTTTCTAAAATCCTTCCAAGGAGGGTTTAGGATGAAAATTGCATAAGATTTTGAAAGACAAAATTGTAGCAACATCATGAAGGTCTGGAGTGCCTTGGTGCTGGGAGATGCCACTAAGTGAACAAAATTACATTCCACTATGCTGGATGCCTAGCTCTCTCTCTCATGGCTACCTCCTTGACCAGGGGAATCCAAGACATCTGTGAGACACTACTATGAATTTTCAGAAATGGCATTCTTCACTAAGCCAGTACTGGGTCTTATCTTTCTACACAGAATTTGGATGCTAAGCTTCCAAATATCTGTGAGTTAAAAAATCCCATGTTGTGCTTGTGGCAATTTTCTTCTTCCTTTTGAATTGCCCCCAGAGCTTCTGAGCCCTGGTAAGATCTGGATCCTATAATAAGTTCCCATGGGTTTCCTCATGGATTCTAGCTGTTTCTAAATGACAGAGTCCAGAATAATACAAAGTATTCAAAGGCTGACTGCCAATGTTTGTTCCTTTTGTGGGATTTGTCCGTAGTATCTGTTTCTCTTTATTAGTTCTGGCTATCACTTCCCTGACTATGTCTTCGAATGACCTTTATTTTCATTATTATTTTATAATTAATGCCAAACTGGATACTGCTCTTTGTTTTCCATTTGTGTGTGAATGTGTGTGTGTGTGTGTGTGTGTGTGTGTGTGTGTGTGTGTGTGTGTTGACAGTGCCCATGTGTGTGGGCATATGAATGTGTGCATACCTGCATGTGGAGTCCCAAGGCTGATGCTGAGAATTATCCATGATTTTTTTTCCATCTTGTTCATTAAGGCATAACCTATTGATCAAATCTATAGCTTCCTCTATGGTAAGTCTCAGAAGTCAGTTTGCTCTGGAATTTTTCTATGTCTGCTTTCAGCAGCTAGATTTACAAATAGGCCATAATATCCACTGGACACTTACATGGATTCTGAAAACAAACTACAATCCCCACCCTCATTTGGCAAAAGCTTCACCCATTGCCCCAGCCTCAATATTCTGATTTGCAAATAGGCAACATGGTAGAGAGGCAGTCAACTGCACAGTCTGTGTCGTTAGTGCTAGAATGACTGTGATTTCAGCCTTCTTGTCTTTAATGAGGACTAATTAGAGTACATTTCAGGCTCTCTCTTGTTTCTTGTGTTGAGGAAGGAATGTTTTGGTATATTGGAATAGATGTCATATTGGATGCTGAGTGGAGCTGTAATAACTGAGAGATTGCTTTCACCTGCCACTGTGCTATGGTCCCCACTCAGCACCTGATTTGGCTCAGTTTGCATGCCATCACATAAACTGTTCCTTCCCAGCTCTCACACAGGAGGGTGACCCTTCCTCTGTAAAGTCTTCTCTGGTCATTTCAGCTGCAACTTCTCCATTCAGTCTGATAGAATACTAGATTGATCTCTGATCAAGCAGTTCACTTGCATGAATATTTTGTAGTATAGCACCTAAAAATAGAATTCAAATATTAGAGTTTACATGTTAGAGTTTCTTTATATTTATAAATGGTCAATTTTTCTTTTTATTTTCATCACCTTCTTGAACCCTAAAGTAAAGGTAATGGTACCCACTTGTCAGGTATATTAACACTCCTGAAATATAAGCTTCCCCAAGTTCACATGCAATTGCTTATTTTTTTCTTTTACATTTTTATGTGCGTGGTATGTGAATGTGTGTATAGACATGTTTTACATGTGTATATGAACATGTGTATGTTCAAATACATGGAGATGTCAGGAATCATCCTCAATAGCTTTCCTTCCTTCTTTATTGAGGCTGGATCACTGAATCAAACCCAGAGTTCACTGAGGCATGGCTAGTCTAGTCAGCCAGCTTGATCTGGGAATCCACTGTCTCTGCCCTCTGAGGGTAGAATTATAGGTGAGATGCCACATCCAATTGGCATTTAGAATGTGTTCTAGAGATTTGAACTTTGTTCCTCATGTTTGTGCAAAAAGTTCTTGACCTTTTCAGTCACCTTCCCAAATCAACAGTTCATCAGGTATATAAATCATCTCTGAGAAAATCTGGTTTATCATAACCATATAGGGCTTTGATGTCTGTAGTTTATTTCCAAACTATTCTTAGGGGATGAGTAAACATGGAGATATACTGAGTGGAGAAGATAAAAATAGTTCATCAGAAGGGAACCAAAACAATATGCTTGGATATACTTGCTTCCTGTTGACATGGATTTAAGGTTGAAACATATTTAAAGGTGTATGGGTTGGCATTTCTAAAACATTTCAGATTGACAGTGCTGTGAACTGTTAAGATCACTGACTGACCTCTTTCTGTGTTCTTTGCTCCTTGCCCCCATGCCTTAGCTCTTACCCACTCTGGGCTAAACTCTGCTGGCATCTGTTCTATAAAACAAAATGAATGGGCTTATTTCTAAATAAATGAGAAACTGTACCTAGATTTTACCCCCACAAGAGATTTTTTTTGTCTGACTTCAGGCTCCTTCCTTGGAGAATGAGGAGACATCTTCACAGTGAATGTTTACATTTATATTGGCTGCTGCTGACGTATGTCTAATTCATAAGGATGTGGTGCTGTGGTTGTAAAGCTGACATCTGAAGACAGTTGTGGAGCAGGCAAGCCTGACAGGCTCTGCCTTCTCCCTTGCCCTATGAACGATAATGTTTTTATAGAGAAGACAGATATGGACATTCTTTCTTGTCAAATGTAGGTATAAATGTGCCTGTAAATATACTAGCATATTTTTCTTTCTCTTTTACTCTAAACTTTAAATAAGGTATCTCTTTCTGGTGACATCTTAATGTCTATGGAAGGAAGGATGAGAGAAAAATGCTAAGGTTTATTCTATTCTAGGTTTAGAAATAATTGCTCAAAGAAAGCTTTGGAGATGGGGCTGGACCAGCACAGGCAGATGTGAGCTGTGGTCCATGGCTGGAGGAAGGTCTATTTCTCTGTTTCATTTCTATCTTACCCTCCTTTTCATTACTTCCCATCACCTGTCTTCCACTTCTTTGTTCTTCTCTTCCAACATCTTTCTTTTGATTTTTCCTAATATTTTTCCATCTTCAGTACATCTTCCCTTTTTCTTGTGTTTCTTTTGATTTGATGATCTGTCCTTAATGATAAGGAAGCCATGTATCACTCATCTCCTCTCAGTGAATAGTCATAGTGACTAGAGATATTTTACACCTGAGTTTTAGCATCTTGTTGAGCCCATTTGACAATTCTAGTTGTCTTTGTCTTTCCTCCCGTGTCCTTAATGCACCCCATTAGGATGACAAAGTCACTTTTTGTTTCCCAGAGTGTAAAGATCCCACTGAATTTCACGGTAAGCATTTTGGTCTTCACTTTGTGTAGCAGGTTTTTTGACTCACAATAAGCTCCACAACAGCTTTATAACCCAGGAAAGATATGTGGCATGTCCAACATTGGATTCCCATCTCCTGAGGAGGTAAATCTTTACTGACATAATGCACTTTTCATAGTGTAATTTCACTTTTGTTTATGGTACAGTTGTGTTTGCGCCCAGAAACAAACCATACTGACTCATGGTGTCAGTCATACATGACATAATTAAGATGGAGTCATTTTACATTTAAGGTAGAAGGGCAAATGGGGTAATCTTAGAAAATTGGTATTTTACTTAGAAGCCATCTGTTTGCCTAGAGTTAATGGATGGCCAGAGGCAGCAGCAGATTCAGGTTATATATTGCGAGTAAATATATTCAGGTTGTTTATTATCAGCGAAGGCTGTCAGAACAGTAAGGTCTGTCAGTAAGTTGTGCGTGGCTAAGTTGTGATGACTGCAAATGACAGTAGGATGAATTTAAGCAGGAGCTCCACAGCCAGAGTGATTTAAGTTCAAATGCCAGCCTCTTCTTTCTAGCTAGTTTAATTCGCTCTGGGCTTCTATTTCTCTAAATGTAAGAAATGAAAATAAAAGTACGTAAGATAGTGAAGCAAAACCTTTCCCCAGAAAAACAATTAAGAATCTGACGTTTTAGATATGTATTAGATTTCACTTTCCTTTGTATCATTATTAAAAATTGTTCTGAATGCAGATATTGTAACTAGATTTCCAGGGCTCTTTGTTGTTTAGGGAATATGTTTTTTTTTTTAAATTGAAGATTGGAATAAGGTGTTTCTTTTGTTGCTATTGTTGTTTTACTTTTTGAGACACTCTCATTATAGAGCCCTCACTGTCTTGGAAATCACACTATAGACCATGCTGAGCCTGAATTCCCCAAAATCCATCTGCTTCTGACTCCTGAGTTCTAGGATTAAAAGTCCTTCCTACCATGCTCTATTGAAACAGGTACATTTTTGTAGTTACTGAAGAAAATACAGGGGAATCCTGGAGAGCAGGCCACAGTGAAAAATGCATGAGACAAAGATATTTGTTGCCCCACATGATACAAAACTATCTTGTGTATTCATATATCCACCCACCCATCTATCTATCCATCCATCATCCATCCATTCATCTATCCATGCAATCACAGATTTTCAAGCAATAACTCTGAGCAGGAAGGAGCTGAGAAAAACAGAAGGGCGACAAAGAGTTGAAGGCTAAAAATTATGACACAATTCAAATCACTGGTGAGTGATATATCTACAATGAAAGGACTGTATGATTCTGTGAAACGCTGGCACATAATGTGGCCTATGCTTTAAGTGTCAGAGCAAGCAGTATTTCTGTTCATTTCTTTTAAAGTGCAGGATACAGAAAAGTACATTTATATTTGAATTTTTATGTGTACTCTACAGCCTAACTACAAAATTAATGAACAGTAAACTGCCAGGTTTTAGTATATTCTGTTCATGGAAGGTTTGTTAGATGCTATCTGGAAAATGATGTATCTCATATCAACTTGACACATCCTAGAGTCATCTGAAAGGATAACTCAGTTAAAGAATTGCCTAGGTATATTGGATTTATTGTCTTGATTGTTAGTCGATGTAGAAGGACATAGCCCACTTTAGGCAGCACCATTCACAGGCAGGGATAATCCTGAACTGCAGAAGAAAACTAGATGAGTAGAAGCTGCAAGGCAGCTTGCAAGCAGCAGTCTCCATGGTTCCTGGTGTTCTTCCTTGGCTCTGACACGAGTTCCTAGTGGTAACACTATGTGGAATAGTAGTGAGGCCTTCCTTCAAGTTCATATCCGAACTTCTTTGAATGATAAACCTGGAGCTTTAAGCCGAATCAATAATTTTCTTTATCAAGTTACTTCCTGGTTCCGGTGTTTGCCATAGCAACTACAACAGTCCCATTTTGAGATCCACCAGAAGTAGATTTGTCAGTCTTGAAAGGTCTATGGTCTGCTTGCAGCTGGCCTATGCTGGACAGGAAGGAGAAGCCAAAAGAAGTTAATGGTGGTCATGGCCTTATATAGTTCTGCAAGAGGAACCCAGAGCTATAAACCTTGACTGCTAATTCATTCATTCATTATGCCACCGTTTCTAACCAGTTTGCCAGGCTCCAGTGCTTGCTCACAAGCCTTAGAGTCTGGGAATGTGCATGTGATGTGACTTTGTGTACATGACCAAGGCAAAGCCAAATGATTTTCTTTCCTCTTGTTTTCTAAAACGTTTTAAAAGTGGAAATAGTCTTGAGCCTAAAGTGTTGGGATTCAAATCTTTGTTTCAGTGTATGGATATAAGGATCAAACACAGTGAAATATGAAGGATTCAAACTTTGCAGTCAAGTGGTACTCAATGGGGCCATCACAGTACCTGTCCATTCCAACCCAACTTTCGGAATGAGCTAAAGAACTGTGGGAAAGCAGATGGATGTAGACAACACTGGGGTCTACATAAAGCAGACTGTGTCAGAGGAGCATGAGGCTTTTGCTGTCACGGATGAGAACCCATGGCTAGCTTTCTCTGGGAAATTGTGAAAAAGCTGTTTATTCTCCTGAGACAGGGAACTGATGACAGACCAAAGAGACAATTCTATTCCAGTCTTTACCAGTAAATTTTTTGGGAGTTAATTGTAGATTATAAGCGACTCAAAAGCCCCTGTTATGAACAGTCTACCTTAGCATGAGGGAGGATCCTGACAGACACATCACAGCCAACTCCACTTTGAGACTCTCCTCTCCCCAGAAAATGCCGACTGATTATGTAACCTCAAGGAAGGATATTGTGTGCCATGTAGTTTTTTGAGCTTCCTAGGTTCTGTGAGCATCACAGGTTTTCTACGCTTTTTGAGTCTCCCACCTTCCTCCTGGAAGAAACATTTCACTTTGGAAGAAATGGCTACAGAAAGGAACAGTGTATCAGAGAGGACTGTAGCAGGAGTTGGAGAGAGAAGCCCCAGTGAAAGCATAGGCTCAAGCAATGAGAAGTGCATGATAGAAAGTCAGTATGGGCCATGTGTGTGAATAGTATCTGTCCTGATCAGGGGGTTAGAAGGCATTGGTAGTGCCTTCCTTCCCTGTGGCCAAGAACATGAGAGCAAGCACACCAGGAGGAGGGAAATGAGTTGAGGACACTTGTCTTCCTGAGGCTTTTAGAGTTCAGGGTCCCTCAAAAACCAATCCCAAAATTTCATAGAGAGATTTGATTAAAGGTGACCACACAGAGAAGTGAAAGGTCAATGAGGGCACCATGGACAAAACACAACTGAAAAACTAGTTGTACATGCAGCATTGTCCAATAGTTCAAAATTATTACTGTGCAAGTGGTTCTAATTTAATTGGGGATGAGCTTCTAGGCCAAGAAGCCAATTAAGTTCTACACATTAAAGCACAGAACAAAAATTGGAAGTGTTCTGCTAAAGAACTCCTATCATGAGGTAAAGCCTCAGACAACATATCCGTAAATAAAGAACAAACAGTCTCCAAGCTGAATGATCTAGGTAACAAAAAGAAAAGACAGATTAAGACTAAAGAATAGTAGTGAAGAAGACAGGTCCATGTCTGTGCTTGGGATAAGAACCTCAGCATTGTCTGCCAATCAGAGAGGACAAGTTATCTTTCTGGCAAAGATCCAGAATGCTTCCTTTTTTCAGTCTGAAATGCTAGGATGTAGAAGGAACTAGAACTATCTATCATATCCCATAAGAAGGAAATACTACAGATCACTAACACAACAGAAGATACAAGAACTCCTTATCCAGCAGGTCAGCTCAGATCTTAGAGTAAATAAAGAGTCTATAACTCAAGAAAATGCAATATAGAAGAAATTCTGAGGAAAAACCAAGGTATGAGATACAAAATAGAATAAATATCAAATGATGAGTTCTAGAATCAATGAATGCTATATACTTATTTAGATATAACATTTGCAGTGGGGATGTTTAATGACAAAAGGCACTGTTTATGGAAGAAACAGACCAGCTAAAAACTAGGATGCACTGAATAACCCAAAGTTTGCAAAAGGAGAAAACAAAGTTCTGAAATATGTGAAAGGTGTTTAGTAAGATTTTGCCATCTTTAGAAGGAATATGCTTTCCTCTTCATTATCATAAACTAGTAGCAGTGATTGAATGTGACACTAGCCACAGGATGTTTTTGCAATAATAGATTGTGCAGACCCTTTTCTGGTTATACTACAACTGCTAAAGAAGTTAAATAAATTCATTATTGGATGTGAGGAATAAGTGGAATGAAGGTAACTTCAAAACATTCCATTCATTAAACTAAGAATGTATTTCTAAAAAGAGTGTATTTCTAGGTAATCATTGGAGGAGACAAGAACTCAAAATATAACTGTATCCTGCTTCAGAAGCAGAGCACATGGATAACACAAGATTATAACTCCTTCAAAGACAATGAAGATGATCAGTTGTTAACTCTATTGAACTTACATCAACTTACAATATATTGCTATAATAAAGACCATGACCAAAACCAATTTGAGAGAGAAAAGGGCTTATCTGGATTACACATCTTAAGTCACAGTACAGTGAAGGAAGCAAAGGCAGGAGAAACTCAAACGTGGAAATTTTGTGCAAGGTACAAGATATGGAATGAGTTTCATTTTTTTACATGTGTGACCAGTATGTTTGATGAAGATGCTGTGTTGTCTTCAGGGTATATTCAGGCCTTTGCCAAAAGTTAGGTGAATGTGGAAGCATGGGCTTATTATGAATGACCATCCTACCAAAAGCCATCTATAGATTCAGTGGAATCCTCATGAAAACCCCAATGCACTTCTTTGCAAAAGTTAAATTGATAGTCTTAAAATTCATATGGCAATCTAAAAGACCCAGGTTAGCTAAAACAATTATTAACAATGGAAACACTAGTAGAGGTACCACTATTCCTGCCTTCAGGTTATTACAGAGCCATAGAAATATAAACAATCTATTGCTGGCATAAATAAAACATATACACTAATCAACAGAGCCTACCTCTGTATATATAGAAATGAATGTTCTGGTTATCCAAATCAGTTTTCCCAGTTCTTAGTTTGTTGCTGTGATAGAATGCCTCGAAAAAGTCAAAAAACTTAAGGAAGAAAAGGGTTTATTTTAGCTTACAGTTCCAGAAAGAATGGAGTCCATTACGGAGCAAAAGCATTGCAGCAGGTGGCAGGAGGCCTGCATGACATCCAGGAAGCAGAGGAATAAGTCAGCAAGTCTGCCCAGGGTATAAATCTCAAAGCCCACTCCCAATGCTATTCTTTATCTATCCATTAAGGCTTTCATGGAACCTTCCCCAAAGCAACAGAAGCTGGATATCAAAAGCATGAGCCCATGGGAGACATTTCATATTCAGATTATAAAAGAACCTATTGCTCTGTAACAGACTGATTCATTCAATAATAGTTGCTTAGGATGAAAAGAAAATATGTTTTTGCTATGATCATGATTCACAAATTAATTGGGTTTGCTGGGTAAGGCCACACTGGTGTTCCTCTGGCAAATATACCTTGCATCTGGGATGGCCTTGGGCAGATCAAGAAGGCTCAGTTGTGAAATATCACCTGTCAGGTTTGTGAGAGGATCAGCTGGAACTCTACATCAGCTTGTTCCTTGTCCAGTACCTGCAGCTGTATGTAGGTTCCCACAGAGACAAATCAGAATTCTAAGGAAGAAGCTCAGAATTCAAACAGTAAGTGCTCCATGCGATCAGCTTTAACACTAAACCCATTTTAGTGTTATAGGTGTTTATTTATAGTGTGTTTGTGTGTGTGTGTGTGAGAGAGAGAGAGAGAGACAGAGAGACAGAGAGACAGAGAGACAGAGACAGAGAGACAGAGACAGAGAGACAGAGAGAGACAGAGACAGGGAGACAGAGAGACAGAGAGACAGAGAGACAGAGAGACAGAGAGAAAGAGAGAAAGAGGGAGAGGGAGAGGGAGGGAGAGAGGAACAGAGATCTTTCTAAAACTCATCAATGTCTGTGATACCAAGCTTGGTGTTTGAGAAACAAGGGCAATTGCTTCACCACCCTGACACAGCCAAAGTCCAAACTGTCAGAATCTAACCACAGGAAAGTCGGGAGACAGTTGTAGCAAAATATAAACAGCAGTATACTATAAATGCTGCAGAGGAGAGGGATAAGATTGGCTACCACAGCACAGGAATACCGTCTACAGCAGCAAGAGGGACTCTGCACATGCCTGGACCTTCTATATGTCTATCTGGTGAGGTATTGTATCTGGGAGGTATCACAACCTTCTTTGAAATCCTCGTTTCTTATAACACGGAGAACTTTCATGTATAAGTAATTTATAATTACCAACTAAGAGTGAGTTGAATTGTAAACATTATTTTAAAGGTAAAGATGTCATGGGAACCTGTGAATTACACCCCGTTGGGTGTTACATTCTCAGCCTGTGGTCGGGTGTGACCCTGAGTTGGAAAATCACAAAGGTATCAATTTTATTCACAGCATGTGAAGGAAGCTGCTAGATATCATAAGCAAAAATCACATATGTGATGGAATGCTGGATAAACGTCAGGAGGTATGCCTGCTAGATAAATCCAGCTGATGTCTAAATTCCTCAAGACCTCTGAAAATTCAGAAGATAAAATTGAGCTGGCCTGGCCTCCCCTTTACCTCGAGTGTTGGTTTTTTCCTCTTTACTGCTCCCTTCAAACGTGTGTATAATCCATCCCTTTCTTGATTACCTGTGGTCTTTTCCACTTTCATTCCCTCTATAAACACCATCCCTGGTGCATCTTCAAAGCTTATCTCCTCTCCCCAGCTGTCTGTTCAAAGTTGAGAGCCTGACACTGATTTAACCAGCTTGAATTGCTCTGAAATAAATTCCTCAGGGCAGAGAGCAATTTCTTATGCATTGTCAACAGCAGAATGGAGTGTTTGTGCTTCCTCAGAATGGGATGAATATAAATAACAGAGATTCCAAATATAGAAGAGTAATTTCTGTGTATCCAACAATTAAAATCTGAAAACTTAACTCTGCATAACCCCCAAATATATCTGAATGTGTAAGTTCTATTCTGCCATGAGATATAAAACCTGGCAAAGTAGAGATCCTCTCGCCTGAGAAAAATGACTTATCCCATCAGCACAGACTTTGAAAGGGAGAGATAAGTTGTTCATAGTTATTCTTTCTCCCATGGCACACCCATGGGTGGAAGACTTCTAGGTACTATGACTTTGAATATAACTACAATAAATGTGAGATAGTTTAGAGATACCAAGACATGTGGCATTTTAGGGCATAGGTAGTTATATAATAGGAATGGCCGGGTGGCCTCTATGTAAATGTCGGGGGCCACACAGCCTTAAATGCATTTCCTGTAGGAAGACCTAATTGAGGACTGTTTGAGAGACCAACAATTGCTGGTGCAGTGTCAGCCAATTGGGAACTGTTGTTTAGAAGAGATACTCTCTTGAGACCAATGGGGTGCAGGTAAAGGATATTAAGGGAGCTCATAACAATGTTCAGAGAGCTTATTGTGGCTTTTCCCACCTGCTCCCAGAGTCTGTGTTGTTAATTGCACCACCTCAACTCCAGCTGCCAATGACAGGTAGGACTGAGCATTGTGTAATCCAGGGCACAGACAACATAGTAGGACTATTATAACAAGACTTGGAGGCTGTGAGATGCCCCATAGTTAGAGGTGTTTACCATTAGGCTTGGGGATGCAGGTATAATCACTGAGACACACATGGTGAAAAAAGGGAACCAAGTTCTGAAAGTCGTCTTCTGACTCCAGTTGCGTGCCATGGCCATGGTAAACTCCATCTTGTTCAGTTGGTCTATATCTTGAACCAGTCATATGTAGAAAGCAAAATGAATGAGGAAGACAAAATGTAACTCTAATGCCATTGCTGATAAAAACAAAGTACCAGAGCATGAAACAAAACATAAAATGTGTCCATGGTGGATCCTAACAGATGAGAATCGAGATGCAGAAAGGCTATGGAATAGTGAGATAAGGCCATCAGGGAAGGTAAGTAGTTTTGTTACACTGCTATACTCATTCATATACTGGGAAGGACCTGGCTTCCCAGAAACACTCTCATCCAGTTTCTTCCTGAGAGATACATTGCCTTACATAGTGTGAAGGAACACATTTCAGATGGAACGAGAATGCATATAAGATACACCCCAAGATTATCCAGGTAAGCTCAAATGAGCATAATGGATCTCCCTAAGAGGAAGAGAGAGGCACAAAAGAAAAGAACACAAAAGAAATTAAATCTGAGGAAGACTCCATCAGCCATTGATGCTTTGAAAATGGAAGGAAAGGAGATCGTAAACCCAGAAATGCATGTGGCCTCAGGAAAATAATTATTTTCTGTGAAGTCTACCAAAGGAAGAAGCCCATTGACACTACCCTGTTTCTGATATCTATATATCACACACATATTATATATTATATTATATATTATTACATATAATAATTATATATTATACATAATATATTTATATATATACATAATTATATATATTATAATAATATGTATAATATATAATTATATATATGTAATAATATATAATATATGTGATAATAAATGTTATACATAATTTAATAATATATACATATATGTAATAACATATATATATATATATATATATATATATAACTACAAATACAATATATAATATAAAATGAAAGAATTATAATTTATACTGTGTTAAAGCAATAAAGCATGAGTATAGCTTATGGTAGTTACAGAAATGTATTCATTCTTGTAATTTAGGAATACAGAGAAAACAATGAATAAGCTTGTCTACTAGACCAGAAGTTGGTGGAAAGCAACCAGATAATTCCCCGTTTCTGTAAACAAGGTGACCTTGGCAACACATTCAGCTTTTCTAAAAATGCATGCACTTAGAACTTGTAGCCTTAAGCCACCCTTATCACACTATACATGTAAACTTTGTCCCTGTAAAGAAACACAATACCTCTCAGTTGTTTTGCCCCTGTGTTATTCCCTTATCCTCAACTAACCACTGTTCAGACTCCCATCCTGATAGATGTGGCTATTTAGACATGTGATGTAAGTTGCTTGGCTCACCTAGATAATAGCCCCAAAGTTTATTCAGGTTGAAGCATGTTTTACTATTCCATTCTTTTTTATTGCCAATAATGTTTTTATGGTGTGTATATAGCACATTTTATTTCTCCACTCTTTGTACAAATGTGTGTTTTCATTATACTAGTGGAGAACTTATCATAGCTCCATTCTCACCTTGATGCATTGCTACTCTTTTAAACATTCTGCAGCACTTTACGTTCTGGCCAGCAGTATATAAAAATGGTCTCTATATTGCCGCATAGTCGCAGACATTTATTACCTGTGTTTTCTTCTCTGGTCTAGCGAGTGTGAAGTGCCACCTCATTGTTTTGATTTTCATTTTACTGATGGATAATTTTTAAAGAGATTCTTTTACTGTGCCTGATAGCCATTAATCTCCTTTGTAGATATATCTACTCATTCTCTTAACCCTTTTAAAAACATGTTTAATTTTTATTAATTATTTCATTATTATATTATGGTGAAAAGTATTTATTGCTTCCAGTTAAGCTTTATGAGATATTTAATTCTTGAGCATTTCCTTGAAACATCTTCACTTGGGGATGCTGCACCAAATACTGTGGTCGACGTGGCTGAAGCAGCCACTGATTTAGTTTTTACAGTTTCTGAACTGGGACATCCAGAATTAAGGTACAAGTTGATGTTTTTCTGGAGAGGATCCTCTTTCTGGGTTGGAGAGATACGCCTTCCAGATGTGTACTCACTCCCATAAACCTGTTTCCTGCTACGTTCCATGGGACACCAGTCCTGCTCAGACCTAATCACATTCCCAAAGCACATCTCTGCCATATTGGATTAAGGATCCAAGCACATCATTTTTTTTCATTTTAATTATTTATCTTTATCTTATTATTTTTTGAAATCAAGATATAATTACATCTTAAGAAATAACAAGTTTTAGCCCTCTTCTATCAGATGTAAAACTATGGTAAAGTACATTTGTGTTATAGAGTATTAAAAGTCCTTTGTAAATGTCTTTGCCATTCAAAGCTTGCCATTTCATATTTTTAATTTCACAATTTTTGGCAGCTGTTTCTTTTAGTTTCCTGTTTATTGAAAATAGATTCTTCTCTCATATAATACATCCCAATTATAGTTTTCCTTTTTTATCCCACCCATCCTCCCCCCACTCCTTTCTTTCCTTCAGATCCACTCCTCCATATCCATTCAGAAAAGGAGCAGACTTCCAAGAGACAACAACCAAACTCTCTCCATGTGATGTCTGTCCATGGGTCTCTGTACCCAGTCTCCTATGTTGCCAGAGGAAGCCTCTCTGACAACAACTGCACAAGGGACTGATCTGAGTGCAGCAGAATATCCTTAGGTACTATTTATTTACTTACTTATTTACTATTGATTTTATTTGGGCAAGGGGAGCAGTTACCTTTCTCTTCTGGTAGAATGCAGAGTCCTGTCCAGAACTGTGGATGATAGTCAATAGGGGTAAAGCTGATATTGGAGCACCAGCTTGAATTCTCCTTGTTTAGTGACATATGTACATGTTCCCTTAAACAACAGAGTCTCCCCATCATGTCGTATAGCCTTGGAAATAGCCTGTGATATTTGAGGAGTTCCACTGGACCCTTTTGACCAATGATTCAACAAGATGTAATCTGTTTTTGGCACTAGTGGGTTCACATAGTGGCAAAGATGTCTTGTTGAAGCATTGGCTCCTCCATTATATGCTGACTCAGTTTATATATAAATATTGTACCTTTACAATTAATTATCTTGCAGAACTGTTCAGTGTTGTGGTTCATAGACATCCCAACTGCGTGGGATTATTTGCTGCTTCCCACCCTTGGCATCTTGCAAAGCACCTTTGTTACTGAAAAAGCTTTTCTTCACAGAGGAGGCTTTCATGAAAGATCCAGATTGAATTCCCTGAGTCCTATGCCCAAGGTACATGGTATATTTAGCAAAAAGGACCTTTAACACATGGAAGGAACCAAAGGCAAGATCAAGGGCCTTAGTTGTCTTCAGAGTTTTTGCACATCCCTGAACAACAATAAAAAGGATTCTTATGCCTGGTGCTGGGGTTTTGTTAAACAGTCCATGGCGCCCAGAATAAGCTTTGTTGGCCCTGATAGCATCGCTTCATTTAAGAGATGGATGTAAGTTTAGGAAAAGTGATGTAATTGCTTAAAGGTTTTTCAAACATCATATATATATACAAACACACACACACACACACACACACACACATATATATATATATATATATATGTGTATATATACACATTTTTATATATACATATATAATGTGTATATATGTATATGTATGTATGCGTGTATATATATGTATATATATATGTATGTGTATGTGTATATATATATATATATATATATATATATATATATATGATGTACATGCAATCTTCTAATTGTGGTTCTTTTCAATACATTTTCCTTTTATTTACTTGACGGGATGTAGTAATAATATTTTCACTTAAATACTGCTTATTTATACATCTTTAAAATATATTTAAAAATAATATAATATAGAAATATATAAAATATATATGTTGAAGAAATTCCACAATTGAATTCCTGATTTGTTCTGATAGTTTTAACATTTGTGTAGTCACTTGGCTGAATTAATTCATTTTCCTTTTGGTTGGTTCTTCCCGTAGCAGAGGCCTATGAGACAGATCTCTAACAGACCAAGAGGGAAGGCATGCAAGAGAAGGGCATGACTTAACTGTCATAGACTCTTACTAACAACATTTAGTAGATTTTCATGAATGTATGTGTCTCCATTTGATACATTACTAAAGTACTTAGAAAAGAGTCAAATAGGAGTTTGAAAACTATTATTTACCAGTTATGGTTTAGTGGTCTTAACATAGAATCCTTTTTGATATTGCTCACATTGCTTCAAACTCCCTGTGACAGCTTCGTAAACTGTGGTTTGTGACATAACTGAATGTGGGAGTCAAATAAATTTGATAGCAGTAAAAGGTTTCTAAATAAATACACAATGAATAAAATTGATTTAAAATACAACCTCTAATGAATGTAAGGCGTTTCTGTCAGTAGCCCATGTCATATCACAGAACTCTATTGCAGCCTTGGTTGTGAACATACAACATGCATACTTTGCTCCGAACATGCTACGAAGCCACATACTGGCAGTGAATGCTGCCCACAAATCTCAACTTAGTTTTGGCATTGTTGTGTGTTATGAACTAGAGTATTTGAGCTCTACATACAAACTTTTACTTCTCATAAAGAAGCAAACTGGTTTAAGTGTGCAAAAGGGCTTCAGTCTTTGTTCCCATCATTGCTGACTGTGTATCATCACCATCTTCTGTGAATTTATCTTTATAATTTGATTTTATCAATTATTATTTCAGCTCTCTCTGTATGTGTGTGTGTGTGTGTGTGTGTGTGAGAGAGAGAGAGAGAGAGAGAGAGAGAGAGAGAGAGAGAGAGAGTTGGGGGTGGTATATTCACATGTGTGTATACAGTTCTGTGCTTCCAGGTAGAAACTAGAGTAGATTAAATATTCTGTCTTTCCTTATTCTTCTTCTTTTCTTTCTTTCTTTCTTTCTTTCTTTCTTTCTTTCTTTCTTTCTTTC
>JANHMN010000001.1:161008361-161033357 GCA_030674055.1 Rhabdomys pumilio
TTCTTTCTTTCTTTCTTTCTTTCTTTCTTTCTTTCTTTCTTTCTTTCATTTCCTTGCTTTTCCTCTCTCTGTCTTTATCTGTGTGTGTGCACACATGTGCGTGTTTCTCTCTCTCTCTCTCTGTCTCTCTGTCTCTCTCTGTCTCTCTCTGTCTCTCTCTGTGTATCTCTCTATCTCTGTCTCTTTCTCTGTGTATCTCTGTTTCTCTCTCTCTCTCTCTCTCTCTCTCTCTCTCTCTCTCTCTCTCTCTCTCTAAGATAAAGTCTCTTTTCCTGTATTAGAAGTTCACTATCAACTCCAGGTATACCTGGATCTGTCCATCTTCTCTGTGAGTGTTGGAAATTTGAATTCTGATCCTCTTGATTTCATAGTATAGACTCTTATTTACTGAGCAATCTTCCCATGTAGAACTTTGGATAGCAAAATTGATGTTTGACCCTGACCTGAATCTCATTAAAATCAGCAATGATTTTTGGTTTGAGATTAGGACAGAAATCCCAAGAGGCTTAGAAATGGTCTTGAACATATTTCTCCATTTTGAACTTTCCACTTATGTGAAAAGTAATGTTCTTAGTATTTATGATTATAAAATATCAAACAACTCTTAAAAATGTTGAACTATGCATTGTACCTGATCCACACTGTCAAATGTTCAGCTAATATACATATTATTTATTTATTTATTTATTATTTTATTATGTTTAATTTTTTATAGTCCAGTACTTTCCCCCTCCCCTTCTGCCCTCCAACAGTTCCTCATTCCATTCCTTCTCCCCACTGTTTCCAGGAGCATGTCCTCTTTCCCCTCCACTACCCCAAAACCCCCTACCCTACAACACACTTCATCCTACCAGGCCTCCCCACTGCTAGGGTCTCAAGTCCCTCAAGTGTTAGGTGTAACTTCTCTCACTGAGGCCAGACCAGGTAGTCCTCTGCTGTATATGTGTCAGGGGTCCTTGTACCAACTAGTATATGCTACCTGGTTGGTGGCTCAATGTCTGAGAGACCTTGGGGATCCTTTTCAGCTTCTTCCAGCTTTTCCCTAATTCAACCACAGGGGTCTCCAACTTCAGTCCATTGGTTGGGTGTAAGGATCTGAGTTGGTCTCAGTCAACTGCTTCTTGGGCCTCTCTCAGAGGACAGCCACACCAGGGTCTTGTCTGTAAGAACACCATAGCATCAGTAATAGTGTCAGGCCTGAGAGTCTCCCCTTGAGATGGTTCCCCAGTTGGGCCCGTTACTGAACCTACTTTTCCTCAGTCTCTTCTCCATTTTTGTCCCTGCAGTTCTTTTAGACAGAGACAATTCTGAGTTAGAATTTTTGACTGTGGAATGGCAACTCCATTCCTCGACTTGATGCCCTGTCTTTCTACTAAAGGTGAACTCTACAAGTTTTCTCTCCCCACTGTTGGGCATTTCATCTAAGGTCCTTCCCTTTGGGTCCTGAGAGTGTCTCTTCTCCCAGGTCTCTGGTATATTCTAGAGGGTCCTCCCCTACCTACTACCTCTCATGGTTGCCTCTTCCCATTCATTGTGCTGTCCCTTAGGGCTACAATCCTCTTTTCTCCCCCCCCAATAACTAATTATGTTTCCCTTTTCCTCTCCCCTCCCATTCCCCTCTCCCACCCAGGTTCCTCCTTCTTTCTGCCACCTGTGATTGCTTCCTTCTCTCTCCCAAGTGTGTTTGAAGCATCCTTACTTGGGCCCTTCAAGCTTGTTAACCTTCTTGAGTTCTGTGGATTGTATCCTGGGTATTTTGTACATTTTGGCTAATATCAACTTATTAGTGAGTACATAGGATTCATGTCCTTTTGAGTCTGAGTTACCTCACTCAGGATGATAATTTCAAGTTCCATCCATTTGCCTACAAAACTCAGGATGTCCTCATTCTTACTAGCTGAACAGTACTCCATTGGGTAAATGAACCACATTTTCTATATCCATTCTTCCCTTGTGGAGCATCCTGGTTCAGAGTTTTATAATGGCTTCTTCTATTTTGTTAGGCCATATGAGCCTGTTTAGATGGTTTACCTGTTCTTGATTTAACTTTAGAATATGGTGTCTGTCTAGAAAATCATCCATTTCATCTACATTTTTCAGTTTTGTTGAGTATAGGCTTTTGTAGTAGAATCTGATGATTTTTTTTTTAATTTCCTCAGTTTCTCTTGTTACATCTCCATTTTCATTTCTGATTTTGTTCATTTGGATACTGTTTCTGTGCCATTTAGTTAGTTTGGTTAAGGTTTATGTATCTTGTTGATTTTCCTAAAGAATCAACTTTTGCTTTTCTTGATTCTTTGTATCATTCTCTTTGTTTTCTGTTTGGTTGATTTTTATCCCTGAGGTTGAACATTTCCTGCGGTTTACTCTTCTTGGGTGTGTTTGCTTCTTTTAGTTCTAGGGTTTCAGGTGTAATGTTAAGTTGTTAGTGTAAGATATTTCTAATTTCTTCAAGAGGGCACTTAGTGCAATGAATTTTCTTCTTAGCACTTCTTTCATTCTGTCCCATGAGTTTGACTATGCTGTGTTATCATTTTCATTGAATTTCAAGAAGTATGTAATTTCTTCCTTTATTTCTTCCCTGACCAAGCTATCATTGAGTAGAGAATTGTTCAGTTTCCATAAGGATGTGTGCTTTCTGTTGTTTTTGTTGTTACTGAATTTTAGGCTTAATCTCTTGTGATCTGATAAGATGCCTAGGATTATGTCAATTTACTTGTATCTGTTGAGGCTTGTTTTGTGGCCAATTATATGGTCAATTTCAGAGAAGATACCATGAGGTCTTGACAAACTATATTCTTTTGTTTTAGGCCTGTGTGTTTCTGTCTGGAGCCTGCCTCCTATGTTTCTGAATTGCTTCAGGCCTCCTAGGTAGCCTGTGGTGCTGGCTGCAGTAGACCTCCTCGGAGGCCTTCAGACTGTGGGGTCTTCAGAGGAGCCAACAAGCTGATGATCTGCCCTGGTAGAAAGCACAGGCCAGAAAAGGAGTGTAGTTTGAATGGGGCAGTAGGTGGGGGAGGATCCCCAATCTCCTGGGCTTCTTGTGATTCCCAGCTGCTGTGTTTGTTTGGGAGGGTCCCTTACCTCTTGCCTTGCCTGCAGTAGATTTTCTGGGAGGCATGACGACTGTGGATTCTTCAGAGAGGCAGACAATGATCTTCTCGAGTGACAATGTGCAATTCTTTAAGCACAAATATCTGCACTCATTTCCTTGGAGTCAGATTGCTTTAATCTTTAGTAAATGATAAAATTATATGATATCAAAAGTTGTTTTAAACAATTTAATTATTTGTTATCAGCAAATGTTTGATTTACATACATATTTCACACACACACACACACACACACACACACACATATATATATATATATACATATACATATATACCTAGGATCATGCAAAATTTCTTGGATGAAAAGGAGGTTCCAATGAATATATTTTAAGAATGTCTACATTGTACAAGCCAGGGTAGCCTTCAGTTCAGACAGGAGCCTGTGCTTATTGAGTGCTGGGATTACAGACATATGTTAGTGCAGCTGGCATCAGTAAAGCTGTTTGCTTGAGAGCCTCTATGGACTTCTTCATTTTGCATTTCAGAAAGTCCTGACTCTTTAATACTATTTTTATCCCATGATTCATTTGAAAATATCTCATATTCCTTTAATAAATAAATGAAAATTATTTCTGTGCTCCAACTCCTCCTCAGCTTTAGTAACTAAGGCTTTCTGAAATCTGCTGAACGTGGGATTGGGAACTCTTCACACAGGCTGATTTATCTCCAGCAGGAGTGCGCGTCTGTAGTGCAGCAGTGGGGGAGCTGCCTTACAGATGAGGCACTGGCTTCAAAGGTGATTGATTGTGGTATCTGTTTAGGTATCTTTAGAAAAGTCTGACTGTAGAGCTGGAGATATAGAAGGTCAGGTCTCCCAGAGGTATCTATGGGCACTTAGTGGAATTACTTTTCATCTAGTAGGGAAAAAAGATGATAAATGAGCTAACAAATTAAACTTTCAGGCTTAGAGTAAAATGCTTAAATGTCAACTGAAGAAACAGGTAAAGATCACAGCAGCATTGTGGTAAATAGTGCATGTCAGTATTGTGAGAAAACAACAAACAGTTTGAGAGTTCTCTGAAGGAGATGGAAAAAGAAAACTCAGAGAGATAAAAGAATACTTTTAATCTTAGTTTTGTCAGTGTATGTGAAATAGAGAAAGACAGAGACAGAGAGAGACATCAGAGGAAAAATCTCTCAGGTTAGGCTTCTGGGATAATTTCTGGTTCAGCTCTCATGTTTGTCTTTGTTCATAGTGACCATACTGTTACACAGACATGTGCCCACTTACGTGTGCACGTGCATGCACACACACATACAAACCCACATACATGTTCATACAGCTTCTAGTCATGTTTATTGATCAATCGGTACAAGCATTATTTATGCCTATTCTGTAGCACTCAACTGTGAAGATTTAGGCTATACCTATTATTTTAATGGAGAAAATTTAATGGAAAAATTGATAAAGGATTCAGAGGACTTGATGATCAAAGATGCAAGTCAAAGACAGAAAATTTGGGCAGGTATCATTTAAATATTAATGAGGGTCCCTCTACATAACTTAGGCACTGATGAGGGCTCTTCTATGTAGGGTTTCAGTGTCTAGAGGAAGAGCTGCCCTGCTGATGCTAGTGCCTGAAGGGCTTACTGGGAATACACACAGACTGCACAACAGATGCAAACAGGAAGAAATTTGGACAGCTGTGTCATCTCTTCCTGTTGTGGACACTAACAGACTTCAAAGAAGGTAGGTTCATGAAAACTCTGGTGCAGTATCACAGCTGGAGTTTTAAAAAGGTGGGGAGAAGTAGATTTCAAAAGACTTAAGCAACTTCGTACTTTACATGCTAATCTTGTAGGTAGTGTCTGCTTGAAAAATATTTTCCTAATCCAATGGCAAATGCCATCTCTTTTTTATTCAAAGAGTTTTCACAATTATGATTATATGATACATTCTCTAACATTGGACATGTATTAATACACATATATAGATTATCAGTTTATATATTTAAACAATAGATGTATTTCTGCAAGATCATTCACATAAAACAAAGACCTTTAAAAACCTGATAACTTCTATCCTTAGATAAGATCTCAGAGATAATTTTTAGTTTACTATAAAGGACATTCTTTAGAAGCCCCTTTGTGTTATATGTAGTAGAAGAGAACTAGAGCTGGGTAGACATCTCACTAAGCTTTCCTGTTTCACACCTTAAGCATGGAGACCTGAATTGCAAACTGCAAGCCATATGGCACCATATCTTTTTTCTCAGGTTCACATAGATCCCTGTTTCATTTTATGCCATTTTGTCACTAACGTGGGTGAATTGTATCCTCTTTTCACACATAATGTGTCCATGTCCTAGCCCAAAATGAGGGGATGTGGCATTCTTTGGAGAAAGGGTCTTTTTATATGTCATTGTGAGTTTGAAAATGGCATCATCCTAGTTGACCCATGTATCTGCAAGATGAGTACCAAGGATGCATGTGTGGATGATGAAGAAAAAGCCCTGTAAATGAAGACAAAACCAGAGCTACTCAACCTCGAGTGGTAAAGGTGAGGTGAAAAAAGCCATTCCTTATTCCTACTTTTACAGGAGACATGGTTCTGCGGGTGTGGTTGAAAGCTCTCTCTCTCTCTCTCTCTCTCTCTCTCTCTCTCTCTCTCTCTCTCTCTGTCTTAGTAATAATGGATTTAAGACAATTTAGACCAGATTAAAGGTGGATGAAGGCAGGTATATTAGGAGGCACCTCTTGGACAGGTTCACTGATCTCACAGGTAGAGATCAGTGAAGTCCCACATCTGGGTTACAGCAAGAGGGTTTTAACGAGTTTAGAGGCAAGGAGTGATGGCATGCCAGCCAGGAGTTGGGATTGTGCCCATACATGATCAAAAACTGAGCCATTGGGTGGGTACTCTTCGGTGGGTTGCCAGAAATGCTGAGATAAGAAATGATGATGTATTAGCACAGAGTTTTATCCAAGTGGGCAGATTTTTCTACACAAGCCAGGTTGAGGGGAAAAGAGCAGACAGCTTTCTTCCCTCTTCAGATACTTGTACAGTGGAAAGCAAAATTCCAGACTAACAGTGGTGAGAAGTGAGAAAACAACTGTTTGCTACTGTGAGCCCCAGTGTGTGGCAGTCCACTGGAAATATGACTATGTGCTTGCCAAGTGCCCACTGCATTGTATTTGTTATCTATCTTTCTTACAAATATATGTCACCAAAATATATGGAAGGATGTCTTCCCAACCCAGTGTCCATGCGATTTTTGTGGGTATGCTATCTTTAAAAAATGACAAGAATGTTAGTAATGAAAAGACTTTTAGTTTTACATAATATGTAATATCTACTCATATTTGTACTACGTAGATACACCTATAAGCATAACCCACTTTCAGAGGAATGTACTGCACAAAATAGTACAAAAACCAAACAAACAAACAAACAAATAAACAAAAAAATGTATTCTTCCAGACCACTGATGTTGGCAACTGACTCTACTTAGAAATGATACTCTAACCTTGTGAACATAAACACTACGAGCCAGTGTAGTTAACATGATGGAGGTGTTCTTTGTTGGCTGAAGAGACTGACTGAGAGTGTGTACTTGAGGGGTTAGAAATGGACTCAGTAGTCACTAGTACTATAGAAATTTGCTGACTGAAGTTTGAGTGATTAAAATGAATGATTAGCTTCATAGTTACTTTTAGGTGAAAAATGAAGCAAAAGAAAAAAGTTTTATAAGATATGTATGTATCTAAAATAAACCTCCAAACAAAAACAAAAACACAAACCAAATAAAAATTAAAATATGCTTAAGCCAAAGACTCTGTAATGTTTAGTTAAATTGGAACTGAGTAGCTAAACAGAATATGCATTGTTAATATAATAAAAACATAAATAAATATATTTATTTATAAATAAATCTTTATTAGGTAATCACTCTTGAGTGATGTACATACAGAATGACTAACAAAACCTAGAACCTATAGAAGCTTAAAATATAGTCAATATTTTCTTCTTTGACAGAAAATAATCCCAACAGTAGTACCCTCTGAGACCAATAATCATTTAAGAGGAAAAATGTGTGTGTGTGTGTGTGTGTGTGTGTGTCTGTGTGTGTGTGTATTTTTATCTCTGTCTGTGGTGTGGTATGTATGCTGTGTGTGTGTTGTATGTGTGATATGTATATGGAAGTGGGTGTTGTTAGGGAGTGTTGTGGGTATAAGTGTGGAATTGTGCTATAAGTGTGGATACGTGTTGTGTGTGTTGTATGTACATGTTGTAAAAGTGGATATGTATTATGGGTGTGGTTCTGTGTTGTGAGAGTGTGTTGTAGAAGTAGGTGTGTATTTTGGGTATGTGTTGTAGGTGTAGAAGTGTGTTGTGAGTTTGGGTATCTATTGTGGATATAGGTGTTGGAATGTAGTGTGGATGTATAACTTCATGGGCATGGTATTATGTTGTGGATGTTGGAGGGGGGTGTGTTGTGGACATGGTGTGTGTTGTGAGTTTGGGGGTGTCTTTTGGTGGTGTGAGTGTGTTATGGCTGTGTGTTATGGGACAAGCAGTGAAATAACCTTCTGTATCATGAGTGCTGTATCTAATTCCTAAGAGTAATCTTAAGTTTTTTTCTTAAATAAACATTATTTTGTTAATTGTTTGAGAACATTACACAGTGTATAATATTCAAAATATATTCAATTCAATCCCTTGCTCAATTCTTCTCAGATCCACTCTCTATGTACATTTTTCTCTCCATCCAACTTTCTGCTTTCTTCTTCCTTAAAGAAATAAAAACTAGAGCAGAGTTGAATTTGTAGTTCCCAACTGTTCCTGGGAGTGGGGCCTGCCCTGGAGTATAGTTGATCTACTGTTGAGGACTACTCCCCCCAGCATAGCTCTAGCCATTTTGTTCCATGCCTGCCAGCTATTTCAGATTGTAGCTATAATATGCCTGCCAGTCACTGACACAGAATAGCTTGACTCAGAGCAGAGTCTTGCTGACCACATACCCGGTTATGTTCTGTATAATCTGAGGTATGTTAATCTTTTTTATTCGATATTTTATTTATTTACATTTCAGATGTCATCACCTTTCCCCATTTTTCCTCCTTACAACCTTCTATCCCATCCCCCCTCCTCCTTTTTGCTTGTATACCATTTTAATTACATACAAGTATTAAGGTCAGTTCTAGTTTGAGGAACTAGCAATACAATAGATGTAAAAAGTCAAGGAGCAAGCAAGACAATAAACACAAATAGTCAAAGAACAAGCAAGGCACTGATAATTTTGAAAAGATCTGGTTGTTTCTGTACATTCCCACAAGAGAAACAGATTAAAGCACTCCCTAATGATAGAGTTAACACCAGCAGGGCATCTGCTTTAGAAATGGTCCTGTCCTAAGTACTTTAAGCACATAGTTTCCTGTTCCTCTATAAGGAGGGGAGCCCAGCAAAGAGCTCCAGATCCAATCCTCTGCAGAGGAGATCAAGCAACAGTCTGTTTCCCTGGATTTAAGTGAAGATAGATGGATTATTAAACTAGATTTAGAAGCCTTGCTGAGTAGGAAAAGCAATGCAAGGGAGAAGACTAGATTTTGAGATATGGCATACATAAGAACAATGTTATGAACATATTTGTATAAATAGAATGATTTAAAAGAAGACATAGCAATTGTTGGGCTTTGCTGTTTCTGAGCACAGCCTCAGTATCAGCTACTTCTCGTTGTGGTAAGCAGTATATCACAAGGCTGCACAGTCTGGTGCCTCCTCATTTATTGATCTGCAAGGTATGTGCTAGTTCGGATGATTAAAGTTTGGATGTTGGTTTTCTATATAGTTAAGTATAATGGAAAGACATTAAGAAAAGGAAAAAGCAATTCCAATCAGCATCTACCTCTTGTCCATTATTATTTTACTTTCTTCCAGACATTTTGATTTCCCAGTAGGAAATTAACCTTCTAATGATCAAAGCAAAGGTATTCCAGTTATTCTTAAACAGCACTGTAGCAAAGCATGAGGATAGTTTCCATGTCCCCCTACAGCCTGTCTTATGAAATCCTCCCAGCTTTATACCTTGCCGCTTTCTGTTTTACACATTTTAAAATGTATATATTTTATGTATTTATTTTTTATTAGACCATAAAGAATTAACATTCATTAGAGCACTTTTCAAACAAAATTTGTTTTTCTCGGTATCTTCTTCTTTACCACTGCGTCGCCCTGGTGTCCTCCCACCACCTGTAGCTTACATCTTGTCTTCCTGTTGAGTGACTGTTTCTTCTTCCCTTTCTGACCTCCTGTTGAGCCCCACCTCATGGTCTCCTACATTGTTCCATAGTCTGTACCCGCTTTTATAAACCCACATTTAAGTTTATACAACCATTAAACGTTACTTCCCACACTTATATTCACAACAGATGCCTGCACTCACAGTGTACTTCTACACATTCAACACACACACACACACCACCCGTACTACCACAAGACAGTCTCACTTCCATAACACATTCCCACAATACCCACCCACACCTATACTCACAACATATTAAATGTCTCTGCATATGAGAGGGAACATGAAGGTTTTATCTCTCTGAAACTGGGTCAATTCTTTGAATTCAATACTTTTGAGTACCATCCAGTTTGCTGAAATTTTCATAAATTTTGTTTTTTATAACTACTGAGTAAAAGTATTATGTTTTATATACATTCTTTGTTTCCTTGCTATTGTGAATAAAGCAGATGGAGTGAGAGAAGCTTTGGCAGTGATAAGTCTCACACTGGAACAGCTAGAAGGAGTCTTTGATTTGCTGTGTAGGCAGATGGGCTTCATGATTTGTGAGGAGTGGGACATGTGCATGAGTAATGATAAAAGTTGTATTGTGAACAGACCAACCTTCCCAGGGAAACCCTTTCACCTTGTTGGAACCTTGTAGAAAGATGAATCACTAAAAAAGCCCACAATGTCTGAAATTTTTTAATTTAATCATATGGATTTCAGGATAAGATTATTATAGATTATCTATTTCAGTACTAAACTCAAAAATATATATTTTTATAAGGGACACAAATAGGGAAGAAGGTATGCTGAAATAAAACCATTTAACATGTAAGACTTTATAGGACTGAGGCTGTCACAATCTAAGAAACAACTGGAACTCAAGAAAATGGAAGTGTCTGAGAAATACTTCTCTAGGTACTTTGGAGCCTTTGGAAAGAGTATGAACTTAACTATTTATTTACCAATTCCTAAGGCATCTAAAACCTCTAGACTTTTAGTTTATAAACTGTTGGTAAATTTTTTTCTGTTATAAACTATCTACTTTGTGGTGATCCTAGAAAGTAATAAAAGGCCAAATATCAAAATAAAAACAATCAAATAACTGCTTTAGGTAATCAGGGAGCCAGTGGACTCTTCAGTGGAGACCATATAAGAACTGGCCACAGGAGGGAGGGGCCTCTTATAAAGAAGAAGACCATGAGAGAAGCAGGATGGGGAGGGGGAGGAGAGGGGGGAAAGGGAGAGAGGGAACTGTCTACAGAGAAGCAAAACATGAACATACAAAAGACATGGTGGCTAATGGCCATCAGAACTGCCAGCTGTGTCCCCTAAATGGGTGATCAAATAGACAATACCAGACAATGGAAAAAAAGGGGGGGAATGGGAGCCCTACAAGTGAGCTAAAGTTTACTTGTAAGCTAAAGTTTACTTCTAAACTATTTTAGATAGTTCTTGTCTACGACAGGAGGACCACAGAGCAAGGGCAAAGATTGGCATTCACTGAATTCACATTCACAAGCAACTGCTATAAGAATAAATGTTAAAATTGAATTTAGGAACTCTATAGTTACAATCTTCAAATGGAGGGACATTTTACCCACTGGTATTTAATGGTATTTAATCATTGATAGACATAATCATTATACTGCATTTTTCATATTATTATATGAATCACTATGAACATGATCTTTCTACACGTAAAGTTGCATTTTCCAAGTCAAAGTGTTGAAAAGAGCTCTTGCAGACATGTTGTGCTGCTTTGGGAAGTATACGGCAGTTAGAAAAACATATTTTGGAAGAAAGAAGGCTCAAAATTTTAAATAGTGAAGAAGGGAGGCAACTCAACAGAAAACATAAAACTGACATTTTCCCAGGGATCCCAGAGGGTGAAGGGAAACCATTAACAAATTAGCTTGGTAGCTGTGTATAACTAAAACTGGGAAAGGGGTGAAAAATGCAACTCTTTTCACTAAAATACCATTCTAGTTCAAGTGGGCACATTAATTAAATGTTTAATTAATGACTCTCAGGATGTTGTATGGTTCTGAATGACAATGTCCTTGGGTAAAGATGTGGCTGTCACAATGAATTCAGAGAAAGGAAAAACTTAAGAAGGCCTCGGCTCCTGAAAGGGCAATAACTAATTCTCTTGTATCACTGTTGTGGAGGCTAGCTCAGAGGAGTCATCCCAGGAATGGGTCAGTGGTAGCTGGGATAGAATCTGAGCTAGAACATCATTCAACTGTTCTTGCATCCTGTCCTCTCTAGGGATGCATAGACAAACATGGACTTGCATCTGGGATGGTGTGGCTCCTGATCCTGCAGTAACCTTTGTCTGCTCTTCAGTTATCTCAGCTTTTCATCAACTGCCATCATAAACACACACACACACACACACACACACACACACACACACACACACACAAACTCTTCACTACATGTCCATTCTGCTTGAAAGAATGGACTAAAAGCTCAGCTACTCTATTCTCCAGCATCATGAGCTCTGTTGCCCCATGGTCTCTATTTTCTGTTATCTATCTAGAATCATGTACTAGATGTTTATAAACATCTTTTGGCCAAAGTGAAAGGCATGAAGAAGGCTATATATAAAAGCCAACATGTTCTTTTCTGGTACGACTATGAGAGATGTTGTTAAGTATTAGTCCACATAAACTTAGGACTTGGTGAGTGGTAGGCAAACATTCCACCACTAATTTTTAAATCAGTATAACACCATGAAGATACTAATTGACTATCTGATATTTTACTGGATACAACAAGATGTAATAAAAGAGGACAGGATAAGGGAATGATGGACAGAAACTATCTCAAGTCAGACAATGTAGTTTCTAACTTTTCTTCCCTGATTCCTTTGAGTTTGGGGGAACAGAATAAAGTCTTTACGGAGGTACATTGTGGGTGTCTAAACCTGTCAGAAAGATATTCTTCCACCATGTGTAGTGACATACATATCTAATTATAGCTCTTAGAGTCTGAGGAAAAAGGATTTCCATAAATTCCAAACCTCCAAGACAACCTGGAAGCCACGCAGTGGCTTAGGAACGTCTCAGACTGCCCTGAGTTCAGCTCTAATAATGCAGTCTACTAACAAGCTTAGAAAGCACTGAGAGACCTTTTAAGGGAGACAGAAGCATAATATGGTTGCCTCTAGAATCCACTAACTATCCCCCTTTGTACCTATCACATCCTTCATGGCTTCTCCTTACACAGACACCAGGAAGCCTCAGTCCCTACAGGTCTAAATGACAGATGAAGACTTAGGAAACAGCAGATTGCAAAGAGGAGGGGCATCCTGATTTAGCACTGACTTTTCTTGAGAAAGTGTGATCCCCAAAGAGGCTATTGTGGAGTCCTATCTTTTACAACCAGCAGATTCTTGCATTTCATATTGAATACATTTCCTTGAAAAAAGTAATGTGGATGAGAAAATATGTCTAAAATAGCTAACAGCCTCATTATCTCTCAAATTATTCATGAGTTTATTCATACATCCCATAATAATTCCATTTGTATGTGAACTACTTATTGTATATACATATGCATATATTCATAATTCTTTGTGCTGGGACATCCCTGTTTTCCTCTGGTTAGCATAGTGCTTCTGGTTAGATCAGCTCATCATCTTCTCGACTTATGAGACTGTAGTTATCATCTAAGTCACTAATATGTTATCTTTCAATGCTCAGACTTTTTGTTTCTCAATCTTGGGAGTGAAACTTCAAATGCTAAACAACTTCTTTGTTTACCTAGAAATTTCCTCTTCTGTTGGAGCTCATCTAATTAGGTGAGAAGGGAGTGGATTCATTCTTCCAATATAAATATTTGATATGTATTTAAACATAGCGGTCATTCCTTGTGACTATGGGAATTCAAAATTTGACGAGTAATCTCCATAGTAATTTAAAGTCTTTCAATTTTAAAATTATTACTAATATATTTTTCCTGGAATTCCCATTTCTCCTTCTCCTGCTCAGAAGGAAACATATCATTACTAACCGTTACAGCAAAACAATAAACATGGCTATTCCACATTTTTCTACTATAAGCAGATTCGTGTCTTATTTAAAATAGTCTCTGCTGGACAGCGAAATTAATGGACATTTGAGAGGTAGTATAAAAACTCAATTTAGTAGAAGCTTCCTAAAGTATAGCCATGTATAAAGGTGATCTAAATGAAATATCCAAATAATGGAGAGACAGAGCCCCAATAGGCATCTCTTATCACCAAATGAAGGTTCCAGTACCAACATAGGGCTACATCTAGTTGAAATGTTGGCCAAACTAAGTTTTAGAAGCTATGCTTAGTGCTTCCCATAAATTCAGTTAATTTAGTCATTCTGGATTTCTGACGGCATTGAAGACCTATAGACTCATAGCCAATCCAGGCTATTTACCTTGAGAGAAAAGATCTGAGTGGAGGGTTCTCAGCTGACATTCATTCTAAAGCCAAGAAAAAGCCAGGTTCAAAACTAAGTGTTCTAGTCAAGAGAGACGGCAGAGGTTCTGGCTAGTCAACAAAAGGATGGACTGGGTATTAAGACTATCTTGTACCTCACTGGTACAAATAGAAATAATTGTGCTCTAGTTGTATTCTGAGAGAAAAGCTTTATTTTAACAGGAAGGGTAATATGTAGGAGGAGCTAAGGGGAAAGGAGCACCGAGAGGAATAGATGGAGTAAGGAGAGGAGAAGATGAAGTAGATGAGAAGCTCGGTAATGAGAGAGAAAAAGAGAGGGAAAGAGAGAGGGGGCATGGAGGCAGAAGTTCATGTGTCTCCACTAGTCAAAGAGAGTTTACATAGCTAGGTTGGGTATTAGGTTACACTTCTGATTGAGCATTACCGTTCTTATAAAGCCCTTGATTACCATTTAAAAAAATTGTATAAAAGCCAAATGGAAAAGGAGGGGGCACGGGATAGGGGTTTTCTGGGGAAGGGAAATGGGGAAAGGGATTGGCATCTGAAATGTAAATAAAATATCCAATAAAAAAATGAAAAAAAGATGAAAAAAAGAAAGAAAGAAAGAAATGTTGGCCAAAGGCATCTCACAGGAAACCCCAAATAACCCGGTCTGTGCCAAGACACTCCACACACTGAAAGCAAGGGCCTTTGCTGAAAACAACATCAACACGGCTAATTGAACATGGAGAGGGCAAGGTGGTGCCTATGTAGAGCCTTCATCACTAGGTTCTAACATCTTTGTTACTAGAAGGTTCTCTGCAGTCTACAACTGAAGAAATGTAAACACTGAGCTACCCACAAACCCTTTGATCTGCATTTATGTGTTGTCTGCAAATGTAGGTTTTCTAGAAGAAAAAAGAAAAGACTTTAATAATAAAATGATCTCTAATAATATACTAATATATTCATAGGTCAGTGCCTTGCTCAGCCATCATTGGCTTCAACCCGTGACAGATGGGAATAAAGTACAAAGACTCACAACCAGAGATTGTAAAAAATAATGAGAGACATGGAACACTCAACCCTAAATGGGACAGAGAGAGGAATAAAATTTGGAGTTTAAAATAAATTAATTAATTAATTAAAAAAATAAAGGCTCTTGTTTTGTTTGTTTTGTTTTGTTTGTGTCCTCCATTGCTTTCTACTCTTACACTCTTTCTGCCTCCTCTTCCTCAGGATTGCTGGGCTCTGAGGGGAAGGACTTGATAGAGACATCTATTAAACCACAGGGGTCTGCAGCTTCCATTCATTGGTTGGGTGAAAGTATCTGCATCTGTCTCAGGCAGCTGCATGTTGGGCCTCTTTCTGAGGGTAACTATGCTAAACTCCTGTCTATAAGCACACCATAGCATCAGTAACAGTGTCAGGCATTAGAGCCTCCCCTTGAGATGGATCCTAAGTTGGCCCAGTTACTGGACCACCTTTCCCTCAATCTCTTCTCCATTATTGTCACTGCAGTTCTTTTAGTCAGGAACAATTGTAAGTCAGACTTTTTGACTGTGTGATGTCAACTCCATCCCTCCACTTAATGCCCTGTCTTTCTACTGGAGGTGGACTCTACAAGTTTTTTCTCTCCACTGTTGAGCATTTCATTAAAGATCCCTCCCTTTGAGTCCTGAGAGTCTCTCACCTCCTAGGTCTCTGGTACATTCTGGAGGATCCCCCTTAACTTCCTACCTCCTGAGGTAGCCTGTCTTCATTCTTTCCTCCAGTCTTTTTCCCTCACCCGATACCAGATCAGGTTCCCCTTTTCTGCCTCACCCTCCCAGCCACTTTCTCTCCCTGGTCCCTCACTTCCTTCCCACATGTGATTGCTTTCTTCTCCATCCCAAGTGGGATTAAGGCATCCTCACTTGAGCCCTTCAGCTTATTGAACTTTTTTTTAGCTCTGTATACTGTATCTTGGGTATTCTTTATGTTTTTATTGGCTAATATCTACTTATTAGTGAGTGTATACCATTCTTATTCTTTTAGGTCTGAGTTACCTCATTCAGGATGGTATTATCTAATTCCATCCATTTGCCTGCAAAACTCAGGATGTACTCATTCTTAATAACTGAGTTGTATTCCATTGTATAGATGAATCACATTTTCTGTATCCATTCTTCTGTCATGGGACATCTGGGTTGTTTCCAGCTTCTGGCTATCACAAACAAGGCCACTATGAATATAGTGGAACATGTGCCCCTGTAGTATGGTAGGGCATCTTTTGGATATATTCCCAAGGGTGATACTGCTGAGTCTTCAGGTAGGTCTATTGATAATTTTCTGAGGAATCACCAGATTGATTTTCAGAGTGGTTGTACCAGTTTGCAATCCCACCAGCAATAGAGGAGTGTTCCTCTTTCTCCACATCTTCGCCAATATGTGCTGTCACCTTAGGTTTTGATCTTAGCCTTTCTGATTGGTATAAAGTGGACCTCAAGGTCGTTTTGATTTGCATTTCTCTGACCATTAAGGACTTTGAACATTTCTTTAGGTGTTTCTCAGCCATTCGAAATTTGTCTGTTGTGAATTCTCTGTTTAGTTTTATACACCATTATTTGATTGGGTTGTTTGGATTTTTGGTGGTCAGCTCCTTGAGTTCTTTATATATTTTGGATATTAGCCCTCTATCAGATGTGGGGTTAATGAAGATATTTTTTCCAATCAGTAAAATGCCAATTTGTCTTATTGGCTGTTTTTTGCCTTATAGAAGCTTTCCAGTTTCATGAGATCCTATTTATCAATTCTTGATCTTAGAGCGTGCACCATTGGAGTTCTGTTTAGAATACCCCCCCAGCCCCCATGCCAATGAATTCAAGGCTCTTTCCTACATTCTTTTCTATTAGATTCAGGGTATCTGGTCTTATATTGAGGTCCTTAATCCTCTTGTACTGAGCTTTGTGCAAGTTGACAAATATGGGTCTATTTTCATTTTTCTGCATATTGACAGCCAGTTAGACCAACACTATTTGTTGAAGATACTTTCTTTTTTTTTCCATTCTATATGTTTGACTTCTTCGTCAAAGATCAAGTACCCATAAGTGTGTGGTTTATTTCTGGGTCTTCTATTCTATTCCATTGATCAACATGTCTGTCACTGTATCAATACCATGCAGTTTTTATCACTATTGCTCTGCAGTAAAGCTTGAGGTCAGGGATGTTGATTCCCCCAGCCATTCTTTTATTGTTAAGTATTGTTTTCACTATTCTGAGTTTTTTGCCTTTCCAAATGAATTTGAGAATTTCTCTTTCCATGTCTTTGAAGAATTGAGTTGGGATTTCATGGGAATTGCATTGAATCCGTACATTGCCTTTGGTAGGATGGCCATTTTTACTAGGTTAATTCTGTCAATCCATGAGCTTGGGAGATCCATTTTCTGAGATCTTCAACTTCTTTCTTGAGGGAATTTCAGTTATTGTCATACAGAACGTTCACTAGTTTGGTTAGAGTTACTCCAAGACATTTTATAATTTTTGTGGCTATTGTGCAGGGAGTTGCTTCCCTAATTTCTTTCTTAGCCTGTTTATCATTTGTATGAAGGAAGGCTACTGATTTATTTGTGTTAATTTTTTATCTGGCACTTTGCTGAAGTTGTTTATCAGCTGGAGAAATTCTCTGGTAGAGATTTTTTGGGTCACTTATGTATACTATCATATCATCTGCAAATAGTGATACCTTTACTTCTTCTTTGCCAATTTGACTCCCCTTTGTTGTCTTATTGTTCTAGCTAGCACTTTGAGTACTGTATTAAATAGATACAGGGAGAGTGGGCATCCTTGTCTTATTCCCAATTTTAATGGGATTGCTTCAAGTCTCTCTCCATTTACTTTAACATTGGCTCTTGGTTTGCTGTTTATTGCTCTTATTGTGTTTAGGTATGGGCCTTGAATTTTTGTTTTATAGACAGATACCACATACCAAAAGTAAATCAAGAGCAGGTAAACTATCTGAACAGGTACATATCCTGTAAAAAAAAAAAAAAAAAATAGAAGTGTTGTGGGAGGTGTTCCAGGCCTCTGCTGTGTTCCTGTTCTAAATTCCTGCACTAAATGCAGCACAGGCTGACCAGGAGTGCCGACCCAGGACCCATGAGACATGGTGTGGCTGTTACCTGCACAGGTTAGCTCCATGTCCTCTAGCTCCCAAAGCCCAAAGAAAATCCGCCACCTCCATAGTGCTTTGCTCAACCCCAGGCAATAACCACCATTCTCATGGTACCCTGTAGAAAGAAGACTCTTAATGCTTAAAGATTAACCAAATAGATTTATTTATCAGCAAATACTCAATACACAAGATGCCCACACAATTAGAATTGTTAACCCAATTGCCTAACCTTGAATGAATAACTACCTTAGACTGCTAGAGCCATGCAGACATCTGCGGACATCTCTCCTCTCTCCTCCTTCTTCTTCCTCCTTCCTTGTTCCTTCCTCCTGCCAACTCCTAGCTCTGCCTACATCTTCTCTATCCAGTGGCAGAGCTCCACTGCAAGTACAATGGGCAGAAAAAGTCCTGCAACAAAGAAGTCATTAAAAACCTACCAAAAAAAAAAAAAAAAAGGCCAAGGCCAGATGAATTTAGTGCAGAATTCTACCAGACCTTCAAAGAAGACCTGATACCAATATTCCTCAAACTATTTTTTTAAATAGAAACAGAAGGAACACTATCTAATTCCTTCTATGAAGCTACATTTACTCTGATACCTAAACCACACAAGGACCAAACCAAAAATGAGAACTTCAGACTAATCTCGCTTACTAATATAGATGGAAAAATACTCAATAAAATTCTTGCAAACTATATTAGGCTAGTACAAAGAAGTAATTTCAGACAGGAATCTAAATTTTAGTCTAGAACAAGGAAGTAGGCTTCAGACATGAAAATGACCTTGGGCTAGGACAGGGAAGTAGGCTCAGATACTTTGATCATCCTGATAAGCCCTTAGAAACAGTGATCGCAGAAGTGTTCACATAATTGGGTTTAATGCCTTGCTTTTTTCTTTGACTATTTGTGTTTGTTGCATTGCTTGTTCCTTGACTATTTGCATCTATTGCTAGATCCTCAACCTAAAACTGACTTTAATATATACATGTAACCAAAATGGTATAAAAGCATAAAAGAAGAGGGGGTATAGGATAGGGGGTTCTAGGGAGGAAAAATGTATTGTAAATAAATAAAATATCCAATAAAAAAATTCTTGCAAAGTGAATCCAAGAACGCATCAAAACCATCATTCACCACGATTACGTAGGCTTCATCTCAGGGATGCAAGGTTGGTTCAATATACAATAATCCATTAACATAATCCACTATATAACCAAACTCAAAGGAAAAAAAATCACATGATCATCTACTTAGACACTGAAAAAAATGTTTGATAAAGTACAACATCCCTTCATGGTAAAACAAGACCCTTTAGATCAACATGATTGATGCACACATAAACACACAGATGAGGCAACATGCACAAGGCCTGCATGGATCTTTACCAGATGGGGTTCTAAAGCCAAAAAAGAGGACGCATATTCACATCCATAACCCAGAGGTTATCTCTAATTGATACCTACTTGCAAACAAAATAATTAGTTTCCACCAAGTGAGTCTCACTGGGGAACAAAGTACTCAAAGGTTAGGCTGTATGTCCTGCAGTGAACAGGCGCCACACAATGAACTTAATGACATCTTTGGATACTCTTGTCTCACAATGTCATGCCAGAGCATTTCCGTTTAAATATTTTACCTTATTGTTTTTTTTATTTTTGTCTTCTTTCTGTTGATCCTACAAGTCCTTTGCATATTATGCCTCCCCTCTCTGTGTTTCTCTGGGATTGCTGAGTGTGGGAATGAGTGAGTGAGCCTTTTCTTGTGCCTTTTCTTGGGTTCTTCTGTTCTTTTCGTTGTTTGTTTGGTCCAAATCCAATGTGTTAGTTCTTGTTTTAGCTTATGGTGTTTTGTTTTTTAAATTATTTCTTAGAAATATGTTTTTTTCTCATCAGAATCAGAGAGGAAGTTTATTCAAATAGTTTATTCACTAAGTAGAGGAAGGTAAACTTGCAGATAGGATGTAGTATGTTAGGGAAAATCTATTTTCAATAAAAGGAAAAATAAAATGCAATTAAATTGTAGGGTATGACTAAAGCTAATTAATATATTTTAAAAGACTTCAAGTAGACACACTACAAAATAAATTAAGATCTATAAGTCACTATCAATCATACTGTTAAGTATTGCTAAATGTAATCTTAATGAACTTCCAGATTAACGTCATATATGTCCAGGACCAGGCTGAAGCAATCAACTGGTAAACAAGACAGCACTACTACTGAACTGTAGTGTGTACATCTCATCTTCTCAGTGATACTCTGTTAGATTTCCAGCACTCTATCTATACTAGAGGAGAAGCACGGCACTAATTTGCAAGCTTTTGTGTGTGACTTTTGTTGCTGTTATTATTGCTGCTGTTTAGCTTCACAGTTGTTGCCAGTTTGCCTTCTGCTTCTCCAGGCCCACAGTCAGGGAACTGAGTCACTGAATTCGAGGGAATCGACAACCTTACTTTGGTTCTGTGCCACTGAAATTTTTCTGTAATTAATTACATCTTCCTTCTAGTCGAATTCAAGCTGCTTGTCTGCCTGTCTGTCTGTGTCTGTCTTTCTTTTTTAGAAGTTGTGTCTCTTTCAGATTTCCTTTTCTCTGTTTTGTTTGTTTATGCAGGTGTACGTGTTTGAGTGTGTTTGCCTGTGCATGTGTACGTGTTCATGTGTATGTGCATGAATCTTCTGCTTGCTAGGCAGCAGCTAGACAGCAATCCTTAGAAACCCTTCGTTCTCTGCCTCCCAAGTGCTGGGATTCCAGGTATACATCACCTGGCTGTTTTGCTATGTAGATGCTTTGAATTCTAACTCAGATCTTCACACTCTCACAGCATTGCCTACCTCCCAACCTGCTTCTCTCCCTTTTTGGTGGGTTTCTTTAGTTCCACATACAAACATATAACTTTGCTCTTGTAATATTACAGCAGAAGTTCTAAATTCATCACTTGACCTTTTTATCAAAATTTTTGTGTTTAGTTTAGTTTTCTGTATCAAATGTAGATTTTTTTCATCTAATATACTTTGATTGTAATTTCTTCTCCCTCTATTTCTCCTAGTTCCTCCTCACCTCCTCTCAAAAGCCTGGCCTTCAAAACAATTATGGATTGAAGAAAACATGTTTTTTTTTGAAGTTTAAATCTTAACAATGAATTTTCTATTCTAAGCAGATGTGACTTTCTTCTGAAATAAAAAGAAGCCATTAAATCAGAAGGCAGACACAATATGATTTATGGAGAGGAAAGAATTATGGCTTTAACTATCTCAAAATAGAATCTTCTTTGTCAGAGCAGTGATAGAAACTTTTTTCAAAGACTTTTTCATGACTCAGCATCTGCTCAACCCTAGATTTTCAGTGCCAATGTCTTCGATGTAAAGTCCCACTGATGAGCTTTTCCTTAGAGAGTCCTTCACAGTTCTCTTTCAGACATGCCTGTCCATGTGAAAGCAACTACAGGGTGTCTACAAATAAAACAAGCATATTTGTGCTGAGTTTGGTTGATGCTCCTGTCTGCATAGTCCCACCAAACCCCCTTGACCTAGGCTTTTTGTCTTCTCACGCCCAATAAATTGATTACTCAAGCACAAATTATATACACTTGCATCCATATATAATAAAAGCTTAATAAAAGTGCAAATTTCATACTTCACCTTGTTTGCTTGATGTGAGTCTGCTTAGATTCTCTTTTCATTCTTGAGCCTGTGCTGATTTGTGTCTTTCTAAACATGTGTCCTTTTCATCTGAGCTGTCTCATTTTGGTGTAATATTAGTATTTTAATATGTGCTTAGACACATATGGTTTTTTTGAGGACATAACCTATGTTGCTTCTAATTTCTGAAATTTGTGTTAACATTCTTTTTTTGATTTGTTTACATAAGGTTTTATTAATTTTGGTTTTTAGACAACCATGTTTGGTGGTGTTGCTTTTGTTTTAATTTTTTTTATCCATGAGAATTAAAACTCCTGATAAATATTTGAAAGCAAACCAACAGAGAGGACACAAATCTTACTTTGTTAAAAGCCTGGTTCACAGAAAAACATAAATATATTTTTAAAACATATATTTCTAAATTGAATTGGCTAGTTGTCATACATATATTGGGATTCTTTGTCCTTGCAGATCAGGAAGAGTATTTAAAATGTGTGTAACTCAGCTACTTAATACAGTAATATTTACTTTATATATTTGCTCAATGAAGGTTGAAATATATTCCACTGCTGTCTATTTACTGTGCTATCTCTAGCTGCTCAGTTAATATTTGGTTGTCAGAAATCTGAACACCATGAGACTTTTATCATATCTATTTGCTAGCCAGCTATACAAGACACACATCATTATTTTCCCCAAGGACTCTCTGACCAAGATTATGCTAGTGGCAGAGCAGCAAAGGAAACCAATATTATCCAACACAGAAACACAACTAGAGAGATTTCTGTCCTCCTTTCTGTAGGCATCTCGTTCTCTGTTTTCATCTCTATTATTATTAATGATACATTATTTCTGTCTTAAGAAATGAGGGACAGACTTCTCAAGATCCAGTCTTCAACTGGGTAAGGGAACATGAGGATCAGAGATAAATTGAGGATACTTTCAGGTTTTTTTAATTAATTCTGCTATGTAGTATCACACATCAAAAGCATCACAAAATATAGGCAGTTTCAACTTATGGGAGACAATGAATTTAATTCTTATGTAAGTGAGGCTGGCAGGAGAGACCCAAACTGTTTCTGTATGGTGATGGATCAAGAATGAGTGTTCCCATATCAAAGGAACATTAAGGGATGAGAAGATGCCTAGACTGTGCACATGCTTCATATGCACTTTGAGCAGAAAAGAAAAGAAAAATAACCGATATTCTATCTATCTTTCTGTATTCTTGAGCTGCTACTGGTCCTTTGATTTAGTCATAAATAAATTCAAATTAAATAAGAACTTCACTATTGTTTTATTTTTAAAATTCAAACATTTCTAAACATAATTAACTGATATAAAAGTATCATATAATAGAATATTATACTGAATATTTAAGATACATTTAAAATTGACAGTATTCTTGCTCTGTAAAATGCATTAATGCAGACAATTCTTAGTTTGATAATTCATAACACTGTGCCTTAAAATAGAACTTAAGAATAAGTTTGTAAAAGTGATTTGAGAAATTGTCACCAAACTCCTACTAACTTCACATTGCCAATTTCGCCCCATAAATTTTAAGTTTTAGATGGCAAATCACATATGCTTAACAAGAAAATACAGATTTGGATATCTTGAAAATCGAATAGTTAGCTTATCACTGGCTGGTACCCTACTCATGTGTTAGACTCTACATTTTTATTTAATTTTGATTCACCTTTTCAGTTCTTAATTTGATATATCTGCTTTATGGTTGAGAAAGGATAAATCACACTAGTTCTTAAATTTGTTTTTCAGACTTTCTTCCTGGGAAGTAAAATAGTTGTGCATACAGCTGGGATGGTAAAATTTTTTGGTGTCTAATATATATTAGAATATTATATATAACATATAATATATAATATATAATATTAGTAATATATAACATATATTAATATATAATATATTGATATATTATATATTATCAATTTATTAATAATATAATATATTATAAGTAATATATTATATATTAGTACATTATATAATATAGTATATTAGAATATATATATATATATATATATATATATATATATATATATAGTCTTGTGTTTCAATTTGACTGGATCTGGAATCAGCTACTAGGAAAGCTGCTGGGCAGTTCTGTGAGGAATTTTCTTAATTAGATTATTAGAATTAAAATGATTCACTCTGAACATGGGCAACACCATCATTTATTTGTACATGTGTAACAGCCCATGTAAAAGCACATGGGAGAAGAAATATTTGCTTTTTTGAATTCTTGCTTTCAGTTCTTTGGCAAGCTCATCTACCCTGTTGCTATGGATTAATTCCCCGATAGACCCAGTTTCTTTGGACTCCCAACATAGACAGGAAACCAGCAGTCCTTCAAGAGTCCTCTAAGCCTTCAGTACCATATGGTGACTGCTAGATATGCAGCCTTGTGAACTGGGCAACTCCTGGGATTCTCAGCCTCTCCCATTGTTAGACTACACAAACCATATCTTGTAAGCCAGGCTTATGTATGTATTCATCCTACTAGTTTTGTTTTCTAAGAGACCCTGACTAATATACCTACTGATTTATTAAAGAGACTTATAATCAGCTAGAATGTGGGTAAATTTTGATGCAACCAGGAAGAATAAAGTCCAGTGTGGATTTTACCTCTAAAAGAGAGATTCTGGAGTATTTTATACTAGATTTCAATGTATGTAAAATTGCACTCAACATAAATTAATTGAACAGCCAAATATGCTAAAAGTGAACAATGGTACAAAAGATCAGAAAGATAATGTGAGCAAGAAAATTCCGAGTTCTTTTGTCAGGATGTTTGTATAGGTTGCTTTTCAGAGGGCTGGGTCATCCACTGAACCTGTGCTTTGTCTGGAAGAATGACCAATTTCCATCTTGAAAATTAGTGAGGGGAGAAGTATGGAGAAAGAAAACAAAAGGCCAAAAATTGCAATTGTGAGAAACAGGCGTACTTATCAATTTGTGAAGTTTTTTGTGGTTTTATTTTATTTATTTAATTAAAAGAAAGAAAAAAGACAATTAAAAAATTTTATGTGAGAGTAAGGAGAGGAGTAAGGAGAGGAGAAGATGAAGTAGAGGAAAAGCTAGGTGATGAGAGAGAGAAAGAGAGAGGGAGCAGAGAGGCAAAAGTTCACATGTCTCCACCAGTCAAAGGTAGTTTATATATATAGGTTGGGTATTGGGTTACACTTCTGATTGAGCATTACCATACTTATAAAGCCTTTGATTAACATTTTAAAAAATTATATTAAAGCAAAATGGAAAAGGGGGCACGGGATAGGGGTTTTCTAGGGAGGGTAAATGGGGAAAGAGGATGGCATCTGAAATGTAAATAAAATATCCAATAAAAAATATGAAAAAAAATTACGTATATATGTTATATGGTGTGTGTGTGTGTGTGTGTGTGTGTGTGTGTGTGTGTGTGTGTGTG
>JANHMN010000001.1:161033367-161065531 GCA_030674055.1 Rhabdomys pumilio
GTGTGTGTGTGTGTGTGTGTGTGTGTGTGTGTGTGTGTGTGTGTGTGTCTGTGTGACCAAAGAGAGACCAGAGGAGGGTGTAGGGTCCCTCAGAAGTGGAGTTATAGGCAATTGTGAGTTACCACATTAGAATCAAATTTGGATTCTCTGCAAAAGCAGAAAAGTTGAGCCATCTTTCCATATCCCAAAAGGAAATTTTTCATAAATTTTTAGGCCTGAAAGAGATCCTAGAGTTTATTTAGATTTTCTACCAAATTCAAGATTTTCTATTTCCAAATGCCCCCAAATGTTTCTTAAGGCAATGTTCTTGTGGTTCTTTATATGTAACTTATGCCACTGATAGTTTTTTAAATAATGAAAAGAACAACTTTGGCCCAGCTCATACGGCTGAGGTCTGGTCCCTCTTTGTGAATTTGTGAATTTACCACGGTGTACAGAACTTGCTCCAAGAAAAAGTAGATTTGAAATATATGGAAGCTAACTGCCAGATCAACACCTTGGAAGCACTTCAATACGAAACATAAACTTATCAATGACTTCCTCGGAACCTGCTTATGCCTGTGACATTCATCAATGCTGAAGTACATGCTAGCTGAATGCACAAGTAATACACACAGCTGAGCCCAATACAGCTTACACAACATGAAGAAAGTCACAATTGTCATAATTTTTGTAGATGAAGTGGCTGCCTTGATGATTGGCTGCTAGTAAAAACTTCACATAGACCCTTATTTGCACCAGTGTAGCCTTAAGGTAGATGAGCACTAATGGTACAAAGTCTAGCTAGCCATGTATATGAAAATTCTTACTAAATATTCTTTGAGATGCTAGAATGTAGTTTAGAAGTATGAAAATTTTAGAGCTAATAGAGACTTAATATAGTACTTAGACTTTTCAATTACTGGCAAGAAATCTATAGTCCAGGTTATTTTTCTTCTATTTTAAAATTATGTGTTGGTTCACGTTAAAAGTGTCACTGAGCAGTAGGCACTTTCTCCATACTGATCAAGCTGATAGTGTAGAGCCAGTTCTAGCCAGTGTGTTTACAAAGTCCAGGATCAATTGTGCTTTCTTAAAACAATACAGAGGAAATTAAAGAGGCTCTCCGTGACATGCTTCACCAATATTTGTCTATATAAGTATTTGTTTTCAACATTACAGAATGCAAATAGGAAGTGCCCTAATTTTCAGTAGATGGCTGGTACAGGAAGAAGAATTAATTTTCTCTAGCAGTGTGGCCCATGGCAGGTTGCCACATCTCTTCTTCTGCAGGGTTCCCTGAGCCCCAAGGAAGGGATATAACAGATTTCCATTTATTGCTGAGTATTAGAAGGTTGCCCATGCTTTAGTAAATGACACCTGTGCACATTCAAGTAGCATTAATTAAACCTGGTTTTAAAAATAAAAAATATGGCCCAATGCTGGCTTACTAACAGTAACAAAACTTGTGACTGCCATAGGCCATTTGGTTTTGTCTTTTCTATTATACAGCATCTAGTTTACTCTATGTTTGAATATTTGTGATGTCTAATCAAGCATCCAATGTAGTAGAAGTAAGAGTTAGGGCTTTGGGAGATGACTGGGTCATGAGCTAGAACCTCATGGAGAAATTGGTGCCCTATAAAAAAGGCTGCCTTGCCTCTCCTAACAAGGGATGATACAAATTGCAAGTTCAAAATATGAGCCAAGAAATAGGCCTCAGCCACACACTAAATATACCAGCACCTCCAGAATTAAGTAATACAAATTGTTGACAAATAACCAGGTTGTGGTATGTTGTTACATTAATCTGAGTAGATTAAATGTAATTTTGAATATCTTGATTTTATATTATGTAAAAAATAAATATTAAAATATATTATACTTTATTTTATTATTATCTCTTAAAAGACTGTTTTCTAACAAGAGAAAGAAAGAGAGTTGGGGAGGAGCTGTCAGTCCCAATACATAGAAATGGAACAAAAGAAAAAAGTCCAAGAAAAGGTACAAGAAACAGATGTAAATAAAGGTGTACTCATTCACACACTCAGGAATATATATATATCCAAAAGATACTCTTCCATCTCTTCTTCTGCAGGGTTCCATGAGCCCCAAAGGAGGGATATGACAGATTTCCATTTATTGCTGAGTATTGCAAGTTCTCTCAACACTTGTATAATTATTGTCTGACTGTGTTCCTCTGTATTTGTTAACAACTGCTAAAACAGAAGCTTCTCTGATGATGGCCTAGCAAAAAAGTGATCTGTGAGTATTGCAAACTGTCATTAGGGGTCACTTTGTTTCTATGTTTTTTTGGATTTTTTTTTTTTTTTAAAAAAAAAAAAAAAAAAAACCACAGTATTATTTGGTTTTTCCCTAGATTGCTAAGCTATCTAGTCACAGGTTCTTAGTCACCTAACCAGGGCCTGGTATGGTTTCCACCTAAAGGAATAAGGTTTAAATCAAGAAGAATATTGGTTGGCTACTCCCACAAGCATTGTGCCACAGTTGCACTTGCATATTTTGCAGGCAGGATGCTATTATATGTCTAAGGTTTTGTGGCTGGGTTGGCTTGCCTTCCTGCTTTGTTAGAGGTCAGAGTACCTTCCAATACTGAAGGTGCTATAACACAGTGGTAAGTGATCTCTGTAGGCACCAATTTGACCTCTGCATATTCAATGACTTTTGTTGGTGTTGTCTTCAGCAATAGGTCCTCAATGTCAGTTAAGGAGAGCAACCTAGAGTCTTTGGGGATTCCTATGGGACCCCTTTGGGCAACAACTCAAATAGATGTGACCCAGACTTGTTACTGGAAGCTTTGTTTGATGGCAAGAGGTGTCAAGTTGGAGCTCTACCTCCTCCACTATGTGGAGATTTAATTTAGATCACCTTTATATATGTATATATTTTAGGAATGTATTTCTACTGTGTTGAGTTTCTACATTGCCCCTCAAATGGCCCTAGACATTTCAATAATTTTGTATGTCTCTCTTCAAACTATCTTCCTTGATCCTCCTGTTCCAGTATTCCCACATTCGACCACAACTCTCTATTATATTTCTTTTTTATAAAAATAAATTATCTGTTACCCTCTACTCCCATACTCTATACCTACCTTCTGTGAGTCAGTGCATTGTAGCTTGGTTATTATTGACTTAACAGCTAATATCCATATATAAGCAAATATGTACCATATTTGTCTTTCCAGATCTGGGTTCTCTCAAGATGAATTTTTTTCTCATTCCAGCCATTTACTTTCTAATTTAATTATTTCAGTTTTTAACTGCTGAGCAATATGTCACTGTGTAAATGTACATTGCCTTTAACCATTTATATCTCAAGAAATATCTAGCTTTTCTCCAATTTCTGGCTACTGTGAATAGAGCAACAATATACATAATTGAGCAAGTTTCTCTCAGGTAGGATGAAGGTCATTTGGTTATAAGTTCAAGAACGATATAGGGGAATCTTTAGGTAGATCAATTCCCATCTTCCTGAGTAACTACCACACTGATTCCCACAGCGGCTTTACAAGTTCGCACTTCCACCAGCAGTGGATAGGTGTTTCACTTACCCCACATTCTTGCCAGCATGAACTGTCATTTGCTGAATTGATTTCAGCCAGTCTGACTGGTGTAAGATAAATCTCAAAGTAGTTTTGATTTGTATTTCCCTGATTTCTAAGGTTGTTGAGAATTTTTTATTTATATGTGTACCCCATTTTTAAATTAGGTTATTTGTTTTCTTATTAATTTTTTTAGTTCTTTATACATCTTAAATATAAGCCTTATATTAGATTTGTAGTTGGTAAATGCTTTTTCCCATTCTGTAAACTATCACTTTGTCTGCATGACAGTATCTTTGTCATGTATAATCTTTTTTGTTTCATGAGGTCCTATTTATTGTTTCTTTCAGTGCCTGTGCTGATACTGTTCTGTTCAGAATGTCTTTTCTTGTGTCACTGGATTCAAGCATATTCTCCACCTTCACTTTTATCACGTTCCGTGTATCTGGATTTATGTTGAGGTCTTTGATGTATTTGGTATTGTGTTTTGTGCAGAATGATAAATACTTAGATTCTTTTAAATGCAGCTATCCAGTTTGAACAGTACCATTTTTGAAAATGCTTTTTTTTTCAGTGTTTATTCCTAGCTAGCTTATTAATAAAAATCAGATGTTTATAAGTATATGAAGTTATGCATGGGTTTTAGAATTGTTTTTTTTTTTTGTGAACATAAATGTTTTTGTGCCAATACCATGCTGCTTTTATTACTATAACTCTATACTAAATTTTGAGGTTAGGAATAATGATACTTCCAGCAGTTATTTTATTTTCAGGAGAGTTTTGCTACCCTGGATTTTTTTGCATGTTCAAGTGAAGCTGAAAATTGCTCTTTCAAGATCTCTTAAAAATTGTGTTGGAATTTTGATGGGTATGGCAATGAATCTGTAGATTGCTTTTGGTAGGATAGCCATATTTACTATGTTAAACCTACCAATCTTTCCATGGAAAATCTTTCTATCCTCTGATACCTTTTTCAAATTCTTTCTTCAGAATGTTAAAATTTTTATCATAGAGAAAATTCATGTTAACAAAATTAGAGGTGAAAAGAGGGATATAACAATAGACAATGAAGAATTCTAGAGAATTATAAGGCTATATTTTATAATTTTCTCAATACATAACAGTTAGTAAATTTAAATCAATATCAGATAAGCAATTTAAACAAAACTAAAAAAAAAAAAAAACCAAAAACTAACAAACCAAACAAACAAACAAGCAAACAAACAAAAACCAGGGCCTAATAATTTTAGTTTAATTCTTCCATATTTTTAAAGAAGTGTTAAGGCCAATACTCTGCACATTATTCCACAAAATAGAAACAAAAGGAACAATGCCTGATTCATTTTATAAGGCCACAGTTAGTGGGATACCCAAACCACACAGAGACTCAACTAAGAAAGGGAATTACAGGTCAATTTTCCTTATTAACATAGATGCAGAATCAACAAAATACTTGCAAACCTAATCCAAGAACATAATAAAAGGGCATCCACCATAATCCCTTAGGCTTCATTTCAGAGATGCAGGGATGGCTCAACATACATGGACTGATGAATGTAACTTACCATATAAACCAAAAGACAAAAAAAATATCGTCTCATTAGATATAGATAAGGCTTTTGATAAATTTCCAATACCCCTTTATAATAAAAGTTCTGGAGAGATTAGAATTACAATAGACATGTCTCTACATAATAAAGGCAGTTTACAGCAAGCCCATATTCGATGTCATCTTAAATGGAACTCAAATCAATTCTACTAAAATCAGAAACAAGGCAAGTTTGTCCACTCTCCCCATACTTATACCTATACTTAGCTAGAGAAATATGTCTTAGCTAGACCAATAAGACAGCTAAAGGAGATCAAATGCATATAACTTGGATAAAAAGAAGTCAAAATATATTTATTTATAGATGACATGATAGTATACATAAATAATCCTAAAAATTCAATCTGGAAACTTTTGTAGCTGATAAATAAGTTCAGCAATGTAGCTAGATACAAAATCAATAGCCTTTCTATGTACAAATGGCATAAGGATTGAGAGAAAAAAAATCATGGAAACAACACCTTTTATAATAGTTTCAAATGTTACAAAATATCTTGAGGTGACTCTAATAAAGTTAAATCCTAATATTTTAAAAGTGATTTTGTGAAAAGAAATATAGGAGGAGGTGTGGGGTGGTACAGAAGTTAAGAACAAGTTCTGTTCTTGCAGATGATGCAAATTCAGTTCCCATCATCCCTTTTGGTGCTATGTAACTATTATAACAGTTGCTGGGGAGGATTTGACACCTTCTGCTGGTCTCAATGGGACCTTCACTATCATGTATGTGATACACACACACACACACACACACACACACACACACACGCACACCTCACACACTTAAAAATGTAAAAAACAATGTAGAATTATTAGTGATTGATCCATAAGTAGGTCTTAATCAGTACAAAGCTATTTTTATCTTTGTTTCTTCATGAAGCCATTCTTCAATCTCAACAAAAAGAAGATACCGCCATACATGACTATATAAAATAATATCCTGAGCTTGGAGGAATACTGTTCTCTATTGAGGTTAAGGGTGTTTCCAGCCAACTATGGCTTTCATTCAATTTATCAACTGCTGTCTGATGTGCTTGCTACCAAAAATGTAAATGGAAAATGCCAATATTCAATTTATTCCATTAGATCATAGTCATTTCCTTGGTACCATATGCATAACTGATATTACATCCATTAACCATCATTTTCAATGCCATTTTCCTGATCTCACATTTGATAACAATTGCTTTCACATTTTCATGTACAATTTGGAAAGCAACTTGAAAGCTTACCATTAGAGAACTTTCTTTGGTTCCATCGGTTTTATACACAAGATAGTTTTTATTTTAAGCTAAGAAAATGATGCTGTGGTACAAGAATTTTTGCTCAAAATATTGTGTGTTCAACTTTCCTAGGGATGGATACTCAGGACGTCCAAAAGTAACAACTTCCATAAAGCTTTCCTAAGTGACTGCTGAGAGGCTTTTTTATAATGGCATATGGAGGTGGCACTTCTGATATCATAATCTTAGGAGTCATTAAGAGACTTGTATTCAATTTTTTGTTACAGTTTCTGCAAGGCAATAGTCCTACAGAAATTGTATGTGTCACTCATGTTGGTTTTTTGATAATATTTCATTCAAAACAGTTTTGTTCTTTGAAAAGAGGTGGTTGTTTGGCTGGGGCTTTACAGCTCAACTGTAAATCCTTCTCATTGCTGGGTCCAGTTTCCAGTAACATCTAAATAAGTAGTAGATAACAGATAGATAGATGATAGATAGATAGATAGATAGATAGATAGATAGATAGATAGATAGATAGGAATTCATATATGTGCCTTAGTTAGGGTTTTATTGCTGTGAAGAAACACTGTGACCATAGAAATTCTAATAAAGAAAAACATTTAGTTGGGGCTGGCTTATTATTTCAGAGGCTTAGTCCATTATCATCATGGCAGGAAGCAGGGTAGCATATAGACTGGCATGGTGCTGGGGATGGAGCTGAGAGTTCTACATTTTGATCTGCAGACAGCAAAAAGTGACTGCCTGCCACACTGCATGTAGCTTGAAAGTAAGACACCTCAAACCCCACCTCCACAGCGTCACATTTCTCCAATAAGGTTACTCCTACTCCATCAATGCCATGCCTTCTAATAGTGCCCTTTCCTATGGAGCAAACATACAAACAAATGAATCTATGGAGGTCATACCTATTCAATAGGTATATGTAAGTAAAATATACTGGGAGTTATTTGCATCCCTGAGGGTTGACACATAATAAGCTCAGTGCCAGGTTTGGGAAACCTGTAGGCATATATTTTTGCAACCTACTTTTAATGAGGGTTCAACCTCACCTCTAGCCCACCACTCAGTGGTGGTAGTGAAAGAGAAAAGTTATAAGATATGAGGGAATTTAAACTGTTCAACAATAGTTCTTTGGGAGTGAGCTCTAACTTCTTGGTCAGCAGTTCAGTCTTTGAGCAAACAATTTAGAGGCTGCAGATAGGTACTCTAGACAGGGAGATACCATTCACGAACCAGCAGCTACAGTCCAGTCCTTGCAGCAAGGCACAAACCAGCAACTGTATGAAAGAAACCACCAGGTTCACCAACCAAACTGAGGCAAGGCTGCAGAAGAGCAAGCTCTCATAGGAATGGTGAGAGCAGTTCTTGGGAGACTATTTTCACAAATTGAGATCAACAACACTATGTAAGGCAAACCAATATGTGTGTGTCATTAGTGAAGAATAATGATGTGAAGCAAAGCAAACTAAAGCCTAGTATTCATATGTTGGGTCATATTTATACTCCTTCATCAAGCATTTTTCACATGTTTGCTATATCCAAACATCCTTTCACCTGCGTCTGCGTCAGAAAAACAGTCTCTCACATGTTTGCTTAAGCAAAACATCCTTTCACCTGTATATCCCAGAAAAATCACCATTTGACGTAACTAACTTTCCAAAGAACTAGAAGTTTCCACTTCACTCACCTCCACTGGAGTTATTGATCAGAGCTGCTTCTGGAACTCCACCTAGAAATGCAAGCTGTTGCTATTGTTCTTGTTTGTCCACCACAATTGGGTGGAAAGACCCTCTTGCTCAAGATGTCATACAGAAGAGGAGGCTGAAGATTGTAAGACCCAGGGGTTGCAGTGGACTGAAGCTGAACAATATCTTCTGGACTTGAGCGAACCAATGTCATGCAGTACGGAGAAATAAATTTCATACTGACCAGGAAGCTTATTTTGTGCTACATGCCTTCCATAGTATTGCAAGGTGCTATACAGGTTGTTACCCTCTCCAAGATTCAGGGCCCATCTCAGAAGAGGTGGCAGAAAGATTTAAGAGCCAGGGGTTGTAGAGGACTGAAGCAGAACGGTGTCTTCTGGACATGATAGGACCTGTGTACTCAGCATAGATAATCTTCCTCCAGTACTCTTGGCTAGATGATGGACTGCTCAAGTTCCAGAGCCAAAAAGCCAACGTTTGATGCTAGCCATCAGTATTGTGGTTTAGCCATGAGGCTGACGGGATCAATCTTCAGACTGTTGCACTTCCTGACAGGTAAACAGCTTGCATCTCATGAGGCTGTAGAACAGTCTCAAGATTGGCACTGTCAAAATAAAACATTATTATATGTCTACAATTTAGAGAACTCTAAAGATGATCAAGTTTGGAAAGAAACGTGGGCATTGGTCCTAAAAGTACAGATCTTTTGTTTTATTTCAAGATGCAGGTGAAACATAAACAACCATTATCAAAATATATCACCACATGGCTGAGATGTTATGCTTCTTACCTTTCAGTAATAAAGATTTTGAATATATTTTCTCCTATAAAATGAATTACTTCATGCACAAAAAATGCACAATTCAATATTCAAAGAACTAGTGTTATGCAGATTTAGGTATATAATACAGAATAAAAGCTTTTTATTTTCTTAGTTGTAGAACTGGTAAATTACTTCCTATTCTGTGGTTTACAGTGTATTTTCTTTTGAATTAATAGCTTTTTTCAAGGTTCTATGGGAAAGTATAGTTGTAAGTCAAAATGGCTTATACAAATTAATTTGCATTCTCTAAGTTATGATAGAAATAATCTTATATCATCCTCTTACAGTCTTTTAAACATAGACTCAACCATAATAATGGTCATAATTCAAATAAGCATAGATATTGAGATATTGAATACAATACCCACATGGAGTATAATCACTCTGTCTCCAACCGCTTTTTTCCTTGACTTTAAACTAAATCAACTTGAGAAAGTTTTAGGATTAAAGCACAATGATGAATACATTGTAACTTCTTCAGGAATGATGCTGCTAGTTGTATGTTGCACGTCATGGGGCAGGGAAATAAATTTTAGGTGAACATAATGAAAATTGTATTTTCTAAAACAATTCTTTAGCCTTAAGACTCACTGGTTAGCCCTGAAGAAAAACAAGGTTGATCTTTCTAAACACAGTTGATGCCTGCTTACCAGACCTGAATGCAAACCTGTGCCAGCACCTGTGTTGCCTGTCGACGAACAAGCCAGATGCATTTCTCCAGTCTTCATACATGGGTGGTATGAAGTCAGATAGATCTGTTTCAGATCTGTGTCCTGTCCCGACAGTCCAATTAGAAATAAGTTCTTTCCTCTGAATTCTTATAACAATAATAATGATACTTCTGTTGGCATGCTCTAACATCCTACCCTAAAGTCTTCAAGTTCAACTCTGATATGGAAGTACATACTGCAAGGATCTGAGGCAAGAGGGTATTAGTTTTGTAGCCAGCTTAGCCTATGTGATCAGTACCAGCCTGGGTTTCAAAGTAAGCCCTATTTTCCTTTTTAAAGGTACTCAAGTTCATCTCTTATTTCTTCTACTAAATATCAAATGCTTTGGAAGTTAAGGTCCATGCTTTCTTGACTACTGTAGATCTGGGTCCAATTTAATTCTGGACCAGCCACACCATATGTACCCAGTATATGTGAACTGAAGAAATGCAGGGTAAAAAAAAAAATAGTCTTGGCAATGAAGCAACAGGAACAACAGATCTAACAGTTAATAAAGCAAAAATTAGAACAGAATGTATTATTTAAATAGCAGAAACACCAAGCTTAGCTGCACAAGTGACACTACTCTGGAGGATGAGGCAGAAGGATCAGAAATTCAAGGACAGCCTGAGCTACAGAGTGAGTTTAATGCCAACTTGGACTATTAAATATCTCAAAATATAAGGAAAAGTGTGCTATGGATGGAGGTGATGGTACAGAGCCAGCCTTCCATGTTATGAGGCACTGTTTTCAATTTCCAGAATTGTGGAACAATTAAATTAATTAAAACCAAAGATACAAATAAAGGTAGAGAATCAAAGGATGATTCTAAGAGTTTACTCAGTTCTACCATTAACAGCCTAGGGCAGTTTATAACACAGTTAAAAAGACAATCCATTCTCTTCTTTCATTAAAAAAAAATATCAATTCCTATTTCTGGCCATAGCAGTTTTGACTTCAAAGTAAGAAGTCAAATATCTGATAGACTCTGATTTACAAATAGACTCTGCTCTCTAACATATCTGGTGGTAACAATCAAGTAAGAAAACCATCCTAAGTGTGATCTCCCATCCAGTACCTATAGTAGCTCCTGGAAACTATCTGCACATATAGACTGTGGGTATCAGCTCAGATATACTCAGTCAATATCTGCAATCACTTTGAGATAGAGTTGCATGTGGCCCACGCTGCTATCGAGCTCTTTGTGAAGCCAAGAGTGCACAAAAGTCCCCATCTTCCTCCTTCTCAGTCCTTAGCCTATTGAATATGCCATGGTATCTGGCTTACTCAGGTGCTGGGAAACTGGCCCTGGACTTTGTGTTTCATAGACAAGCATCTATATCTGAGTTATAACCCCCAGAATCTACTGCCACTGTCTAGCTTTTGCATTGAAGCTGAGAAATTCTGACCTCTACCAGTTGCTCAGTGTGTTATTTTTTAGGTATTCTCCTGCTACAATGGTGCATAATGTGGTTTTTGCAAATATACACTTAAGCATTACTGCCTTTTTAAATGATAGAACACTAAGCCAGTAAAATCAGGAGTGGGTGGTTCTAAATGATAATTCCATATGTTTACTTCTCTTAATGCAATGAAAAGGAAAACACACTATATATAGGCCCAGATTGCTAATTTGTAATTGGCAAGTGTGATGTTTATGAAGCACAAAGCTATGTTTAAGAAATCTGCTCTGTTTTGAAAACTTAGCTCACTTTGGTAAAGGTTTTCTAACACTGTGCTCTGTGCTATTACTGGCAGCACGATTTGTTCCCTTAGGAGAATGTGTTTGGTTTGATCTGCTCATTTGTTCTATGATGTTGTGAACTATAGCATCCTATCAGGTGTATAGAGATGGCCAAACAGATGATGATAGGAACTGTTTATGTGTACATGGAGACTGTGCATATAACTGGTATATTCTTTTCCTTATATTTGCAAACAAAAATGAATGGATGCCTGGTGTGACTATAGATCAAAACAAAACAAATTATCATATTAAAATGACTCTTGTTAAAATCTTCAGATGATGGGATGACTATAAATTTAGCATTTGGATTTCAGATTTTGTAATAACTTTAAAGCTATACTAACAAATTTGTTTATTCATTTCTCTTGCCAAAAATAATAAATGACAAAGCTGAATCAGATGGGGTAAAAAATTGCTTCTAGCACTGTCCACAATTAGGATATTTCTCCTAAAAACAGTATAATGGGATCCAAGAGAGTAGAGAGCTCTGGTGAATCACATAGCTTCCTAAAAAGTTGCTTAGAATGAGAGTTGTGAGCATAGAGAATAACCAGGATTGTGATGACAAATGTCTTTGGTCAGACCCACAGGTTCCAGAGCATCTCAGCCTTCCTAATGTTACGGCTTCTAAAATAGTTCCTAATGTTGTAGTGACCCTTCACCATGAAATTATTCTTGTTTCTACCTCATACTGTATTTTTGCTACTTCAGAACTGTATTGTAAATAGTTTTGGAGATAGGTTTGGCAAAGAAGTCACCACCTGTAGGGAAAAAATATGGCTGAGGAACCTCAGGGTCTCTCACGCCACGCTGTGTGTAGTTGGCTGAGAACACCTTGTGTTCCTCCAGCTGGAAGTTAGGCCCAGCTGTTCACTAAAGGCCTCTCCACGGTTCCTCACAGTGCGGCCCCAACACACGAGGAAGTCCTTGGGTTTCCAAAACCGGTTTATTGACATGGTGGATGGTGGATGGATCTGGATGTGCGCACCCGCAAAAGTTAAATAGAGAGGAGAAGGAGGGGGAGGGACTGGGGAGGAATGCTTAATTGGCTCCACACCCTCTGGCCTTCAGGTACCTTATTAGTATGTAAACCTCTCTAGGGCCTGGGGCCTGTTTATCATGCCGATCTGTATACATGACTGAAGGGTGAAGGTGGAATGGAGATTAGACCTCATGTCAAGCCCGACAACTACCCACAGCTTGAGAACCACTGCTCTAAAGACCCACAACCAAATGCAAACCATAAACAAAAAAATTCTCCCTTGTCTCCTTCATGAATCTTCTCCAGCCCATAGATGTGATAGATAGCAAGACTAGTCTCACTGTGACATAAGGAAAGCTCTCTTTGAGTGCATGATTTTAAACAGTGGTGTTTCACAATGTTATGGAAGCTTTCGCACAGCTTTCCTAGGTACCTGTGGAAGAGTTCCTTTCTTGATTTATCAGCATGTTTCAGATTCTGTTGCTGTGATAAAATGCATGAGAAAGCAACTTAAGGGAAAAAAATCATACCAACGTTCAAGGGTATAGGCTTCCATGGCAGGGAAGTCTTGGCAGTGAGAACCTGAAGTGTCTGGATGCATCATACTCACAAACAAAGCAGAGAGCAACTGATGCTTGCTTGCTCAGGTTATTTTCTCCACGCAGCCCATGATTATCTACCCAGGGCATACTTCTGTCTGCAGTTGAGAAGATTTTTCACAGATGAATTAGCATAATCAAGATAATCTGTCAGAGGCATTCTCAAAGTCTAGCCTTAATCTATACAAGTCCTCACAAACTTGTCTAGAGGATTACTTCCTGGGAGATTCTAGCTTCTGTCAAGTTAATAGTTGGCAGTGAGTAAAGCATCAACCACTGCCTACCACTTGTCTGTGTAATGCTTCTCCACCTACTCATACACACGAGTTGATTCTCCATATATATTCCTTATATTCCAATTCTTTGGAGCTAGGTCACATTGTTCACATCTCATGCATATCACTCAGCATGTTAAAATTTATTCCATAAACATTCATTCAGTATCTGCTGTACAGCATGAGCTGCTGCAAGGGGCATGTGTCAGCACAATCTTTTTTTCTTTGAAACTTCAGTTTTCATGATGATCAGAACTAGTGAACTTAGAACGGGGAGTTCTCTAACAGAGAAAGTTCTTTGACAAAGAAAAAGGGGAGCTTATATCTATTACAGGACTAGGAATGGAAGAGAATTCCCAAAGAAAATAAAAATGATCACTAATCTTGAATCTTGTAGCCAGGAAGCTGTCATAGTCCCAGGAAGAGAAAAGGGGCTGTATAAGTCACTTTCAGTAGAAAACTCCTTAAGTGGGGTGTACATGCTGAGTAAACCTGGCCAATACATAAGATGTGCAACCATTGTTTCATGGCTTACTTTGCTTTTTACTCCCAAACTGCTCATTAAACACAGACTAGTGGAGATGGACTAAGTTCCTTGATCAAAATTGCAATTAAGCCTCAACTTACTCATGCTGAATTCACATTCTCTTCTGTTCATACCTTCTGCATTTTAATGTACTAACAGACTATGGGTATGAAAGACTGGGTCCCCTTCATAAAGTGGAAAATATAATTCTTGAGCACCTACTAATCTTGTCTGCAATACACTTCCCTCAGTTTCTTTTATAATGTATAGATTATTTCCAGAGGTTTTGAGACAAAAATCTATGAGGAGATACCTGGACAGGCTAATTAAATGAGAAATGTCAGCATATAAAATGTAACTGAGAAGGGAATGCTTTATTGAGTCATAAATTTACAGAAAAGTACAGACTTAATGGGCATCAGAAAAAAAAGGCATGATTTGGCAATTATTTAGGGGAGAAATCTTACCATAATTATAATTTTAAGGTCTACCATTTTAGAATTTTATTTGTCAAATAATTTTGAATTATCTCATTGGCTTTTTTCACAGATTGTCATTTAAAGTATAATGAAGACAAAAATAAACTTTAAATCAAAAAAAACAAATTCTCATGAATAGCAACAACAGCTCCAGGTAGGAGACCTAGTGGGAAACATACTGTTCTAGTTAGCTTCAGTTGTCAATATGACATACTGTAGCATCATTAGACAGGGAAGCCTGCACTGATGACTTGCCTGGATCAGACTGGTCAGTGGTCATGTCTAAGGGCACTGTCTGGATTATGTCCTGGTGCAGGAAGGTTTGACCCACTGTCAGTGGCAGTATTCCTAGATACCTGTTCTAGCCTTGGCAGGAAAGCTAACAAGGCATGAGCCAGTGAGTGATTAAGCCAGGAAGTACAATATTCTTTCAGGTTTTCTGATCAAAGTTTCTGATTCAACTCCTGACGTTAATTCCCCAGAGATAGATGGTGAACTCGAAATGTACAAATAACCCTTTCCTTTTCTATGTTGCTTTAGTCAAGAATGTTTTGTTATAGCAACAGAAAGGAAACTAGAACGCAAACTGACTTGAGAACGCGTCTGTTTAGTTCCTGCAAGAAAATCACCTTCTTTGAGACCTAGTTTCTCAAATAGACATAAAATCGGAGGTTATAATGACGTTGACCACTTTGTATTTATATGAAATCATTTTATTTAGTAACAAGTGGTTGAATTTGTTTGATTCCTTTCTATATTCTGTATCTTCTTAAATATTATAAAAATGAGACTGTGGACATAAAAATACCTTCTGACATGGTATTAATTGTTTCTAAATTTGGACCTCGAAAATGGATCAATTAGGTAAGTTCATGGTTAATGTGAAAAAGATGGTTAAAGTATGAGTTTTAAGAGTAAGAAATCTGAAAAAGAGAGACATTGGCACAATATTTTCCATCTAATGGTCATAAAAAAATCACCCAAAATGTGAGAGCAAACCAAGAAGGATGATGTATTGTCACAGCTAGATTCCATTGGAAATTTGACACACCTGGAAGAAGGAGCTTCAACTGAGGCATTGCCTTCATATGACTGGCCTGTGGTATGTCTGTTGGATATTGTCTTGACTTCTAAATGATGTAGAAGGCCCAGACTATTATGGATGTTGCCTTTCCCTGGGCATGCGGCCCTAGGCTAAATAAGAAAGGTAGCTGAGCAAGCTAGGAGAAGCACACCAATAAGCAGAGTTCCTTTGTAATTGCTGTTTCACTTCCTGCCTCCAGTGACCTTGCCATGGCTTTCCTTAATGGCATATTGTAAAGTGAAAGATAAAACAAACTCTTACCTTCCCAAGTTTCCTTTGGTCATGGTGTTTATTATAGCAATAGACCTAAACCAGAACATATATGTTCTCATTGTCATACCTAAGAGAAGTGTCATTCCCTGAGAGTAGATTCCTTTGTTTTAGTTCTATTGGTTATGAACCAGGCTCCATGAATGTCCAGACTTTTGAAATTAGAGAGAAGCAATATATTGCAGAGATGTCAAGTGAATAGATAACCAAATGAGTAGGTAACCCAGTGGTTGGGTAGCCAACTTATTGGATTGTCAATCAAGTAAAAAACCAAATGAATTGATGCACAGTGAATAGGTCACCCAGTGAACTGGTACCCACTGAACAGGTAACCCAGAGAGGATAAGTAAACCAGTGGATATGTACTCAGTAGATAGGTGAACCAGTGGATAGACATTAATCAAATGAATAGGTAACAGGTGAATATGTAACCCAGTTCATAGTGCCTGGTGAATAGGTAACACAATGAGTAGGTACCCAGTAAATAACGTACCCAGTTAATAACTAACCCAGTGAATATGTAACTCACTGAATAGATTACCTAGTGGATAGGGACCTTTGTGGCTGTGGTTTCATTTCATTGTGAAGCATGTACACACTTCTTCCTGGGTTTTGGAAGCTTATTTCATCATGTCTTCTCAGAAAGGCTGTTTTCATCTCATTTTCAAAAGCTTTGTCATTTTGTACTTCCCTTATTTGTGAAATAAATGAACAATTCACTGGCATATACACAGTACTCTACACTTATTGGATGCTTTTAGCTATTTAAAACTTGACAATTTTAAAGTCATTGTATTTACACTGAGTTTGCCAGGAATGATACAAGAATGCCTCCTCTCTTTACAGTCTCAAGAGAAGATTGTTTTCATGAAGTGAGAGAGTAGAGACAGAAAGCTACTCTATATCTGTGAGGCTTCTTTGACCTTGACACTTTTAGCAGAAAGATGAAACAAAATTTTCTATTAAAAACAATTTGTAACAAATCAGTTACCTTGAGATAACAGTATAAGCCCAGCAAACTGGCAAATTAGGATATAAGATTTGTTGCTTATGACAACACAGCCTTCCTGTACTCCTGTATCAGTTATGATATGGAGGTTGTAAGTGACAGTACTAATTACCTTTTGTATGTATCTGTTCCTCGTTTCCCCTTTGTTCTGGGAGGTAAGTCTAGAATGTTCCTTTCTGAACATTGTCAGAGGATCATATGTGATAGAACATTCAGGAGTCACTTGGTTTTCTGTGATCCTGAGAGTGGCCAAGGTGCTTCATGGTGTGGGAAGGGACAGTGGTCTAATACTATACACCGAGGTCCAACCTCAGCATTAGGAGAGTCCTGAGAAGGCAGGAACGGGAATGACATTGATTCAATAATGATTCACACTCAGTAGTAGATGCAAGCTGTCAGGCCAGGTACTCTCTCTGTTCCTTAAAGATTCTCATCTTTCTTTATTCTTTTTCTTTCTGACCAAAGAGCCTGAACCCAGTCTTTTATTGACTAAATTTACATCATCAGAGCATTGATCATTGTTATTAATTTTCAAAAAATTATTAAATTTACATAAATTCTATCAATCCCAGGTCAATGGTCCCAATCTCCATTGCCTTAGAGCATAAACTAAACACAAAGCAAAAGCAAGTTTCTTTACAGGTTTACACTGCCTGTTCTTCATGGTAAGAGGGCACAGCTCTTGCGGTTTCCTAATACAACAGTACAACAGACATCCTTTTTTTTTTGTTTGTTTGTTTTTTTTTTTCGAGACAGGGTTTCTCTGTGTAGCCCTGGCTGTCCTGGCACTCACTCTGTAGACCAGGCTGGCCTCAAACTCAGAAATCTGCCTGCCTCTGCCTCCCAAGTGCTGGGATTAAAGGCGTGCGCCACCACTGCCCAGTCAGACAGCAGTCCTTAAAAACTATTTTCATGTAAAAAACAGAAAGATGAAAGACTAATAAAGTTAAAATAATCTTTTACAAAGTTTTGAAATTTATTTAAGTAAAGTAGTTAGCTCTCTCTAATGTCTTTCCAGGAATAATCATCTCCAATTCTTCAAATAGCTAAGAGAACAAAGTACTAACTTTTCTATATACCTCTATATCATCTTTTATTTCTTTAATCTTGGATTCTTCATCCTAGCAATTCCATAGCCTCTGTACTCTCCTTCTAATGTGATTTATTCCTAGATCATATATAAATTACTATTTTGCTATCCATGCCTTTTCTTCTTTAGACCACTTTAACTCTTTATCCTTGATGTCCCCAAATTCACCCTGGCTAATTAATGTAGTAGTCATTGGAATGGAGGGTACATATGTCTTCTTGTAATTCCAAATTTTAAGGACAAGTCTGGCAATGAACTATTTCTACAAAGGACCATGTAAGCTTTTGTGGCCTCTGTGGTTATGCTGTCTAGATCCTTTTTCATGGCCTTGAAGGTGAAGCAGAGAGCTTGTTCCTCATCTTCTACAGCCTCATAACCATCTCCATTTCTCATTCTTGAGAAGCACATCTGTTTCATTTATTATGGCGTGATTAGCTCTGAGTAATGGAGGAAGTATAGTTCCCAGGAAAAAAGATTGAAAATAAAGTAGGAAAGACAGCAGATCAGCCTTTCTGACCTGTGCCTTCCCTGGGGCATATCATCAGCTTGTCTGCTCCTCTAAAAACCATGACAGCCTCCCAGGAGATTAGAGGCACACAGGGCAACAAGCAAGGGACTGTCCCAAACAACCACAGAGCTGGGAAGCTCTAAGAACCCAGCAGACTTGGGAGCAGTCCTCACCCCCTCCCCTGCTCCAACTCCACCCACTTCCTGGCCTGAGCCTTCCCTGGAGCATATCATCAGCTTGTCTGCTCCTCTGAAGACCTCACAGTCTGAAGGCCTCCTAGGAGACCTGCAGCAACTCAGGGACACAGGAGGCAGGCTCCAGACAAAATCACTCAGGCCAGGTAACACCAGAGATAATCAGATGGTGAGAGGCAAGCTCAAGAATACAAGCAAGAGAAGCCAATATACTTTGGCATCATCAGAACCCAGTTCTCCAACCACAGCAAGTCCTGGATATACTGACACACCTGAAAACCAGCCTGCTGACCAAAAATCTTATTTCATGAAGATAATAGGGTCCTTAGGAGGATATAAATAACTCACTGAAAGAAATAGAGAAAAACACAGGTAAATAGGTAGAAACCCTTAAAGAGGAAACAAATAAATCTCTTAAAGAAGTACAGGAAAACACAATCAAACAGGTGAGGAAATTGAACAAACTGGTCCAAGACCTAAAGATAGAAGTAGAAACAATTTAAAAATGCAAATGGAGGCAACCCTGGAAATGGAAAACCTAGGAAACAGGTCAGGAGCTACAGATGCAAACATTGACAACAGAATACAAGAGACAGAAGAGAGAATTTCAGACATAAAAGATACCTTAGAAGATATTGACACAATGGTCAAAGAAAATTTGAAACAGAAAAAAACTCCCAACCCAAAACATCCAGGAAATCCACAACACAATGAAAAGATCAAATCTAAGAATAATAGGAATAGAAGAGAGCAAAGATTTTGAGATCAAAGGACCCCAAAAACACCTTCAATAAAATCATAGAAGATTTCCCTAACCTAAAGAAAGAGATGGCCATAAATATACAAGAAGCCTATATAACATCAAATAGATTGGACCTGAACAGAAAATTCTCTTGTCATATAATAATCAAAACACTAAATGCACAGAACAAAGAAAGAATATTAAAAACTGTAAAAGAAAAAGGCCATATATAAAGGCAGACCTATCAGAATTACATCAGACTTCTAAACAGAGACCCTAAAAGCCAGTTAAGCTGGACAGAGATCATGCAGATCCTTAGAGAACACAAATGCCAGTCCAGGCTACTACCCAGCAAAACTTCCAATCATAGACGGAGAAAACAAAATATTCCCAGGCAAGACCAGATTTAAACAATATCTATCTACCAATCTCACAGTACAGAGGATTCTAGAAAGAAAACTCAAACACAAAGAGGGTACCTACACCAGAGAAAAAACAAGATACTAATCATCTTAGAACAAAACCAAAAGGAGATAATCACATACACTAATGCCACCTACAACAACAAACATAACAGGAACTAACGATCATCTATCTTTAATATCTTTCAATATCAATTCCTCAATAAAAAGTCATAAGCTAACAGACTGGAAACACAAGTAGGATTCATCATTTTGCTGCATATAAGAAACACACCTCAATGACAAAGACAGCATTGCTTCAGAGTAAAAGGCTTAAAAATTATCTTCCAAGCAAATGGTCCCAAGAAACAAATGTGAGTTGCTATTCTAATATCCAGTAAAATAAACTTTCAACTAACAGTTACCAAGTAAGATAAGGAAGAATACTTCATATTCTCAAAGAAAAAATCTACCAAGAGCAATCTCAATTCTGAGCACTTTTAAACTGGTGAACTATGAAGAATAGATTATGCTGTTAACATTGGGCATTTTCTACATAAATTGCTACTTCATTAATTTTATTCTAAACAGAATAATTTTTTCTTCTTTTGAGGAAAAAAGTCAATTGGTGGAGCAAAATATAAATTTAGTGAAACTTACTAAATAGGAAGGGCCAAGGACATCTCAAAGGTAAATTTATAGACTAGTAAAATACCTTCCATTTACTCAAAAGTTTCCAGCTAACACCTGTATTTATGAGAGTTATAAGTATACTCATTTTTTGTGGCTTCTCTGCCTAAGACATGACCAGATCTCCCTGTCTGTTTTGGCCATATGACTTTCCTTTTAAGATACTGTAACTGAACCCAGGCATCATGCATTCTTGGCTATATACCTGACATCTTTTTATCTCCTTTCTCTTTCTTGTTTGTTTGTTTGTTTGTTTGTTTGTTTTCCTTTCAGAAACTTGCTAAGTTGCACAGACTTAGCTTGAACTCATTGTAGTTAAGGCAGGCTTTGAACACATAAACATCCTGTGTTAGCTTAAAGACCTATGCCATGAGGACCATATAATCCTACTAATTCCTTCACCTTGTCTAAGTTATTTTGTCATTCCTTCCTTCATTGTCCTCATTGCTTGCCAATGCGAATACTGGCTCTTGCCCCTTCCATTTTCAGTTGTTGTTGTCTTTTTGTTGTTGTTGTTGTTTCTTTATTAATCTTAAAGTTTAACACATTATTGGAGTTTTGAAATCAGCCACTATTCACAGAGAATTGTATAAGAAGTCCTCATGAGCATCCATGATAGCCTGTAAATTCAAACTAAGAAAACAGAATTGGACAGCCTCTTCAATGGTCTTGGCTCATATACCCCCAGTTTCTTTTCATTGTTTCACAAGGTTCTTATTGGACACATTCAGTCCAGGGTGAGGTAGATGGCATCATTCCACATAAGATAACTCCCTCTAGCTGGATCTTCCAGCATGGCCTTCCTATGCATATCAGTCCATTTAAATAAATCTATAAAAAAGACTTCATGGCTACTGAACTTGCCATATGTATCCTTTTCACTCTTCAGAATTTGTGAGACTTTAAAACTATTATGATCCACTAATGTTCATCAGGAACAGATATAGAGAATTCATAATGACTTAAAGTAAATGAATATTTAGTATCAGATTCTACATATTCCAACTGCATATCTTTTGATGACATGTCTACAAAAAATTATATGTCATATCAGAAAAAATGTATCTGCCCATGCACTAAGTTCATTTTGGGTGTTTTTCTTTTTTCTAGACAGGGTTTGATGAATCAATCAACTCATGTTGCCAATATATTTTCCCAAGAATTTTGATATAATTTATTTAAATGTCAAAACCAGAATAACTGATTGAAAGTTCAACTAAACAGTCTGTCATGAAAATGGGTCAGATAATATGTCTGCATCAGTCTACTTAATCATCCATACTAAGTTTAGGGACCAATTTATTGGACAACCCATTAATCCATTTGCTAAATTATATTATTTTCATCACATAGATGGCCTTGGAAAGTAGAGTAAGTGATAACTGACTTATTCACAGGAGTGAGGTAAAGGAAGACAGCAAAAATCATGGCAAACTGATGAAGGATGGTACTAAACAAAGCAGACAACCACCATTCTGGATGTCCTTTGAAAGTAGGAAAATTGCTTTGTCAAACTTTTAGCTGTATCAACAACCAGAAATTTAATGTTTAGTTAAACCATTTCAAATTTTGAAGTAGTTAATAAATTTATAATTTTTAAATTTCTGAGATTGTTTAACAAATAAATGGCTTATATTCATTTTTGCATTTTTGTTTCTGATGAGGAAATAACCACTGGCTTTGACAATAAACAGATTAACAGTGTGAGCATGTGCATTTTCAATAATTTTATCTGTACTATAAAGAAAATATAACACAATTCTAAAAGGACAGTATGATAGCTCGAGGGGGAAAGAAAGAACCTGTCAACAAGGCTGACAAACAAAATTCATTCCTTGGAATTCATGTAGTATAAAGACAGGGCCAGCTTCCATGAGCTATCATGTGACTTCCATCACATGCTTTGACATGTGTTCTCAAATAACTAAATAACAATTAAATAAATGTCATTCAAAAGAACTTTAGTATGAAGGATGTTTACATGTATATGTATATCATGTACACATGAAATGTACATTCATGAAAATGTATATAATTCAAACTTTACCATAGCCAGAAAAGGAGTGAATACAGAGGGTAGCTCAATAAAACAATATGTGATTCTTATCTGGCAGTAATAAGCCATCTAAACTCTTTTTTTTCTCTGAGGTAATGGCTGTGTTTATTGTGTGTAACAGAATAACAAGATCCTGTTTACATATTCATTCTGTAAACCTGTGTCTTTTTGTTAGGGAATTGAGTCCATTGATGTTGAGATATATTAATGACCAATTATTGCTAATTCCTATTATTCTGATGTTGACAATGTTAGTGTGTGTGTGTCTGTGTGTGTGTGTGTGTGTGTGTGTGTGTGTGTGTGTGTGGTGTGATTCTGATATATCTGCCTTTGTATGTTACTTGGCCTTTTTCTCTTCCAATTTTTAATATTCTTTCATTGTTCTGTAGATTATTACATGCACAGGAGAATTTTCTTTTCTGGTCCAATGTAATTGGTGTTCTGTAATCTTCTTGTATGTTCATAGGCATCTCTTTCTTTAGGTTGAGGAAATTTTCTTCTATTATTTTGTTAAAAATATTTTCTTGTCCTTTGAACTGGGACTCATCACCCACTTCTATTTCTACTAATTTTTAGGTAATGGCTTTTTATACTATTCCAGATTTTCTGGATGTTTTTGTCAGTAAGTTTTAAATTTAACATGAAAATATGCAGCTGCAGGGGTGAGGAGCCTGGTGGAATCTAGAAAGTCTCACAATCTGGAATATGAGAGGCTCCCAAGACTTAATGGGGATGATTTTAGCCAAAATGCCCAACAGTAGAAAAATAAAACCTGAAGAGACCACTCCAGTAGATAGACAGGGCCACTAGTAAAGGAATGAGTCACCAACCCACCTTCAAAATTTTTGACCCAGAATCATTCCTGTATGAAAGAAATGCAGGGACAAAATGGAACAGAGACTGAAGGTAAGACGATCCAGTAATCAGTCCAAATTAGATCCATCCCATGGGTAGCCACTAAAACCTATCACTATTACTAATGCTATGATATGCTTTTTTTTTAACATGTTTTTTATTTATTTATTGGATATTTTATTTATTTACATTTCAGATGTCATTCCATTTCCCCTCCATAGAAGCCTCCTATTCAATCCCCCCTCGTTCTTTTTGCTTTTATACCATTTTAATTACATGCAAGTATTAAGGTCAGTTCTAGGTTGAGGAACTAACAATACAGTAGATGCAAATAGTCAAGGAACAAGCAAGACAACAGACACAAATAGTCAAAGAACAAGCAAGACAATAAACAAAGTTCTGTGAACACTTCCGTGATCATTGTTTCTAAGGGTTTATAAGGATGACCAAAATATCTGAGCCTACTTCTCTGTCCTAGCCCAAGGTCATTTTCATGTCTGAAGCCTACTTCCTTGTTCTAGCCTAAGATCTAGATTCCTGCCTGAAGTTACTTCTTTGTTCTAGCCTAAGATTTAGATTCCTGCCTGAAATTACTTCTTTGCTATAGTCTAATGTCAGATTCCTACCTGAAGCCCTCTTCCTTATCCTTGACCAATGTCATATTCCTGCCAAGCAGTTCATTTCCTTGTCTTGACCCATGTCAGATTCATGCCAAGCATTCCCCAAATCTCTCTGCCTCTCCTTCTTTTTTTATTTCATAAACAAGACTGAGCCTGTTTTAGGTCATCCTGCCAAGAATAACTTTCTTACGTACATTGTGGAATATGCATTATCAAAAGATATGCACTTCTGTCTTACATTGGTATGGCTCTGCTCAGAATCTTACCCGTCCTTGGCATGCCAGCCTGTTAATTTCATAACTTTGACTGGGGATCCATTTTCAGTTTCAAGCCATGTACTTTGGCTGCCAAAATGGTGATGTTGTTAAAGACAAGCTTTAACATGATGGGCAAGAATAAAATTATTCCAAGGACAAAAAGGGCTAGCATGATCAAACTATATATGTGATTCTTGAAACTTGACCAAAATAGAAACACTGACCTCAGGCTGTGGGTAATTTTATCAGCAGTATCTGCCACATCAAAGCTTAGCAGAGCAGCATTCTTTAAATTCATAAGCTCACTATGCAAAGTTAAAACCTCCACAAAGGTGTTAGAATTGTGTCAAATACACTGCAAGTGTCTTTAAACTTTTTCCTAATTATAATGACTATCACTGTAAATTTTAGAATTAACATGAATCCAATGGTATTTGGCATGGCACTTGAGATGGCTCCTTACTCTTAAATTCTGAACCTCCTTCCAATAATTTGAATAGGATAAAGAGCATCAATCCATTGTTTCAAATGACTATCTAAATCCTCTTGTATATTCAACACATTAGTAATATTTTTTTTTTGCTAAATGATTAACAAAAGTAGCTGCCTTATCTTTTTGTGTCAAAGCAATTGCTCTACACATTGTCTCCATATTTGCTACTGTGAGGATCCTTTCATGGCTGTTCTGAGAGACTCTACCAGTAACTGACTGACAGATGCAGATACGTACAGCCAACCATTAGACTGAACTTGGGGACCCCTATGGAAGAGTTAGGGGATGGAAGAACTGAAGGAGCTGAAGGGGATCACAACCCCATAGAAAGACCAATGTTATCCACTAAAGGTAAAGGGGAAAGGCATAGGACATACAAAGATAAGCAACTATGCAGGAAGGACCAGTAACTCTCTAAACAACAGCAACAGTGTATAGGACCCAGTCATGGACAACAATGTTTGTCATTTGGTCTGGATTTTGCTCTGAGAAAGATGAAAATTTCTTGAAAGTTTGCAGCTAGTGGATATCATGTACTGACGTATATGGATGGATCACCCCAGCCAAGAAGTAAAATGTCAATTTAATGTGAGTAAATATCAAAACAGAGAGCAGTTAGGAAGCTAAGAAGGGTGAGGGTGATGAATTGGAGTGTGTCTGTGGTGGTGCAAGAATTCTCACTATCTTTTCAAAGTACAGCAAAATGAATTTCAGAGGAAAGAGAATGTGACGCTAAGTGTCGGCATATACATTTAAAATATAGTCACTACCATAGTAAGCATTAAAATGAAAAAAATAAACAGGAGAAAGAAAATCAGTTTGAATCTATTACACTTAATATAAGCATGCGGCATATAGATGGAGATTATCGTGAACAACTGCATTTATAACCTTGATGTCAGAAAGGGTAGAATATATAAACCATATGCTGCTATCCCATCAATGATAGTCATAACCCAAATGATGGATGAGAACACCTGGTCTTCACCAGAAACGAAAGAGCTACTCCAGCATTAGGAACATGAAAGCAAGAAGGAAGGAACAAAAAAGGACCAGCAAGAGACAGGATGAATGGAACTAAGGAAGTATTGGTGGCCAGAAGACTCAGACACTCCAAACATGTTTCAAGAAAGTTGTCAATCACACTAACTATAAGAATCAAAAATTGAGCCTTGGCCTTCTGAATATGTCAGAGAAAAAAAGGGATGAGGCTAAAACCTGTATAGCTTCCATTCAAAAAGAACAGGAGCTTTGCATAATGTTAGCATTTTGTAACAACCACCTCATTACCTTGAAGCTTCCTGAATCCATGGTATTCCAAGGCTCTGTCCGAGAAATAGATGTCATTCACGTAGAGTCATAAGTACAACGGGATGCTCTTGTGGTACTTAGCACTGGTGAAACTCTTAGCTGATGAATAACCACAGCCATTAGTGCTGTGAATACTATGTGCCACTTAGGGACTTGAATCAAATTTAGAGCCTCATGGCACTACATTAGCTGCAAAGAGAGATTGTCTGCAACTACCACTTACTTTAATGAAATTAACTATAATCTGATTTTTTGCTAAAAGTAGCAACCAATTATTTTATAATCCAAATGCATCTTAGGTAACAGTAGGAGAAAATTATTACATGATGTTCTCTTTGGCAACTCGAAGCCAATGAAAGCTTATTATCCCCCATGAAAGGCTCAGAGTCAATGCAGCCTGTGAAGCAATGGTACATTGACCTACAGCTGTTTCTCCCTTTCAGAGTCACCAAATGTCAAATTTCAATGATCAACTCTTAAAGTGCCATGGAGAGAAAATAAGAATACTTATATAAAAAATGAAGTGTCCTTTCACTAAGACCACACAAAAAATGCCATTACTGCTTCCTACTAAATAAGTACATTCTTTGTGGGTTATAGAACAGAACAGCAGGCTCTTTGCTCTTTTTCTGGAACCAGCATAGTAGAGAATCGTGTCCATTAAAGCCCTCATAGGAGAGAGCACTACACTATGCACATATACCTGCACTGCTTGTGGTTTCTCTCATTCCTTTAATGACTCCTCAAAACCAAAATTTAGGGCAAACCACTTTGTTGCAGGATATTTGATCACTCTGTGACCCCTGGCATTGTGTTAGTTACTGAAAACATGAAGTTGCTTGTGTGACACGGCTCAGCCCTTAGCATGCACCTTTAATCCCTCTGGCTGGAAAACAGACATGCTCTTAGTACACACCTTCAATCACAAACAATGAGGGTAAAGTTAGTTTGTAGAAGGAAGCACTCATGTTTGAAAGTTATGTCTAATTGAGTGGCAGACAAAGTGACAAATCAGAGAAAGATTTGACAGAATAGGATATGCCCAACTCTTATGAGAAGAGAGAGGAAAGGGAAGGTATTTATGAGAGACAAAAGAAAAAGACAAAAAGGAGGCAGTTTTACGGGGAGAGTTTTACAGAGACAGGTTGCAGAGAGAGAACAAGTTAGACACAGGTAAAGACAGAATGAGCCAAAGACTAAGAAGGAGCCACAAGATTAGAACAGATCAACAGAGTTAGTATGAGGCCAAGCTGAACAATTCAGGAGAGACTGAGAGAGAAGCAAGATTGAATCAGCCAACTTGGAGAGGAGTTGAACCAGAACAGCTGAGTTGACCAGCCAGCCAGAGTTCAGAAAGAGCTAGAAAGGGTGAGCTTACTCAGCAGTGAGTCTCAGAGGCTGAAAACATTCTAGACGTAGGTTAGACTGTATGGAGGATAAAAGCTTCCAGAACTCAGCCTAAGTTAGCAGTCAGAAGCAGTAAGCCTTGGAGAAGACAATTAAATCAGGTAAATATAAGTTACTTTCACACTACACAGTCATCCAGGATGTGTTAGCTCTGTCACCATACTGATGGCCCCAAAACAAAGGAAATAAGAGGGTTTCAGATGCAGTGGATCAATAACTAAACTGTCCTTCTGAATAGACAAACTAATAATGTTTCTTAATATTCTTTATGTATACAGTAGCCTTAGCAGAAGAACCCTATTATAGAAGATTTTAAGTAAATAATTCTTAAATCTATGCACCTGTATAATTGCTTTCTGGGCATACCAGGTAACCTGTGAGACCATCAGCATGTTAAAATTTTTCAGCATTATCACTGTATTGTGTGAGGTAATTTCCTCTACTTGAAGGCCTCATCCACTACTCTGAACAGGAAAGCACATGGCCAAAGAAGAGAGAAAGGGACAGTTTTCAGACAAAGATGTATTGAATTAATTATTAATTAATAATACTTGGCCCTTAAGCCCTTTCTCTGAAACTCATACCCTTTTGACCCTCTGCTGCATGTGAAAGGTTCAACATCTTTTCTCTAATACCCAACTCTGCTGTGCACGTAGACCTTTGCCAGAGCCCCAGCATAGGGACTGTGTTCTTCATGCTCCTAGAATCTGAGTTTCTCAGAGTGACAGTTCTCCACATATTATAGGTTAGAAGTAACAGAGAACAAGTCCCAAGTTAAGCAACTGATCCTCTCATAAGGCCAGCTTCAGGATGATGAGAAGTCCAGTTTCTCAGTCATATTCTGAGATGCTGGGGCTGAGAGTTTAAACACGGGAATTTGGAAGACATAATTCAATCCCAAATGGACTATTGCACAGCATCGTGCTGTGCTATAACCTAACATATTCTTTAATCCTCTGGCCACCTATTTTCTGAATTTTCTTTCATTTCTTCTGCTCGCCAACATTATAAAAGTAACGAACATCAACATTCAACTCTAAGTACTCCTTCACTCTGGGTTTACAACTAACCCCCATCCTCACCGTGATGACTTGTCAAAATTCGGAGGCAACTTTGCTTGTTACCACAACCGAGAAGGATGTCTCTAACATCTATGACCTGCAAGGGATTGGACAGCTCACTACAAGTGGAGGACTATTCCATCCAGCCCAAACTGTCAGCAGCCCTACAGCAGAGAGGCTGTGTCCTTAGGCATAACCAGAAAATTCCCTGTTCCATGGCACTGACAACATGTTCACATCTGAGCTGCAATTCAACATTTAGGTCAGATTTCACCACTCTTGTTTGATTGCTCTGAAGTCACCTCAAACTCAGATTAGCTCATCAAACATGCATTTTGGGTCTTTTTTCACCCTGGTTTCATTCATGGAAAAAGTACCCAGAAACCCAGAAGCAAGCTCCAGCACCTGCTTCTCAGCCACTGCTGCCCATTGCTGTGAGCTACGACACTGACTTTCTGAACATGGATTTGCTTCAGCCATTCTGCTCATTTCCACTACTGATCCTTCCTCCTCCACCCTGTCCTCTGTATCTCCCTTGCAATTATATTTTCAACTATGCCAACTGGCAATCAATTATGTTCTGTCTGAATTATTGAGCATTCCCATTATGAAATACAGATGTAAATGTGACACTCCACTGACTCAGAACAACCAATATTCTCCATTGTTTTTAGAAACTAAAACCCTTACAATAAAATGTCCCTAAAATGTATGAATGTACTGTCAAGCCCAAGTCATTTTTAGCAGAGGTTCTCTTGATTCTTGTTCTTGTTCTCTCTCTCTCTCTCTCTGTCTCTCTGTCTCTCTCTCTCTCTCTCTCTCTCTCTCTCTCTCTCTCTCTCTCTCTCTCTGTGTGTGTGTGTGTGTGTGTCTGTCTGTCTGTCTGTCTGTCTGTCTGTCTGTCTGTCTGTCTGTTTATATATAGTGGTAGTGATGATGGGAATATTAAAAATTACTTCAGGGCAATATAAAGAGGGTCAAAACCAAGTCAAAACACTGTCAATAAGTCTCTAGCCTCTGCCTCCTATCCAAATGTCATTTTATGTAATTTCTTCTTTTCATCCCACACAAGTCAAACAAGTCTTCTGTATGCTCCATTATGCAATGCTGCCTTTAGCAGGAGACTTTGCATGTGTCTTTCATTCTGTATAGAAATGCTCTACTCTATCCTCCAAAATCAATAACGTCCTATCATATTTCACTATTTCTTGAGAAAAGTTAACTGCAACTCTTTAAAACACCTAAATTCCCCTCTTGACTATCTCATATGTCAACCTGTACACTCCATGCAAAAGCACTTAGAATATAAACCGTACCCTAGTGGCATGGTTCTTTTATTTGTTTGCTTAATTTTGTTATTTGAATTGTTTGTATTTATAAATTTTAGGTTTTGTTTGGCAGTTGATCCTTGGACTAGAAAGCTGATGAGTTATGTCATATCATGTCAACATGATACTTAGGAATAAAAATTCAAATTCATGACTCCTTCAGTCAAGTGCTACGGTTTGATGTGATCTGGTTTATTTTTTAAAACTGTGGTTTCAGAATGTGTATAAATGGATATTGATGGAAGGTAATAGCTCCCTATTTACGTATTTTATCTTCTTGTCTTTTTAATCTGACTCTCCTGTACACCCTAATCCCACCATGATGCACCCCAGCATGATGACTTCACCATAATACACCCATCATGACGCTTTCACCATGATGTCATTGACTGTGAGGCCATCCAACATGATGCCATCCACTATGACTCCTTGATAATATAATTCACCAAGATGGCTTTACTCTACAATACAAGCATGATGCCTCTCTCACAATGCCTTTATTTTAATGTCTTTACTGCCACATCATCTACCATGATATCTTCACGATGATATAACCCATTATAATGCCTTCATCGTGACAATGTCCACCAATATTGCTATCTATTGTGATTTCATATAGCACTATAACTTCATAATTATGCAATCTACCATGATACCTTCATCATGATGCAACCCACCATGAAATCTTTATCAGAATGACTTCACCAAGATGTAGCCTATCATGCTGCCTTTATTACAGCATATATCATGGTGCCTCAACCATGACACCTTCACTATGGTGGCTTCACCACTGTATAATCTATCCTGATACATTCAGCATTATACTGTCCATCATGATGGCTTCATGTCACGTACCATGATGCCTTCACCAGGATACCTTCACTATGATGGTACCTGTCCTGTGATGCCATCCATTATGAGGCTGTCTGGCAAGAGGCTTTCCATTATGATGCCACTATAATTTTTGGTTCCCACTGATGTCTTCCACCATCATGTCATCTACCATGACATCATCTACCATATAGGCTTTACTAGAACGGAACAGATAGATACAGGTACTATGCCCTTGAGCCTTTGCAGCTGTGAACTCAATCATTGTTTTAAATTTGCCAAGTTTTATAATATCACTTCACCACAATCATTAAAAGAGCTTATAAACTTCATCTAATAAGCAAAAAACAGGCTACATCATGTGTTGCAGTGGGCATGTGCAACAAATTGTTGCTTCTGTCTGCTGGACTTTGACAGAAAACACACTGCCCTGCATATGAATACATCTGGAAAGTAACATTGTAGCAGCAATTTGTTACATTTTCAAAATTAGCAATGAAAAGAACTAATGTATTTCAGTTATGTTTAAATAAATCAGGAGTGTTCTATTTATAGACTCTAATTGTTCTCAAAGAAGAAATCTGAAGCCAATTCACAATATGGAAGAGTTTCATTGTTTTTGAAGATGTGTTCAAGAAGCTCAAGAGATGGCTCAGCAGTCAAGAGCACTGGCTATTCTTTCTGAGGACCAAAGTTTGATTTCCAGCACCCACAGGGTAAGCCCACAGCTTACATTGCATATATAAATCCAGTTTCAAATGATCTGATTCCCTCTTCTGGCCTCCATAGGAACTGCATGTATGTGGCACACAGTCATACATGGCAGCCAAAATACCCACACATACAAAATTAAAGGATCAGATTCAAAAAGTAAGATCTATTCAACTGTATCTTTATTAATGAAATATATTTTAATGTAGAAAATATGGTAATTTATATTTTTGTGTAAATGACTGTATTCTGGCCACTGAATGACAGCAGACAGTCTGCTACCACCAGGCGGGTATTCTGCAGCTGCTCACAACTCTGAGGTGTGATGAGATGCCAGGAAAATACAGTGAGACAAATGACAAAAGATGAAGAGATCTTTTAATACAGACCCTGCACTTGGTAAGAATTTATTTCTTATAAGAATCTGGTCATTGTATAAAATGTCAAAGCATGCCTTTAAATTCAGAGTAATTTAATTTCCAACATTTTAACACAGTGCTTAAAAATGAAAAAGAACAAAGTAACTATACTTAATTTCATGGTTTCAGATTTTCCAAAGCCATTATATTCTCCTTTACAATTGAAGACTTCCAATAAGTGGGGGTAGGGAGAAAAAAAATCTGTGAAACTTTTACCTATTCTTTGGAACAAAAACAGAAAAAAATATGATGCGGCTCCTTGAAACTTTGCTAGAAAAAGGCCTACAGCAATCCTGTCTCTCTTTCAGAGCATAGAAACACTCACAGAATATGGTCCTAAATCTATAAGCAAGATTCCTCATAAGTTTTCCTTAAAATGAAAAAAAAAATTCTCAGTTCAAAACAGTCTATTGTTAGTTATCTCTTTGTACTTCAAGAAATAAAGCACTGAATTGTGAATTTTTAAGAATATACCCAGAGGTGAATTAATGGCTGTCTAGAGAGAGTAAGAGGTCATATAAGGACATCTCTGCCTGTTATTATTATTATTATTATTATTATTATTATTATTATTATTATTATTATT
>JANHMN010000001.1:161065541-161127896 GCA_030674055.1 Rhabdomys pumilio
TTATTATTATTATTATTATTATTATTATTATTATTATTATTATTATTCCTAGAGGAAAGCCCAGGCCAGGTGGAGTCACAGAGCTTTCAGAATTCAGGAGGCAGGCCCCCATCCCCTTCCTGAAATATACTATCTTCTGAACACTATTTTCATCTATGAAAATCCTTCTTATCATTTTTAAAGGTTCAACTAAATTTCACAAACCCTAGAGAGACTGGATGGGAATAAATCACTATAAGTTTCCATAGCAATTTCTACCTTATAGTGAATGTTGAGTGTGTTTATCTATATGTACCTTAATAAAAAGTAAATTAAATTGCCTTTTTCATATCCTACAGATATGGTCACACACAGCAATCAAATTTACCCAATATGTTTTAGTTGGTTGAGTTTAGCAGTGAATCTGTCCAGGAATTTTCTTTGGGGAAGTCATAATTACTGCTCTAATCTCATTGCTCATTATGTATCTATATAAGTGTTTTAGATATTTAATTTTGATAGGTCTCATATATAGAGAAACTGATCATAAGTCTTCTAGAATTTTAGACTGCCTATTTTTGTAATGTATATATGTTCAGGATTCTGAACTAAGGAGAGACTGAGTACATTGAAGACTCCAAGATTTGAAAGGATGACTGGAAGTTGTTGATGTTGTGGCTGGTGGGGTTTGGTGGCAGGAAGCAAGTAAAGCTTATCTTTGGAGATCATTTCTTCCCCTGGGCCCATCTTATTACTGCATAGCCATGCTACCTTCTTACCATTAGGTGAACATCTCTGTTCAAGATGCTGGGGTAAACTGAAAATATAACACACACTAAGGAGAGCGTCTGCCCTTAACTTCTTTTCTATCAATTATTTAGGCACAAATATTTACAATCACTGATTAAAAACAGTTTTTCTTTTACTATAATTTCTACTTGTTTACTAGATAATTCCTTTATGTTATGGCTTGGTGTGACACACAAGCAGATTTTTCACAAGCCAGCTCTCTGAATGTAGGCCTACTACAATATATTGGTTTGAATAGGTATGGCCCCCATAGACTCATGTGTTTGAATGCTTGGCCTATAAAGAGTGACACTATCAGGAGTTGTGGCCTTGTTGGAGGAAGTGTGGCCTTGCTGGAGGAAGTGTGTCATTGTGGGAGAGGACTTTGAGGTCTCCTATGCTCAAGCTACAATTGGCCCCACTGTAGCACACAGTCTCCTTCTGCTGCCTGTGGATTCAGATATAGAATTCTCAGCTCCTTCTCCAGCACCATGTCTGCCTGCAAACTGCCATGTTCAGCCATGATAACAATGGACTAAGCCTCTGAAAGTGTAAGCCAGGCCAAAATAATTTCTTTTATAGCAGTTGCCTTGTTTATGGTGTCTGTTCACAACAATAGGAGCCCTAACTGAGACATACAATACACATGGCCTGTGAAGCAGAGGCAGTTTACCTTTTAAGCCAGTGTCTCTGCTGCACGTTCCTGAATTCCTTCACTGTTGTTCACATTTGTGCATATGCAATCGCTTGTAATTCATTGACTTTTACAGAGACAACAATTAGACCACACTGCATAACTAGTTGTACTTAATAGACTTCGTGAGAAAAGGTATTTAATCATGGCAAAGGACTGCACATCATTAAAAAAAAAAAAAAAAGAAGTCTCATGCAGTATTCCTGTTCACGGTGCATGCACTGCTGAGCTTCCATCATTTGTAACTGGATCCTGTTGCTGACAATTGAGGTTCTGTGAGTTCTGCTTGGACTCTGAGCTGATGTCTCTCATCATGACAGAATGTCCAAATACATGCTTCTCTACATTCATCAGGCTTTGTTACATTGGCATCTCTTGGAGTCTAATGCTGACAGCATGGCTTTCTATTTTGAAACAATTTTTATTTTTGTTAAGTTGCTGAATTCTGATGAGAGGTTGTGAGGACCATCACACACTTTGAATAAAGCATGGAATGCACATTATACTGTCATCATTTCATAGTTTCATCTCTTGATGTGGCTTAGTGAATGGGATATAAATCATTGCTCTGCTGTGATGACGCTGACCGTAAAGAGATGCCTCCATATTTAAATGTCTCAGCTGGAAATAGTAGAATGGATTTGTAACCCGAATCACCTTAAAGTCATTAAGAAAATTCAACCCACAAGTTCATCATAGCCCATAAACGTTTCTTCACAAGGTTTTGGATGAGTTCTTAGGTCAGGTATCTCTCACTTTGCTCAAGGGCCTTTCTGAAGGAAGTGTTGAATGAGTCTATTGTAAGTTTGATACTCTAACCAGGCAAAGACAACAAAAATAAAATCACCATCCCAATTTACTCAATATTGTGTTGTTTTGTGGTAAACTACGGATAGAGAAAGGTTTCCACCCAGAATTTATCACAGATAATACACAGTATCAAAGTAGGAGAAAGCTGAGCAGACAAGTTGGGAATAAGATAAGTTGGCTTCCCAAGCTGGGCCAAGCCCCTCTTAAGAGAGTCAAAAAAAAAGACTGGTTGGGTTTTCCCTGTTTGAGGTCCAACTGAAGTAAGAATTTCCACAAATAGGGTAAACTTGTGTTGTATGAATGAATTTCCCACCTGCCCCACAGGACAGAGAGTCCTCATAATTATTAGCTTCACATAGGTAAAGCAACTGGTGATGGCTAAATAGTATTACAAGTCAAATAAAAAGCTTGAAATTAAAATTCCTCCTTATAATTCACTCTTAACATACTAGTACTTCTAACGTGCCAGCAGGGATCTTTCTTATGAATCAAATTTTAGTGAATATTTAAGCATATTTTAAGAAGTGGCTTCAAATGGAAATGACAATAAAAACTAAGCTAAATGGTGACATCTGATGAATTACTAATGTAATTTATTAATCAATGAAAGAAAAAAATCAAATAATCAATACAAAGTGTCCTTAAAATGTATACTTAATAGACACGTGCTACCATAAATGTAGAAACAGAACAAGATGTAGACTGACTCTAGGTACTGTGAATGTTGTGAGAGGATTTTGTGTCACACAGGATAAAATGACACAGGAATTGCAAAGGAAACCTGGCTGCATTCATGTCTATAAAAATATTAATGTCTATTAAAATATTTCAAGATAATTTACAGTTATAAGAATTAATGGGTAAGCTCAGCCAAGCAAATAAACAGGAAATCGATAGTTGTTAATATCTCTAATCACTCATAATAAACTACAAGGATGCAATAATAGAAGAATTTATAACAGCATAAAGTATAAGAAGTGTAAGAATAAATCTAACAAATGTGTATGATCTTTACAGAGAAAATTATAGAGCCGATTAAAAGATTCTACAAAAGACCTAGATGACCAGGAAGACACAGTACATCAATAAGAAGGAGGACTACATTGTAAAGCTGTCAATTCCTCTAGCTATATTTCAGGATTGAAATTAATTCCTGTCAAATCTCAATAGGATTTTAATGGAACTCAACCAGATAACTCTAAATTTTATTTGGAAGTGCAAACATTCAAAAAAGTGAAGACACTGACAAGAAAGGGGGGCAGAACATGTGGCCCACCCTTGTCTACCACATCCCAGGGATCATTCAGAGCTATAGTGACTAAGGCAGAATGATTCTGGAATAAGATAAACATTATAGGCTAATGAAAGAAAATCCCAAAACCTCAAAATAAGTCAACAATGGGCAGTGAAATGATATTTGATTTGTGATGGGCCTGGCACTGACTTCCTGCAAGGTAGTGACTGTGACTGAGACAAGAGCAGATGCACATAGGGACAAAATGATGTCATCCTATGCAAAATCAGTACACATGGATGAAAAATAATAAGAAAATAAACCTTTTAAAATATAGCAGATATGCTTACAACTTTCCAAAGTGAAGTATTTATTGACCATTAAGACATGTACTCTCACCCGCTGCCCTGGAGGTAGAATTCTCTGAAATTAGAACATGAACATGGATGGGATAGCTTTTTATAGCTGTTCTCCAGCAGTTGACTGTTGAGGACAGCCTTCTGCCAGCAGCACTAGAACTGAGGGTAGGAGTGGGAAATCCTGATGAATGGTGAGGAGGCCACAGATTTAGGCCTAAGAAGATCTATACCTAAAATCTACTGTGGTTCGGGATCTGGAATGCATCTAGCATCACTCCCTCAGTGCTGCCACATCACTTAGCATGCCTACAGAAGAAATGGGGTTAGGCCTGGGATACCTGTCAGGGACTTATATAGATCTAGTTCCACCCTAGAATTGGCACATTGCCATTTGGCCAGGCTTTGAGCTTGGGGGAAACCCTTAGGGCATAACAGTGGAAACTGTATTTTGGCAAACTCTGTGTCCCTTTTAGTGGCCAGTCTCACCAAGTCCTCTGCACTTTCTTCATCTCTATCCTGGCAATTGTGTCAATGGTTTATCTCCCCCAACCGCATTCTGTGCATATTGGAAAGAAAAGTGAGGCAGGCTACAGTTTTGGAGCATAACATCATGAAACCATAATCTACTTTTAAAACAAAAATCTAATTCTCTAGGATGTTTTAAAAATAAGATCTATTTTTATCTGAGGCGGTAGCATCTAAAGTGTTCATTTACAAAAGACTCTTTAATGCTAAGAAAGTATATTAAATTACAATTATTAGGTCCTCGCAGCATTGTAGATTTTTGATCTCCAAACAGGGATCTGTAAACAGAGTTAAGGTTTGGGAGAGAGAACAGACTAAGTGACTGTGAGGACATTCCAAATCAAGCAGGAACAGATCAAAGAGAAAGACACCAGACTTTTTTCTCTCCCAGAGTCAAAGCCCCGAATTCCTTTGTAATAGTCTTAAAATGCCCCAGACTGCAGGCTGAAAATGTGACTTCCTGAGTAAAGGAGCCTCAGCGCGCGCACACACACACACACACACACACACACACACACACACACACCGGTGGGGGAAGGGGAGAACTGAGTCACCAGGTTAACTTCTAACCTCCACACATGCATTACACACATGAACAGATGGCACATACATAAAAATTAAAAACTAAAAACTTAATGTTCCTGGCTTTGAGTGGGATAGTGTCTGCATTTCCATGAGGGACTCATATTGGGACTTAAGTCAAATTAGTAATACCCAGGAAAGTAGCAAGGGTTAAAAGGGGGAAAGAAGTGAAAAGGTGACATTCTAGCATTCTATGAAAACTAGAAACATTTTTTTTCTTATAACTAGATCACAGATGAATAATTTAGCCTTTGGCTCAATGCATCTAAAGCAGTAGATAAATTCTTCAATTAGTAAAATCAGCCAAGGAGGTGATTCAGGCCACTTTGGAACAAATCTACTCTCAGCCAACAATACTAGAGGAAGTGTGCTGCATCCTATTAGAAACTCAGAGTCACCTTGGTCCTCACACAGAGGATACATTTAGCAAAACAAGGAAGTCAGAGATGTGTTTCCTGCTTCCTCTTCTATACACTCTCTCACTGCGCTCCTTGAGAGAAAAACAAAATGGCAACTACTTACATGCTGAGCTAAGGCCAAATCCTTGTCTCTGTGTGAGCAGGACCAGAAGACTGCCAGTGTAAGACTCTGGAGAGCCCTAGCTTACCTGGGACCCCCTGAGTGAACCATGCAGAGCCGAGAATCAATGCAAAACTAAAGAGGAATTTATTGCTCCAACACATTAGGGTCATCCCGCACTCGAAGTAGAGGCAGCAACCCTAGGCAGCCCATTTGGCCAGTTTTTATACAATTTTTAGAGGTAGGATAGAGAAAGAACAACTAGACACAATATGATTGGCAGAACAGTGTGACTTTTAAACTGATTGGTCTTTAAGGAGTGAGGTGGCAAGGACTTCCCTTGTCTGTGGGTGGCCAATGGTCAGTCCTGTGGAATGTGTCCCAACCCACAGGTCAATTCTCTCCCCTGTTGTCTGAGGAATGTTAATTAGCCTCTCCCATCTGGAGGACCAAGTGTTCCATGATGTTTCCAAAGTTCCTGAGCTGACCTCTTCACCATCGTTGTTAAGACAGCAGAGAGGAACTAGACATTGCATCCATTTGATGGGCTCTTGCTTTCCTATCTGGATACATATAAAAACAATATAGAATTTAAAAGTTGGGATTTTTAAAGATTTCTTTAATTTAGACTCATTTTCAAAGTCTGTGCGTGCCTGTATGGGTGTGTGGGTATGTGTACCCTCAGAAGACAGAAGAGGCTACTGGATCCTCTGAAGCTGAAATTGTAAATTATTTTTAATTTCCCAAAATAAGTGCTGAGAACTGACTATGGCAACGACTTTTTACCTATGATCCCTACCAACTGACATTTTAAACATAGTTTGATCATGATTTTATACCATTCCTATCTTTTCATCTCCTCTAAGCATCTTACTCCCCTCTCATCACCTTCCACAACTAAAGCCAGCTTATCCAATCATGCCTGCAAAGAACTCACATAATCCCCAGGCTACAAAGATTGCTCAGCATACATACTGCTCTTTCAGAGGAGTCAGACAAGGAACCTGACTCCCTCTTCTGGCCTCCAAGAACACCCACATGCAGACAGACAGACAGACAGACACACACACACACACACACACACACACACACACTCATTCACACTCACACACACATTCACTCTCACACTCACACCCACAAATACACAAAAACAAATAAATCCTACAATCTCATGGATTTACATGTAAAAAGCAAGTGCCCTGTTTTCCTGACTCCTAAACCAAAAGCTTTTATTGTGTGTTTGTTTAATCTGCCATGATGCCTAGAATAATTGTATGTGTTTCACAGATATTCGGTATGATGTGTCTAAAACAATAAGATAGTGCCCTCTCCCAATTACGAGGTAATATAAATTAACAGGATGATCAAATTATTTAACAGTGATTCTTCTTTAACACCCCACACAAGAATGACTAGAACTGAATTTTACTTGGTCTGCTAAAGTCTGGATTCAAATCACAAGCCACTGATGACTAAATGGCCCAAAATAAAAGGTACTTAATTTTGTGGCTTAAATATCCCAGAGAGAAAATTCTGAGACAAGATCTAGAGGACAAATATTTTGAAGGAGTCCAGGAAGCAAGAATGGGAATGTGTTAAGAAAAGGAATACTGATGAAGAGAAAATGAGTTGCTCATTATTACATAGACTGTCAGTCTCTAACCTAATGCTATTGGAAACTCCAGGAGTCACCAGTAAATCCTGTCAGCCAAGACAAACAAAGGTATAATTTTCCAGCACTTTCATTGACTTACAGTTAGAGAAAGTAAGTTTTGCCAGCCTATTAGCTGGAGAAAGCTTGTAAAATAGACAACAACAACAACAAAAGTCAAGGTTATGTGGTTACATGCAAGCAAGGACCATCAACGTAGCACCTAGAGCTGGCTAGAATCAGACCTCCTGATTGTCTCATTTTCTCTTTGAAAGCAACTTAGCAGACAGCAGTTCACTCTATTTGGTCTCGTGAACTGACAGTGCTCTTATTATGAAGAAAGGATTATTATTTTTCACAATGTCAAGCCAAGCAAACAAGAAGACAAGCATCTTTTCTGTGAGGAGGAGGACCATAAAGTGAAATTGTGCCTAGTGAGAAGTGAGAAGAGGTTGTGAGCAAACATAGTCCTGTCTGTGACTGTCCTACTGTGCACACTATGCACTAAGTGTTCAAAAATTGCCTTTGACCCAAAAGGGCATGCATTCTATGTACTCACTGATAAGTGAACATTAGCCAAGAAGTATATAATATCCACTATACAACCAACAGACCCTAACAAGTTTAAAAATAAGGAAAAGCTGAAGGGAAGATGATTTAATCCCATTTAGAAGGGGGAACAAAACAATCACAGGAGGCAGAGGAAGGAAGGGATCTGAGTGGAAGGGAGAGGAAGAGAAGAAAAGGAACTCAGAATCATGTATTGGGGTGAGACAGGAGAGAAGTCCTGAGACCAAGGAGAATGAATGGAAATATACAGCTTCTGGGAGTGAGGGATGGAGGGAATCTCTAGAAAGTCCCAGAGACCTGAGATGTGATAGGCTCTGAAGACTCTATATGGGGGTGAGCTTAACCAAAATGCCCAATAGTAGGGAGATGAAACCTGAAGAAACCATCTCCAGTAGACAGACGAGATCCAGTGGAGAGATGGTGTTACCAACCTACCCTCAAAATTCTTGACCCAGAGTTGTTCCTGCCTAAAAGAAATGAAGGGGCAAAAATAGAGCAAAAACTGAAGGTTAGACCATACAGCTACCAGTTCAACGTAGGATCCATCTCATGGGTGAGCACCAAGCCCTGGCACTATTACTGATTCTATGCTATGCTTGCAGACAGGAGCCAGGCATGACTGTTGTCTAAGAGGCTCTACCAGCAGATGACTGAGACAGATGCAGATACTAACAGCCAACCATTGGACTAAGCTCAGGGACCCCTATGGAAGAGTTAAGGGAAGGACTGAAGGAGATGAAGGGGATGGCAACCCCATAGGAAAACCAATAGTATGCACTAACCCAGACCCCTGAGAGCTCCCAGAGACTAAGCTACCAACCAAAAAGCATACAAGAGCTGGTCCAAGGTCCCCAACACATATGTAGCAGAGGAGTGCCTTGTGTACTCTAAGTGGGAGAGAATATGCCTAATATTGTAGAGACTTGATATCCCAGGGAAGGGGGATGCCCAGGAAAGGGTAGCACCCTCTCAGAAGCAAAGAGGAGAGAGAATGAGGTGAAGAATTCTGGGAAGTGGGACTGAGAACAGCAATATTTGGAATGTAAAAAATAAAAATAAATGATTAAAACAAAATAAAATAATGAAAAACAAACAAACAAAAGCCTCTGAAAGGATGAATGGAAACAGCAGTCAATCATTAACATGTCTACCAGAGTGTTCTTGTAGACAGCCTATGACAAATTTTCAAGCTCCAATGGCTTCAGACTCATCTGCAGACACTAAACCACATGTCTAGCCCTTCCTCAGAGGAGATTAGCTGAAAATTTACAATTCTATTGAAACTCTAGTTGGTACTGTTTCTGCCAGTCTAGTGCCCACCCTGTGAAAATCTTTTCTCCAGCTACCTCTGCACCACAAATCTGTTTTTCCAAGTGTCCAGATGTCAAGTATGGCCCCACAGGACCGATGGAACACTTTCAGCTTTAGGCTAGAAATAGATTCCCCAGGAACTGAACTGTAGTTACAGGTCCACCTTGAAAGCTGGATTTTTTAAGCTTTTTTATTTCTACCAATATGTTCATACACACACATGAAATCTAATAGTCTTCCTTGACACACCCCCTTCAAATTGTATCCATTTAACTTGGTCCAAGAAGGGGCAAGGGAGCCTACATTACCAAGTGAGGCTGAGTGATCGCTATTATTGTCCCATGAGTTGAATGAGAACAAGCTTTATTTTGTAAGACCCTGAAGCTCAGGAATTTTTATTTGTTTTACTATAAAATCATCTTTTACAATATTGTAATACACAGAAAGAAATCTTGACATTGCATTATAAAAACTCCAACATAGAATAAATAATGTCTTCTTTATAACACAAAATGCAGCCCAGCAGTAAAAACAAGTCATTTTTCTTTTTCCAGAAAAACAAATACAATAGTCTGATGATAATGAGAGTCTTCTGAATACAGACTGACTAAATGTACCATTGTTACCCATTCAGAAAGTTTTATCATAATTTAGTATTCTGGTTTTATTTTTACTAACAAAATATTTAGTTTCCAAGCAACAAGTCACTCATAGCATCTCTTGTATCAATATCCAAACAAAAACAAACAAAAAAGGTTTCATAATGATGCAAGGGCAGGGAGATGACTCAATGGGCAAAAGCATTTTCCACCAAGCCTGAGGACTTGACCTGAGTTAAAGTCCTTGAGACCCATGAGGAAGAAGAAAATAGGAGACCCCAGAAAGTTGTGTTCTAACCTCTACTCATACTCATATGCACACACAAGTATATATACATATAGACATAAATAAATTAATATAATTTTTTAAAGGTACAAAGGCACTTGGTCCAAGAAGGGGTAAGAAAGCCAACATTACCAAGTGAGGCTGAGTGATCACAATTATTGTCCCATGAGTTGAATGAGAACAAGCTTTATTCTATAAGACCCTGAAGTTCAGAAATTTTTGTTCGTTTTACTATAAAACTATCTTTTACAATATTGTAATACACATAAAAATTATCTTGACATTGTATTATAAAAACTCCAAACATGGGGTTTGTGGTGGTTTGAATATGATTGCCCACTATTATGAGGTGTGGCCTTGTCACTGGGTGGGTGGGCTTTGAGACCTTCCTCCTAGCTTCCTGGATGTCAGTCTTCTCCTAACTCCCTTTGGAACAAAAGTTAGAACTCTCAGCTCCTTCAGCAGCATGCCTGTATGGCTGCTACCATGCCTGCTGCTATAATAATAATGGACTGAATCACTGAACCTGTAAGCAAGCCCCAATTAAATATTGTTGTTTATAAGAGTTGACATTGTCATTGTGTGTCTTCACAGCAATGAATCTCTAAGACAGAAGTTCATACAAGGGACTAGGCTATTGCTGTGTTAGGCCTGATGTTTCCATTTGGAGGGATGTTGATTTGGGGCTTTGTATCTGGGAAGCAGTGGAATGTTTTAAGTAGGGCTTAATGGACCATCCTAGCAGGAATATGAAAGACATTGGTGCAGAAGATGATTTAAACTGTGGGAGAGTTTTCACTGGAGAAGAATATCAGTATGACACCTAGAGACTGTTTTTGTGATATTTTGGTGAAGAATATGGCTGCTTTTTTGCCATTGTTGAACGAGTCTGCCTGAGGCCAAGGTGAAAAGACTTAGATCAATTGTTTTGACAAAGGAAGTCTAAAAATAGCCTGGCATAAATTCTATTGTGTGGTTACTAAAGTTCATTCTTATGAAGAGCATTTTGATGAAAAGGAGTTTGATGAAAAGAAAAGTTTATGCTTTTGCAGTTGAACAAAGGACTTGTTGTTATTTTCATTGGGACATTTAATCTGAAATTAGCTACAATCCAGAAATAGAAAGCTCAACTGTGCTCCAGATCTTGAGGCTAGAAGATTCAGGCTTTTGATCTTGAGCTTGAGGAAGAGTGGCCATGAAAAACTTAGGCCAAGGCAGTGTGTACATACCTTTGATCCCAGGAGAGAGAGGCAAACAGATCTCTGAGTCCAAGGTCAATAAACAGAGCAAGTTCCATGAAAGCCAAGCATAGGCAGTGAAGAAGTTGGAAAACATCTGGTAATAATGTCATACAAAAGGGGGGCATGGTCCAGCTCCAGTAAGCACCTTTGAGTTCTCAGCAGCTTCTGCCATGTGTCTCTGGCTTTAGAATCAAGAGTAGAAGGATACTACTGGGAAAACTGATGATACTGATTAGTTGGAGCTAAAAAATTAGCAGTGGTTAAGAAGAGACCAACATTACTGAGAGAAAATCTTCTGGGAAGTGTTTTCTGAGAGCACAAAGAAGCTGTGTCTCAGAGATAACCAGGATTGTACTTTGTGTTACAGCTGGACTTAATAATGTCTAAGAATCACCCAGGTAGTACAGCACAAAGGGACCATGGACAGTAGCTGAAGCTTAGCACTGTGAGAGGCCATTGGTGAAAGTGCAGCCTTGATTTAAGTTAACAGCCCAGGACTGAAAGGATCATGCAAAGAAGTTGAGGCTTAGCACCATAAAGGAAGCCTATGAGAGGCTATTGATGAAGCCTAGTTGCAATGAGAAAACACAGCATGTTAAAGATGCCAGTACCATGGGATGACCACCAGAAACAGCAACAGTAGTGGAACAGACTCAACCAGTCCCTGGAGTGCTACAGAGAGCAGAGATGCAGATATGACTCAAGACCTTTGGAGAAGCCCAGAAGATCATGTGTGGATCCCAGATATTGGAACAAGAAACTGTACCACTGAAGTGAACAATCCTATAGGGGCCAGGGAGTGGTACTATTAGAAGATATACCTTGTTGGAGAAAGTGTGTCACTGTGGGGTTGGGCTTTGAGACTTTCCTCCTAGCTGCTGTATTATCGATAGAGTTGGAGTCACATATACATAGATTTAAAAAACAGATTAAATTAAATTCTATATTTAAATGCTTGTTTTAAAGAATTCTCACAAACAATTTCACATCTATGCATGAAAAGCTACATAACCTTACATAAAAATATCACAAAGCCGTTTTATACACTTCACTTAACGCCCAAGAGGCAAAAATCAATATTGCAAGTCCATCACATATCTTTTGAAATTCATCTCTTTACAGAAGTAGCCATGTAAAAAGCCTGTATTTCACTGTGAGTTCTGAAGAACGAGGTGGTGACAACTATACTCTGTACCACATTGGCAACATCTTACCCACAGTTGCATCATTGTTAAGTGTATAAATAACAGTAGCAATGACAACAACAACAATAGCAGCAATGACAACAACAGGTTATTCAAAGAAAGAAGGGGGGAAATGTGAGTACATGTACCATATGTGCTTTTTTTCTTTTTTCTTTCAGTAAACATGGGAAGCAAGACATAAATAGCCTGAAATTATAAAACATGAATCTGAGCTTTTAGATATCTACATACAGCATTAAAATGTAAACTAAGCTTTCACATAGTATAGCAAATAATAAAACCAACCATAAAGCAGACTGAAACCACTAAAACATTTCATACATGTAAAGTTTAGATCATCAAATTTCTATAGAAATAAAATATAATGAATGAATATTCCAGTTCATAGAACTTAGAATCTTAGAAAGGTTCATGTATTATTACCTGTCTGTCCATTCTATTTGCTCATAAGCAAATCAGAATTGAGGGTTAATTAAATTATTCCAAAATCTAGCATCCTTCCATCAGTTAGAGAGAAACAAGGAGAAAGAGAACTTTCATGGGAAGTCTAATGAGGAAGTCTCATTAGATGACATCTAATGAGAGTCAAAGATTTTATCTCCTTTCAAACATTCTCACCAACATTAGAAACAGTGATATTTCAGATGTTAATGTTTCTATTGTGAAAATGTTTTAACTATATAGTCTCAATAATTGGAAAAAGGATTCCACATTTATTAATGAGTTCTTTTCAACAGCAACAGATAAATATAAAACATCAGTCCTCAGATTATACAACTATTTCATCAGCTTTATGTCACTATGAGAATATCACCTTAAAAGAATAGTTGAGTTGATGAGATGGCTTGTGAGCTAGACTCAACTGTAGGCATTCTTGAATACTAAGTTCCATTCCTGCATCCACCAATGTGACAGAAAGAATGGTCCCCTGGAGTTGTCTGAATTCTGCACCTAGACCATAATTTGTCCAAAGTCATGAGTGTACACAGGCTTACACACACACACACACACACACACACACACACACACACAGAGAGAGAGAGAGAGAGAGAGAGAGAGAGAGAGAGAGAAAGTCAGTCAAATATTAAATACTTTTAAACTTTTATGTTTATGAACATTTTTCTTGCATGTATGTCTGTGTAGCACACTTGTAAACTGTCCACAAAGGAAGGAAAAGGGTATCAGATTCCCTAGAAATGGAGATACAGATGCTGATAGCTGCCGCGTGGGTGCTGGAGATTAAGGGCATCTGGAAGACAACTAGTGTTCTTAGCCTCTGAGTTATCTCTCTAGCCCCAATATATACACAATTAGAAAAGAAGAGATATGTTTGAGCCACAGTTGAAAAGCTTCCACTTCAGGTTTGTGTGTCAGAGTTGCTGTGTCTGTATGCCTGTACTAAGAGCATCACAGCATGTCAGAAGCAGCTACAATGGAGAAATCCACTTCATAGTGGCCAGAAAGCAATGAGTACAAGAGTAAGCTCATGGTTGGCTCCAATAGTCCTACAAGGGTACACTGCAAGTGACCTTGCTTCTTTCCAGTAGGCACTAAAGTATCCATCACTGTCTTATAGCGTTAGCAGATGGAAATGAAGTCTTTAACACATGAGACTTCATGGATATTTAATATTCAAACAAGCACAAAAGCCACAAATAAATCAATTTTTAGATAGTGTGGCATGTGCATGTGTGTTTGTGTATGTGTGTGTGTACATGTGAATGAAATAAATTCGCTAAACTGTTTTTGATCTTGTAGATGGCATAGACCTTTTCTGTTTACTTCATTCTACTTCCCTTTTCATGCTCAAGTTCAATAAGCAGGCTTTATAAATCATGGTAAATTGAAATCAGCTCTTTGAAAAATAATGTGATACAAAACAGCAAATAAAAACAAAATTTTTACTGAAAAGATGTTTCACAAACTGTATCATCTACTGAAAATATCAGTAGAATTACAAGTACACTGAAAATCAGTCACACACCCTGATGTAGTCAGCCATGGATTGCTGTCTTGCTTCTGAAAAAAACGATAAAGCAAAGAGCTCCTCTATTATCACGTGATAATTTCCACATGTAATATTTCCAATAGTAAAAGTAATATGAAGAAATATTGTGGTGAAACACCATGACCAAAAAACTTGGGAAGGAACGGGTTTATACAACTTATATTTCCACATGCACACATTACTGAATACAGACAAATGCACTAGCACTGCTCTTTTTGTAAAGTTCTCATTTTTTACTCCTTTTTAATAGGCCTTTATTTCAGTAGCTCTCGGAGAGTAGGCCTTTCTGTTGCTCTGCATGAGGAAACCAGGATAAGAATTCAGATACTTGGAGGCAGAGGCCATGGAGGGATGCTGCTTACTGGGTTGCTTCCCCTAACTTGCTCAGCCTGTTTTCTTACAGAACCTAAGACTACCAGCGAATGGATGGAACCACCTATATTGGACTGAGACCTCCCCTTCAATCACTAATTAAGAAAGTGCTTTACAGCTGGGTCTTAAGGAGGTATTTTCTCAGTTGAGGTTCCCTCCTTACAGATAACTCTATTTTGTATGTCAAATTGATACAAGAACAGCCAGCACAGACACACAGAAGGATGGAATTTAAGAATGGAAGGGAGTAAAGAAGAAATGGCCAGGGTCTAATTTGTCTTAACTCTTCAGAAGCGAATGACAAAAATATACTTCTGCCTGGTAGCATTTGTTTATACATGAAATCATATATATTACATGGGCTAAGGACCAGACGATGGTGAGATGCAGAAGACACACAGATGAACAAAACAGAATTGCTAACTGAAAATAGTTGGCATTCTCATTTCAGAAGCTAGGTTGAGCTTTGTTTTAAACCCACCATTCCTTCAAGAGTTAACCACTGAGCTTAATAGGAGTCCTGAATTCGGAAGCCACAGTGAGCTGGGGCAATTGAGAGAGTGTTGGTGAATTCATGGATTTAAACCAAGAAAACTTTTGCTCAAGGGCTTCATAGTCTTCAATGGTGTCTGTGTCAATAAACTTACGGGCAGTGGGTCTCTGTCTTCATCCAGGAACCCAATCCATTATTGTCATACTAATTAACTAAGGAAATTAAATAATGTGACTTCACAGTAAGCTTATAGAGTATGATCCATGCCAATTAAGAAAATGAAAACAGAAAACAGCCTACACAGGCATGTGTTGATTCATCTTCAGTTTCAGATCCAAGAGTTCACTTTTTCCATTTATGTCTGCTTTGTAGACATTGTATGATCCAGGGAATTTGTGTTCTAAGAAAAACTCATGTAAGGTCTATTACCTAAGTTTTTACATTTAAAACTATCCAACTTTGTCTTGTCATTTATACACTGATATCAGTTTGTCTGAATAGAGTATTTTATGGTCAGTCTTTCCTGCAAGACCTTTTAATCTGGTGATTAGATCACAGCCACCTCTCAAAGGTAACCATAAGGAAAGTGATATGTACCTCCAGGAGTCATAGGAAGACGAGAATGCACAAGGATGATTGTGCCTCATGCAAAATTCAAACTTCAGAATGCAAACACATTTTAAATGAAGATGAACAGAAAGGCCTAGTCTCTGAGAGCTATAGGCTTAACTGCTCCTCAGAAAGTAAGGTCAGAGAAACTATAAATGAGGGATTGCTCTGTCACATTCTAGAGTGATACATGCCCACATCGGCAGTCAGAAAAAGAATCCAACTTTGTACATTTGCATTCTCAAGCAGACTTTTCTCAAAGAGGAAAAGAACCAGAGGTGCAACTGAACCGCATCATGTACCTCATGAACAAGACTTAATCTCTAGAAACCCCAGGAATGCTGTTCTTTCTCTCTGTACAGTCACATATGCCCAACTGCCACTGTGTTGCCTGTCCCACAGCCACCTCCAAATAATGCCTCACTGAGTTGAAGCTCTCTCAACCCAACACAGAAACATTGAAGTCAAATCTCCTTGGAGTGTCAGTCACAGCCTGTGGAGTATTTCCAAATCCCACACCTCCTGGGTCCCATCTAGGGAGGATGGAGCTGTGTCTTGGTCCCAAGTAATATGTCCTGGAGCCTCAGCAGTACATTGCTCATTTCTATTATCTGGCACGAACTCAGGTCTGTGATCTGAGCTGGCTGTAGGCTCTGAAACAGTTTAGACTCATTCCTTTTTAAACAGCACTTTGCTTTCTGAAGCAATCCTATGGCAGATTTTTCACATTTCTTCTCCAAGTCTATGATGATTTTCTGGAGGCTACAGAGGTGCTCACAAACCCAGACTTCACTGGCCTCTAGTTTGGCCATATTCTTGTTCCCCAGGTGGCTAAATCTCTGCAACATTTCTTGGGACTTCTGCATGAGCTCAGTACCAAACTTCATCAGTTGGTTCTGATTAGCTCCTTTTAAGCTCAGGTCAAATTCACAAGCTAGCAGTCTCAGAAATAAAGCTAGATTTCAATAACAGAAACAACAAAGATCCTAAAAACTAATAGAAACTGAATAACTCTCTACTCAACGAGAGAAATAAAGAAATTAAAGACTTCCTAGAATTCAATAAAAATGAATTCACAGCATACTCAAACTTATGCAACACAATGAAAGCAGTGCTAAGAGGAACGTTCATAGCAGTTAGCGCCCTCATAAAGAAAATGGAGAAATCTTATACTAGCAACTTAACAGCACACCTGAAAGCTCTAGAATGAAAAGAAGCAAATACACCTAAGAGGAGTAGAGAGTAGGAAATAATCAAACTTGAGTCTAAAATCAACTAATTAGAAAAAAACAGTACAACAAATCAATGAAACCATGAGTTTGTTCTTTGAAAAATCAACAAGATAGACAAGGCACTATTCAAGCTAGCTAAAAAACGCAGAAAGAAAATCAGATATGAAATTGGGGAGATAACAATAGACACCAAGGAAATCCAAAGGGTCATTAGGTATTACTGCAAAAACCTGTACTGTACAAAATTGGAAAATTTCAATGAAATAAATAATTTTGCTGATAGATACCATTTAACAAAGTTAAAGATAAAATTATCAGTTTATTATATTATCATATAATCCATAAGGAAATAAAAGCAGTCATTAAAAGTTTCTCAACCAAAATCAGCTCAGGAGCAAACAGTTTTAGCACAGAAATCAACCAGACACTGAAAGAAGGGCTAATACCAATGCTCCTCAAATTATTCCACAAAATAGAAACAAAAGTATCATTTTATGTGATCACAGTCTCCCTGATACCTGAACCACACAAAGACTAAACAAAGAAAGAGAATTGCAGACCAATTGCTCTCATAAACATTGGTGCAAAAAATACTCAATAAAATATTTATGAGCCAAATCCTAGAACATATCAAAATATCAACAACCAAAATCAACTAGGCATCATCTCAGGGGTGCAGGGATGGTTCAACATACAAAAAGCTGTCAACATAATCCACCATATAAATAAGCTGAAAGAAATAAAAAAACATGATCATCTCATAAGATGTTGAAATAGCATCTAATTCAAAATTCAACACCCATTCATAAGAAAAGTCTTGTAAAGATCAGGGACACAGGAACATACCTAAATATAATAAAAGCAATCTATATCAAGTCTATAACCAACACCAAATTAAATGGAGAGAAATTCAAAGCAATTCTATTAAAATCAGTAACAAGACAAGGCTGTCTACTCTCTCCATACCTATTCAATATAATACCTGAAATTCTAGTTAGAACAATAAAGAATAGTAAAGGAAATCACAGGGGTACAAATTGGAAAGGAAGAAGTAAAAGTATCACTATTTTCAGATAATATGATATTATACATGAGTGACCCCAAAAATTCTACCAAGAACTTCTACAGCTGATAAGCACCTTCAGTGAAGGGACTGGATAAAAGATTAACTCAAACAAACAAAAAACATTTGCCCTCCAATTTCAAAGGACAAATGGGCTGAGAAAGAAATCAGGGAAATACCACCATTCACAATAGCCATAAATAATAGAGGATATCACGTGATAACTAAGCAAGTGAGAGACCTGTATAAAAAGAACTTCAAATTTTTGTAAAAACAAATTGAAGAAGATATCAGAAGATGAAAAGATCATCCATGGGTCAGTAGAATTAACATAGAGTTCTCAATACAGGAGCCTCAAATGCCTGACAAATACTTAAGAAATATTTAACATCCTTAGCCATCAAGGAAATGAAAATCAAAACTGCTTCGAGATCCCTTCTTATATTTGTTAGAATAGCTATGATCAGTAACAGAAAGGATTGCTCATGCTGGTGAGGATTTGAAGCAAGGGAATCCCTCCTCCATTCCTGGTGGGAGTACAAACTTACAACCACTATGGAAATCAATATTGCTACTCTTCAGAATACTGGGAATTGATCTATCTCAAGTATCAGTGATACTACCCTTGCACATATACCCAAAGAACATCGCATCCTACACAGAGAAACTTGTTCAACGACTTTCATAGCAGTTCTATTTGTAGTATCTATACATTGAAAATAGCCTAGATTTTCCTTAACCAACAATAAAGAAAATGTGGTACATTTACACAATGGAGTACTACCCAGCTGTAAAATACAATGACATCATAAAATTTGCAGGCAAATGAATGGAGCTAAACAAAACAAAACAAAACAAAAAAACAAAAACAAAAACAAACCAAACTCATCCTGAGTAAGGTAATGTAGACATAGAAAGACAAACACGGCATGTACATACTTGGATATTAACTGCAAAGTAAAGAACAATATATCACCATCTACAGACACAGAGAAGCTAAGTAACAATTGATAACTTAAGACAACATGCATGAATCTCCCCCAGAAAGGAAAATAGAATAGATATTGCAGATTGACTGAGGGAGGATGGGGACAGGAACAGGAGGATTCTGGTTGGAAGAGTATGAAGGAAGATAATACTTGGAAAAACAACTGGAATTGTGGTCAACTCTGGGGCAAGGCAGAAACTGGGTGCCTTAGAAATGCCCAGGAACCTATGAGGGTGGTTTTACACAAGGTATCTAGTAATGACAGATATAAAACCTGAACCAGCAATCTCCTATAACCAGGCAAGACTGCAGTGGAGGGTTTGGGACATCAACCCAGTCACAAAATTTTCTACCTTCAATATGTCTGGCCAGCATGGTGTGAAGGAGTAAACACTGTACACAAATTGTGGGAGTCACCAACCAATGAGACAGATATCATGTAAGGATGTGTCACCCCTAACACTCCTGGAAGAGTCAGAAAACAGAAGATGGTTGGCCCAGTACCTAGAATAAAACTAACCTTGACTGGAAAAAAATCAATGAAAGAATTTTTAATAATATTCTGCTATACTCATAGCCTAAGCCAGTTTTCATCAGTGAGTTTTCATCCAGCAACTGATGGAAACAGATGCAGAGACCCACAGCCAAACATTAAGTGGAGCTTGAGGAATCCTGCTGAAGAGGGAGAGGAAGTATTAAAAGATCCAGAGGGATCAAGGACACCACAAGAAAACCCACAGAATCAAACAACCTGGACTCGTAGAGGCTCACTGAGACTGAACCAACTATCTGGGAGCCTGCATGGGTCTAATTTAGGGCCTTTGCATACATGTTATAGTAGTATAGTTTAGTGTTTTTGTGGGACTCCTAACAGAGGGAATAGGGGCTGATTCTGATGCTTTTTCCTGCTTTTGGGATACTTGTCCTCTTAGTTGGTTGCCTTATCCTGATGGAAGGTGCCTGACCATATCATACCTTGATGTACCATGTTGGGTTGATATCACTTCTTTGAAAGAAAGCAGAGGAGGAGTGGATTTGGAAAGAGGAAGTGGAAGGGAGAATGGAGTGTGTGCAGGCTGGAGGGAGGAAAGGAAACCTGCTGTCATGATGTCATGATATAAGAGAATAAACTAATAAGAAAAGAAAACTTTTATAATTTTTGACTTATTTTTTCCTATAGAAAGATGGATAAAAGGCGAAGGAATGTGCTGTGCTTTACAACCTCCTAAAATTACCAGAGAGATGGAAACATTATACACCCAGCATTCATTAATGACAGAGCCTCAGTTATGAAACATTGAGAAGAGTTGACAATCCTTTTCAGTCTTCACAAACTAAGGGGCCCCTAAATTTCTATCTGACACAGACACATCTAAAGATCCAGGGACAACCGTGCATTGTTAACCATCAGAGTCCACATTGTCTACTCATTTGGAAGATCAGTGGGCATCTGTGAGATAAAAATGCGCTGAAGAATGATTGGTTAGAAATACATGTGTATCCAGAATACACAGTCTGGTGAAATTATGAAATATGTACTTGAGAATCCCATCAACGTTTATGCCATCATCCTGTCCATCATCCTTCAGGTGACCTCTGTGCTCTTGGATCAACATCACTATGTTGTTATTATTGTGACAACAGGGAAAACTTGAGGACACACGCCAAGTGAATAGACAAAACACGGGGCTATATATAGATCTTTATAAACCAATAATGGCTTTATAAATGTATATTTTATTGTGGAGTGAAACATAAATGGTTTTTTCTTGATTATTTTAAATTGAGTTTATCTTTAACACTGACATCTTGCCATGGAGTGATTTTTGAAAGTGGGTGCTTAGTGCAGTCAGAGGAAAATTTCTGACTGAAAGATCAAGATCTTTGTGTTATTCTAGCAAATAATTTTATATCTCTGTTTTACTGCATTCAGTTTTAAAAGCAGAAAGGGCGGGAGGTGACATAAGCTTATGGTTTTCTCTTTTGGGATCCTGACTATCCTTTTATGAAATGTATGATGGACTGTTTTGTTGTTGTTGTTGTTGTTTTGTTTTGTAGATTGTATTTTCTTTTTACCAGAAATGCCGTGTAATAATGATCTATAAAGTTTAGAACAATAGTTTTAGAATGTGCAATATTTTTAGCTGCTGGTCATGGTGGTGCCCATCCTAATCCCAGCACTTAGGAGGCAGAGGCAGGCAGATCTCTGAGTTCACGATCAGCCTGATCCACAGAGAAAGTCCTAGGGCTACAGCTCCAGAGAGACACTAGGGCTACACAGAGAAAACCTGCCTCAAAAATAATTGCAATGTTTTTACCCAGTGAGTGACTTTTTGTGTTAATTATCTGAAAATGTACACACATTATTGGTAGTATCACTGCATAGTGAATGCAGATTTACCCCTTTAAATATGCTAACAATGTTCCTGAAGGATAAAGCGGACTTCAGTAACCAGGTAGAAACCATATCAACAGTTGTTGCATTGAGCTACTTTATGCAGAAGTGATAGTTGAACTCACTGTCATTGCCACAAGCATGCAGTACTACATAGCTTTACATCAATATCAGCTCTTTGCCTAGCCCTACATTTACCACTAATAGAGGAATATAACGCATAGAATAGATATGTGTTAGAATATAACACATATATGTCTCCTGGTGGAAAACCAATGCTCATTCCAAAAGGCTGAAGGTCTCAGCTGGTCTTTAGTCTACCTCAAAACTCTAATGAAAGAGGTTCTAATTCTAGCAAAACAATGTATCAGCAGCAGGATGGGATAGATGAGCTTGCCAATGAAAGTGAAGTGAGGGAAAGCTGGGTACGGCAAGTTTCCACCTTCCATGTCTTTTTCCGGCAACTGCCAACAGAAGATATGGTCTAAATTTAGGTAGGGTAGGACCGCCCATCTCAAATGATATAATCAAGACAAATCCCTTGTAAGTGTACCCAGCTGCTTGTGTTTTAGTCGGTTCCAGATGTAGTCAAATGGGAAACCGATATTAGCTATCACATCTGGTGACCCATCTAGACTGAAAATCTGAAGGGCTTTTCTGTGCTCTCTAGATGGAAACACAGCTGATTGACTGGGTACATCTGTTAATAGCCGCTATCACTTACTATAAACATAAACTTTAAGCAGCTTCATGTCCCAACCATTTGTATTGACAAGCCAGGCATAGACATCATAGGTGGCTTGAGCGCTGGGAACTGATTTAAAGCATTCTGAATATTTCTAACAGATTTTAAAAAATCCTTTTAGCACAACATGTCCTTCTGTAGGACTCACAACACTTCAAATTTCTGTGTAAAGATTTCTGAAAGTTGGAAAGTGATCTTTCATACATAGAGCCCTTGGGAAAAATCAAAGAAAATCTCTGGTCCTCTCATGGATCATTGATGCAGAAATTCCCAGAGTTTCTTCACTTTGCCACATCTTGATGCCTCATTCAGGGAAAGAAAATTCACTCATGTGGAAGGGTCTTGATTTACAAACTTTTAGAAGGTCCAGTAAGTGTGTGTGTGTGTGTGTGTGTGTGTGTGTGTGTGTGTGTGTGTGTGTGTGTGTGTGTGTGTGTCTGTGTGTGTGTCTGTGTGTGTGTGTGTCTGTGTGTGTCTGTGTGTGTGTCTGTGTGTCTGTGTGTGTGTCTGTGTGTGTGTCTGTGTGTCTGTGTGTGTGTCTGTGTGTGTCTGTGTGTGTGTCTGTGTGTGAGTGTGTGCATATTCATTGATACACAAAGCAGCAATTCTCATCTGAGCTGAGCAGCAGGAACAGGGTTATATTTCAATAAACAGACCTTGTATGAATCTGCTTTCAAAGTAGTTCAATGTAGTCCTTTCTGATAACTTGCTAAAGGTAACTTTTTTCCTTGCTTCTAAATAGAACTACATAGAACCACCATCTTATTTTTCAGCTATTTGTGTTTCTATAACATTTTCTCCATAAAGTTCCTTGGGGACTAAATCTGTAGCACGGATACAGACTGAGAAATGCTATCTGAAAGAGCAGTAGATACTCTTATTAAACCCCTTTTAGTCACTTAGCACCAGCGTCTTCCTTTTATTTCCTGAATCTCATGTAATACCCAAGACAACCCTGTGGGACAACACATTTTTTATTATGAGTCAGATCCCCAGCCATTCCCACAACCACACTTAAAATCTTACTGCCTTATAAACTCCAAACTCATGTTTTTTCTGACATTGCCTCCTCATTGTGCAGTCTAGAATTATATATTTAAATGGATACAAGAACCCCATAAACAGATGTTTCCAGAGCTGAGAGAGTATTACAAGAAAAGAGATTATGGAAAATCAATTGTTTAGGAAAGTGGTTGTTTATGATGAAGCCCTTCATTAGGACGGGTTCCACTCTGACCAAGAGGCATGATGTTGTCTTCATTAAGCAGCCTTTCTTGATATTTTATGTGCTCACTGAACTCCCACAGGAAGCGTTATCCACAAACGTCATCTTCAGATATAGTCCAACTCTAAGCCAAAAAACACCTAATTAACACTTGATACATAGATTGCTGTTGTTGATACCCTGGTACAAAAGACATGTGATCTTTTTAAATTTGTATTTAATAATTTAAGAGCCTACTTTATAAAATAAAAATAGTAAATGTGACTGGGTATAGAGTTGCTATGTAGATTAAACTAACTGTTATAGTGGCATACACTGGACTATCACTTGGCAAAAAAGAAGTACTCAAAGATACTATTTATTTCATTAATAATAGGTATTACCAGACCCATGAGTCTTTAAAGAAGATACAATGGGGGGAAAGTCAGTGTGTCTGCCCTGAATTTTTTGTTCGTCTTGAGAGTCTTGTTGTCTCTGAACAATACTCAATCTCCTTTATTCTCATGTTCTACAGCACAGTGGAGCTCTAGAAGTGTCACAAATTATATTTCTTTTGTTAGAGTTAAAATGTACAGAATCCAATTGAAGTTTGCAATATTTCAAAGGAAGATTAAAAATAAAAGTTTAATCTAAGTGGATGATTAATCTTGGTTGTCATACTGACTGGATCTGAAATCGATTGAAAGTCAAGCTGTGAGGTACTCCTATGAGGGCCATTCATGACCTGATTGTTTGAAGTAGGAAGCCATGCTCCATGTGTGTCAACTCAAATGAAAGGACATGAATAAATGAAAGCTTTGTTTTTCACCTACTGGTTGCTGTCTCTACTACATTCCTTCTCTGCTGTTAGAACCAGTCTTCTGCCCTTTCAATGTAGAATGAAGACCTGTAGTTTTCTAAGAATCTTCCAGGCAGGGCTTCAATGCCAGATTTGGCCTGATGAGATGTCCAGACTCGTGGACTGAGAAACTACCAGATTCTCAACTTCTTCAGTGTGACTCAGTCATTGTATTATGTAGACCATATTGGGCGAGAAAAACCTAATAAATTTCTTTTTAGCACATATTCATTCTATTGACTCTATTACTCTACAGGACCCCGCCTAATACCCCAAGCTAATGCACTGAGGTGGTACAAAGCTAGAGAGTAATTTCATAATCATTGCTTCTGAAACTCCATCTTCAAATGTATCATAAAATACATGTGCTATGTTTATTTCAGTGTAAATATTGATGAAATAACTTTTACATTCAGCTCCTCAATTTTACTCACCACATTTCAGGTATTCAGAGTTTCAGACTGCTGAAAACTGCATTGAGAACAGTGACTATGTAGACCACTTCCATCATCACAGACATCTCTACTAGGTATCACTCTTCTAGAGAGAAAGCAAATTTGTGAAAAGTTTGAGGTTCTCTTGGGAGAAAGTTCCAAAGATAGATTTCTAAGAAATCAGCCCAGACGACCAGATGACTAAACGTAAGCAAGAAATTCTCTATATTTAGGCAACTATGGGTATTGTGTACAAAAGATCATTGCCTATGTTTTTCTCATAAACTGACTTTTTTTTTTACTGCCCCAGCTAAAAGAGAGCATGTCACTCTGTTGTCTTGCCAAGACTACCATTAACTGCTCAGACTACATGAATGTCTTAGTTACTGTTTATTACTGTGAAAAAACACCATGACCAAGGAAACACTTAAAAGAAAGCGTTTAACGGGGCTATTGCTTACAGTTTCAAAGTGTTTAGGCCATGATCATAGCAGGAAACAAACTGGAATGCTGATGGAGCAGCTTTCCATCCTGATCCAAAGGCAGCAGGCAGAATGAGAGGGTCACTAGGCATAGCACAGGCATGTGAAACCTCAAAGCTCAGTGGCACACCTCCTCCGAGACTATAACAGGGTTACCTACTGGGGACCAAGTATTTAAATATTTGAGTCTATAGGGGTCATTCTCATTCAAACCTCCACAGTGAAGTAGTAGGGATTCTAGAAAGCAAACCCAGTATGTTTTGCATTGCTACTACCAAATACCTGACAGTAAAGAATTAAGTGAAGAAACTAGATATATCTTTTTATTTCATAGATTCAAAGAGCCTAGTCTGTCCTGGATCCATTGTTTCTGAATCTTTGATAAGGCAGAGCATCATGGAGCCAAGTACATGTGCCAGAAGCTGCTTACCTTATAGTACACAACAAAGACAAGACAAACATCTGACAGAAAGCCCTACCTCTGAAGTTTTCCAGAAACCCAAAACTGCACCACCAGCTAGGGACCATGATTTAGCACTTGAGCTAATAGGGGACTTTTGGTAGTCAACACAAAATACTCAATTTATGTGTTAATTAGCAATGAAAGTTGGGCTGGAGGAAAGTACTGGGTCTATTTATTTTGCTTTGTGACCAAGGATACCAACTCTGAGTTTCATGACTTTGTGTGATTTTAACATGCTATAATCCCACAAAACTTTTTTTTGGGGGGGTAATAAAATGTAAGTGTGTAATTGTTCTGGATAGAACTTCAAGTACTTTATTGAATAGATAGTAGGCAGCCTTGTCTAGTCCCTAATTTTAGTGGGATTGTTGCAAGTTTCTCTCCATTTAGTTTGATGTTGGTTATTGATTTGTTGTATATTGCTTTAATTATGTTTAGGTATGGGCCTTGAATTCCTGATCTCCCCAAGACTTTTATCATGAAGAGGTGTTGTATTTTGTCAAAAAAGCTTTTTCAGCATTTAATGAGATGATCGTGTGGGTTTTTTTTTCCTTTGAGTTTGTTTATGTAGTGGATTACATTGATGGATTTCCATATATTGAACCATCCCGCACCCTTGTAATTAAGCCTACTTGATGATGGTGAATAATAGTTTTGATGTGTTCTTGGATTTGGTTTGCAAGAATTTTATTGAGTATTTTTGCAATGATATTTACAAGGGAAATTCTGAAGTTCTTTCTTTGTTGAGTCTGTGTGTGGTTTAGGTATCAGTGTAACTGTGACTTTCTACAACAATTAGGTAGTGTTCCTCCTGTTTCTCTTTTGTGGAATAGTTTGAGAAGTATTGATATTAGGTCTTCTATGAAGGTCTGACAGAATTCTGCATTAAAACCATGTGGTCCTGGGATTTTTTTGGTTAGGAGACTTTTAATGACTGCTTCTAGTTCTTTAGGCATTATAAGACTGTTTAGATGATTTATCTAATCCTTATTTAAATTTGGTACCTAGTACCTATCTAGAAAATCATTCATTTCATCTAGATTTTTCAGTTTTGTTAAGTATAGGCTTTTGTAGCAGGATCTGATGATTATTTGAATTTCTTCAGTTTGGATTGTTATGACTCCCTTTTGGAAAGAAAGAAATCAAGATATCACTACTTGCAGGTGATATGATAGTATACTTCAGTGACCCCAAAAATTTCACCAGAGAACTCCTACACCTGAAAAAAAAGCCCTTCATCCAAGTGGCTAGAGATAAAAATAATTCAAACAAATCATAATCTTCCTCTACTCAAAGAATAAACTGGCTGAGAGAAAATTAGGGAAATGACACCTTTCATAATAGTCACAAATAATATAAAATTCCGTGGTGTGACTCTAACCAAGCAAGTGAAAGACCTGTACAACAAGAACTTCAAGTCTCTGAATAAAGACATCAAAGAAGACCTCAGAAGATGAAAAGATCTGCCATGCTCATGGACAAACAGGATTAATATAGTAAAAATGGCCATCCTACCAAGAGAAATCTACAGATTCAATGCAACTGTCATTAAATTTCCAAATAAATTTTTCACAGAGATAGAAAGAGCAATTCTCAAATTCATCCAGAATAGCAAAAAAATCCAGGATAGCCAAAACTATTCTCAACAATAAGAGAACTTCTGGGGGGAAATCACCATCCCTGACCTCAAGCTGTACTATAGAGCAATAGTGATACAAACCACATAGTATTGGTACAGAAACAGTCAAGCAGATCAATGGAATAGAATTAAGGACACAGAATCAAACCACACACATATGGTCACCTGCTCCTTGACAAAGAAGCCAAAACCATCCAGTGGAAATAAAGAAAGCATACTCAACAAATGGTGCTGGCTCAAGTGACAGTAAGCATATAGAAAATACAAATTGATCCATTCTTCTCTCCTTGTACAAAGCTCAAGTCCAACTGGATTAAGGACCTCCACATAAAACCAGATACACTGAATCTAAAACAAGAGAAGATTGGGAAAGAACCTCGAACTATTCGTCACAGGGAAAAAGTCCCTGACCAGAATACCAATGGCTCAGGCTCTAAGATCGACTATAGACAAGTGGAATCATAAAAAAATTGAATACTTCTGTAAAGCAAAGGACACTGTCAACAAGACAAAATGGCAACCTATAGATTGGGAAAAGATTTTTCATCCATTCGATACCTCCATCATTCATTTTCTTCTAATATGCATCAGTAAGTACTAGAGATGGAGCAATTGCTAATATATACTCTCTCCAATAACCTTCCTGGGGTTTATTATAAACAACTTAAATAGTTAACCTCTATGGTTGAATTTTCATAGGGAAATATGGACTTTTTATGAGTTTACTTAAATTTCCTATCAGTTTCATACCAAATACTATGTTTCCAACTCTGTGGTGTCTGGTTCTCCTTCTCTGTCTAATGTGTCAGAAAACTGCCAGTACACTGTCAGGGCACTGACAGTCTAGGACAGGGAGTCTGCAGACTGCCCCTCTGGAGAGTCAGATATCTCTGTACCAACAAAGGTGAAGCAGAACCTGGGAGGGATAGATTCCATAAGGGATCTGGTCGATTTGTGGGCAGTGTCAACTGCCACAGCTCTGATGTGAGCCTTTCCACTCATTAAGAGCCTGGTCAGCCAGACAGACCCAAGATCCACCGATGAGTGCTTCAGGAGAGAGAGCTCTTCCCCAACTACTACAGCTCAGTAAAGAGTGACACTTAGAAGATCCTCCTTAGTGAAATAACATGTGCTTTATTTCATGTGGACAGGGATATATGAACCTTGGAGAATATGATGAAACTTAGAACCTACCTGTTTTCTATGGTGAGTTTGGGATATTGGTGATGTTCTATTTGCATAGGGAAGAATGTGACTGAGTGCCCATGGTCCTCCCATATGGTGGTCAAGGTTACATGTTCCAGAATAGGCATTAGAGGCTGGAAGGGGGCAGTTCCACTTCTACCATCTCAGATGTCTGAGATTTCCAGGATTTGAGCAAGCTCCACCTCACCAGTTCTTATGGCTGTCTGACTGCCAGTCCATGTGCCCTACACAACTATAAATGCTTTTTCTCCAAGTCTCTGTACTTATTCATACACTCTGAGGATTTGACTTAGATATTCACGTGTTTTTTTATATATATAAAATCATAAATACACAAAGAGGATTAATTTTCCTGCTTTGCTTCTTGTACTGGTTATTTCTTATCAATTTGATAAAATCTAAGCCATCTGTGGCAAAATCTTCTGCACGACTAGATGAGTCAAAAAACAGAGCAGGGATCAAAACTACAAGTCCATAAGGCAGAACGTATAGTACTTTTCTATAGTGAGAAGAGAGATCTCCTGCACTTCAAAGGTTTTCAGACGTTAAAGAGATGTCCCTAGTGTTACAGATCCTACATCTGATTCATGATCTTTTACTATGGAAAGGAACATGAGCATTGGATACAAGGTGATAGTAATGTGAACCTAGCTACTGTGAACAGAATATGGATGCTTCAGTTATTGTGTGAGGCTGGAATATCACAGGTCCTAGAGCCTAATTACACTTATCTTTGTTCTCTAAATGGCCAGTCCTTGCCCACCTTCTTGTCTGATCTAAAATCTTGTGACTAAGAAAATAATACTTTTGAAATATACAAATAAAATCCAAGTCTCCACCAAGCATCAGGGCTAAGAGAACCGTCAGACAGATCTGAGGCCTACAAAAGCTTCCACCACTTCACTGTGGACATCCATTTAATGCTTCCCTCAATGTATTTGAACAGTGGCTCAACTTTCCAACCCTGTAAAAGTTTCAGCAAACTGTTATCACATTGGGATATGTAAGTCCAGGTATTCTTTTTTGTGTGTGTTCTGGGACCATGGTCACTTATGCTTGGCTCCATATAAACTCTGTTCCCTCTTTGAAATTAAAGCTGTGTTTTTCTGCTGACACTGTGAGAAACTCCCTCATAGTTATCCTCAAGTACTGATCCTCACTTCACATCCTTAAAACCCTCATCCAGTTCATCCCCAAACCAACCAATTTCACCTTGTATGTGTCTCTTTAGTTGGTGTGGCCCCAATCCTTCAGCCATCACCTTACTCCAAACTATCAATTTCCTTACCCAGATTACTTTCATGATCACCCACCTGTTCATCATACCAATCCTTCTGATCTCTTTACCCCACAGAATTCACAGTGATTCTATAAAACTAAAGCTACAATACCTCTGCCCTACTCACCCCCTTCTACTGCTGCTCACTGAAAAATTACAGTTCTTAATTTATCATAGACTATCCACTGATCTTTTACCTTCTGCTCCTCCCAAACTTGTCAGAGAATGTCACCACTCCACCCTGCCTTCTGTCACTGTTCTGCTTTGTAAACCCATCAAAACCTTCACAGTGTTCAGCTTAGTTCCACCCACTGACTGCTAACCTTTATCTTTCTCTTCATACATGGGTTAGAAAAAGATTGCCAAACCATTATTTTTATATCTGCAACCATATTTTCGAAATGAAATACTATGGGGAGTTGTAAGTTCAGCTGTAGCATGGTTCACATGGAAGACATTTTGCATCCCAGCTCCCCTATCTGCTTTTGACTTCATTTCCTCTAATGCCACCTGTCTTCCATTACCCCTAGAAATAGCTTAATTCCTTTCTTCCCCATTCTTTATTCTAAAAGCCTTTCTGGTCCCATTCTTTGGGTCCCCTCTCTCCACGTTACTAGCTAAGCTGAAGATGTAGGAAGAATATACGGACTGTAAAAGTAGATCTGCAGAGCATTGCAATGAGTGCCTCGTTGGTGTGAAGAAACTTGCTTTCCTCATACTGAGTTTTCTGATTGTCATTTCAGTTACCACATGACTTTCCTACATCTCCATGTAGACACTCCATGATCCATACTGTTACTTTAGCCAGGGTCCCTCTTCCCAATGCTTCTTTTGTTGTTTTGCTCTGGCTTTGGATGTCTTACATGAATGGTCATTCTACAGATTCTTCCTTAGATACATGTCACCTATCTTCATGTGCCCTATGCATTGTGCATGTCCCTTGTCAGGACATTTAACACTTTTTCTAGAATGTATTGACTCTCCCTAACTCTCAACTCTAAAAGAACAGGAGAGATTAAGAGAAAATATACAGGCTGGAGAGATGGCTCAACTGTTAAAGGCTAGAGTCACAACAACAAAAAATATATAAGAGAAAATATACAAATGATCAGTTAATGTAAATTGAGAGAATAAAAATCCCAGATCTATAAACTCAACAAACTGTTGCAGGACTGATCCATTATATAAGTGTGGTAAGTGCAGTACCTTGAACGAAATAGCTGGCTTTGCCTAGCAAATAGCTTCACCTCAATGTGTACTTATGACCACTACTATTTTAATATTCTTATCTTCTATAGTAATATATATTAGGTTAGCAAATCCAAATGAAATTTCCATTAATTTGACAAAATATCTAAACAGTAATTTAAAGGAAGAAAGTTTAGTCATGGACCAGAGGTTCAGTCAATGGTCCCTGACTCTGTTGCTTGGGGCTCACAGTGAGAGACTGCATCATGGTCAGATTGGTAAAGTTGGGAAAAGCTGTCCACCTCATGTAATACAGGATACAAAAATTGTTACAGGAAAGGACATAGGACATAACCCAGTAACCCGCTTTCTCTAGTTGGACCCTGGAGGATCATGAAAGGATGATTTGGTCTCCAGTAGAATACTGGTTTGAGATAGCCAGAGACCCAGTCACATAGGATGCAGCCCTCCTAATGGGACAGGCAGAGGGTGTGACTACAGGCCTCAGCTGCAAAGAGATTTACATACTAATGAGATACCTGAAGGCCAAAGGGTGTAGCCAATTAAGCATTCTTCTCCAGCCCCTCCCCCTTTCTCCTTCACTATTTAACTTAGATCTGCCCTGAGAGTTTCACAGGGGTGCACATCCAGATTCAACCATCATCCATCATGCCAATAAAGTCTGTAAAACTCATGGACTTTTTCGTGTTATTAGGGCTGCTCTGTGAGGAACCATGGAGAAGGCCTTTAATGAGCCGTAGGTGTAGCAGTGCAGCACCTAACTTCCTGCCTGGAAGAACTCTCTGTGTTCTCAACCATTCTACCCACAGGACCACATCCCCTAAAATTTCTAATATTTCTCACAATAGACACATTAACTGGGAAACTATTCAAACTGTCATTTTCTGCCTTTGACCAATAGCTGTATCATAATAAATGCCTTTTTCCATTTCCAATAACCCTTGACCTCTTATGTCACCAACATTGTACAAACATTCAAAATCAAAATCTCCTGAGACATGAGGCAAATTACCAGCTGTGAGTCTTTATAAAAAAAAGAGAGGGAGGGAGAGAGAGAGAGAATGTGACCATAATCAAGCTGCCCCAGATCCCATGAGGAAGGAAGGTATCTTAGTTTCTTTTCTACTGCTGTGACAAAGTACCTTGACAAAGGCAACTTTTATAAGAACTGATGTATTGTTTCAGAAGGTCAATGTTAGATGAGCTAAAGCACAGGGGCAAAAACAACTGAAATAGCATATTCACAATCAGGAGGCAAAGAGAGGACACAGGGAATAGCTCAATGCTTTTGAAGCCCAAAAGCCCTCCCCTGTGACACACATTTCTTCAAAAATGCCACACCTCCTAACCTTTTCCAAACATTTCAAATGGGGACAAAGTATTCAAACATATATTCCCATGGGCATCCTCACTTAAACTGCCACAGGAAGGAAAATGGTATAGCTTCTTGTGAGAGGCATGGGTGGCTTGTAAATGAGTCCTAGCAATATATGGAAGGGAAAGAGTCAACATAAGTATGTGGATGCTTTATCAAAACAACACCTTAAAGGTCTGAGTCTAAGAATACTCCTGGACTACCTGAAACTTATATGAGGGTGCTACCCATGAAGACAGGAGGCATGGAAGGGTGAATGGTAACCCTTGCATTGCACAGCAGACAGAAGTCTGCTGGAATGGACACTAATTCTGTGGCTGCTGCTGAGTCCCCTTGGTATTTATGTTTTTATTTGCTCATTTCTCATTAGTCCATCAGAGTTTCTCTTTTACCAGAGCCACATCTGCCATGTTGATGACATTTGCTTATCAACCAGCTGTGATCTCACTCAAATATGGTCACAGTGCAGAAGAGAAGCTAATTGCGTCAGCAAGCTTCAGCTCACTTAAAGGAGCTGACTTCTAGCTTTTTTGGTCCATTGCATCTGTGGCTTCTCCCCTCTCTGTTTCTTCTAACCTCCTGTATCCTCAGGGCTCCCATTAGCTGCCTTATACTCCCCCAGTAATCCTCTGTCAGCTGTCTGTAATTGTTTGTGATCTTTTCTCCCAGTGAAGCCCAGTTTTATTTCTAATGCTACACAGAAAACATCCTGAACAAAAGGGCAGGGAATTTTAAATTAAATGATATGTAAACAATATATCAAAATGTTTGAGCATGTTAATAAAAATAACAGAGAAGGTGAAATGATATCTTTTGCCCTAAATATCTATTCATCAGAATCTTGAAATACAGTTGTTGTCACTTATGTTGTATACCAGCACCACCACTGCCTAAAGCTAAACATCTATCATCCATGTGGATGCCATCATGTTATTGCATGCTTGTGAGTGCATGAGCATGTGTGCGCACATACACATACACACACACACACACACACACACACACACACACACACGTTTTTATTTCTATTTGTTCTTTGAGAATTTCATACAATGTATGTTCACCATATTCACTCACCTCTCTCAACTCCTCCCAAAACCAACCTTCTTTTCCTACCTAGCCTAATTTGTGAGCCTTTTAAAAATTCACCAAATACAGTTTGTGCTACCAACATATTCTTGGGTGCATGGCCTCCCATTAGAGCTTCATAACTGACCAACAACCACACCCTTAAAGAAAACTGATTCTCCCTCTCCCAGCAGTTATAAATTGCCATTAGCTCTTTGGCTAGTGGTAGACTACATAACTTCCTTCCCTTTATATACTGAAATTGTGTTTAGCATAAGCATGCATGAGAGTTCTGCATGGTATCCCTACTGGAAGTCATATATGCAATGTTCTGTATGTCTAGAAGATGTTGTTCCCATGCAAACATCTACCACCTCTACTCGTACAAACTTCCCACGTCCTTTTCCTCATTAGTCCCTAAGATTTGGGAGGAGTGGTTGTGATATTGATGCCCAATTTGGACTGAGCAGTTCATAGTCTCTCATTCTCTGCCCTTGCACAGTTGTGTGTCGGTGTTAATTACCATAGTGCAGAGAGAAGCTTCTCTGATGAGAACTGAAGGATATACTAATACATGGACATAGTGACAAATCATACAAAGCCTGTTTAATACTATGTCTGCTAAGTAGGATAACAGGCGATAGAGCTTGAGAATATTTTTCACACTGATTCTCCTCTCTCCATCTATATAACTTTTAGGAAAGCAATGTGGATAACAGCTGGAGCAAAAGGATGGTTCCAAGGCTTAAAGATAGGAAGGCAGAGTAAAAGAAATAGTTACACAAAGTAGCAAGCAATGAAGAAAATCAAAAGGTTAATTTAGGTTCATTGTTCTCAGGCCAGGAGTTTCACTGTTCTCTTCCTTGGGAAAAGGTTCAAAATAGCATTGCCTGACTCCTATCTTAGACTGAAAGACTTGGAAACTTGGTACCTGAGCAACTGAGATTTCTCTGTTAGAAAACAGTAGCTAAATCTACAGGAGAAGACAAAATTTAAAATGAAGTTGATCAAATAATTGTAGCTTTAAAATAGCAAAATAAGCAGATACATGCCAGTGAACACCCTTTTTGGGCACATTTTTCTGAGCTTTTCTATCTTCTATTTAATACTTGAGGGAATATGTACTTTAAGACCTTTGTGTCTCTAACCTCCAGTGGTCAAGAAGGAATTCACCTCATTAAAGATAAATAGCCATAAAGAGATTTAGAATGGATTGTATACAACAGTGCTGAAAGTCAAAGGGATAAAATCATGAAGAGATATGAGAAATTGTCCCAGAATGCACTTAAAAAATGATAATGAAATTCACAGGCAAATGGATAGAACTAGAAAGTATCATCTTGAGTGAGGTAACCCAGTCACAAAATACCAGTACACATGTTATGCACTTATTGATACGTGGATATTAGGCAGAAAGCTCAGAATACCCACAATAAAATTCACAAACTATATGAAACTCAAGAAGGAAGACCCAAGTGTGGATGCTTCAGTGCTTCTTAGAAGGGGGAACAAAATAATCAAGGGAGGTAGAAGGAAGGAGGAACCTAGGAGGGAGAAAGGAGGAGGAGGGAAAAGGGGAGCAGGAGCAGGTGTAAGAGGAGATAGGGGAGAAGTACAGAGGGTCAGGAAATTGAACACAGGTGTATAGCAGTGGGAGATGGGGAACTGGGGTAAGCCACCAGAAAAGTCCCAGATGCCAGGAAAGCAAGAGGCTCCCAGGACACAACAGTGATGACATTAGCTGAAGTACTCAACAAAGGAGAGGAAGAACCTTTAGAGACCATATCCAGAGGTTAGGCACTGCCCCCAGTTGAGGAAAAATTAAAGCAACACTTTCCCAGGATGTAATTTCACCTGAGGTCAGAAGAGACAGGAAATGTGAGGGGAAGGGAGCATGTAGATAACAAGCTGTCTTTGCAATTAGATATCAGTGCAGCTGAATGGAATGGTGAGTCTACCTTGTATGTTTCTACAGTGTCATCTCTGTTGGCCATGAGGACTCAGTCTTAAAAGCACTCGTACCCAAAGTTCTTTGTCAGTGCTATGATGACAACAAATTGTCTCTTGTTGACTTTAAGAGATCAAAACATAAATTATTAAGAGGAAACATAATAAAAATGCAAATCAGAGTTAGTGAGATGGCTCTTGAGTGAAGGCACATGCCACCAACACTAAACTCCTTCCAGACAAGTAGTGCTCACAATGTATTAGTGACACTATTACTATGGTGTAACCAACTGTTCTCCAATTGTGTTTGAATACTGTTATATGAGAGGAATTTGTGTATGGTACTATAAACCTTGTCAAACACACAAGGTAAGAGTTAACTGGCTTTAAGGTGAAACAGAATATTCTGGTTTATATAAATCTATAGACTCAATGTACCCTCTAAACATTACTCTCTGCCTTAATAAGAGAAGCCTCTCTTTTCAGTGAATGATAGTTGCACATGTCATCAAGAATAAGTTATAGATGAAGATTAGCCCAAGCTAAGAGGCTTATGTCATTCACTCTAAGGCTAAGAACAGAATTTAAAGAAATATCAGAAATCAGGGAGAAAGGCCATCTTTTGTGTATGGCACATTCAGTGCAAACAAGTGTCTCTGTGGATGCCTGCACTGGGGCTTTTCAATAATGGCCCTGTCAATAGGGAAATAAGTATATTGGAACAATCCAGTAGTTATATCTCACTGCTAACCTACTTGCTTCTGATAGATTCAAGACAATTAGGAATCACTGGCATATTGGTGATCCTACTAGACTCCAATAAAATAGCTCCAATCTAATTGTCACAGAGATGGCCCTGGTTAATTTTTAATATGTCTCAAAATAAAATCAAAACTCATAAAACTAGGAGAGAAATTGATAGAGATGTTGGATTGGGGTTAGAATCCACAGAGGTGGGAGACAGATAAGAAAGTTGTTTTGAGAGAATTATCAGGATGTGTTACTTTTAGATAAATGAAAAATCTTATACTTGTGAATATGAAAATACAATCATCTATAAAAATGAGTTTTTTAACTTCTTAATATTTTTAATATTGTTTTTATTTATAATTATGTTCATGTCTGTGTTGGGGTATGTGTGCATGAATGTGTGTAAGCCAAAGGTTTTAGAACCCCTGGATCTTGAGTTACAGTTGGTGGTGAGCTACCAAACAGTCATGCTGAGAATTGAACTTGGGTCTTCTGGAAGAGTGGTTTGTGCTCTTAACAGCTGAACCATACATCCAATCCTCAGTTTCTTCTTTTATTTATTTTTTTTACTTATTCATTTAGTTTCTATATTTCTTAATAAAAGAATGTGTTACTTGTTTGATTCACAGGCTGTGTCTACTCAGAACTCCAATCACAGTGCCAGAAGTAGCTCCATATACTCATTCAAGAATGGGTAAATTCTTTACTTAGAAACACTAACTTTATTCTTTTCATTCCCTCTACCTCCAGAGAAAACACCATAATTAAACACTGTAATTAGCTTTAAAACAGTCCAATTCTGCCCATTTCCTCCTTATTATAGCTACCACCATAAATAAAAAGATCAGCGGATAAAACTTCTTGAGGTATAGCTGGCATTAAGGCCTCTCTACAGAATAGGTACTTTCCAAAACTCTAGTAAAGATGACAAACTGTAAGGTTTCTTTTGCATTTGATTTTTTTCCAGGTATGGTCTGAATAAACAATATAAATTTCTCATCTATTTAAATCTACTTTCTTCTTATTCTTCAGGGCTGCTTATTTTTGGGAAAATGACTATGAAATACTCAGTTTTATTTTTCAAGAAGAGTGCATAGTTTTCATCTTTTGGTGTGCTGGGAACTCTAACTGAAGTTCTTAAGTCAGGAATTTCAAACATGGTACATCAATAACCAACCATAGGTGACTGTTAACATCATTGTAGACTGACATGTCAGTGCTAAACTCTCGGCTATGTATGAAACATACAGGGGCTTTGTAAGTACCTTTAACACTCTGAGTTCATCTATAATCCACAGTTTACACAAATAAATGCATGAGATTTCATTTTAAAATTAAACAAGGTACCTAAAACGTCTGCTTTTATAATTGTATAGTTATTTTTCAGATATTTTAAAGTTTTAACAATGTAGCCTAGTTCAGTGAAGGAAGCACTGAGAAAAACTGAAATAATGTGTTCTTAACAACTTGTGGTGAATAAGGTTATGAGTAGGTTTGGAGTATCTAGAACAGAGCTTCACTTCCTGCTTCCTCCATAAATAAAGTAGCAACATCTCTCTCTCCTCATCTTTTACCTAATCCCTATTGTCTACTGGACTATATCTCCATATTGATGGGGAGTTGCCTGTTGTTGAATCTCTGATCCAACCCAGTAACAAAGTCTACCAGAAGCAAGGAAACAGACTCTGGGAGTTAGGCAGGCTCACTCACTGGTCATCTGATAAATTTAGGGTAGATACTTAACAGTTACTCAGAACCCTAATTTGCCAGGTTGTAAGTCTCAAATAGCTTCTTGTGCACTCACACTCACTTCTCCTGTCCATTCCTTCTTATTGCCCTTATAAGGTTTTCCAGATTGTTTTCTCCCAGAAACAATTTGCACAGGACTCTGCCCTTGAGTCTATTCTGAGAGGTACAGGTTATTTGTGATAATTAAATGTAAATGACATAGAAGTTTCACTTCTAAGGTATTGAGATTTGTTGAAATAAAACATAACTGATTTATATTGTATAGGTATTTTCATTTTACTAACTTCTAGTTTACTTATGATTTTCAAAGGGGAATCAGTAACTAGGGGAAAAGAGAAAATAATTGGCTAGAATGGTTTATACAAAAGGAAAAAAACAGAATTCTTTACATTCAAACTATGTTCCACTTCTAGTTGTAAAGCCATCTGCCCAGCTAAAGAAGATAGAGACATTGTTTATAGGTTAGGGTAGCTGCTTGGTATGCCTGTGTGTCAGTATGGAGAAGGGAACTTCAAAACTTTGATGGTTTCTTTCATGATGAATCTAAGTAAATCTGCTTCCTGAGTTGATGGTGCTTATGCAGAGTAGTCACATTTCAGTCTTTGTAGTTCCACAAAAATACTTCTAGTTGCAATTCTTGTCTCAGCATTTGCTACTCACAGAAGTTACAACCTCTCCATACCTAAGCTCTTTTCTGGGAGGTGTTAAGCTTTTATTTACCCAGTGTGTGCCACACAGGTACCAAAAAGTTGAGTTCCCTGACCCCTTTCCCTATCTATGCCCCTGGATATACTTAGTTTAAAAATCCTAAAGAATCTTAGTGCAAAAATACTTCCCAAATTGGCCCCATGTCTTCCATTGTTACTTGGTTACCATTCTACTCTGAAATTGAAAAAAAAATAGAGGCTCATATCTCGTGTTTCTTCTGTCTTTCTTTTGGTTTTCTGTCTCTGTGCACAGCCACTTGAGATTCTGCATCCTATACCACATCAGCAGTCCCTCAATCCCTAGTAAGTGACTATCCTCTATAATGCAAATACTTGGACTTAGTTCTTGAGCAGGTACTTGGAGTTGAGAAATCTCCATCAACTTTGAATTTAAAAACATTTCTTGGCACATATGTGGATTAACTCTAAATCTAAATGCAAACTGATATTTCTGTTCCTCAAGTTCAGGACCCAATGAGCTCAAGGCTCATGAAGAACGAAACATTACAAACCAACACAGTCAGAGGGAAAAATGAAAATCTGTCAGTCTAATTGTGCTTAAAACACTGTCTGTGTCATATACGCAAAGTACCTAGAATACTACACAGCTCACAGCAAGTGGACTCTCAGGTTCAATGCCAAGGTTGAAAAAACTAGTGATGGTTGGTTTTGCTTTAAAATTGACCCCTGAAAGCATGCATGCATAGAATTTGGAAACAGAAACAGATCCAAGAAACAGGAGCACTAAAGAGAAAAGTGGGGCATAAAATAGGAACCAACTCACCAGAAGAGTTTGAATGTCACAGTAAGTAAGAGCTTTTAACACTATTTGACAGAAAATGATGGACACTTAAAACAGGTCCTTGAGCAGTGAAACAGTGCTTAGAGCTTGATGATAAAAAAAAGACCAATAGGAAAGCAGTTTTTAAGGGAAATTGTATTGTTGCATTATTAGTATTGAAACAGGCAAGATCCTAGAAGAGAGTGCTGCCTAGGTAAAACAGTCTTCTACTGTCATAATTACTATTGAATTAAAATAGAAGCAACCCTAACAGTGGCTGTCTCTATAAAAATAGACATCTGCACAGATCATAAATAATTGATTGGAGGATAATATCATTATTCTCCACTATCTGTTTTCTTTAGTGAACTGTTTTATAGAATTTTGCAAATATTTTCAATTCTAAAATGTTATTAAGAAAATACCTTAGAAGCAACCAACAGCACCCTTGGTAATTTCAAACATTCAACTATGTCATCTGTCTAAATCCTGTAGCAAATTAGCTCAGCCTTAGTGGTTATAATGAAGGCAGATATTTCTGTGCTATCAGAAGAGTTAAACCAGTGAAAGCCAGATCTCACAGGCCCTAACAGTGTACAGAAGACATCCAATAAAGTGTAGTGTACACTGTTATAAATACTTTGCATATTAGCATCATTTGCTAGAAAGTAAGTGTATTAGTATCTTGCATCACTTAATAGAGCTTTGGCTAATTTATGTTTTCCAGCTCTAAAGGTAAGGCTATAAAAATAATGGTAGGATTTAAGCAAATAAAGACCTCTTGTAACATCATGTGGATCTCTCATGGGGAATCCTCTCATGGGGCAGTGAAGTCTAAGCTCACAGTCCAGTTACTGAGTAAGAGTATGCACTCAGATTCATGAGTATGAATGTCTGCTGCCTTCACTTAAGTAAAATATAGACCTAAAGGGCAAACCCAACTCCAGCACTCCCCTCTGGGAATCAGTAGGCTGTGCTGTCTGCACTCTGTCTTCAATGTCTCCCTCAGCCCGATCCTACCTTCTTCTACTCTCCACAGAAGAATCTCCCCAAAACCACGCCTTAATATTCCATCATTTTTGTTTTTCTTATGAACAACCAATCTTTTATTGCCATGATCACTCACTGTAGGAAACTACTGTGTGCCAAGCATGCTTGTAAGTGCTGGTTATGCAGCAATGAACATGACTGGAAGAACTCTGCCATCATGGAGCTACTGGGTCAACAGAAAAAAAGCCATAAACAAATAAGCACATGGTTTAGTGCCAGGTGAGAAACTTAGCCAACGGAAAATTAATTGAATTGGAGAAACATAATTGCTGGGGAAAATGTGTTATTCAGATGGGAAAGACTTGGGGTAGGGTCACTGAAAGGAGTGAAACAGAAGCCATACCCCAACAAAATATCAGAATGAAGCACAGAAGCTAGACAGAAGCAGAAGTCAATGACGGAAAAAAAAAAAACAAGTGAAAAAGTTCCAAGGCCAAACAATGTCTCTGAAGAATGGTAAAGTAGCAGGGGTTAGGGTGGAAAGATAGGAAATGCACTCTCAGGGGGAGAGGCCAATAGGACTATGGGATTGGACACACATTTTATTTTGAATGTGATAAGAAGCCACTGCAGCCTCCTGAACAGGCAGGAGATGAGCAACAGAGATGTGGAAATTGATGTTTTGAAAGAGGACTCTGGCTGTTGTTTTGAAAACAGATGGTTGGGAACAAGAGAAGAAGCAGAGAGACCTCTTCAGAAAATGCTGTATGTTACCCAGGAAACAAAGCTTCATTGGGGCATCACAACATCTCAGAAAAGAAGCGAGGATACCAGGAACACACAGTGTGCCTGCCGTGCAGACTCTAATTATGTTGTCCTGTGTTCTTTCTGATCCCCCCTCATTTTCTCCTTCTTCTCTTTAGAAACAAGTAGCCTGTTCAAATGGTGCAAAAACTGCCAGCAAGGCAGGAAAGGAAAATTTAGTACTCACCACGTAGACGATCTCCCACAGGAATCAAAAATAGCTGAGGTCATGTCTGCAACACTCTCAAAGCGACAATGAGAATCCAACACAAAAGAACACCAACAGTCAGTTACAAACAAAAGAAACGAGTCTCCGCTTAGAGCTGAGTCCAGCATGGACTAAAGAAGCATCTCAAGGATATTTTTAAGTATTTTATTAGTGGTCTTTTTATTAATATTGAGAAAAACTTTATGAAATGTATACTTCTGTCATCCTTCAGCACATCTGTGCCCCAACAATCACACCACATACCACTGCTAAAGAAAATACCACCGGTGGGGGTGGTGCAAATCTACTGAGCTTACAGTTTGTCTATTCAAAAATAAGAATTCTGAGTATTATTTTATTTGTGAAATCATCGTGAATGTATTTTTCATTTATTATAGGCTATACCTGAATATAGTTTCCTTGTTTTAATAATCACAATTAAAACAAGACAGACAGGTAAATAGTCACTCATTAACCAGAATATTGAATAATAATTCTCTTAGCAAAGGAAGTCTTGTTAGGTTCAGAGCATGTGATTCCACAATATGCACAGAGCTCAAATAATGCACAAATACTTTTTCACTTGTAAACATTTAATCTATAGACAGTGAGTGGACATTTCAAATTGCTGTTTTATATAATTTCACCTCAAAGCTCCATTTATTTTACTCTGAGACATTGGCTTGGAGTCATAGGTGATTGTTTTTACCATTGATACTTAAAATTTAGGAATTATTAAAAGACTTAGTATTGTCACTTATTAGCCTTCACTACTACTGCAGGCAACAGACTCTCATCATGTAATGGATGAGATTTTCTGGTTTTAAATTGTGAGTCTGTACTTCAGAGCCCCATCAAAGATCAAGCTCATAAAAGGCACTTGATTATATTTTTAACTAAAATGCCAAAATCCATGAGCAGTTTTTTTGTGTGTCATTTGAATGTCTTTATAAAACAGTTACAATGTTGCAATCTCTCATACTTAAAGTCCCTTATGGAAAGTCCTAGGCTTGCTTCAACTACACTTGTAAGGCCAGTTCTCACAGCCTCCCATTTTCCTGTCCTTGTAAGTAACATCTTGATAGAAATCAAAAAAGATCTAAAGAGTCTCAATGTTTGCAGTTGCTCATAGCACAGATTCATTTCAAAGTTGAACAAAATATGAAGCACTGAGCCCACTCAGAACTTTCTCCATGTCCTGAGTATAAACCCTCACAACACCACACATACTAGGGAACTTTAAAAGATCTAAATAAAGATGTTCTCCACTGTGTGGAGTTCAAATATTGAGTGCTGAGCTAAGCTTTGCAAATCAAATTATGCAAAAGAAAACCAAAGACCTTTCTTCCTAACTCACAATAAAAATGAATAAATAATAAAATAAAATAAACAAGCAAACGAACCAGCAATAGTTACCCTGGTGTCTGAAGACAAATACAGCTGAAAATGACCTCAGCTCTCTCTAGATGGCGTCTCTTTAACCATCTGTGACTGACAATGGTAAGTGCAGTGCAAATTCTCTTTGAGAATTACATCGTCTACACACACACACACACACACACACACACACACACAAAATCAGAAGAGTCTTCAAAACAATTATTATAAAGAGTTTTTATAGCTGTTACATTTCTTATCATTGCTACCAAATACTTGACAAAGCAAAATAAGGTTTTATTTTTATCAATGTTTAAAGAAATCCAGTCAGCAATAGCAGGAAGACATGGCAGCAGGATCTCCTTGTGGTTTGGGAGCGAGTGACTCAGGAGAGGGAGGACAAAAAGTCTGGCCAGGTTGTCAGTCTCAAAGTCCTGCCCCACTTGATACATCTCCAGCCAGGCCCCACTTCCCAAAGATTTTACAGTCTCCCAATGAAGCACCATCATGTGGAGGAAGCATTCAAACGTATATGCCTGTTGGAATTATCACATTCAAACTGCAACATTAACATGTTTATCACATTGATGTGAGGAATATTTTCTTCCTGACCCCTGAAGATTTTCATATGGTCTCAGCTATTTGCTCAGGAACTGGAAGAACATAAAAGGCCTGAATGAGTGAGTGAAGGAATAAATGAATGAATTAGCAAATACATATGCTCTGCACTACCTCTCTTTCACATTTGCTATCCCACAGATGTCATGGGATCTTACAATGATGATTGCTTTTCCTCCATTTCTTCCCAGCCTGTATCAAAACACCTATCTCATCATATACACTGGTAGATTTTGAAACATTTGAAACTGTCACCGAGCTCTTTTCTCTCTGGGGCCAATCAGTGTGTTCTTGGCAAATCCACTTAACAGCTTTGTGATGATCACACAGATACCCGGAAAGATGTGTTATGATTGCAGACCAGCTAGCCACCTCAGATTGTCCACTGTTCCTAAATGTGCCATGCTTTTCTCCCCATCAAAGATTATAGGATGACAGGCCAGCACATTAAATTCGTAAAGGCAATTCAGTTCCATGAGTGTAGATACCCGAGTCTGCAATGGAACTTAGCCATAATCCTGCTTTATAATTAATTACATGTTTGTTTAAGGTCTGAATCACTGGAAGAGGCTTGTCTGTTAATCTGATTTGATTTGATTATAATCATTCTTTTTATCCGGCTAATATTTTAGGGGGGAAAGAATCCATGTCACTTTAAAAAAAATGCCAAAAAAAAACAAACCAAAACAAACAAACAAACAAACAAAAAAACAATCTTACTTATCACTTTAATTTCAAGGTCTTATGCTTAGTATACATTTGAATAAAACTGAATAAAGCTATAATTCAAAGGCATAGCATTGTAAATTCTTCTCCCTCAATAGGCTCTCTTCTTACCAAAATACTTTAAAGAAAACAAAAGACCTACTCAGTGTCACAAAGGTTTTCATATGTTCTATTAAAGACCCTACAGCTTAAAACTTATTCAATCTTCCCATCTCACTAATGGTTTTTATTTAAATTATTTTCCACATAAGAATTTTTTGTAGTCAACACCCCATTGTGGTGAAAGACACAAACTACAAAAATAGAAGACAAAAAAGTGAGGAGTGAAGTTGAAGCTTCTTCTGACAAATGATGTTTTTCAGACCTAGCAGGATAATGGAGTTGAAATCACTTAAAGGTGAGGCTTCCGAGATGAGAATTTATGCTGTTTCTCCTTTATTTTTCTTTTTTGGAGTGAGGTAAACATCACATATCTGTATGGGATTCTGACAGTGTACAAACAAGTTTCTAGGCCAAAAAGACCTCAAACAACCCAAAAGTTAATCATTCTCAAACAAGGCTTTCAGAACACTATTCTGCACAGTCATGTGATAGCTAATTTGGGGAGTCAATTTGAATAGATGAGAAATTTTTCAGGCAATGAATGGAACATAGCTCTGGGTGTATCTGTGATCGCATCTCCAAATAACACCAGATCCAGAAGGCTCTATTCAACGGATCAATCTTTTTTCATTAGTTTATTAATATATTCACTTTACACTCAATCACAGCTCCTCCTCCATCCTCTCTTCCCAGTCCTCCCTCCAAATTCCTCTCTAGATAGATTCATAACCTGAAGGTATTATTGGAAGTGAAAGACAGGGTGGGAAGCCTAGGTAATGGAGTTGGCCAGTGAGGTGTGTTCTCTGGGTTACATAAGAGTGTAGCCTTGTCCTGTATGCTGCCTTTATTTCCTATTCAACTGAGGGAGAAATTCTACCTCTACATTCCCACAAACATGCAGTGATTGTGGATTGGACTCTGAAACTGTGAGTTAAGAAAAAAAATTTTTCTCTTGCATGTTTCTGGCAGGTACTTATTCACAGCAACAAGAAAAGTCACTAAGACAATCCAGTAGAATAGAAAAGAGATAAACTGACAGAAAGATTTTTGTTTTAGTTGCTGAAGAGTTATGTTGATCCCAGACTAATTTTTAATTATCCCATGTGCTCCATGGTATGAAGATGCATCACTCAGATTTCCCACTGAGAGTCTAATTGACCAACAACACTGGCTGCTGCTTCCTGAAATAAAGGTTTTAATGGGATCATGCTTCCTGTGGGCTCCCCCAGTTTATTCCTGCAAAATCCGGCAAGAATCCGCTGCATAGGATTCTGGCTGGGGGTCTAGCCTTGCAGAAATTGTCTTTGAACAGCCTAAGGCCTGCTAAACACATTTCTACTGAACTCCTTTGCTTCATGCTCAGCCCTTCCCTCTCTTCAGAGGGGGAGAGCTGAATCATAGGCTAAACTTATACTCAGGTTTCTTCACTACATTTCCCTCAGTCTTTCTTTCTGTATCTAACCCTTTATTGAAACTCAGAATCTTCAACTGACAGGAAATAAATAAGGTCCTATAGAACTGATACAAAATAGACCCTTTCTCTCTTTTCTTTTTACCTTTTGGTGGGGGAGCACTATGGTGTGACAGTTTATGGCTAGTCCCCAACCTTTCCTGATTGTTTGGACACATAATCACCAGACCCCATTCGCAAGCTCCCTTCCAGATAAGTGTGATTCCAAACATCTGACTGGACTCTACTGTTTCTGTATCTGTCACTTAAAAATTTGTGTGGGCCCCCATCTCTTTTATTTTCATGTTTCCCTATGAGTGTGGCAGATGCATAAATTCTGATCTCTATCTGATGTCAACAGAGTGAAAAGTCCACAGATTGGAACTGTAAATTACCAGTTGGATAAAAGAATTTGATCTAGAACACCAGAACTTTTATGTAAATATAAGATACACAGCTGGATCTTGCCTATGATCCCAACACTGGGGAGGCTGAGGCAAGAAGATTGCAACTGCTTTAACCCCAGCAGGCAAGACTGTCTCAAAATCAATAAAAAAGAAGAAAAGTAATGTTGTGTAGCAGTGAATTAGTTAAAACGCTCTGGTTCCCTATGGTCATGCATGCTGCACCTGCCAGGAGCTCTTTGGATTCCCAAATGAAAGACACATACACATCAGCTAATTTTGATATGCTTTGACTAGCTCAATGGTCGGGCACTTCTAAACCTCCCCTCAGATAATAAGCATTCCACTTTGGTATTCCTGAGTTAAAATCTTTTAAAATTTATATTTCATCTCTGCTACCCTGGACCCAATCAGGGTAGACCCTTGGACCACTTTTCCATATTCTTGCATGCTACCTAGCCTTTAAGTTTTAGCTTTCTGCCTTTCCGTCATGGTGATTCTCCATTTCTCCCCTCTCCCTTTGTCCCTTGCCCTCCCAATCTAAAAGTCCTACCCTGTCTCCTTGCCAGCAGTCCTTTATTTTCAGTCAAAGCCAGCTGGGTGCAGGAACCCTCAGGTATAGAAGTGCGGCTTTTGAAAGCCGAAATAAGACAATACATTAGAAACAATTCCCAACAATATTGTTGCATGAGGTCACTGATTTGATTCTGAGCTTGTCACAAGAGCAATTACCTGAAGCAACATCTAGTTTTGCACCACAAATAGACTTGAGATTTTAAATAAAGATGGCCTTGCCTGGCACAGAGCATGTGCAGCATGTGGCAGGTGGTACTGAGAACTACCACTGTACTTCCTTTTGCGTTACAAACAAGCCATATCTCCTCTCACAACATAATGTGTCTCCATCTCTCCTTATCAGCCTAATTCTATGACTGTTTTTGATCTAGATGTTGGCAAGTGGAAATGACAAATATGCACTGTAAACTTGCACAACAGTGAATGGTCACGTCCTCTTGTTCTAAGCCCTCAAGTTGGTACTGTTGCAGTAGTTGTTGGTGGGGAAAGCTCAAACAACAAAACCAAGACAGTGAATACTTGTAATGGCAATACTTGACACTTGGAAGCAAGAGGATCAGGCGTTCCAGGCCACCCTGGGCTATGTGAGACTGCCTCAAAACAACTACAGCTACCAGAACAAACAAACAAACATCGTTTAAATAAAGAAGTAAGCAGTTGAAGAGATGGGGAATTGATAATTTATTATATTTTCAGCCTCAAAAAATCTAAAAGTAATGGTAGTATTTTGTGTATTTGAAATATCATTGTGTGCCCCTACAATGCGAATACCAAATAAACAGCTTTGCCTGGTACAAATATATCATGATTCCTATATGAACAAAAATGCCATGACTTGTCAGTCTTTTTACTCTTTAAATCATAACACAAATAATATACCTGCAATTTAAAAGGTGAAATCATACAGAAAAGGAATGGGAAGTAAAACTTTCAGGTTTTGCTTCTTCCCTCATTCTAATTCCTCTTCTTTACTGAGAGGCAACTGCAGAGAACATTTTATGTGAGTGTGGTTCACTCAATCAAATTTGCTTTGCCATGCTACATCTGTGATGTGAGGTGTAGGGTGTGTGTATGTGTGTGTGTGTGTGTGTGTGTGTGTGTGTGTGTGTATGTGTGCGTGTGTGTGCGAAGGTTAGTCTATGTGCATGTTTCTAAATTTACACATGACAAGAATTAGGCAATACATCTAATTTTATGGCCTACATGGACTACAGAATTTATTAATTTAGAAGAAATGAATAACTTACCACAACTTTCATAAATGGATATCACTTGTTCACACACAAATTTCCTTCTTGCTAGGTTCACATTTTCTCCACTAGGGCCAAGGGAGTATGCTACCAGTTGCTTCCTTCCCTAAACCCAAGTATCCTACAAACTAACAACAGTTTCTGAGACACTGTTTTTATTATCATGCACTTTCTTAGCTCTTTGACTGTGAAATGTGATTTCATTACAAGAAGACTTATTTTTTTATATTTACATTTCATCTCTTTACAGAAGTCTTCCATTATGAGGAATGATGGCAGAGAGAGAAAGCTATGACATCATGTAACCAATGAACCAGTGATTTGCTGGTAGCAAAGTTGGGCAGGGAGGGGACACTAGTAAATCTTTACTTCTTCAGATTTGTGCCACTGTACCAAGCATGGAAAGGAGAATTGGAAATAGAAAGACATGACAGACCTCTGTTTTCAGATTTTTTGCAAAATTAGTAACCAGATAGACAGCAGCCTGAGATCAAATGTGCCATATTTTTTGAATTCCAGGAGGAGATTTGAGTTTTTTAATTCTAGAAACACACACACACACACACACACACACACACACACACACACACACATTCTTCTGCATAATATATAAAATAAATAACATATCTCAGGATCTTAAGAAGGAAACACCATTTTTCTTGTTAAAAACAGTTGAAACCAGACTTTCATTAGCAGATTCCAAAGTATGTATATGTTTGCATTTAGTATGGAAAATGTATCTGAAGGTCATGGAACCATAACAACTGCTACAGTGATTCTTGAACAAGCATGAAGAGACAAGTTCAAAGTTCAGAAGCCGCGTAAAGAAGCTGAGTACAGTACAGCGGGTTTATAATTTCAGTGCTAGAAAAGCAGAGGAAGGTGGATTCTTGCACTTTTTGGCTAGCCAGTCTAACTTACTTGGAAAGTTCCACAAGAGTAAGAGAGACTCTGTCTCAGTAAAATAAGTAGAATGGTTTCTGAGGAGCAAAACCTAAGGTTGTTGTCATCTGCACTCCACATGTATGACCATATACATATGCTCACATCTGTTCTCTCTCTCTCTCTCTCTCTCTCTCTCTCTCTCTCTCTCTCTCTCTCTCACTGTCTCTCTCTCTCTCACACACACACACACACACACACACACACACACACACACGCGCGCACCTCTTCTTTGAACTAATGACATAGCCTATCTGCATGCATGAGAGAATTAGATCGAATTAACTTTTCTCTAGCATATGCTTTCTTTTTACGCTAAAAGGACATTTGCTTACCACATTCTCCTCAGTCTTTTGGTAGGAAGGTGCCCCTTACAGTATATGCTCATCTCAAGAACCACCAGATAATAATAATAGCATATTGTGTTTCTGTCTTTCAGCTAAGTAATCACATTTGAACTTGAATCTCTTCATCTGCAAGCTAATGGCTCTGAAGCTGCCAAATTGTTGGGACATACCTGGGGACTTCTACAGAGAAGTGTCTAGCTGAAACCAGAATAGATGGAAGCTCAACTTCAAAACAATTAAATATTCTTTTTACATGTTGGCAGAAGCAGAAGTGGACAGCTAGAGTGTGCTAAATGCTATATTACGTTATATCTATGTCACAACATGAAATAGGCCCAATTTATCACAGAAGATATCTCGGAATTCAGATCAAACTTCAACTTGAATCTACCTCCATGTGAACTTGGACAATTGAAGATCTTGATTTCTCACTTGGGTGCCAGAGTCATACGTCACCTCAGGAATCTCAAGAGCATTTGGATGGCTTCAAGCAGCCGTTATAGCAGAAACCTCACTCTTAACTGTTGCATTTCCAATCCAGGCCTGAGGAGTCTAGATAATTTACTTTTCTTTACATTCAATATTTTCCCTCACAGACACAGAATTGTGAAATTCATGCCTATTTTACTTGCATCTAAAAACTGGGGAAATCATTATTGTGTTTTTTTTTTTAAGGAAATCACTTATAGAATATTCTTTAGAACCATATCTATTGTACCACTCAAAAAATAAGCTCAAGAACTGAAGACCTTTTTTTTTCAGAAATCACTGAAAACTCCAGGGGGAAAAAATGACAGGTACTCCACTGCAAACTTAACCTGTGATTCATTTCCTGGACATACATTCCCTGTGGGTACACAATAGCACCATCAACACCCCACTAAAAGTCCAATACATCTCTGTCCAGCTACAGTGGTAATCCAGGAGAATTCTTTGAAAATGGAATCTGATTTAAAAGGGTGACACTTTTAGGAGCTGAATTTCAAAGCTACTAAGTCTTTCATTTATTTAATTTTCTCCAAATAGCAACAGAAGATGAATTTCACAGAAGTATAATTTATTAACAATTTCACCTACCAAACAAACATAATAAAAAGATACCAACCCTCTGCAGTTTTCAATCACGTAGCTCACAGAGAAGCACAGAACATTCTAGTCAAGTGAGTAATTTGGCATCCTAACCATCAAAGACAATTTTAAACATGTAATTCAAGATGCCCATTGACAGCAGGTCTCTCTTGCTGCGTATGAATCTGTCAGGATGAATCTGGAAACATCAACATCTCTCAATTAGAAGCATAAACTCTTAAAAATGAGAAATAAAATCACAGTAGCCTGAACAGGACACTGGTGGGTAACTGACAAGCTACCATAATGTGAAAAATGTAGAGGTTGGAGGGAAAGGCAGAATGATACAAAGCTTTGCACTTGCACAGCCACTTCCCCTAAAGAGATCAAAGCCCCTAAAGCACTTTATCATCTCATTAATTCTTTTGCTGCCTGCTGTGGGAGCAATGTCAGGGCAGAAGCCATTCATGAAGATCTGTGGCTGACAATTCACTGTGTAGGCACCTATTGTGAGCCCTATTACTTCCGTTCTCTTGTCTGTAATAAAGTGGGAGATTAGTGTGCAAGTCACAGCTGGAGATGTAACACAGAGTCAATTCTTAAACCAATTTATCCCTTTCCCCAACTCATCACCCTGCACAGATAACGATCTAACATATTTCCATGTGCAGGTACATTATTAATGAGCCATAACTGTGTCTCTCAAAGAGAAATCAAAGACATCAAAAACATATGTAACTGCTAATTAGAGACTTACTTAACTTCATGAGGTTATTTAGAAAGTAGGTGAGCCATGGGACTCATTTGTTGCTCAATGCTCTAGACATTCAGGCATCTGATTTCTTTCAATTATTTCTTTTCCACCTCCTGATGGAAAGATTACAGACATGTTAAAAGGCATAAATGTATACGGTCACAGAAGCAAGAAACAAAGTACATCATGTTTCCATTACATGCATTAACCTCTGAAAGGCAGTTCTCTGACATGCTACTTTATATCCCTTTATTTATTTTGTTTTTAAAAAATCTTCCTGAAATATAATTATTTTAAATGTTACCCATCATATTTTATCAATCAAAACTGTTGAACCACACCTAACTTTACTTGAAGGAAAATATATACTACTTCCTACTTCTATAATATACAAGCCTTTTATACTAATAACTTGATTACTTTGCAAGGTTCTAGTCAGTGAACAGTTACCTGATAAGCCACCCAAGAATAATATAAGATTCTAAATTTATACCTTCAATAGAGTGCTAAAGTCAGTGACTTTTATTTCTAAAATACAACTAATTTTGAGGAAGCAAAGCTTATTTTTAAGTGCCTGGGAAGAATTTGTGAGTAAATAGCTGTAACGGATTATTTTGCATGAAGCTACTGCTTGAATTTCTATATAAAGTAAAATACCTGGTATACACACAGGCTACATCAACAGTCATACTCTCTAGGGAAACATCACTTTCAAAAGTAGATTCCCTAGTGAGTACTGTGCAGAAGCACTTAAGGCTAGTGATAACTATGTTGAGGGCTCTCTGATTTGAAAAGAGACATTATGAAACTGTTGTGCCTAAGGCTGAGCTAAGGTCAAGATGCCAAATGAACCCACACACACACATGCACACACACCTACACACACTTACACACATCCACACACTCTCATGTACCCATGTGCACCTGCCAGAGGTAGCTGACAGTTATTAAGAGACTTGAATTATTTTTTAATGTTATATATTTTTTATTAAGTAATTATGTTTATTTATTTATGTCCTAAATGCTGTTCCCTACCAGTCCCCTCTGGCAGAGTTCTTTCCACCACCACTCCTTCCTGTCACCGCTGACCCTGAGGCATCAAGTCTCTACTGGATTAGGTGCATCCACTTGCACTAAGGCTCCATATACAGCCATCTACAATATATGCCCTGGGGGCCTCAGAGCAACCTGTGTTTGCTCTTTGGTTGGTGACTCGGTCTCTGAGAGCTCCCAGAGATCTAGAACTCTTCCACAGGGGTCCCTGATCTCCAGCTGACGCTTGGCTGTGACTATCTACATAAGTCTTGGTCAGCTGCTGAAGCACAACATAGTATCAGTAACCGTGTCAGGGATTGCTGCCAACCTGTTGGATGAATCCCAAGTTGGATTAGTCACTGGTTGGCCATTCTTTCAGTCCCTGCTCCATTTTTGTCCTTGCATTTCTTTTAGACAAGAACAATTGTGGGTTAAAAAATTTGTAGGTGAATTGGTATCCCCATTCCTCCACTTGATGTCTTGCCTGGCTACTGGAAGTAATCTCTTCAAGTTTCTTATCCTGACTATTGTTAGCTTATGTTGTTTTATTGGTGAATTGAGTCTGTTGTTGTTGAGAGATGCTAATCACCAACGATTGTTAGCTCTTTTTATTTTGCTGTTGATTAATTTGTTTTTTGTCAGATGGTTCATTTCTTGTGTTTTCTTGGGTGTAGTTGCTCTCCTTGTGTTGGAGATTTTCTTCTAGTAACTTCTATGGGGCTGGATTAGTAGCAGATATTGTTTAAATTTTGTTTTGGTGTGGAATATCTTGGTTTCCTCATCTATGGTGACTAAACATTTTGCTTGGTGTAGTAGTCTGGGCTGGCCTCTGTGGTCTCTTAGGGTCTGTAAGACATCTGTCCAGGATCTTCTGGCTTTTAGAATGTCTGTTTAAAAATCATATATACTTATAAGTCTGCCTGTATATGTCACTTGGCCTTTTTTTCTTGCAGCTTTTAATATCCTGTCTTTGTCCTACATGTCTGTTGTTTTCAATATTATATAGTAGGAGGATTTTCTTTTCTGGTCCAATCTATTTGGTGCTCTGTAGGCTTCTTGTATGTTTCTGGCCATCTCTTTCTTTAGGTTAGGGAAGTTTTCTTCTATGGTTTTGTTGAAGATATTTCTGGTCCTTTGAACTGGGAATCTTCACCCTCTTCTATTCCTATTATTCTTAGGTGTGATCTTTGTGTCCCAAATTTCCTGAGTGTTTTGGGTTAAGAACTTTTTACACTTGACATCATCATCTTCTATGGTATCTTCTTTGCCCAAGATTCTCTCTTCCATTTCTTATACTCTTTTGGTGATGCTTGTATCTGTAGCTCCTGTTCTTTCAAGGTTTTCCAGCTCCAGGGCTGCTTCCATCTGTGTTTTCTTTATTACATCTATTTCCATTGTTAGGTCTTGAACCATTTTGTTCAATTCCTTTGCCTGTTTGATTATATTTTCCTGTATTTCTTTAAGGAGATTATTTGTTTTCTTGTTTACTTGTTTTCTTTTTAAGGGCTTCCACTTATTTGATTGTGTTTTCCTGTATTTCTTCAAGAGAATTATGTAGATAGTTTTTAAAGGCCTCTATCATCTTCATGAGATGTGATTTAAGGTCAAAATCTTACTCTTCAGATCTGTTAGGATATCCAGAGTTTGTGGTAGTAGGAAAGCTTGTTTCTGATTGCATTGGCTTCTGTTGATTATATTCTTACACTTTCTTTTGCCATCTGGTTGTCTCTGTTGTAGCTGGCCTGGGTGTTCCATATTGGAACAGGCTTCCAGGAGGCAGGTGGAGGTATGTGTTCAGGCTTACAGTAGGCCTCCTGTGGCTCTGGTTAGAGCAGGCCTCCTGACAAACAGGCAAGACTGTGAGGTTAAGATGTAGAGAGGGCAGGCATGATGTTTTTTGTGAATGCAGGGAGATAAATACTGGAAAAAAGATGGGGCTCTGACAGGGTGGAACTGAGCTTGTGTCTGCTGGGCTCTGTGGGGTCCCAACTGGAATGGGACTTGGAGCAGGAGTCTCACCTGCATCCTTGATTAGAGCTGTCCTCCTGGGATACAGGCAGGATTGTAGGGTGGGGAGGCAGGCATGCAGATCCTCAGCAACACTTAAGTTCTTAAATGTTTTCTGGGGAATGATCAAAATCTATACTCCCCATTAAATATAAATACTCAACTTATTGAATGAAAATCTAGATTGTAACATCATTCTAAAATGATTTTTTTATATACATCACTGAATTAAAATACTATTATGGACCTAAAATAGAAAATCAGAAGCTCTCTTAACCCAACCAAGGTTTCCGCAGTCAGGTAACATCTGGGAGCCAACCCATTTTTTCGCCTATCAGATCACTAATACTATCTCCTGTTTTTGATCCCCCTAATTTTACCAGTTAAGTGAATGAAATATGAATATATACAAAAGTTTCATTCCTGGTAGTCCCATTCTAGATTTTCAAAAGTGGCATCTTCTGCTACATTCTCCAAGTAAGACATTTTCTTCTGCAAGAGGAAAGAAAGCCATGTGAAGATTTCAGCTCCCAGCTCTTCTTGACTTCAGATGCTATCTGGTGTTTGTTCTCCCTGAGTTTAATTAATTGGCTTGTTCTCCTAAAGTGTGACATCTGAGTGTCAGAAGTGGAAATTAATATATTTTAACTCATTTTGCTTCTCTATATCATTGTCCTTGTGTCATTTCATTATGTAACCATGTCACTGAACTCTTCCAAATATTAATTTTTAAGCAGAAGCTATAAATAATTGGTCCTAAGAAAAAAGTACACATGGGGATAGCTTGAGCAACAGAAACAGAAACCTTATACATGACCTGTAATGGTCAATTTTAATTTTCAACTTGGCACTGTATAGGATACTCTGAGAAAAGAGTCACAATCTAGATCAGACTGGCCTGTGGGAAGGAAGGTCTATAAGTGAGTATCTTGACTGACTCAGCTTTTATGTTAAATTCCAGCCTGAAAGTGGTCAGCACCATTCCCTAATATTAGGTGTAGTCAGACTGTGGACAGTTTACTAGTAGAGAAAGCTACCTGGCTCTATATAAGCTCATTCATTTCTCTCTTCTCTTAACTGTGGATGTGACTACTAGCTTCAGGCTCCTGTCTTGACTTTCCCCAAATGATGGATTTAACTTGGAATAGTGAGCTAAATTAAACCTGTTGTCTCCCATATTGCTTTTCTATTGGGGTATTTTACCACAGCAACAGAAAGGAAAAACAAAGACATGACCTTTCACAGAGGCACACAAGCTTGAAGCTATAAAGAAGGTCAATTTTTAATCTTAGTAGATCACAGCCCCACCAGCAAGGATGACACAGATCAAGGCAGAATCTGCACTTCTGTTCATAGCCCAGCTCAGCCATTCCCTCCTGGATGGAATCCTCTTGAATATGATGGAACTCAGAAGGATAGGACAGAGAATCTGAGTTCATCAAACTGTTGTAAAAAGAAAATCACAAAAAAAAGAGAAAGAAAATGTGAAATAATATCTTTAAACTGCCACACAATTAGAGTCAAGCACAATAACTCCATTTCAAAAATGATTTAACAGTTACAACAAAACGTTTTAAAACATGGAATCAGTATCAGTCCTAACAGTGATTAACTGAAAGAAAAACTTATGCTGTGTATCTGTTTTCTCCCTGAAGTTTGACCAATGTTTTATGTAATTGTCTTAAACATAATATAAATATTCTTTAATTTTTAAGTGTTTCTGAGAATTCCATATATGCATACTATATTTCTGTCATTTGTACCTCTCGAATTCCTTCCACAAGCATCTACTTCCTCCCAAATTTATGACTTTTTGTGAGGAGCTGACAGAAGGCGGCTATCATCCTTGCAGCCATCTTGAACCAAATACCCTGACAAGAGACTTGATTACAACAGCCTACAACAGCAGAGCACACTCTGATAACATCTTGTTTTAGATACCCAGGATCTTTCCTTGGATGTGTGAGACTTAAAGGCGTGATTTAGACTTAAGGGCGTGACTTGAGGTATGATTTAGAGATAAGACCTAAGAGTGTGGCTTAGAGGCGTGGCTTAGAAGTGAGACATATAAAAAGTGAGAGGCAGACAGAAGAAATTATTATTAAGTAGTAGGCATTTGGTGTAGGCAGTAGACATTCGAGACTTGGAAAGAGAACTAGGAATTAGACACTAGGAATTAGTAGGCACTTGAGACTCAAGACAGGCAACTAGGAGTTAGACACTTGTACTTGGACGAGACTCGAGACAGAGAACTTGGAAGAGGAAACTTGGAACTTGGAGGCACTAGGGACTAGGAACTAGGGACTAGGAACTCAAGACTAGGGACTTGGAGAGAAGAAGAGAGACTGAAGAATAAATGGGATTGAATCACACTCTGTCTGGTCTCCATTCCTCGAGTCTGTCCTCACTTTTTTTCTTGCTGAACCCCGACCCTCTGACCGGAGCAGCTTGGGGCAGTGAGGGTTCTAACAATTTAGCCTCCAAGGCTTTTGGCAGTGTGGATTCCAATATTAATAGAGTGGTCTGAGACATTTTGGCCCCCAAGAGTGGGGCAGAGCGATTCTCAACAACCTTTTATTTAATTATTCAAACACACACACACACACACACACACACACACACACACACACATGCCACAAACAAGTGTTACTAAGTCCAATTTGTTTGCTGGTATGTATGTGTGTTTCATACTGACAACTTGGGAATGAATAATCTGTCAGAGGGCTCATCTAAATTTTAATTTTTAAAACCTTATTTTTAATGATGGTTTTTAAACACTTTAACCTCCCTTTTAGCCCACCACTCACCAGAGTAGCAAAAAAGAAAGGACATGGGAAGTAGCAGGAAGTGGACCTGTTTAGAAAGGTTCTTTGGAAGAACTCCTGTCTACAAATTGGCAGTTCAGATCACAAGTTAGTAGTGGCAGCTTGATCCACTCCCAAACACTTCATGGATACACCAGCAGTTTGGTAGACTAGGGATAGCAAACATGAATCAGTAGCTATCTCACTACCTAGCAGAAACAGCCAGACCACAGCCTTGGCACGAGTCAACAGGAGGGACCAAGAGGAACACTATGAGAAGTTTTCAGCTGTGCCTCTCTCAGGGAAGTGAAGATCAGCAAAGACTCAAGACTCAAAGGTTTACACAGACAACTCCACAAGCAAGCCAAGCTCAGCCTCCATTATGGTCCATCAAGTTCTATCTATACCCTCCAAATATCACGTATCCTCCATGGGTCTTGCTTCAGTACAGGTCTTCTCTTGACATGTGTCTTGGCTCAGCACATGCATCTGTCATCTCTCAGCAGTCATTATTCTGCCAATCAGCCTCAGTCCCTGGAAGCAGCAAGAAACTGCAGCACACCACCAGAAATTTTTTTTTTGGTGCATTTCTCTTTAAGGAGTCCTGACAAATGCAACTCAACTATACAATGTAAGGCAGACCGATACATGCATGTTGTTAGCAAAGAATCTTCTATCACATGTTCTTTCACATGCTTGATTTATCAGAACATCCTTTTACCAGTGTCTGCTTCAGCTAAACATTCCTTTATGAGCCTGCCTTAGTCTTTCATCTGTGACCACTTCAGCTAAACCTTTCTTCACGTGTTTGTCACAGTAAAACACCATCCAACTGACTTTCCAAAGAACCCTTAAGTTCCATTTTACTCATCCCTAGAGAAAAGATATTCACTCTCTCAGAAGCCATTAATTATCCTTAGCTTTTATATCTAGAAGTAGGGCCTTTTGAGAGTGTTCCCTATCTATACTGACATATTAACTGGTGGCATCATCACACAAGGCTCATTTAAGTGACCATATTTTTGAGATCTCATGGATACAGCTTGTCATATATAGAAGATCTTCTCATTTCACAGAAGATGTCCTGATCCTGTAGCTCTAACAATCTTTCATGTTTCCCTTTTCTGTAATGTTCTCTGAGTTCTAACAATCTTTCATGTTTCCCTTTTCTGTAATGTTCTCTGAGCCCTAGCTTTGGAGTTTTTATTGTAGATGTGTCAGTTGGGTCACACTGAGTCCATAATCAGTTTTTCTATTTTGACCAGTTGTGAAATCCCATTATTTTTGTCTGATACTGAACAGGACTTTCTTAATAACAAAAACATCTCATCCCATGTCTCAACAGGAGTCCAAGTGAGGATCTAGTATTGATAATACACTTCAAGTCTCAAACCGGGCCAACGACTCTTTGTAATGAACATTTTTAAGTAAAGCTGTGTAAAGAAAAGAGTATACTGTGGGATACACGGCAGTTTCCATGATGAGATTTCTGTTTCTTTGTTCATTCTTCTGTTTGTTTGTTTGTTTGTTTGTTTGGGATTCTTGATTTGTTTTTATTCCAGTTTTTTATTTTCTTTGGGGGAAAAGGAGATTGCAAGTGAAGAGAGCAGCTAAGAAGGATCAAGGAGATGAGTGTGATTGTGGCACATGATGTAAAATTCATAATAAAAGACAATATTAAGAATGAATCATTTACCCAGGAGTAGGCCATATCAGTCAGAAGAACAGGTGAGTCATCTGCCGGCCATTGGAACTGCCCCACAATTCAGTTTCCAAAAACTTGTTCCACTACCGCACCTACCAACCTCACCAGTGCCCTCTTCCAGGCCCTTGTCTCCAATCAGGCAGACCTCTCCACTGCTCAGGTACTGACCACAGCATTCAGAAGAATATATGAGTGACCTACCTGCCAGATTAACTGAGCCACTCCCTGAATTTGGTTCACAGGGGCACATTCCACTGCCCCTCCATACTCCACTTTTCCTTCTACTGCTATGCCTTGGGCCTCAACTCAGGCAGACTTCTGCTCCATGGGAGGAAGTTATGACAGACAGAAGAAAGAGCAGGTGCAGGCTAAGCAAGTCAGAAAAATAGACAGATGAACTGAGGCAGAGACTCCTGACGGATTAGATACCACATAAGCTGCTATAACTATAGTCAGGCCACCAGTGGACCATCTCTAGTCACTCAATGATGGAATGAACAATTTTCTAGACAAATACCAGGTACCAAAGTTAAATCAGGAGCAGTTAAACCATCTAAACAGTCTCACAACATCTAAAGAAATAGCAGCAGTCATTAAAAGTCTCCCCACCAAAAAAAGCTAAGGACCAGAGAGTTTTAGTGCAGAATTCTATCAGACCTTCAAGGAAGACCTAATACCAATTCTCTTCCACAAAATAGAAACAGAAGGAACACTACCCAATTCGTTCTATGAAGCTACAATACCACTCATACCTAAACCAAACAAAGACACAACAACAACAACAACAACAACAACAACAACAACAAATTCATACCAATCATCCTTATGAATATCGATGAATAATACTCAATAAAATTTTTGTAAACAGAATTCAAAACACACCAAAACAATCATCCATCATGACCAAGTAGGCTTTATCCCAGGAATGCAGGGATGGTTCAATATAAGGAAATCCATCAATGTAATCCACTATATAAACAAACTCAAAGAAAAAAGCCACATGATCATCTCACTAGATGCTGAGAAATCATTTGGCAAAATTCAACATTCCTTCCTGTTAAAAGTCTTGGAAAGATTAGGAATTCAAGGCACATACCTAAACATAGTAAAAGCAATATACAGCAAGCCAGTAGCCAACATCAAACTAAATGGAGAGAAACTTGAAGCAATCCCACTAAGATCAGGGACTGGACAAGGCTGCTGATGCTCTCCCTGCTTATTCAATATAGTATTGGAAGTCCTAGCCAGAGAAAAGAAGTCAAAGGCATACAAATAGGAAAGGAAAAAGTCAAAATATCCCTATTTGCAGATGATATGATAGTATATTTAAGTGACTCCAAAACTTCCACCAGATACTCCTAAACCTGATAAACAACTTCAGCAAAGTGGCTGGATATAAAATCAACTCAAATAAATCAGTATCCTTTCTCTATTCAAAGGAAAAACAGGCTGAGAAAGAAATTAGGGAGAGGACACCCTTCACAATAGTCACAAATAACATAAAATACCTTGGGGTGAATCTAACCAAGCAAGTGAAAGATCTGATGACAAGAACTTCAAGTCTCTGAAGAAAAAACTTGAAGAAGATCTGAGAAGATGGAAAGATTTTCCATGCTCATGGATTGGCAGGATTAATATAGTAAAAATGGCCATATTGACAAAAGCAATCTACAGATTTAATGCAATCTCCATCAAAATTCCAATTCAATTCTTCATAAAGATAGAAAGAGCAATTTGCAGATTCATTTGGAATAAAAAGAAAAAAACAGGATAGAACTGAACTATTTCCCCAGAAGTTCTTTTATTGTTGAGAATAGTTCACGATAGAACTATTATATATAATATAATATAATATAATATAATATAATATATAATAAAAGAACTTCTTGGGGAATCATATATATATTAAAAGAACTTCTTGGGGAATCATCATCCCTGACCTCAAACAGTACTACAGAGCAGTAGTAATAAAAACTGCATGATATTAGTACAGAGACAGGCAGGATGATCAATGGATTAGAATTGAAGACCCAGAAATGAACCCACACAGCTATGGTTACTTGATCTTTGACAAAGGAGCTAAAACCATCCAGTGGATAAAGAACAGCATTTTCAACAAATGGTGCTGGTTCAACTGGAGGTCAGCATGTAGAAGAATGCAAATCGATCCATTTTTATCTCCTTATACAAAGCTCAAGTCCAAATAGATAAAAGACCTTCACATAAAACCAGATACACTAAAATTAATAGAAGAGAAAGTGGGGAAGAGCCTTGAATACTTGGGCGCAGGGGAAAAGTTCCTGTACAGAACACCAATGACTTATGCTCTAAGATCAAGAATTGACATATGTGACCTCATAAAATTGCAAAGCTTCTGTAAGGCAAAGGACATTGTCAATAGGACAAAACAGCAACCAACAGATTTGGAAAAGATCTTTACCAATCCTACATCCGATAGAAGGCTAATATCCAATATATAAAAAGAACTCTAGAAATTAGACTCCAGACAACCAAATAACTCTATTAAAAAATGGGGTACAGAGCTAAACAAAGAATTCTCAACTGAGGAAACTTGAATGTCCGTGAAGCACCTAAAGAAATGTTCAATATTCTTAGTCATCAGAAAATGCAAATCAAAACAACCCTGAGATTCCACCTCACATCAGTCAGAATGGCTAAGATCAAAAACTCAGGTGATAGTAGATGCTGGTGAGGATATGGAGAAAGAGGAATACTCCTCAATTTTTGGTGGCATTGCAAACAGGTACAACCACTCTGGAAATCAGTCTAGTGGTTCCTCAGAAAATTGGACATAGCACTACCTGAGGATCCAGCTATAACACTCCTGGGCATATACCCAGAAGATGCTCCAACATATAACAAGGAAATATGTTCCACTATGTTCATAGCAGCCTTATTTCTGATAGCCAGAAGATGGAAAGAACCCAGATGTCCTTCAACAGAGGAATGGATACAAAAAATGTGGTACATTTACACAATGGAATATTACTCAGCTATTAAAAACAATGCATTTGAGAAATTCTTAGGTAAATGGATGGAACTAGAAAATATCATCCTGAGTGAGGTAACCCAGTCACAAAAGAACACACATGGTATTCACTCACTGATAATCGGGTATTAGCCCAGAAACTTGAAATACCCAAGATTCAACTCACAGACCACATGAAGCTCATGAAGAAGGAAGACCAAGTGTGGGTGCTTCGGTCCTTCTTAGAAGGTGTAACAAAATAATCAAGGGAGCAAATATGGAGACAAAGTGTGGGACAGAAACTGAAGGAGGGGCCATCTGGAGACCATTCATTCCACTTGGGTATCCATCCCATGTGCAGTCACCAAAGGTAGATGCTGATGTGGATGTCAGGAAGTGCATGCTGACAAGAGCCTGATATAGCTGTCTCCTTAGAAGTATGCCAGAGTTTTACATATTCAGAGGCAGATGCTCACAGCTAACCATTGATCTGATCAAAGGATTCCCAATGGAGGAGTTAGAGAGAAGACTGAAGGCGCTGAAAGGGTTTGTGTCCCCATGAGGAGAGCAACAATACCAACCAACCAGATCTCCCAGGGTCTAAACAACCAGCCTGCGAGCACATAGGGAGGAACTCAGGGTTCCAGCTTTGTATGTAGGGAAGGATGGCCTTGTTGGGCGTAGGTGGGAGAGGAGATCCTTGGTCCCATGAAGGCTGAACATAGAGTTGGGGGGGATTCAAGGGTGGGGAGGTGGGAGTGGGGGGGTTAGGTGGGGGCACATCCTCA
>JANHMN010000001.1:161138399-161150462 GCA_030674055.1 Rhabdomys pumilio
TTATAAAAAATAAAGTTCATTTTTCCCCAGGTTATTATGTCTAAAAAAAATAGCCAAGCAGCTTAAAACCATCTTGTGAATGTCAGTAGCACACAGAAAGTTCTAGGTTCGACTCTAGGCCAGTTTTGCCCCATCAACTAGAAAATAAGGCAACTGAAGGGTGTCAAGGTCTGGTATATATGTGCTTTTCTCATTGTGGCCCAAAGCCTGAGGCAGTACTGCACCCCAGAGACAAGAGACAAGCTGGCATTGCAGAGCCTGTGCTGGGTTTTCCACATCTCCAGGTATCATCCAGCAGTGATCTTCAGCTCACGCTTCAGTCACCCTGGTTGCTCTCTGGTGTTTGGATGACACCCTGCTGGCTGGATGAAATTCTGTTCTTAGAGATGGTGTAACAAAGGCCAGTGAAACTGAAGTTGTCCAGGGTCCTGATGCACAAGTCACCCCAACATCAGTGCAGGGGACTCAGAAAAGGCAGGAGTCAGGGTTTATCTACAGAGGATAGCCTTCCACAGACCCTTTATTACCCATATTGGTGCTGTCTGGCCTTCTGTCAACTCCATCTCTGTTTTTGGTTCCTTGCCCCAAGGCTGGCCTGCTTGTCTGGCTTGGGGACTGATCATACATGAAGTTCTTGCATGATGATACTTTGAACTCCAGGGCCCCAACTTTCCGAAGCAGGTCCCTAATGATGCTTAGAGCTGATATCTAGGCTGCAGGTATGAATAGGGTCCGACTACTGGAGCTGTCCAGACCGTGTCTGAACATTCCTGGTGTGCTCAAACCAGAGCTAGGTCCTCTGTGAGCTATTGGAGTAGATGGTACAGATCCTGTGGCCTGCACAGCCATGTCTGTTCTTTTGGCTTCCCCTGAGCCTGGCAAGGGTGTTCAGGGTTTGTCTTGCTTCTGCTGCACAGCCAATTCCTGCTGCAGATTTCAGGCTTCATCTGCACGGATTCTCGAAGATTTTCCTTTTCATCCAGCTCTCTCTCTAAGAAGGCATTTCTTTCGATGGCTTGATTCAAAGGCTGTTCAAAGGCTTCCAGGGACATGACTGTGGCTCATTTGGCTCTTTCCAGGTCATCATTGGCTTGTTCCAGTTCCCGGCTGTATTTCTGCAGTTTGGTCTTTAGTGGCTTTTGTCTGAGCCAGGCCATGATTCTCCAAGGTCGAGATCTGCCGGTAACCCTCTGAATGCAGCATTTCAAACTTCACCTTCACAGACTCCAGCTCCATTTGAAGGAGGTTATTTTCTGACAATAGGTCCCAGTTCCTGGTTTCAGTTTACTGCAGCTGACTCTCCAATTCAGCTTTGTATTCCCTGCTTCCTTCCTGGAATTCTCAGAGTTCCTCCTGTATATTTTCTGCCCTCTGATTGTAGGTCCTGGCCAGGTCTCTCCAATAGTTTGTTTCTTCCTCCTCTAATCCAAAACTCTGTCCTGAGTCTTCCATGGTAAAATGGGCAAGAGCTCACTCTTCTGTGGCATAATGTCCCGCCCAGGCAGCAGTAATCCCAGTGAGGCGCGGCAGAACCCAGCTTCTGAAGCTCTCTAACACAAACCAAAAACTGACTGCTGTTCTAGAATTGTGCAGGCATTCAGCCTCACATTGTGACTTCTAGAGCACCCACACTATGGACTGAGCAGCCACTATTGGGCTACACAGACTATACAATGTGTAACAAAAGATGATTGAATAAACCGCATTTTAATATATATTCTGTTCTCTCTTTATATATAATCACCACAAGATAGACATATCCATAATTGTTAGATAATACAATGATAGGTAGATAGAAGACACTTAGTTAAAAGATGGTAGATAAATGACAGAGAGACTATAGAGGAGAAAATGGTAATAATACTTTAAAAGATGTGAATAGAGGGATTTGTAATATAAGAACATGAACCAATTATCTGGACATCCAAATGGCATGTTTCTGTTGTTTTTTTTTTCAATTTAAAATTATCCTGAATGATTTGCATTAAACATGTTACAAACTAAGTCTTCAGTAAATCTGTGAAAGAAACAAAATGACAGGAAGTATTAAGAACAAGAGGGAAGACTGAAAATAAAAAAGCTGAGTCTACCATTAAGTGAGCAAAACATTTACTATGCAGACAATGTGGAATAGTCAGTGTGTACAGGAAACTGAGACAGCAAGTATAATAAGGCCTATGTTATTGTGAGCATATTAATTATAGAAAAAGTTCAGGGATGGGCATTAGCACATAAAAGGAAATTTCCATCACAGAGATTATCAAGAAGTTCACAGACATAATTACAGAGGACAATTCCAGTCTTAACACAATGAAGCTTTCAGATGAGAAGAAAATTAGACCCTAGCATATTATTATCGCCAGAACTCTATATGAACTTGAATTCTCCTTAAGTCTCAAGAATTTTATAGAGGAGGAAATGCTAATTTCAGGGCAGGCCTCAACTGTAGTATGTGGCTTAAGAGATTTAGATTTACATGGTTGGGTTTTTTGTGAAGTTGGTTAAGATTTTGTGAACTGGTATCTTTTTCTGAACTCTGTGTGTGTGTGTGTGTGTAGTATATACTTACTAATGTATGTGTACACATATGTGTTTCCTTGGGGAACCCAATAATATATGTTATTGTCTTTTCTCAATCACTTTCACCTTTATTGTTTGAGATGCATCTCACTGAACCTGAATGTCAATAATTGGTTTGATAGGCTGCTGAGCTACAGAGGATCTCCTGATTCCAGCTGTCCTCCTACCCCACTGATGGTACAATTACCAGCACATGCCACTGACCTCGGCTTTTTATAAGGGTTCTGAAGATCTGATCTCAGGCCCTCATGCTTGTATAGCTAACATTTTTCATAGTTGGCCATCTCTCTAGTGCTGAGAATGGGTTTCCTCACAGACTTCTTAGCACCGTTTAGTTTAACAGAAGCAGACTAAGTTAATTTCACTTATTGTCTGGCCAAGAGTTCCATATTTTGAAAATTGTCAATATGCAGAATATAAGAAACTTAAAACATCCATATAACAAAGCCTGATAGGCAGCTAAGAGATAGATATCTAAATGCTATGAAAATAAGAGTTATCTTCACAAGATATTTTATTTACTTTTCCATCCCAGAACTGCATCAGCTAGCATAAGCTAACCTATGCTGATGTAACAAAACCTAAAATCTTGTCCTTCCGGTTAGAACCTGCACCCAGAGTCAACCTGGGGTGCTGGCTCTGCACCCACTCCTACAGCATCCAGAGGGAGCTCAACTCACAGGTGCTCTGACAGGACCAGGATCACAGAAAAGGCCACAAAATCTGCCCCACCACCCAGAGTAACTAGGACCCACGGGATCCAGGGATGCAGGAACTCCCACCTACCCAGTGGCATGGGTTCCTTCCGGCTTGTACCTGCATCTGGAGCAAACCTGGGGCACTGGTCCACACCCACTCCTACCATACCCAGAGGGAGAGTGACTCCAAGGTGCTCTTAAATTTCCAGGATCATAGGAACACAGAGGAAACTCAACTCCCAGGAGGTCAGACATACCCAATATCATTGGAGCTCTGACACACTCAAGATCACAGTTTAGGCCACAACATCTTTCCTAACAACTGGAGTAACTGGGACCCTACAGGAGCCAGGGCTCTGACTCCCCACCCACTCCTATAACACCAAGAGAAAGCTTGACTCCCAGGAGCTCTGACACAACAGGATCTCAGGAGCTTGGTCACACCAGGATTTCAGGATCCCACAGGCAGCTTGACTCCCAGGAGCTATGACATACCCAGGATCTCAGGATCACAGGATCTCAGGATCACAGGATCTCAGAATCACAGGATCACATAGACAGTTAAACTCCAGGAACTCTGACACAACCAGGATCAGTGGAGGGACAGGTTCCAGTCAGAGACAGCAAGGGCAGTTAGCACTAGAGATAACCAAATGGAGAGAGGCAAGCACAAGAACATAAACAACAGAAGCAAATGCAATTTAACAACATAAGAATCCAGTTCTCCCACCACATCAAGCCCTAGATAACTTAACACACCTGAAAAGCAAGATTCAGTTCTAAAAATCTCATCTCATGAGTATAAGAGACGAATTTAAGAAGGACATAATAACTCACTTAAAGAAAAACAGGAGAACAAAGGTAAACAAGTAGAAAAATTAAAGAGAAAAAAGATAAATGTCTTAAAGAAATACAGGAAAACATAATCAAACAGGTAAAGGAATTGAACAAAACCACCCAGGATCTAAAAATGGAAACAGAAACATTAAACACAAAGGGAGACAAACCTGGAGATCAAAAACCTAGGAAAGAGATCAAGAGTCACAAATCACCAACAGAATACAAGAGATTGAAGAGACAAACTCAGGCATAGAAGATACCCTAGAAGACATTGACACAACAGTCAAAGACAATGCAAAAAGCAAAAGGCTCCTAACTGAAAACATTCAAGAAATCCGGGACACAATGAAAAGACTGAACTTAAGAAAAATAGGTATAGAAGAGAACGAAAATTTCCAACTCAAAGGGCAGCTGACACCTTCTACAAAATTATAGAAGAAAATATCTCTAACCAAAAGAAAAGAGATGCCCATAAACATAGAAGAAACCTACAGAACACCTAACAAATGGTACCAGAAAAGAAATTCCTCCCATCACATAATAATTAAAACACGAAATGCAAAAAACAAAGAAAGAATATTGAAAGCAGTAAGGGCAAAGGGTCAAGTAACATATAAAGGATGACCCATCAGAATTATTCCAGGCTTCTCAGCAGAGACTATAAAAGCCAGAAGATCTTGGGCAGATGTCATACAGATTCAAAGAGAACAAAAATGCCAGACCAGGCTATTATATTCAGTAAAGCTCTCAATTACCATAGATGAAAAAAACAAGATATTCCATGACAAAACCAAATTTAAACAATATCTTTCCACCAATCCTGCCCTATAGAACATAATAGAAGGAAAACTCCAACACGAGGAGAAATATTACACCCAAGAAAAAGCAAGAAACTAATGTTACAACAAACCCAAAAGAAGAGAAACACACAAGCATAATTCCACCTCTAACAACAAAAAATAACAGGAAAAAATCATTGATTCTTAATATCTCTCAATTCCCCAATAAAAAGACGAACTTGCAGGCTGAATATCAAAACAGGACCCAGGATTTTGCTGCACACAGAAAACACATCTCAGTAACAAAGACAGTTATTACTTCAAAGTAAAAGGCTGAAAAAAAAATTTCCAGGCAAATGGTCCCAAGAAGCAAGCTGGAGGATCAACTGTAGTACCGAATAAAATAGACTTTCAACCAAATGTTATCAAAAAATGGAAAAGGACACTAAATACTCATCAAAGGAGAAATCCAACAGGAGAAACTCTCAATTCTGAACATCTATGCCTCAAATACAAGGGTACCCACAAATGAAAAAAAAATACCATTACTTAAGCTCAAAGCACACATTGAACCTCACACAATAATAGTAGGAGACTTCAACACCCCACTCTCACCAATGAATAGGTTGTGGAAACAGAAACTAAACAGAGACAGTGAGACTAACAGAAGCTATGAAACAAATGGATTTAACAGATATCTCTGGAACATTTCACACTAAAACAAAAGAATATGCCTTCTTTTCAGCACCTCATAGTACCTTCTCCAAAATTGACCATATAATCAGAACAAGCCTGACCAGGTAAAAGAATATTGAAATAATCCCAAGCATCCTATCTGATCACCACACACTAAGACTGGTCTTCAACAACAACAAAAACAACAAGAATCCCACATACACATAGAAGCTGAAAAACTATCTACTCAAGGATAATTTGGTCAGGGAAGAACTAAGGAAAGAAATTGAAGACTTTTTAGAAGTTAATGAAAATGAAGGCATAACATACCGAAACTTATGGGAAACAATGAAAGCAGTGTTAAGAGGAAAACTCATAGCTCTGAGTGCTTCCATAAAGAAACTGAAGAGCGCATGCACTAATTTAACAGCATATCTGAAAGCTCTAGAACAAAAAGAAGTGAATACATACAAGATGAGCAAAGAGCAGATAATTATCAAACTCAGGGGTGAAATCAACCAAGTAAAAACAAAGAGAACTATACAAGGAATCAACAAAACCAGGATCTGGTTCTTTGAGAAAATTAACAAGATAGATAAACCCTTCACCAGACTAACCAGAGGAAACAGAGATAGTATCCACATTAACAAAATCAGATATGAAAATGGAGACATAACAGAAATTGAAAAAAATTCAAAAAATGATCAGATCTTACTACAAAAGGCTATATGCAGCAGAACTAAAAAATCTAAATGAAACAAATGATTTTCTAGACAGATACCAAATATCAAAGTTAAATCAGGATCAGAAAAGCCATCTAAACAGTCTTATAACCCCTAAGAAAAATATAACAAGTTGGTAATAGTCTCCCAACCAAGAAAAGCCCAGGACCAGATGGCTTTAGTGCAGAATTCTGTTAGACCTTCAAAGAAGACCTAATACCAATACTTCTCAAAGTATTTCATAAATTATAAAGAGGAGGAACACTATCTAATACATCCTATGAAGGCACAGTTACACTAATACCTAAAACACACAAAGACCCAACAAAGAAAGAAAACTTCAGAGAAATTTTCTTCATGAATATTGATACAAAAATACTCATTCACCATGATCACGTAGGCTTCATCCGAGAGATGCAGGAATGTCTCAATATATGAAAATCCATCAATATAATCCACTATATAAGCGAACTCAAAGAATAAAACCACATGATCATCTCATTAGAGGCTGAAAAAGTCTTTGAGAAAACACAATATCCCTTCATGCTAAAAATATTAGAGAAAATAAAAATTCAAGGTCCATACCTAAATATAATAAAGACAATGTACAGCAAGCCAATAGCCAACATCAAACTAAATGGAGAGAAACTTGAATCATTCCCACTAAAATCAGGGACAAGACAAGGCTGTGCACTCCCCACCCCAAAGCAATCTGTAAATTCAAAATAATCACCCTCAAAATTACAATTAAATTTTCACAGAGACTGAAAGAACAATTCTTATATTTATCTGAAATAACAAAAAACACAGGATATCAAAAAACCTCTCAACAATAAAAGAACTTCTGGGGAAATCATCATCCCTGACCTCAAGCTATACTACAGAGCAATAGTGATAAAAACCACATGGTATTGGTACAGAGACAGACAGATAGATAGATCAATGGAATAGAATTGAAGACCCAGAAATTAACTCACACACTGTTGGTAACTTGATCTTTGACAAAGGAGCCAAAACCGTCCAGTGGAAAAAATAGAAAGCATTTTCAACAAATGGTCCTGGTTCAACTGGAGGTCAGTATTTAGAAATAGGCACATCGATCCACTCTTATCTCCTTGTACAAAGCTAAAGTCCAAGTAGATCAAGGACCTCCACATAAAACCAGATACAATGAATCTAACAGAAGATAAAGTGGGAAAGAGCCTCAAACACATTGGCACAGGGGACAATTTCCTGAACAGAACGCCAATGGCTTATGCTCTAAGATCAAGAATTAGCAAATGGGACCTAATAAAATTGAAAAGCTTCTGTAAGGCAAAGTACACTGTCACTGGGACAAAATGGCAATCCATAGATTAGGAAAAAATCTTTACCAATCCTACATCTGATAGAGAGCTAATATTCAAAATATACAAAGAACTCAAAAAGTTCGAATCCAGACAACCAAATAACCCTGTTAAAATATGATGTACAGAGCTAAACAGAGAATTATGAACTGAGGAAGTTCTAACAGCTGAGAAGCACTTAAAAAAATGTTCAACAATCTTAGTCATCAGGGAAATGCAAATCAAAACAACCCTGAGATTCCACCTCACACCAGTCAGAATGGCCAAGATCAAAAAGTCAGGTGTCAGCAGATGTTGTTGAGGAGGGGAAAACTCCTCTATTGCTGGTGGAATTGCAAGCTGGTACAATGACTCAGGAAATCGACCTGGCAGCTCCTTAGAAAATTGGAAATAGTTCTACCTGAGGACCCAGCTACACCAGTCCCGGGCATATACCCAAAAGATGCTCCAACATATAAGAAGAACACACTGTCCATTGTTTTCATAGCAGCCTTATTTTTAATACCCAGAAACTGGAAGGAACCCAGATGTCCTTCAACAGAGGAATGGATAAAAAGACAAATAAAGGATACTTCCACGTCAATGTCCTGAGTCTCCTTTGGTGGAATTTATGAAATAGAAATGAATATTTGTCATCCTCTGAGACGCTACTAATCATGGTGATCGCTCAGGTGGCACATTTTGCTTCTTTCCATTCGTAGAAGTCAAGCAGCTACTAATATGATTTGACTATGCCGTCCCTGTCGAGATGGCTTACTAAAACTTTTATTATTCCCAAACACACAGTATTGGCTACAAAATACTGTATTTGATTTTTAAGGATGTAAACAGCACAGCAGTTAGCTGCTCAATGCAGAACCCGCTGATGCTACATATAAAATACACTTAAGAAAGTAGTTGGGTTGCTGGGTTTCAAAATCAAACTTGCTGAGTAACACAAACTTCTTAGAGATGGATACTGAACAGGATGACTCGCTATCCCAATGTGGGAAGTCACAGGAAAGGCAGCAACTAGAGAGGAGACTGGGGACTGGGAGCTTTTTCCACACTCAGGCAAGACATTTGTTGTAATCTGAATGTAACAGCATTAATTTATGCAAAGATTTCTTTTGGAGCACCTAACTAGTAATCTAATCAATTTAGAAACTGATTAATGGGTCTGGCAACTTTCCTTAAGGACCATATCAAGGGATTTGAAATAACTGTTAGAGTCACTTCAGCATTTGCATAAAACTCATTTATCTGTACCACAGGTCTAAGTGGTTAGAAAATCCATCTGGGAAGACATTTTCTTAGTGTCACTTTGACGTTGTCAGTTACCAGGTGCTCTCCATCGGCTCCAAAACTACAGGGTCACTGTGTGAAACCTCAGGAAGAAGAAGCTGGTTCCCTAGCTTGCAGAAAGGACAGATGGCCATGGAGCCAGCAAAGAGAGCACCAGGCTTGTGTGCATGTGGAATGTTCACAGTACAATGGTTCTACCCACAAGAACGTCACATATTTCATTTTCCTCACAGTTTTACACACACACACACACACACACACACACACAAAAAAAAAAAAAAAAAAAGAAAAGAAAAAGAAAAACTCCAGGAAAATGAGAAAGCCCCTGTCTGGATACAAATGAAGAGGTTATGAGGGTGAAGTTTACTTTTATAACTCTAACCTTGCATGAGGCTACGGGTTGAAGCTTCTGAACTAACAACAAGTCTAATAGGATATGAAACACCTACCCATCCAATCTATAAAAAGAAACAATTAAATATTATAGGCATAATTCACATGTTCTATGAAATACTATTTTAATATAATTGTTCAATATATACTTAGACATGAAACTGTAAATTCCATAATTTCTAAATACTGAGTATATTATTATAAAAATATTATTTTCTTTGGGATAAATTTTAAAATGTTCTTAAATAATCTTATATATACTGAAAATCCTTAATTAGAATAAATTTTACTTTCATTACAACCAATTTCTTAAAATAATCCTTTGGAATCCTGAGTGCTTCTTCCTCAAGTCTTAAAGAAAATTAATATAAGAAGACACATCCTACATCATGATTTAAAGAGAATACTCTTGTTATTATCAAAAAAATTTTCTTTTCTGCTGAAACTACATTATTTTTTATAGAGAGAGAGTCAAAGAGTGAGACATTGGGCTCATATACATTTTATACTTAAACTAAGAACTATATAAGCCGCTTACTAATAAAAAATAACAAATCAAGAGTTGTCTCTAAATTTTGTAAGAATTGGCAAATGTAATATTTTAAAAAGTTTCTTTCTAATTAGGAAATCTCACTTTTAAAGTCCTGAGACATTTATATAAACATACTCAAAACTATCAATTAACTAGCAATCCAGCTGTGTTCATTTTTTTTTCCAGAGAAAACAGACAACTAGGGTATAAAATATCTGATGGATTATTGTGCTGGTTTTAAGACAAAGTTCACAGAATCTTTAGATACTTACAGAAAAGCAATTTAATTTCCATGTCTGTCACAAGTGTAATTTCACAATTTATTTAATTACAAATTGTTTATGGGTGTACTTTATTTTTTAAAAAATCTGCAGGAACTAGAGCAATGCACATTCCTGTATCCTAGTGGCACTGACCATCTGAATCTCTGATACTCGGGGACATGAAAAGATCTCCTCTGTTACAGAAAACTCAGGTGTGCTTACCATGGCCTACTAGATACATCATAAGGTGATCTGTACCTCCTCCATGTCGGGGTCTCGGGGACCTACCCCCATTCCTCTATTTCCATGGGTTCCCTTACGAAACAGGAACATTACTTCAAATTTATCAAAACAAAGCAGATTAAGCCCGCTGCCCTAGAGCCATTATCAAAAGCATCATTAAGATAACCAAACTAGCTAGGACACTATTTCAGAGTTCCCTATCCCCTTTGTGCCTTTTGAAATCTTTGAAGTTAAGCCTAACTGGAAAGAATTCTGGGAACTAAAGTACCATATACTCTGTAGGGATGATTTTTTGCAAGTTTCTGATATATTAACAAGGATATCACTGATGAACCATTCTAGTCCATATTTCAATCACACAAGAGGAAATATTCTCACCAGAAGGAATTGCCTTTTGTTTTTCTAGAGAAAAATAGACTTCAAATTCTATATGCTTTGGATTTGGTGTTTCTTAAAAACTCATAGTCAAATTAGTAGTCAGATCCAGTGTGTGCACACTTCCCAGACCCAGGTTTGAGGTCCTTTCTCTGTCATATTTTTACAATAAATTTTCCTCCATGAAGTTTTTTCATCTTAACTATTGTGATGTACAGTTCAGTGCTGGGTAAACATCACACAGCTTGACGAATTTTCAAAGTGAGCAAGTCCATTCAGACAATACCAGGGGTGAACAGGAGGGGTCACTTCAGGTCTTTAGTCCCCTTGCCTCTTAGAAGCAACCAGGAGCAGAGCTCAGAAGTTGGTTTTGATTGAGAATTGAAAGTTACGTGAGCACATTGTACTTTGGGTGCTATGTAGCACTTGTGCCGCAATATTAGTACTATACTGGTAACACTAACATATTGAACTCTGAAACTTCAGCTTGCTTATTCATTCCATAATCATTCAGGGCCTCTGTTATTCCTGCTTACACGGTTTCTAAGAATTCTAAACACGTTGCCAAAAATTGTTTAGAGCAGGCATAATTCTTGACTATGACAAAAACAACAACATAAACTGTACATCATGAAAATTCTTAAGCATTTTTTGTGATAAAATCACTATTTTAGAACTAAAATGTCAATGAAACAAGAAAAAATAATTTACAAAATCACCTATTTGATAAGTGATTTATATACAGAATATAAAAGAACTCTTAGTATTCAACAATAGCAGTAAACAAATGCCTGGCTCAAAAATGGGCAAAGGACAGGACCTTCTCTACGGATGATCACATGCAAAGTAGTAAATATCACACATGCATTCAAGAAGCGCAAGTTCGGTGGGACGACATCTCATCAAATTGGATAGCTACCATCAAACCACAGAAAGCATGCACTGAGAGAGATGGAGAGACATAGCCCAGCGTTCAGTTTGTGGGACTGTACAGTGATAAATTAATAATCCTCAGAAGATTACAAAAGGACCTACATATAATCAAGCAGCTCTCACTGCTTGTTGTTATATACCAAACAAACTGAAACTTGTGCTTGGAAGAGAACTTTGTACACTAATTGTCAGAGGAAAATTACTCACAATAGCTAAAGCTTTAAGAAATCATTAGACCATGGTCACATGAGCAAATGACAAATCTAAAAGAAAAAATTCTGAATATGCTCGAATAACGACGAAATTTAAGGACATTGTAGAAAAAGAAATAAGGTAAAATACACGCGCACGCGCACACACACACACACACACACACACACAATTGCACAAGGCCATTAAT
>JANHMN010000001.1:161150562-161161787 GCA_030674055.1 Rhabdomys pumilio
AGGAAGTTTATCTGATGGTGACTGTACAACGCACTGATCTATGAGAACAGCAGACTATTATTAAGATTCATTTGATCACTGCATTGCTTTTTGTCTTCTTTTTCTTTTGTTCAGACAAGTATAATTTGCTTTTACCACAGGGCCTTGGTCTATCTAGTCTCTGGTTCATGTTTGCCAAAATCCTGTGGATATCAATTCTTTCTTGTAGAGTAGGCCTTACATTATTGGTTGGTTACTCCCACAAGGATCCTGCCTTCATTGCCCTAACATAACTTTGAGGCAATATACTATTGTAGATCAGAAGTTTTTCTGTCTGTCTTGGTGTTTATATCTCTCTTTTTGTAGCTTGCAGAGTGCTTTCCAATACCAAAGATGCTAGAATTGAGAGGTGAAGACTCTTTGTAGGTGTAAGCTCTACACACTTTAAAGGAAGCAAAACTAGTCTTTGATTTCACAGAAGTTGTTTTTTTTTTTTTTTTTTTTTTTTTAGAAATAAATGAGTATGAAAATATTTTGCAAATCCTATGATATGAAAGCTGAGAAATGATTAAGGTAAATCAATTTAAACTTTTTGTCATGACAGAAAGATGAGTCTTGAGACCTCCAGGAATTAGCTTATGAAACCAATTGCTCTAATTAATTGCTCTTTTTTTTTTCAGAAAGTCTTATGTAATGATTCTAAATCAAATTACACAACCATCAATTTTAGACATTATAGCTGCTTCTTGATTCTCCTTTTTTGAAAGCAAGTGATCTAAAATGTAATATTCTTTTTATACACATTATAAAGACTACACATACACCCACTCCTGCCTCAGCACCTTAGCCTTCCCCTACCCTGGGTCTTCAAGCCTCCAGAAAACAAAGGGACTTGCCCTCCCCAGTGATGCCAGATAAGGCAATCCTGTATACTCTGGTTGGTGGTTTGGGGGGTCAGGTTGGTTGATATTGTTCTTCCTATGAGGTTGCAAACCCCTTCAGCTCCTATAGTCCTTGTCCTAACTTCTCCATTGGGGTCCCTGTGCTCAATCCAATATTTGACTGTGTACATCTGCATCTGTATTTGTCTGTTTCTGGCAGAGCCTCTCAGCGGACAGATATATCTTGCTTCTGTCAGTAAGCACTTCTTGGCATTAGCAATAGTGTCTGGGTTTGGTGTCAGCAAATAGGATGAATCCCTAGGTGGAGCAGTCTCTGGATGGTCTTTCCTTCAATTTCTGCTACACTCTTTGTCTCTAAATTTCCTTTTGACAGGAGGAATTCTGCATTAATATTTTTGAGGTGGGTGGGTGGCCCCATCCCTCAATTGGGGAGCCATGCCTATTAACTGGATATGGTCTCTATAGGTTCTATATCCCCTTTGTTTGGTATTTTGGCTAATGTACTTTCTGTTGGGTCCTGGGAACCTCTTAGGTCCCTGGTGTCTGGGACTTTCTAGTGGCTACCCCTCCCCCACTGCTACACACCATGTGTATGAAATTCCTGACCATCTGTATTTCTTTCCCATTTCCTCCCATATCTGAACTGGACCTCCTTTTCTCTCACCCTCCTCTCTCCCTCCCAGATCCCTCTCTCCCCCTACTTTCCAGGATTATTTTCTTTTCTCTTCTGAGTAGGACTGTAGCATCCACATTTTGATGTGCTATTCCTTCTTCTTGGGTTTCATATGGTATGTGAGTTGTATCATGGGTATTCTGAGTTTCTTTTTATCTAATGTACACTTATATGTGAGTTTATATCATGTGAGTTCTTTTGTGACTGGATTACCTCACTCAGGATGATATTTTCAAGTTCCATGGATTTGCTTGTGAATTTCATGAATTGTTTTTAATAGCTGAGTAGCACTCCATTGTGTAAATGTACCACATTTTCTGTATCCAGTCCTCTGTTGAAGGACATCTGGATTGTTTCCAGCTTCTGGTTATTATAAATAAGGTTACTATGAATATAGTGAAGAATGTGTCCTTGTTATGAGTTGGAACATCTTTGGGTATAGGCCCAGGAGTGGTATGAATGGGTCCTCAGGTAGAACTATTTCCAATTTTCTGAGGAACTGCCAGACTGTTTTCCAGAGAGGTTGTACCACCTTGCAATCCCATCAGCAGTGGACCAGTGTTTTATAAACAGTGCTTTAAAAAATTATCAGATCCTATTACAGAAGCCTATACTCAACAAAACTGAAAAATCTAAATTAAATAGATTATTTTCTAGACAGATACTAAGTACCAAAGCTAAATCAGGATCAGATAAACCATCTGCCCTTACTGCCCTTCAGGTTGTGAGGCCGAAGTGTGGGAAGTGTAAGTGTTTATCTGGAGATTTGAACATAACTTCATGTGTTGAGACAGAGAGAGTGTCATTCCCCACTCATATGAGATTCTAGTTTTAAAGTCTTCACAAATTAAAGTGAATAATTTATAATCTTATGTGAAGATCTTTAAAAGATGATGATGTGAAGTGAACATTCCATCTCTCTGAAGAGCCCAATTCAGACCTTTTTTCATCAGGCTATACAATAGGTGGTGCTCCATGATGTGAGCACCAGCTGGGGAAAGTGGCTTGTGTTTATGGCCCATATTTATTGAAAGACTGTTCTCCACACCAATTGAGAATTCATGGAGGATAGAACATATCCTAACTTGTCATCTTCAGGTTAAGCCATACTTCTGTCTTTGCCATCAAATGAATGATCGCCTTATTCATTCAAGTTGTTTAACATCAGTTTGAATATATGTTGTCATTTTGTTTCATTCTTGCCCTCCTTTCCTATGCAACAGTGTTACATGCAACATTGGAGCCAATTGTTCATCCCAATGGTCAAATAATAGTTGCTTTATTTAAGAACTGAGTACGTTAGATAGTTCCAATTTAAGACTTGTAAACTTGGATAAAAAGATATGATTTCAAAAATAATTACAGTAACATGTTTAGAACAAAATTATTATATAGACAGTGTTAGGAGCATGTGGTGACCTCCAGGAGGATCTTCACTGGCATTCCTGTGAGGCATTAGTACAAGACACAACAAGCAGAAAAGCAGTTTCCTTTGCTGCATCTAGGATAGCATGACACTACTGTCTTTTAGATTAACAAATACCAGAGATAACCAGTTAATGAAGAGAAAGGTATATTTTGACTCAGGTTTTAGAGGTGTCAACCCACAGTCCCTAGGTCCTATTTTATTTGAGTATGTGGAGAAGCAATTCAGCAGAACAAGGACTATTAGAAAAAATTGCTTGTTTCATGGCAACCATGGAGTAAGAGACAGAGGGGAATGGACAGGCATACATTCTTCTTAAAATACCATCCCAGTACCTTAATTTTTTCCATAAGGCTACAACTTTTAAAGGATCTGCTATCTTTAATAGAACTGGGTATGCAGCCATTGCTACATAGACTTTGAGAACATTCAATGTTCAAACTCTAGCAGGTATTTTGACAGTATTAAAATATGAAGTGATGAGAAGTGGTGAGAAGTTAGCAGTAAATTTTGAAGGGTTTCAAGGGTCAGCCTGGTACAGCATGAAGATTAGCTTTGATACTATGGGGATTTTAACAAAGCAGTCATACAGCACTATCTTTCAGAATAATTTAGTAGCTCCAATTGCATGCCTACCATCCAACTTATATAAAAGGATTCGTGAGTCTCACCAACCCATCAGGACATCCAGAGAATGTGGACAACACAATAGCTCAGAAACTCGGTTAACAAAGATTGAGGCCCCAACCACCACTGAAACACTGCAGGGGCTAATCTGATCACATACTCATCTCTTCAATCACAAAAGTCAGCACAAAGTTATGCTCCCCAATACTAAAAGCAGGAAAAAAAGGAACTGGAGCTTAAAAGGAAGTGATGTTATGTTGGATCCTAATGTATACACCTATTTAATATGTCCACCCAGTAGATTGTACAGTACAAGGAGACTTGTGTAGCTATCATCACAGTCAATTTTGTACTTCCAGGGAAACAGCATACACATCAGCTTTCACCTCTATCCCCATGACCTTCCTCCCTTGCTATCTTTATGAAGATCTACCCATGCTGGATTGCTCATACAGTTAAATGATATATGGCAGTAAAAGGTTGAACCTCATTTCTTTCAACTAAGTAAAATGTTTTTGAAGTCTTGGCAATATGGTCTACTTCTTAATAACATTTTTGTGGAAACATAATATTTCATTATAGAGATATACCAGTTTACTCTTCCTTTCATTTCCTCCGAGATGGATATTTTTCATTTCTACTATTTGGAGAAAAGAGGTAACATTGCTGTGAAATTTTATGTACAACTTCACTGTAGACATGTTTGTATTTCTATTTAGTATGGTGAAACTTGGCAAAAGGAACATTTCTAGGTCATGTTAGAACTTGGTATTTGATGATTTGAGTGATTGTTCCGACATTGATTGCAACATGAGGCAGCTTACTGGATACTGTCTTTGAGACTATTTCTCTTCAGCTATAAAGAAAAAAGTTGTTATTGAAGTTTCAGTGGTTCAATACTTTCCACACTGGATTTCTAACAGGATGGATTAACTGGAAAAAATACACCATGTGTTTTTATTCAATAATGGGATTTCCATAAAACTGTGAAATGTACAAACATGAAGTGCAAGCATTAACAAATCACAAGTACGAGTCCCCTAGGGCATAGAGCAAGGCTTAAAAAAGTCATCGTGTTTACTACATACAGAAGATTCCTCCCCTTTGTTTTCTATCTTTATATAAATCTTTCAAATGCAGACTTTGGAGATCTGCTTGTTTACCCAAATTCTATTTCCTGGGCACTTGGTTACTTGATGTTTGCGATTTCACATTCCTCCACAATCTTATTAGCCTAATTTTTTGTGCTTTTTATTCTAATCTCTTTTTCAGGTGTGTAAATTTTTAATTTTTTTCTAAGAGTCTCAACATCCTTATTTCTGGGTTGTAGTGCTTCCTTCTTATTGACTAAGCAGAATGAAAAGAAAATAAGACTTGGCAGTTATGTCCTTGTACTGGTCCTATGACAACTTTCCAAAGGCGGAGTCCACATTCACCCTAGTTGTCCAGCCATTGGATTCAGATTACTTACAACTCTTCATTCATGAATTCTTCTTTAGAAGTTGTGAACATTAAAGCCGCTGTTTTTATAACCATTTTGTTTATGAAATTTAACTAACTTAGAGTTCTAAGAAACCAGTTGAATCCTGTGACATAAACTCTCCCTCAACAAAGTCATTGCCACTCTCTTTGCAGCACTTAATTACATTACACCTCAATGAAAAAAATAATAAAATTTTTGGAGATCTGAAGATGACTTTGATACATATAATCATAAAGACATGCTGGATTTCTCTCTGTCTCTCTCTTCCCCAAACATTACCACTTTCCTCCAACTGTTTCATTCATTGATGCAGAAACTACTTATTAGAAAATTGCTTTGTTCCAGGAACTGCTCTAGATGCTAAGAATTAACAGAGAATAAAACAACTGAAGGGGTCGCTACTTGCAAGTCTAAGACACAGATAAAAGTAATTTGGGGTTGTGCCATATGGTAAAGCAAATCTGAAATGAAAGATACTATTGAGAAAAAGAAAACAACAAAGAGATGTTGCAAGACAGGTGGGATGAGAATTTAAACCAGATCAAGCCTAGAAGTTCCTGCCTATTTAGGGCCTTGGAACTTTCAAAAACTAAATATAAGAAGTGTGTACAATGTAAAAGTTAGTATTTGATCAGCCTAAGGTATAGAACCAAGAGGTTTAAATGCTTCTCATGTTTTGCTATCAGTACAATCATGCCTGTTTCTTTCTCCACAAGAAGAAATACCATATCTTCTGACTCAACTCTTCCCAATCTCTTAGTTGTCAGTGTCCTCTGATAATATTTCCATTTGGACATTTTACATAAACAAGACTACACAATGTATAGAGTTTTGTGATCAACTACTATTTTGATTAGCATATGTGATCAAGTTCAACCGTATCTTAGCTTTGACCACCATTTCCTTCTATTCATAAGGCTGAATGAAAATCCATGTGGAAGCATCCTGGTGTGCGTATTCTGTAACCAGTGCGTAGGCAAGCAGGTTGTTAGTACAGGTTGCTGAGTTTGAATAGCACAACTTAACAGTGGCTGTTCATGATCAAGTTAAGTTTTCATTGTTATGCATGTGTTTAAAGAACTACATTTCCGAGCCATAGAGAATCACATGTGCAAAATTTTGAGAAACTCATACTTTTGAGAAGCACACAGCCATGGTTGGATTTCAGTTCAATGGTAGGTTAGCTAATTTTTAGTAGTCATTGAATTTGCTTTAATTTAAATTTATGTTTGTGTTATATTATAGTTCTAGTAAATATGAAATGAATGCTACTATTAGTTTCCTATAACTTCATTCTAAATTTCTTCTGTGTCTTTATGGATTTTTGTGGCTCAAATTTAGAAGATTGACTTAAATCCCTGCCTACTTTGTAACAGGGTTGTTTTTTTCTCTATTGTTCACCTGTGGGAATTCTTTATATAGTATACAAATATATGAATGTACAATCTGTACATGTTTTCTGCCTTTGTGGGCTTTTTTTCTTACCTTTTTTTGTTAAAGGTTTTTGACACATAGAGTTTTTGAATTTCAGTGAATTTAAACTTATTTGTTTAATTTTTGTGGGTTTTAAAATTGCTTTTTTGGATGACACGGTTTAATCCAAGGTCGCAAATATTCACATCCATGTTTCCAAGAATGTTATAGGTGTATGTTTAGATCAAGGTCATTGAATCATTTCGAATGGCATGTGGTATAGTGCGGAAGTTCAACTGCATTCATTTACTTGTGAACATCCATCTGTGCTAGCTAAGTAGACTTCACAAGGTAAATATGTTAGTTGCTCTCTATTGCAGTGATACAAAAAGTGACCAAAAGCAACTGGGGAGGAAAGGTTTGTTTGGCCTACAGGTTCCAATCACAGTCTATCACTCAAGGAAACCAAAGGTAGGACTGGAGCAAAACAGGACCCTGGAGGTGGAAGTGAACTAGAGACAACGGATGAGTGTTGCTTACTGGCCAACTTCCCAGTTTGCTTTTATCTAAAGCCCAGGACTCTGTGCAGGGGTGATACCTCCCACAGTGTGCTGGACACTCCCATATAAGTCATTAATCAATAAACCTCTCCCACTTGCTTACAGGCCAGTCTAATGGAGACATTTTTCCAACTGAGGTTCTGTTTCCCCGGGTGACCCTGACATAATTATGATGAGCAAAACACTCACAGATATGTTAGATTAACTTCAAAAATGAAACAGGTGCATGCTATTGTTACCCTTGTACAAAAAGAAATTCCTGTAAAGCTGTGTACATATTAGGGAATTAATTTCTGTTACTCTTGTTTATCCTTAGGCTGCATACTCTTTTGATTACTATAGTTTTTAATATATGTTGAATTCAAGAAGTATGACTTACCCAGTTTTATCTTTTTTGGTATTTGTCTTAGTAGTTAAGAACTCTGTCCTGTCTGTATGAGTCATACTTCAGATTGTCGATTTCTACAAAAAGAAAAAAATCACACTTATGAATTTAGAGTGATTACAAAAATTTTGTGGGATGATTTGGATATATTAAAATTAAGTGTTTCAATAAATGTCCATGCATTTTTATGTACTTACGTCTTCTTTAATGACTTTCAACATCATCTTATAGTTTTCAGTGTGCAACTCTGATGATAAGGATTAAATTTTGTGATTTTAGGTCTTTCCCATTACTGTAAACATATCTGCCTGTTAATTCTTCCTGTAGTTTATTCATTCCTGTTCAATAGAAATACAACTTATTTTGTACATAAATGTTGCATTTATGACATCTCTGATCTTATGAACTATTGTTTTCTTTCTTCTGCAAGATTCCTTAGGAACTTAGGGTTTTGCAAGCACAAGGACATGAAATTACAACACCTGAGAGCTGAGAAAGTTTTAATTCATTTCCTCTAACATGGATTCCTTTTCTGTCTTGCATAACAACACTGACTAGGTTTCACCACAATGATGCCTAACAGTCACAGGAGAAGAGTAAAAAGTCTCCATTATTCTTTTAAAATTTGTTATTTACACAGTGGGTACATGAGGAGGAAAAGGGATTGCATCAAGTCTTTTGCAGCTGAGCTTCTGGAAGAGTGACAAGTGTTCTCAGCATCATTCTATGTGCATCGGAATATTTTTAACTAGGGAGAGGAGCACGTTGCTGAACATCACTGCTCACATGAAATGAACTAATAAAAAAAAGCCCATCATAGTTATTTGTAAAGTGATATTATGCAAAGTCTAGTTCTAAAGCATGTCTCTGAAATTTTGTTAATTTTACATTATTGTATTTATAGAAAGCTAGATGCTATTATAAATATAATAAACAGGAATTTAATAATCTGGCACAGTATATCCAGTTTATAATAACATTATTGGATCACACTCAAATGTTTAAGACATTTAGTTTTGCTATGAAAGCTACAAAATTAGTTCAAAATTACATAGCACTTTCTAGTAACAAATCTTTGCCTTAGAAATATTTTTATAGAAATAGAAAAATTTAACTATGTGCTCACTGGGGTCAGAGATAGTATTTTATTTGCCATGTGATAATAATGTATAAATAACTTTGGTTCTGATTATGATTTTGTTAATTAATATTTATACTAATCCAGAAAGTAGGTACATATGTGTGATAGATTTTCAATTACAAAGTAAAAACTTTGGACCTGGAAGGATGGGTCAGCAAAACGCTTGCTTTCTGTGCATTGAAACTGAGTTTGGTTCCTGTTTCTCCTAGAGGCCGACCTTAACCTCTTCTAATTTCAACTTCAAGGGAACTGACTGTCTTCTGGATTACCTTGTAGAAGAAATCCAGTGAATACTGTCCTAAATACACACAAGCATGCACACAGATGCATGAATACAAATAAAATAAAAAGTAAAGCAAATAATTTTAAAAAGCCCTATTGTTTGTCTTAATGCATTGTTCTAAAGCAGAGACTACACAAAAATATTTGAAAACAAAAAGAAGTAAATAGAAGTCATTGGTTTATAGCTTTTTGGTATTTTGAATCACAAATTATTTTGTAATGATCTAGGTTTACCTTTAAGAGGTATTGCTGTACCTAATGACATATTTATGTAATAGTTATGTCATTTAAGATCATCACTCATCAAACTTTGTTTGATGACATTTAATGACATCAAATAGTTATGTCATTTAAGATCATCATTCATCAAACTAGACAGCCAAGTTGTGGGCCTAGGTATACAGAGAAAATCATAGCAAGAACTCAGTGAGTCATTAAAGGCACTGAGAAGGGAACCTCCATCTTAGCATGGCTCTGAATGTGTCATGTAGCTGGGAACTTGAAGAATAGCCTGGATTTCTTTTACATTTGCCATTCATTCACATGTTCCAATACATCAACATCACCAACAATCAGAATTTAAACACGAGAGGTGTTGGCAACTTTTCCATTCTTACCTCAGAAATCTGAGCAGGTTATACCTTATAGAATCAGGTCATGTTTGTTGATGGAAATTCAAAGATGAAACTGACAGATGGCATGCAAATCCTATGGATTGCTTTAGCCCATCCATCTATCCAGATAAGTTCATGAAAATTAACATCTCTTTCCTTTTTTTCGCTTTTGTCTTGTCTTCCATCCTTTCTTTTTATTTTATCAACTTGAATTAGCTATCAACTTATTTTTCCATTCTTGGTTTGTTTGTTCAGTTACTTACCTATTTGTTTGCTTATATCACATGATTTCTTTCTGTAGCTTTTGCTGATCTTGAACTTATGTCAGAAAGTTCCAGGATTACAGATGATAAAAAATCTTCTTTTAAAAAATAAAAGTATGAAGATATTTTCCCAATCTGTAGGTTGCTGTTTTGTCTTATTACCATTGTCCTTTGCCTTACAGAAGCTTTTCAATTTTACAAGATCCCATTTGTCAATAGTTAATCTTAAAGCCTTAGCCAATGGTGCTCTTTCTGCTCAGGAAATTTTCCCCTGTGCCGATGTGTTCGAGACTCTTTTCCTCTTTCTCGTCTGTCAGATTCTGTGTATATAGTTTTATGTGGAGGTCCTTGATCCACTTGTAGTTGAGTATTGTATAAGGAGATAGGAATGAACCAATTTTCTTCTACATGCCGACCACCACTAGAGCCAGCACTATTTGTTGAATATGCTGTCATTTTTCCACTGGATGGTTTGGCTTCTTTGTCAAAGGTCAGGTGGTCATAGGTGTATGGGTTTGTTCCTAGTCTTCAATTCTATTCCATTGATCTACCTGCCTGTCTCTATACTAGTGCCATGTGGTTGTTATTACTATTGCTCTGTAGTAGAGTCTGAGGTCAGGGATGCTGATCCTCCACAAAGTTCTCTTTTTGTTGAGAATAATTTTGAAGAAAGAAATTGAAAATGACCTACTTAGAAAGGGACACAAAATAATCACTGGAGGTAGAGGGAGGGAGACACCTGAGAGGGATAAGGGACTGGGAGGGGAAAGGTGTGGGCGGAGACAGGGAGAAGTACAGAGGGTCAGGAATTGAATGGGGTTATATAGCAGTGGGGAACAGGGAACTGGGGGTAACTACTAGAAAGTCCCAGATACCAGGGAAGCAAGAGGTTCCAAGGACACAACAGAAATGACATAAGCCAAAATACCCAACAAATGAGGAGATATAACCCGTAGAGACCATATCCAGTGGATAGGTGTAGCCAGCACCAGTTGAGGGATGGAGCCACCCACCCATCTCAAAAAGAATTTAACCAAGAATGATTCCTCTGTAAAGAAAATGCATGGACAAAGAATGTAGTCGAGACTGAAGGAAAGACCCTCTATAGACTGCCCCAACTAGAGATCTATCCCATCTGCAGACACCAAACCCAGACACTATTGCTGATATCAAAAAGGACTTCCTGTCAGGAGCCTGGTATGTTATCCCCTGAGAGGCTCTGTCAGAGCCTGACCAACACAGATGTGGATGTGTGCAACCAACCATCTGAGTGAGCAAGGAGATCCCAATGGAAGAGTTAAGGGAAGAATTGAAGGAGCTGATGGGTTTGCAGCCCCATAGGAAGAACAACAATATCAATCAACTAGCCCCCTCAAAGCTCCCAGGGACTAAACCACCAACCAAATAGTGTATATAGGGGAACTCATGGTTCTAGGGGATATGTAGCAATGCATTGCCTTAGTGCGCATCACTGAGG
>JANHMN010000001.1:161161887-161189938 GCA_030674055.1 Rhabdomys pumilio
ATAGGTGAAAGGGAAGGATCTACTTACTGGCATAAGGCATCATCCAGTTTGTGGGGAGCCGACAGAAGGCGGCTATCATCTTACAGCCATCTTGAGCCATATACCCTGAGAAGAGACTTGATTATAATAGCCTACAAGAGCTGAGCATACTCTGAAAACATCTTGCTTTAGATACCCTGGATCTTCCCTTGGCTATGTGAGACTTAAAGGTGTGATTTAGAGCTGAGACTTAAGGGCGTGACTTAGAAGTGAGACATATAAAAGGCAGAGGCAGACAGAAGAGTTCAGTACAACTTGGAACAGAGAATTAGGCATTTGGCACTTGGAGGAAGAACTTGGAATTAGACAGTACAACTTGGAGTTAGTTATTAGGCACTTGGAAGATCATTAGACATTAGGTAGCAGGCATTTGGAAGAGAACTTGGAACTAGAAACTTGGAGGCACTAGGGACTAGGAACTAGGGACTAGGAACTCAAGACTTGGGACTTCGACTAGGAAGAGAGACTGAAGAATAAACGGGATTAAATCACACTCTGTCTGGTCTCCATTCTTCGAGTCCGTCCTCACTCTCTCTTGCTGGACCCCAACCCGTGGACTGGAGCAGCATAGGGCAGTGCGGGCTCTAACAATTTAGCCCCCAATGTTTCTAGCAGTAGGGGTCCCAACACTATGATAGAGTGGTCCAAGACATTTTAGCCCCCAAACGAGAGGTTGAGCAACATTTTTGGTGCCCAATGTGGGGCAGTTCAGGCTGCAACACCAGTTCAGGTATTAAATATGGGAAATAGGGCATGTTTGTGTTTTGCTTTGTTTTGTTTTTTTCTGCAGGATGCTGAAGAAGCATGGTGGCTGCCAGAGCTATGGATGAGTCATGCTGATTCCAGGACAAAGAATGATACTGACCAGTGAGCTTGCTGAGTGCGCTGACAATGGTAACTGGGAAGCTGCATTGGACATGTGTTCTGGACATGCTTATCTATACCCCTGATGGGACAAGCTGCCTTGCTTCAAGTTTTTAGACTTTGTGGAACAGAGAATCAAAAGGAGAAGTTATAATGCCTCTTGTATTGTTTTTAAATGTGACCATTAACGCAGACTCATTCATAGGCTGGTCTAGATATCAATACAATATTGGAAATAACAATCTTCATTAGGAAGTCTGGTTCTGGACATTTTCAGAGGCATATATGGAAATTAGCTGCAGTTCTCTATGATATTACGTTCACAAGAGATAAAGTTGGGGCAAGATCTGGATTTCAAACAGGTGTGAGCACATGTGTTAAGGCTCTTTTGATTGTCAAGTTAAAAAACTTTTGTTTCTTCTACAGTATTTAATTTAAGATGCATTGATTGTACACCTTCTCATTGTGTTTGTGTTTTGAAATCCAGCATTTCAGTTACAGAGTTCTATCAACCAGCTCTTGTTTTAGTGCCCTGAGTATCACAGAACCTTGGTATTCTAAAAGTAGGTGGCAAGTACTGGAAGAAATGAGTCAGGCTTTAAGCAGAAGCAAGAGAGTAGTGTGCTTGATTATTGCTGATAAAACAGCTTTAATTACATTAATTGTTTCTGCAATTGCTCTGACTCAAGAAGTTAAGACAGCTACTTTTGTTAATCATTTAGCAAAAAACAGTACTAATGTGTTGAATATACAAGAAGATTTAGATAGGCATTTGGAACAACGAATTGATGCTCTTTATCCTATTCAAATTACTGGAAGGAGGTTCAGAGTTTATGGGTAAGTATCTATCTCAAGTGTCTTGCCAAATACCATTGGATTCATGTTAATTCTAAAATTTACAGTGGTAGTCATTATAATTAGGAAGAAGTTTAAAGACACTTGCAGTGTATTTGGCATATTTCTAACACCTCTCTGGAATTTTTAACGTTACAATAATGCTGCTCTGCTGAGTGTTGATGTGGTAGATACTGCAGATAAAATTACCCATGGCCTGAAGTCAGTATTTTTATTTTGGTCAAGCTTCAAGAATGGCATATATAGCTTGATCATGTTAGCCCTTTTTGTTCTGGAAATAGTTTTATTCCTGCCCATCATGTTAAAGCTTGTCTTTAACAACATCAACATGTTGGCAGCCAAAGTACATGCTTGAACCTAAAAATGGACCCTCAGACAGAGTTATTAAATTAACTGGCTGGCAAGCCAAGGATGGGAAAGATTCTGCACAGAACCTTACCAATCTAAGACAAAAGTGCATTGCTTTGGATAATGCATATTCCATGATGGGTAAGGAAGGCATTCTTGTCAGAATGACCTAAGACAGGCTCAATCTTGTTAATGAAATAAAAAAGGCGAAGTGGAAAGCCTTTGGGGCTGCTTGGCAAGAATCTGACATGGACCAAGGACAATGGAAATGAACTGCTTGGCAGGAATATGACATTGGCCAAGAACAAGGAAGTAGGCTTTAGGCAGGAATCTGACATTAGGCTAGAATAGGTAATTTTAGGTAGGAATCTAAATCTTAGGCTAGAACAAAGAAGTAATTTCAGGCAATAATCTAAATTTTAGGCTAGAGCAAGGAAGTAGGCTTCAGACATGAAAATGACTTTGAGCTAGGACAGGGAAGTAGGCTCAGATAGTTTGGAAATCCTCATAATCCCTTAGAAACAGTGATTACAGGAGTGTTCACGGAATTTTGTTTATTGCCTTGCTTGTTCTTTGACTATTTGTGTTTATTGTCTTGCTTGTTCCTTGACTGTTTGCATCTATTGTATTGCTAGACCCTCAACCTAGAACTGACCTTAATACATGCATGTGATTAAAATGGGATAAAAGCAAAAAGGAGGAGGAGATGGGGTAGGGGGTTCTAGGGAGGGGAAATGGGGAAAGGGGATGGCATCTGAAATATAAATAAATAAAATACCCAATTAAAAAAGAAGCAGAAAACAACAAAATGTTGTTGAGGATGTGGGGAAAGGAATCTTGTGTACTGATAGTGAAAAATAACAATCTCTTCATCTATTTTTATACATTTACAACAATATATTTCATTGCCAAGAAAAAAAAGAAAATTAGAAATAGTTTTACCTGAAGAACAATCTATATCACTATTGCACATATACATAAAAGATGTTCCACAATATAACAGGGACACATGCTCCACTATGTTCATAGCAGCCTTATTTATAATAGAAATAAGCTGGAAACAACCCAGATGTTCCTCAATAAAAGAATGGATACAAAAAAATGTGGTACATTTACACAATAGAGTGCTACTCAGCTATTAAAAACAATGACTTCATAAAATTCACAGCAAATAGATAGAAATCAAAAATAGGAGATGGATACATACATGGCTTGGCATATAAGAGCACATAGTACTATGATAGCAGAGCAGAGTCTGGTTGCCAGTACCCACATCAGATGGCTCAAAAATTCCTGCAACTGCAACTCTGAAGGATCCAACAACCTCTTCTTGAATCTCCAAGCATCCTCATATATGTAGTGATTGCACATATACACAGGAATGCATGTACTTACTATACACAAAAAATTAAATACTTGCTCTTTGCCCCATCTACTGCAAGAATGAAGACCATTCTCAGCAATCAGACTGTCAATATTCCAAAAAATGTTGACATCACTCTGAAGGGGCACACAGTCATTGTGAAGGGCCCCGGGGGAACTCTGTGGAGGGACTTCAATCACATCAATGTAGAGCTGAGTCTTCTTGGAAAGAAAAAGAAAAGGCTCCGGGTTGACAAATGGTGGGGTAACAGTGGGAACTGGCCACTGTCAGAACCATCTGCAGTCGTGTTCAGAACATGATCAATGGTGTTACACGGGGCTTCCATTACAAGATGAGGTCTGTGTATGCTCACTTCCCCATCAACGTCGTTATTCAGGAGAATGGGTCTTTGGTTGAAATCAGAAATTCCTTTGGTGAAAAATACATCCGCAGGGTTTGGATGAGGACAGTTATTGCTTGTTCTGTCTCCCAAGCCCAGAAGGATGAATTAATCCTTGAAGTAAATGATATTAAACTTATCTCAAATTCAGTGGCTCTGATTCAGCAAGCTACAACAGTTAAAAACAAAGATATCAGAAAGTTTTTGGATGGCATCTGTGTGTCTGAGAAGGAAACCGTGTAGCAGGCTGACAAATGAGGCCTCAGATTCCTAGCTCCAGAAACAAGATCCTGATCACGAGTACAATTTGGGCTCTTTGAGGACAATAAAGGACTTATATTTAAAAAAATTAAATACTTTTATAAAGAAATGGAAAGTAAGAGTGTAAATGTTGAAATCTGAAAATTTTCTAATGCTTACACATAATGAAAAACTCTCTCTGAATAGCCCAATATGTTCTATTAAAATCATTAAAACACTAAGGTGTGTTAACATTAATATGCAATATTATGTAATATGTAAAATTACATATTAGATAATATGCAATATGTACAGTAAATATCATTTCTTTGCAAATATTTCCATAAATTTTATGTAATGTTTCTGACAAGTGCTAGGAAGTCAAGCAATGCACACAATAAAAGAAGGAGACTAAGGAGTGGAGTGCAGAAAGGTAGTACCTTAGTAGAGAGGTCATTAGGATGGTGAGCAGGAAGGCAATTAAGATGCAGGGCTTGCGATACTTTCAAACTGAACCCAAAGCTAATCCCTTCATCCTCCACAGGAGGAACTAGACACCCATTGCTGTTTGACACCTCCAGGTTGAACTCACCAGTCTGCTTTGTCCACTAGCACCTCTCATTATTGCATCATTATCACAAGTAAGTTCTCCACACGGGAATCCAGAAGAGCATTTAGGTGATAAAAATCTTCCTCAAACTTTCGCCCAGTACTGAAGCTAATTAAAATGGAGTAGACTAATAGAGGTACTGAGCCCAGAGTGAAAAGATAATTTTAAAAATGCCCTAAGTGTAATTTACCTTTCAGATAGAATCTTTCATGCCATGTTTGTAAAGTTGGGTATGTGTTTTAAGTTTGTTCCTTTCCTTCATAGCTGAGCATAATTTTACACTGAAACCTACTCAAGGCAACCACCAGCTTTTGGCAAGGCTGAACCCTATTGCTATCTGTCACCTTCACTATAACTGATTTTATGAGAGTTGTACTTCTTATCCCTAGTGTTGGCATTGTTGTTTTTCAATTCTCCCTTTCATTTTTACTAAATAAACAAATATTTAACTATTTCCCCCAAGAACCCAAGCTACAAAACTCAGCCATTTGTTGTCAGGGAGTCATGTCAGCATTCTCTAAAGTTTTAATTGTGAGAGATTGTTGTTTGTTGTTGTTGTTGTTATTGTTGTTCTGTTTTTTTGTTTACTTTGTTTGCTTGGTTTTTTTACCTGAGAGATAGAAACTCAAAGCTGACAAATGAAAACTGTTTAGAAGAATCAGGTGTGAGCGTATGAGGTTCCTGAGACACGAAATTGAAAAAGGAAAAGTATCACTACAGGAGCAAATAAAATTTGATTTAAAAAATGTTTGCAGTAACCATTTCAACAACTAAAAATGGGAGAATACATTTATGTTAGTTCTCTATTGATCTGTAATAAATGGCTCTAAAACCAACTAGCTTAGGAAAAAATGTATCTCTCATGACAGAGAGTCAGAAAGGGCCCTACCTGGAAGAGTTTGACTTGGAATTATTGAAGCTGCAGTTAGATGGTAGCTGGAGCTAAGACTTCAGGGCACAAGAACTACTGAGACTGAGACTGACATCTCCCTGTTCCTTCTAGACAGTCTCAGAGCTTCTACATGTAACCCCTCCATATGCTCGATTTGGTTCCTCATAAAATGAGAGCCTCAAAGTCAACAGGCTGCTTGCATGGCAGCTGAAGGCCTTAGGGTGAGCATTGCATCTAGAAGAAAATGAATGTTTCTTCATGGCCTTGCCTCAGGAGGGAATGACTCAGAAATCGCACACCATTATTTTGCTGTTTTCAACAGCCACACCCTTCCCAGAAAAAAACTCACACCTGAATTAATGATCTCTTATATAGTACTTACCTCGTCCCTTAATTATTGCTCATACATACATGTGTTTAGCACACACCACTTGAGATTGAATAAACTATCAGAAATCTAATCCCTGGTGAAAACTTACTGTCTGCCACTCAACAACCATGACTGCCTATATTTCTTCATGTAGGAATAGAGATCTGGGAAATTTCTTTCATCCCTTGTTGGCATATCGGCCAAGGTTGTCACTATGTGGGTCTTGTTTACACAAACATATTATAGAGATTTCATAGGTGCATCGTGTCTAGAAAACACTGTACACTGTCTCACAAGTCATGCTGGTTCTCCAGACTTTCATCCCTTTTACAATATTCCCTATTCCTTAGGTGTAGAAACCATGTTGCAGATGAACTAAGTAACATGACTTACTTTCCTCTGCATTTTGATCACCTGTTAAACCTGAAAACCATAATGGCCAGCCCGACAAATCATCCCCAAGGATTAAATAATAAAACATGTTTTGGGAATAACCAACAGGTGTTTAATTAGAATTAATCCATGGATAATGGGAGATAATTCTTGCCTATAGTGTAAACCTACCCAAGACTCATGGCTAGTAAGGCCATGTCATTTGCTTCTAACTATATTCTAAATAGCTATCTTATACAAATATCATATCGCTTTCAGCCCTTATTTTAAAAACAGCTTCTTTTTGCATCAGAGGCTATTACAAAGACCTGTTTTTAAAATAGACTATTCGGCAGCAATTGATAAAGAAATTGAAATTCAAACAATGATGAGTACTACCACACACCTAACAGAATAGCCCTATATAAAGCTCTGACAATACTAAACACCGTGCACATAAACATGCATGAAGGATGGGCTTAAGATAAAGAACAGGAGGAGATAGTTGTCCAGAATCAAACATAGTCATGGTGAGTTTCTACCTTATTTTTCTTTCATTGCATAGTATAAATCAATAAGTTGAAAGCACATTTTCTATTGGATTATTAAAGGTTATTCTGTAGCTATTTAGTCATTCGGACTTAATAGGAACAATATAAATCAAATTTTCCAGCTTTTACAATTCAGTATGAAAAATAGCACCAAGTTAATGGCATTAAAACTTTAGAAAGTAGCTTGGCTTGCAAAGCCTCTCAAACTCCAGGGACACAGATACGATCTGTTTCCTATTCAGTATGCAGACAATTCCATTTCAGAACTCTGTGAAGCATGAGTCATCCCTGTTCAAAGAGCATGAACTTCTGTTACTCCCTCCACCAACCCTGTTACTCCATCTGCCAACGCTGACTCAGTATCTGATCCTGTTACTCCATCCGACAACACATATTTATAAGTTGAAGACTCATTTTCTTGTTACTATCCAGAGATTTCCCTAATATGTGATTAAATTAGTGACTCCACGTGTTTACCAGATCCACATGAAGCACACTCCAAAGAATTGCTTTTAACAAAGGTTAAATACATAAGTGCTTAGTAATGTTTTATATAAAGAAGCAATTAGATGCAGAAGGCACAATGTGTCATACCAATATTTCTTTAACTAGAAACCTGGGCTATGTATAGCACAAATACTCCTTTGAAACAACCAAAGAATAGATATTTTGCTAATTCTTAATAAAGAAAGCAAAAATGCAGTCTAAGGCCCAAAGAGCTGAAAAATTTTAGGGTAAAATATATGGAAACCCTATTCATTGTCATGAAATTTTAAACTTTAATAGTTGACTTGGGGAGTGTGTGTGTGTGTGTGTGTGTGTGTGTGTGTGTGTGTATTCTGTGTATATTTCTATATATGTGTGTCTATGTATGAATCTATATCTGTCTGCCTGTGTCTGTGCATTTTGATTCTGTGTGTCTCTTTATGTTGACTGTGTGACTGACTATGTGTCTATTCATGTCTATGTATGTAACTGTGTTTCCATGTGTGTCTGTGAGGGCCTGTATTCATATGTGTGTGTTTCTTCATGTATGCATTTGTGTCTGTATACTTGTGTATACATATGTGTGTCTGTATCTGTGTATCTGTTTGTCTGTTTATATGTGTTTGTGTGCCTATGTGTTTGTGTGTCTATGAATCTCTGTGTGCATATCTGTATGAATGTGTATGTGCCCAAATATGCACCAAAGGAAAGTTATGTTCCTCTTACCGTACTTAAGAAAAAGAGAAAAAGAAAATCATAGCATAATACATAATCTCTCTGGAACCAACTGCATCATATTGCCAGTATACAATGATCTTCTAATATTAATTTTTTTGTTGACTTTAATATGTGAAGCACATTTTTGGAATATCTGAACTGTGCCAATCAATTAATATCCTTCAGTGACTATAAGTATACTTAAAATAACTATGATGGTTTAATTTTTCACTTCAAGATTAAACAATTTTATGATATAATCTCTGTCTTAAAAACAAAATTGTTCTCACAAACATATCATCTATGAATGAGGATGTAGAAGGAGCCAGCAAGATGCTTGAAGTCATTCAGCATCTTAGGTAAAGTGTAGGGAGTGGTTCTGATGCTAAGATCATGGTCCCCAATTGGTTCTTGATCCATCAATAAAGATGCTAGTGGCCAATGAGGTAGGTAGAATGGGCGGGACTTCCAAATCACTACAGGTCAGCTAGGAGATGCAGGGAAAGACAAGGAGTTTTTCAGCAATGCTTCAGAGGAAGAAAAGGTAAACAGACATGTGAGATCTCAGGCAGAGCAAACATGCCGTAGGTTAGGTTGTTTAGCTGGGACTAAAAGTAACTGAGCAACTAAAGTTGAGGGCAGATTTAGGGTGCTGAGCTAAGAGTATTGGGAAGGGCATGCTAGCCATGGTAGATCAGAATTGCCCAGCAATTGAGCCAAAAAGGCAGGTTGAAATTGAGCAATGTGTATGTGTCTGTGTTTTTCATCCATGGATTCAATATTCTCTGGGCAGGGGTTTGTAGCATGGTCCACCCAGAGCTTAAAGCAGGGTAGAAAAAATTACATGTTAGAATAAAGAGATGGGGCAAAGCAAATATCAAAACCAACATGGAGTACATAGCATAAGAACATTCTAGAAGATTCATGGCAGGCATCTGTCAGGGATCCCATGGGGCATTGACATTCCTGAGCCATGTTTATGGTGATTTTAAACATGGTTCCACACAGGCTTTCACGTTCTATTTGCCTACTCCAAACTCAGCACACAGCAAAGTATCCAGTTCACTGCAGCTGTTCAATGAGCAGTATCAGGCTAGAAAAAGAGACTGGATAGACTGGAATAGAAATTGATCAGTTCAGCTAGTCTTTCATTTTCCTGAAAATGTAAATGTGTGTTGTTGCAAAATTGCAGAGACAATTATTACTTAGTAACGTAACGAGCCAAGCATGGTCAATTGGGACTCAAATTCTTCCTGTCTTGGAATACAAGGAGGGAATCCGGGCAGGAAAAGCCACTTGAGCTCATTACAGTGAGACCAGCCAGAGCAGCACAGTGAGACCAATGCATGCCTAATGAATGAATGAATGAATGAATGAATGAATGAATGAATGAAATTTTAAAAGGCTGATTCGTAGTGTCAGATGAATAAGAACAGAAAAGCAAAAATCCAGAAGAGAGAGACAAATCCCAAATATAATAGCAAAAGCAATGGCAAAGCAACAGGTGGCAACTGTAACAGAAAGTTGAAGCAGAAACACCTAGAAGAACCATGCTTCTGTCTCCAAAGTCATTGTCAAAGTATCACAGGTTGTCTTCCACCAAAGAGGCACTCTTACCCCCAAGGAGAAGAGATTGACCTCATCCCAAAAAGACTGAAGGAAGAGGGCTTGCCCATGGCTAGAAAGCTCCGATGGGACCAAGCAGATCACATGAGGCCTTGTGCCCCTTAGTCTATGTCTCAATACAGACCATGCCCAGAAATCTCTTATATCAGAATTTCCATCTCATGATCTGCTTAAAGGATTCACAAATTCAGACACCAAAAGTGCCAGCCCTTGTACCTCACAGTGGATCCCAGTGCCAGGCATTAGATTCTCGGGCTACGTATCTTGAACGTCTTGGTAGAGGAAGTTGTCCTCCATGATAGATACAGAACAAATAAAAATTATGCAACTATTATTGTCAAAGAGGGAAAATGGCCATCTAGAAGTAATAGCTGAAAATCTTTGACACTCAGAGTCAGCTGCGGGGTTCCAGGTGGGTGTTTACTATCCACCTTTATTGATGTCAGATGACATTAGATGACAGCATTGGCAGCAAGAGGGGTGATGTTTATTCTCTGCTTTGAGTCCAGGCTCCCACCTCAAAGTTAGACTATCATTTCCTTTTCTTTTTAATGCAGCCTTTTAAAGTTTTCTGTTGATTCAAGAAATCTGCCCTTTAATCTCCATGTCTAATCATGGAGCGGTTTGTGTAGGAATCTAGACATTAAATGATAAGAAGAAAAAGCTGTGCCAGTGTCTTCCTCCAGTGTATCTTACAAGTCACAATGTCAGAAGAACACATGGGTACATGGAAACTACAAAGCATACAAGATGCATGAGTGCTGAGAGGTAGGAATCTTCTGTCTATCTGAAAGATACTCCATGATGACCTGGTAACTGTATCTTCTTATACCTATATACTCTTTCTAACTAGGTGAGAGAAAGCAACTTGACTAGCCTTCCAGAATCAGACCAAAGAATTCATTTTAAAGGATAAAATTAAACACTGTGGGTGTGACTGACCTGAAGGAGCCATGAAAAAGATATGGAATAAATTGCAGTGGGACCTTTAAAGTGTCCTCAAACAACACAATGTCTTTTATATTCTGCAGCTTTTAGGAAACATGGCTTGCTGTCTGTATCCCTAGGATGTCTTATTCTGAAAATGTTCTACATGTAGACGCCTTCCCAAAGAACCACCACTATGAATCTCCTTTAGCAGGAACACTTCGCAGAAATAGCCCTGAACTTGTGCTCAAGAGGAAGGTTGCACATTACTGCTGATATCTGTTGTGGTAGATCACATTCTAAGTGAGATTTTAAAGGTAGCTGATTTCATCTGGCATTACAGCCCACGGCTGGCTCTCTCCTTTTCTTCACTGGACAAATCAACTAGATGAGAACTCCCCTCTCTGGAAGAGCAAGAGAAAAAGAGGCAATCTGCACAGTGATGACACCAGGTGGGACAGCACTGTGGACCACTCTGGCCTTACACCTACTTCTCCCATTCACTGGCTAAATGGGCTTGAATTTGTTTAATGGGCCTGAGAAGACCTACTCAAAACATCGCTATGAAAACTGAAGTCTTCGGAAAGTTCTCTGAACGCATGCTAATCTCTGATGAGTGGCTCGATGACCTCCATTTATGCCAATTCAACTACAAATATTTATTGAACACATAGTAGATGTGTATATTACACCAGTCCTACACCTATAAAGTCAACTTTCAAGTATAGCATCCAATAGAAACAATGACATCAAAAATAAAGATGCTGAGAGTGCGATTCAGGTGCTGATAGGGACGGCCATGTTGAAAACAGAATGAATAGGAAATTTCACCTGGAATATTCTTACTTGTAAGGCCATGTTAAAACCACAGTTTAACTTACTTATTTTGGGGAAAGAGAGTGGCCTGAATTCTCCCTTGTTCTACAGTCTCAAAGGGCTTCCAAAGTTAATTAATGCTATAAACAAAATGGAAGGGAAATAAATACTGTCTGCATCACAGAACAGTTATTTCCAAGTACTTCTGGACACGATTTCCAAACAAGCATTATAATTGCAAAGTAAGCAAAATCCAGCTTTGCTGAGCCTGGTGTGGTGCTCATTACAATTGCTGTTATCCACTCATTAAGACTGGTCCTGAAATTAGGAAAAACCCACACAGTGACTATGCTTAAGTGCAATGGGACATGAAACTCTGGGATATACAGCAGTTAAGACCATTGCCTCTTGAAATTGTTGCATGGACACAAGTCTACTCAAACTCACACGGGCCTGTAAGTGACCAGTCTGGTTATATAACATCTCCAAGCCTGATCTTCCTCCCCTAAATGTGGCTCTAGTAATGATTATCAGGCTACAAGTGCTTAACGTGGTATGAACAGTCCATACAACTTGGCTGTTACTACTTCTTATCATGATAGTCACTAATCTACCGATAAGGCCAATCTAGTAACTATAGCAGTTAAAGGCAGAACAATAGCTTGACAGAGGGAATAATGAGGAATCCTAGTACATCAGAAGAAATGATAAAAATTAGAAAGTACTGTCTATGTGCAGCCTCGCTCCAAGGTATTGCACTAGCAAACTCCAAGACCTCTCAGGTTTTTTCTTACAAATGTAAGAGTTCTAGAAGAGACCCATGCCAATGTCTTGTGTCAGCATCCTTCCTTTGAAGATACATTAATGAAACACCATGATTTCCATCTAGTTTGCCAAAAACCAGTTTTTACACTGACCATTTATTTGTGCAAAAAAGGCTGAGTGTGGGGACAGAGTCATAGTTTTCAAAGTTAGATTTTTTGATCCTGCTAAGAGCATTCATTACCAAGCTAAGAGATGGAGACACCAGCAGCTTTGTACAGCTGACTGTTATCCAACCAAGACTCAGGGGACATCATTGTCCCTTAAGAGTAAACTTTCAAAGTTGGAACTATTCTGTTAGGTTGTTCTGTTGTGTTTCTCCTTCAGCTAAACTCAAGACACCATAGTATTAACTTATCTGATGTCACCTATGAGGTTTCATACTGGATCATCCTGACTAGAGAAAGCAGGAAATGGCGGAAGAACAGACACAGTTACTAATAAGGAACAGTGGGGGTCAGGTGGACTGTGCATACTCTGGTGGAGTCACACTTACTATCACATAAGCTGGAAGCTCAGCATGTTCTCCAGGCACTGTGCAGAGTGAGCAGTTAGCTGATTTTGGTGTGAGGTGTCTGGAGGTGATCATGCTTAGGCTGTAAGCATCTAGGATGAGGAACCTCCAGTTGCTAGTTTTTGCACAGACTGATTAATCATTTCTAAACACTACTCTTGGGACCAGAAAAAGTTTTGCCAAATCCAAGCCTGACCCATTTGGGGAAAAGCTTTGCCAAAGCTAGGCCTTGGTCCACACCAACATTCACTCACAATTTTGTTGTCCAGGGCTTCCTTCATTTTCTAAACTTGTCAGCAACAACATTATGTAGCTTTAAATAAATCTGTTTGTATGATATCTATTCATTCAGCAGGTAGTAGAGTTTGATGTAGTTTCTCCCAAAGGGCTTGTGCTGGAAACATAGAACACCACATAAGGGTACTGAGAGGAAAGGAAAAGTTTATGAGAAGAAACTAGATGGAGAGTGATTGGGTTTGGAGGAGCTAGTGTATCTTAAGAAACTGGGTTAAATTATGTTGCAAATGGGCTTTGTCTGGTGGGAGTGAGTTGAGTCTTTGGGAAATAGATTTGTTCTTGTGAACTCTTATAAGCCTGTATGGTACTTTCTCTGCCTCTGTGGCATACGACCTTTCTTACATACATATAGCTCTTCTGCTATTCTGCCATGCTGAGAGAGCATGAGGCCACTCAGCAGATGCCAGGTGACTCTAGCACCCTGACTTTAGAGTCTGCAATACTGTGAGTGAAACAAATACTTTTCTGTATAAATCACCAGCTTTCTGTTGTCACAACAGGAAAGAGATCAATCAGCATATCTTCTAGTTTGGGCATTTACCGTTAACCATTCCATGTAAGAAACTCCCAAATTTGGTTTGAAATCGCAAGAGTCTGTAATTAGATATAGATTATTTTAATGTCATTTTATGTTTTGAAACTGAAAATATTTGAACATTTCTAAACTAAATGTCACCAAAAAAAAGATGGGACAGCTTTTCACTCTGCTTGATCTTGGCACAGCTCTCTTTGAAAAGCCCATTTGTGAGGAAAAGTCATTTTCTCCTCCAGGAGAATATTCTGTTTGTTCTTGTTCCACCGCCTTCTCCTGAGTAAACTTGTTCTTCCCCTTGAAGCAAGTTCAGCATTTGAAAAATGTCACTTCATGTCACTCTTTGGAAAATGATTTGGGCCTTGACAGTTTCTTGCTTGCAAGTGACAAATGGCCATTACTGGTGATGAAATAGAGGAAAGTTGAAAACAGTTTGTTGAAACACATTTGGAGCAGCCCCACTGTGGCAGACCACTGCAGACATGCCTTCTGGAAAACACCCTCCAAAAGGAAGCACTTATAGGGGCCTCTGCTAACCCCAGCTAATCAGTCATCCTGCCTAAACCCAGGGAGAAGCACTGCAAAGGAGCTGGAAACCTGATCTCCATGCTTCTCAGCAGGCAGCAAGGAACACCTAATAGGCTAATGGCCCATTCCTCCTGGTAAACTAAGCATGCCACACAGTCAAAATTAGACACTCACATTAGCCTGAAGAAAGCAGAGAAAACTTTAGACAGGACAGGATAAGACATGATTAACACAAACCTTAAAAAAAAAAAAAAAAACATGCTCATACCCTGGAGGCTGCTCATCTGTATCCCTGACATCAAAGTTAGCTCTACTGTGCTGCCCAGGTGAAGGGCAGGGACTGTTCTCCTGCTCTCATGATTCTGTAGGGCCAACTCTCTCCCCTGCCACTAGTGGTAAGGGTGAAAGTGGAGAGAGATCTTTCAGTTGCTGATTCCCATTACACAGCAAAGAGGCAGGGCTGGCTCTGCCCTTCTCATAACCTTGGGGCTGGCTCAATCAGAACTCCTACATCCAGGGTCATTTCTACTGTGCTGCTCAGGTGAGGTGCAGGGCCTGCTCTACTGAGTGCCACACCACGTGAGCAACAGGGCTAACTTTTTGGCTTTTATAGGCTCAGGGCCAGCTCTTCAACCTGACATAGGTGGCAAGAGGAGAATCTCTCCCTTGCCCATGTTACCACTTTACAGACAAGTGACAGGGCCAGATCACCAATGATGCCAAGGTGAGGGGTGGGGCCAGTTCTGCACAGCTCTCAGACATCAACATATCCCCAGACTGCAGACCAGACCAGGGACAAACATCCACATACCTGGTCTTTGGTGACAACAAACAGACTTCTGATGCTGCAGAACCATGAACCCAGGCATGGCCCCCAGTGGCTCCACAGACCAAGACCCCACCATGGTTTCAGGTAGCATCACCAGCTCCTTACATCAGCCTGTTCCTCACTACCCTTGAGTCTCTAGTTTTGTCTCTCTTCATTGTGCCACATCCTTCTGTGTCCCTTTCTCTTCCATTTCTCTACTACTTACTTGGTCTTCTTAGTGATGCCAGGGTCTTTGAGTGTCTGGGGTCATCTCAGAAGAGGTCCCAGAAGTGCCTATGCCCTGCTTGTGCATTATGGCATCAGGCCGGGGTCATCTGGGGCATGGGCCTGCACAACACCTAGCGGGTGGTCATAGCAGGGTATCTCCCAGTCTAGGTTTCATGGTGTCAATCTGGTGGTCATTGCAGACTTCCTCCTCACTCAGTCACCTAAGTGGCTTCTAGAGAGAGTAGTCTATCTCAAACTCACTCCCGCCCAGGACCTATGGTTCCAGATGGATTTCTTCTAGTCTTTAGCTTGCTCCCCATTCTGGGAGTTCATCCAGGTCTGCCTGACACCGGACTGGTGGTTATTTCAGGCTAGCTCTCTATCTAGGCCCCCAGACACCAGACTAATGGTCATCTCAGGCTCACTTTCTTCAGGAAGTGTTAGGCTGATAAACATTAAATGTTCATGGGTCAGAACACTGAACATAGACATAGCCTCTCTCCTCTCTACCACCTGATGACACATATAAGACATAGCAGCTACACTTGCAGCACATGTAGGGGCAGTTAATATGTCTATAATTTTTAAAGACATAAAATATCATTGCATATTTTAGTAGCATCCATCATGAATTTATGAAATACCCTTGGTTCATTGGGAGTTTTTGTGTAGGAAGGTTCTGTACATGCACACATATGTATATTCATATGTATTTTCTTTTTATTGGCTATTTTATTTATTTACATTTCAAATGTTGTCCCCCATCCCAGTCTCCCTTTGCAAACCCCTCATTCCAATCCTTCTCCCTTTTGTCTCTACTCCCACTCCCACCTTACCACTCTAGCATCCCCCTACACTGGGGCATCAAGCTTCCACAGGACCAAGGGCCTACCCTTTCATTGATGCCAGATAAGGCAATTCTCTGCTACATATGTAGCTGGAGCCATGGGCATATCCATGTATACTCTTTGGTTGGTGGTTTAGTCCCTGGGAGCTCTGGGTGGTCCAGTAGGTTGATATTGTTGTTCTTCCTATGATGTTGCAATCCCCTTCAGATCCTTCAATCCTTTTCTTAACTCTTCCTTTGGGGTCCCAGGGCTCAGTCCAATGGTTAACTGTATCTGCATTTGTATTAGTCAGGTGCTAGCAGAGCTTCTCAGGGGACAGCTATACCAGGCTCCTGTCAGCAAGCACTTCTTGGAGTCAGCAACCATGTCGGGTATGTACTTTCACCCTCGATCTAAATGGAAACCTCTGGGATGAGGGATTTCTGGATTAAAGTACATAACTAAAACCCTGGCACTTATCAACTGTATTCTGAGACTCTGCACTTTGTTGGCCAAAGAGCTTCTTTGTGTCACAGGATTCTTGCACAGGCCCATTACTCTAGAAAGCAACCCTGTCACGTGACAGTGTGTGACTCTCCTTGTTTCATGATAGTTCACAGGAACTTATCTACACTTCTATGATCCCAGTATGGATTCATGAAGTTAACATAGCATATTCCTATTTAAAGACTCTAGGAATGAGAGTCACATTCTGTGGTAAAATAGAAAACACAAATTTGTGTAGCAAGGAGTGAACTAAATATTCCTGACGCAAACAAGTATAAGTTCTCTCCAGTTTCTTTACCAGGGAGCTTAGTGCTATAAATTTTTCTCTTAGCACTGCTTTCATTGTGTCCCATAAGTTTGTGTATGATGTGTCAACATTTTTATTACATTTCAGGATGTCTTTAATTTCTTTCTTTATTTCTTCTCTGACCAAGATATCATTGAGTAGAGAGTTGTTCAGTTTCCACTTGTATGTGGGTTTTCTGTTGTTTTTGTTTTGTTTTGTTTTGTTTTGATTTTTGTTTTGTTTGAAGACCAGCCTAAGGCTATGATAATCTGATAGGATGCATGGAATTATTCCAATCTTCTTGTGTTGGTTGAGGGTTGTTTTGTGACCAATTATATGGTCAGTTTTGGAGAAGATACCATGAGGTACTGAAAAGATGTATTCTTTGTTTTAGGGTTAAATGTTCTGTAGATATCTGTTAAATACATTGGGTTCATAACCTATATTAGTCTCTGTTTAGTTTCTGTTACCATGACCTGTTCATTGGTGAGAGTGGGATGTTGAAGTCTCCCACTATTAATGTGTGGGGTTCAATGTATGTTTTGAGCTTTAGTAAACTTTCTTTTATGAATGTGGATACTCTTGCATTTGGGATATAGATGTTCAAAATTGAGACTTTCTCTTAATGGATTTTCCTTTTGATGAATATAAAGTGTCTTTCCTCATCACACTTGATAAACTTTTGGTTGAAAGTCTATTTTATTGAATATTAGGATGGCAACTCCAGCTTGTTTCCTGGGACCATTTGCTTAGAAGGTCTTTTCCCACACTTTTACTCTGAGATAGTGTATTTCTTTGTTATTGAGGTGTGTTTCTTGTATGCCGCAAATTGCTGGATCTTGTTTGTGTACCCAGTCTGTTAACTTATGTCTTTTTATGGGTGAGTTGAGTCCATTAATATTGAGAGATGTTAAAGACAGATGACTGTTGGTTCCTGATATGTTTGGTTTTGTAGGTGGCTTTATGTGCTTGTAGTTCTCGCCTTTTGGCCTGCTGTGAGATGCTTAATATCTTGTCTTCTTTGGTGTAGGTACCTTTCTTATGTTGGGGTTTTCCTTCTAGGACCCTCTGTAGGGCTGGATTTGTAGATAGAGACTGTTTGAATTTGGTTTTATCCTGGAATATTTTGTTTTCTTCATCTATGATGATTGAGAGTTTTGCTGGGTATAGTAGCCTGGACTGGCATCTGTGTTCTCTTAGAGTCTGCCTAACTTCTGACTATGTTCTTCTGACTTTCATAGTCTTTGTAGAGAAGTCTGGTCTTATTCAGATAGGTCTACATTTGGCCCTTTTCCCTTGCAGCTTTTAATATTCTTTCTTTGTTCTGTGCATTTAGTGTTTTAATTATTATGTGATGAGAGGATTTCCTGTTTTGGTCTCATTTATTTGGTGTTCTATAGACTTCTTGTACCTTTATGGCCATCTCTTTCTTTAGGGAAGTTTTTTTCTATAATTTTGTTTAAGACATTTTCAGGTCCTTTGAGCTGGGAATCTTCATCTCCTCTATTCCAATTATTCTTAGATTTGGTCTTTTCATTGTGTCTTGAATTTCCTGGATGCTTTGTGTTAGGAGGAATTTTTTTGAGATTATACTTATATATTTACAAATATTTACACCACAATAAAAGCCAGAGGCTATGAATTTGAGAATGCAAGGGAAAGTGGGTTATGTGGGAGAGATTGAAGAAACATAAGGGGGAAACTATGCAATTATATTTTAATTTCAAAAATCAAAAGAGTAGTTGATTTTCACAAGTGAAAAACCACAGAATAAGCATAAGGTACCTCAGGATCATACAATAAAAGCTCAACAAGAATTTTCTAAGTAACCAGGTACATGCAGGTTTACTCCATATAGCTCTAATAACCATACTCATAGGGTTAGGAGTATTTTATGTTTTGATTTTTTTTGACAGCTATATCAGTCTCTTCTGCAGTATCTCCTATACCTGAGATTCTTTCTTCTATCTCTTGTATTCTGTTGGTGATACTTATATCTGTAATTCTTGACCTCTTTCCTGGGTTTTCTATTTCCAGGTTTGCCTCCATTTGTGTTTTCTTTATTGTTTCTACTTCCACTTTTAGGTCTTGGACCACTTTATTCAATTCCTTTACCTGTTTGATTGTGTTCTCCTGCATTTCTTTAAGAGATTTATTTGTCTCTTTAAGGGTTTCTACCTATTTACCCGTGTTTTCCTGTATTTCTTTATTTCAGTGAGTTATTTATATACTCCTTAAAGGACTCTATTATCTTCATGAGATAGAATTTTAGGTCAGCTTTACCTTGAGAAAAGGAACATTGTAACTATTTAGTAAAGCCATAAACATTTTGAAACCATTCCACTCACCATTTGATTTGGTGAATCCAAGGGCATACATTCAGGAAGAAGCAGAAGCTCCTGCTTAACTTGTACCAGTTTCCCTTATAGATCCAGCTGATAAGCAGATGTGCCTCAGAGAGCAAACTGGCCTCATTAACATCCACATTGTAATCTCTCATTGTTATCGTATTACCTAGCCTTTTAAACAGAGTACTTTTCAAGCACATGTTCCCTAAGTACAACTATGAACCCTTGGCTTAGCTCCTGCCTATTAAGGGTATTTTGAATATATATCTAATCCTAGTCTTAAGACTTAACAATATGTTATAAACCATTGTACTCTGGCCACAATAAAGCTATTGTTGTATTAATCAGAGCACCTGTGATGACCTGCACGAGGCCCTCAATTAAGTGCAGCACACTGATGTTCTCTTATAAGAGGAAGAAATAGAAGGATCATTAGACCTCACACAAAGGTTCAACCATACTCTTCTCTTCTGTCTCTCTGAGTTGTATGTAATTATGCCTGGTATACATGATGATTTGGGGAGTTTCTGAAATGCACAAGGGATGGAAGCTCACTGATGAATGTCTTTGTAGCTATGGAGGAGTTATTATCTGTGCTAGAGTGCTGGTTTTTATTAATGCAGTTGTTTGGAGTCACCCATATTTCTCTAAGGAGCCTTTCACCATGCTCCAATAAATGAGCACAATAAACTTATGACATTAGACAAATTGAGTCATTCCTTTGTTGTGTCATTTGATAGGATCTTGGATAAGTAGATGTTTGCTGATGTTACCAATGAAAAATTAACACAATGTACATCCAACTCCTGAGTGAGCTTAACCTGTAGGTGCCAAACTGCATAAAGTAGGCTTGTCCAAGATAACTTCTTAAGCCTGACACTCCAAGAGGGAAGAAGAAGGCATGCAAGGAAACAACCCTAAAATCAGGTCAAGGGTCATACCATGCCTTTGAAAATTGAAAGAAACTATGAAGAAATTATTTTGGACAGGTCAAGGGCAAGAGGCATGGAAGACTTCTTAGAGGAAGTAGCACTGAGCCAAGACTTCAAGGAGAAGGGTTTTTTTTTTTTTTAGGTTTTTTTTTATTGGATATTTTATTTACATTTCAGATGCCAACCCCTTTCCCCATTTCCCCTCCCTAGAAAACCCCTATCCCGTGCCCCCTTTTCCATTTTGCTTTTATACAATTTTTTAATGTTAATCAAAGGCTTTATAAGTATGGTAATACTCAATCAGAAGTGTAACCTAATACCCAACCTAGCTATGTAAACTATCTTTGACTGGTGGAGACACGTGAACTTCTGCCTCCATGCCCCCTCTCTCTTTCTCTCTCTTTTTCTCTCTCATTACCTAGCTTCTCATCTACTTCATCTTCTCCTCAAGGAGAAGGGTTTTAAGAGCAAAGTGATGTGTAGCAGCAATGTACCCACAAGGCAATCATATGAATAAGTGTGTGCAAATAAAAAACAGACTCTCTCTCCCTCTTTCTCTCTCTTTCTCTCCCTCTCTCTCTCTCTCTCTCTCTCTCTCTCTGTGTGTGTGTGTGTGTGTGTGTGTGTGTGTGTGATATTTAGTGTAGGCTCAGTGCTGCATATCTATGATCTCAGTACTTGGGAGGCCAAGGCAACAGGATCAAAGATTAAGGCGAGCCTGGGTCACGCACACATACAACAACAGTATTTCTGGTTTTCAGTCATAACAACTACAAAGGTTAAAAAATAACGCTTACAAATCCCATCGAGGTTAATAATAAAAAAATCATAGAATAGTTTGCACAGTGCTCAGCACAAAGTAAGTCTGCATTAAAGCTTAACTGTGGGTATTACTATTCTCAGTAGTTCTGTGTCCTTTGGTCAAGATCACCTTTGAGCAGAGATAAAGCTATTTGTGTCCTGAAATTAATTTATAATAACATGTGATTTACTAAAATATATAGTTACAATTTTCTTTCATTTCTAGTTCAGAAGAGAAGCTGAAGCTCACAAAGCAATTCCTGTAATTAAAAAGGGAATCTGAAATTCAATTCACAAAAAATATGTTGTGGCTGTTAAGCTGGATCCAGCTCTTGAGTCATATAACTTAGTGGGATTTTCAAATCATACTTTGTTTTCAAACACTCAGAATCTAGTAGTTCTTGGCAAGGACTGGGGGTTGAGTCATCACCCACAACGAGATTCCTGCATTATTCACATGGGTCATCATTTATAAAAGAAATGAACAGACGTACTCTGGGAGCCCAGGCATCTGATAGCAGGAACATTTGCTATGCTACACCACATCATCAGCTTCTGTTTTAAAACAGTAATCGTCACTTCATAGCTAAAGATATACCAGGAATTCAGTGGAGACCTGCTGTGGTTAATAAGCTGAGTAGTTTTTATAAATAACTATTTATAAGTAACCAGTGTTTATAAGTAACTCTTCTTAAGGACCTACGTCATCTGCCCAGATAGCTTTTGTCTTAAGCTGGATTTCCTCAAAATCAAGGAGCCTAAAAAATAATTTGGATCAAATGCTTTGCTTTAGTTGCCAAAAAGAAACAAAAAGGAAAACCATAAGTGAGATGATTAGAGAAACCTTGATTTGAATGAGCCACTGCCAGAAAGTGAGACTCAATCATGGTGGAGACTGGGAAGAGTGTAGATTGAGCCCCAGTTTCATGTAGGGCACCTGAGCAGAATGAATTAACAGTTGTGTTTCACAGGGGAGGACTTTGAGAAAAGACATACTTGCCCAGCTTCTAAGGCAAGAACACCTTGAAGCTAAAGAAAGCCTTGTGATAATTACTAAATTCGTAGCCAAAGCCCAGACATCTTCTCAGATTATCGAGGAAAGAGAAAACACAAGCAACTAACATTATCCTTACCAGCATCATGGAGGAAATATTTTCCTTCTACCCTAAATCATGTGGAAAGATTACTGACTACTATTTGCATTCTCCAGAGAGTATATACATATGGTATATTAAAAAATATTTTCAGAAAAGTTTTACTGAAGAGGGAAAACCCACTCTGAATGTGGATGACCTCGTCTCAAAGTCTGAAGTCCAAGACTAAATAAAAAGGAATATGACCTTAGCACCAGCCTTCTCTGCTTTCTGACATTATATATAGTGACACACTATCTTCCACTCTTGTAGCCGTCCATTTCCAGTATCCCTGGAACTGTAAGCCAAAATCAAGCCTTTCTCCCTTTAGTTACTTCTGTCAGGTACTTGATTACAGGGGTAAGAAAAGCAACTAATACACTACTAGAAGTACAAACAAAATTAAATGAATGTGTTAAAAGTCATGGACACAGTAATACAATTATAGTTATAGGATAAATACTGCTATTGTATATTTTAAAGATGAAGGAGGTCACACAAGACCAGAAAAAAGAATTAAAATAAAAATGATAATGTGTTTCAGTAGGCACTTCTCTAGCTCCTTGAAACTTGGAAATTCCCAGTTATATGTGTGGAGTTGGGGAAGGTAATCTGGACTGTGAACTTGCTCTTCCTGTGGTTTGTTCTGGCATTGCACAGGGACCTAATGTCCATCAGAGAAAGGCTCTGTTCCCTTCATACCCTCCCTTCATTGCAAACCAGTGCCCTCTACTGACCACACTTAACCTTACAGCCTCAGCGATGGCAAAGTCCCAGATTGAAGTCATTCAAGTTCTAGCTATGGGTGTCCTCAGTGTACATTAGGGGTAGGGGAAGCAAATAAGCTGTTGCCACCACACACTCCCCTGCAGGTAATAGATTCGCTAGGGTGTATCAACAGTGAACCTACCTGTGTGTGTTTCAGAGGTTGACTCCTCCTGTGATAGTCTCTTTTAGTAGGACCTACTTCCAGCTACTGGGTGGAGTTATGCCCTTGTTACCTGAGCTGAGCCTCCTGCAGACTGCTCCTTCAGCTTACCATTGCCAGCCCTCCCACTCCCCACAATGACCTCCTAGAATTCTCTCCTACCTTGAGACTGTGGCTGTTTACATTAAGGCTTCCTGATTCATACTTGTTGCCTGTTCTCAGGTCTCCAGGGCAGCTCAATTTTTAATATAGTACTTACTATAATAGTTTAAATATAATATTTATAAAATACTGCTTATTCTTTGAGAATACCATGTATGTATTTTGTGAATGTACTTACATATTTTATGTAAAAATATTCTGATCATGTTCACTTACAGTTATGATTCCCCCAATACTTTTTCTCCCAACTTCATATCCTATGTGTTCTCTTAGAAGATGGTACCTGGCCACTGTCCTGAGTGACATCGTGAAAAAATGGAATTTCTCTCTACTACTGATCACCTCACAGAATCATAGTCTCACTAATCCCACTTCTAGATTTAGAGCTTGGGAGGGCTCAGGGCATGTCCTGGCATAGCTGTGGAAAGGGGCCTCTGCTTTGCCTCCTTTCCTGCACAGTTGCACTGTCCCCAGCTTGGCTCACTCCCTTGTGGGGCATGGCCAGTCTGCTACTTGGCACGTTCAGGCTGTTTTCTTACTGCTTTTGTGAGTTCCTGAAGGTCTTCCTTTCTCTTAGAATACTCTGTTCTTTCTCATTGTGACTCTATACCAGGTCACCTGATGCTTCCATGTTTTCTAAGTCCCTATTTTATTCAGAAATATCTTGGAATGCTGCACATACATTTCAATAATGAAAATTAGTTAACCTGTAGAAAAAAATTCCAAAAAACAGCAGAAGCTCACTGGACAGCTACAGGAGGATGAGCGTGGAAGGAGGTATTCTCATTCTGAGATTCTTTTAAATGTTAAAATGAAAAGAAAGCAGACAGAAATTCAGAACTAGAAGTCAAGAAGGGCCCATGTGCCAGGGTAGCATCCAAAGCTGAACCTAAGAGGAAAACACCCACAAAGAAAAGGAGGTCTGTACCTGTAGGTCATCACTGACAACTACGAGGCTGATGAAAAGCTACCACTTTTCCACTTGAAATCCACGCTAAACCATTAGAACCTGATTTTAGAGTAAGCGCAGTGTACATTAAAGTCCAACAAAAAAAATATGTTGCCAGTGATTCTTCCTATCCAGAGAACCTTTCCATATGAGTTAAATTGCTATATTTTGTGTAATGCTATGATATTATACCATAGCCTGCTCTTATACACTTAAGGTTAGATTGTGAATATTTCAAAAGTAAACTCTATATGAATGCTCTGCTATTTTTTGTTTACTTCCTTGTGTTATCAGAAATTTCCAGCATTTCTAATTTTTTACTATTTGGCAAAACAGTGCAATATTTTACACAAAAATATGTTAATCTATGAATTGCTGTTTTTAGAAAAAACACTGCTTTAAAAGTAGATCCATGAGGTTAACTGATGTGTCGTTTTTAATGGACTTGGAGATAATGAGATAACAGTCTCAAGGCCCATATTACTAATCTGTATTCTCCAAAGAACACCTTCCTCATTGGACCTATGTAAGCTTGAAAAATAAAAATGGTATTTCGCTGCTTTTTCTTTCTTTCATTTTAAAAAGTTAAACAGCCTCATTTTTTCATTGACTTGAAAATTGCCCACCCTATAAATTATTTTATTTATTCAAATTCTTGCTCATATCCTGGGCCCATTTTCTAGCAGGTATGAATCTTTACTGATTTGTAAAGATCCCTTTTACTTTAAGTACAAAAATGTTCATTCCTGGTTTGGTTTCTTGAGTCCTTTAAAAAAAATCATCTTACAGCCTCTCCCAAACTCTAACCCTCACCCCAACTCTAACACTAATCCTAACCCCAAACGCCAGCCCCAAACCTAATCCTAACCCTAACCCAACCCCAACCCTAACCTTAACCCAAACTCTTAGTTGCATCTTACTGTGACTCAGACTCTAGGGTAGACACCAGGTTATTCATTCAATCCAATATTTGGGCTGAGTTTAGAACCTCTGATTCTATTCTGAAGAGACTGGACAGTCTGTGCCAGGAGTTACAGGACTGTGTTTTTCAGGTAATTCTTCATGCACCTGCACAGACATTTTCTAGGAGCTTTATTTAGGAAAGTAGAGTCATTGGAAGGAGTACCAACCAGCATACAGTGATTGGGCATGTGTTGAGAATTTGCACATTTGGCAAGTTCTTCCAACAATATTTTATTCAATAAAACTAGGAAACCCTCTGCAGCAGATAGACAGTAGTAAAATTAGCTCTCAGGACTTCAAGACTATTAGTATTGGATTCAGTCTCAGCTGCAGCAACACGGGTGACACTGCCAGCTGTGCGTTAAATTGGAGGATCTTCTGAGTTCTGGGACTGAAGCATACCACAAATGGTAAATGGTCCAAGGAGCATTGTGGTGATCTTTACCATTGCCTAGCAAAGTGCAAACCCTGTCTCCAGAAACAGATGCTGACAAGCAAACCAGGCCACACCAGAAAGAAATAAATAATTTTAAATACAGTAAAACAAGATGTAGGGTCGGTTATGATGCTAAGGGCCTGTTCCCCAATTGGTTCTTGATCTGTCAGTAAAGAAACCATGGGCAGAAGGGATAGGTGGGACTTCCAGGTTCCTGGAGGCAAGCAGACAGACTCAAGAAAACAAGATCTGGGAGTAGGATGGGAGGCGAAATCAGAGGAAGCATTTTCCCTGCTGGACCTGGTGTGAATTATTACAGCTCAACTCTAAAACTAGTATGAAAAACATCAAAACCCTTCCAGGGACTGGAGAGATGGCTCAGCGATTAAGAGGACTCGCTGTTTCAAGGTCTTTACTGGAGCAGAATTTCTATCCCCTGGCACTCAACATTTAGAGGCTCACAAATGCCTGCAATCCAGGCCCATAAGATCTGACTTGCCCTTCTGACTTCTGAATTTCTGAGGCATTTGAAGACCACATGATGAGTAAATACCAGGTTTCCTTCTACACCTCTTTCTCTCTCTCTTCCCCTCTCCTTTCTCCTCTCTCCTCTCTCCTCACCCCTCTACACACAGACACTAAGAAAGAAGTCTTCAAATGTGTCTTTCTTATCCTCTTCTGTCCAGAATATTTTCTTTAGACACCGTAGAGTAAAAGAAATAAGACTAACCAAACCCTCTAAGAAGACAGATTAGCAAGCTCACAGTCCATTGTGGTTTTTTATTGAGTATAAAGCAAGAGGAAATGAGGTTAGGTAGCACACGTATTTCCAGAGGGCAAACCATGTGCATGGAGTCCTGTGGACCAGAGGCACTTTGATCCCAAGTACTTAGTAATTTGTAGCAACCTGGCTGTGGGTTTTGCCTAACTCATTTATTACATCAAATGACAGTGAACCCAGCACTCTTGATGTATTTATCTACCAACTTGCTCTAACCCAAATAACCCAGAGAGAAAACAAGCAGCATGAAACCTATCTATCATTCTGATTTAAACACTTGCTATCACATCATGAAAATGTGCCCTTTTTGCAATCTGTATACAAGATCAATGATAAAAATCATGCCTCCAGAACAAACATAATGAGGTTCAGTATCAACTTTCAAAGACAACAGGGCATGCAATTTTATAGCAAAAAAATCTAAAAACTATCCAATAACTAGCTTAATTTAAAACATGATCCCATTGTGACTATGTTAAGATCTGGGAGGATTAATACTTACTGATAAGCATACAGAGGAAGGCTTTGGGAGTTTTCATTACCATATTGCCTATTACTGCTTCTATGTTTTAAAAAAAAATTCTCCTTATTGCAAGCAGTGTACAGTCAATTTGTACATATTGGATTTAATTTTCTATTAAGCAAATAAAAATGCTTAAATGCAATTTATAGATCTCCTTCGTCTCTCAAATGTTGTATGGCACTTTCATTTATAGTGCCATATGAATGACCTCATGCTGAAAACATTTCATTTTGCATTTCCAAAATGCAAGCAGAACTCATTAAGTGAAGAAAATGTAAGCCATAATTTATATAGAAAAGAAAATACTCCAATCATAACCCAGTGGTTTTATAGAACCAATATGCTCCTGGTTCAGTCACCATGTGAGTGCGAAATGAAGTCGAATTTTCTGTTTCATACTCAAACTATTATACTCAAATCCTCTCCTAACAACGATCAAGAGCTGTTCATGCTCCCTCCCTCAAATGATCTTTAGCTTTTTGACTTTTTCAGGTTGCCTGTCACTTCTGCACTCAAGACCGCCCTGATCTCTGACATCCTGTGAACTGCCAGCTATCAGCAAGCTACATGGCATGAGTGTCCTCTGCCACTCACTACTGCTGAAACCAACCTGGGCTCTTTGAGGGGACATGAGACCAAAGTCTCTTTTGAACACGCTAAAATAATCAACAATTAGTTATTATTCAAAGCTGTATATTCTGTCTCAGTATCATAAGGGAAATGCTAACAAGCAATCTCAGGGTCTTTTTGTTCGCAGGATGCAGCAAGGAGGTACATGCAGGGGCCACTTTCTTTCCTTGAAAGCCCATCTTTCAAGGTGAGAGCATTGGAACACACAGAGACGAATATGAACGTGAATCTTGATTAGGAGATTGTGGTTTGAAAAGTGAGCTATTTGCCATGGTGAGCACACTGCTGGCACTGATAAATTGGTTGGTAGGAATGCCCTGAAGGAAGCAATCAGGTTATTTATTGGTGTGTGGTCTTATCTTTCTCACCCACACAAAGCTTTTACTGGGACAAATGACTCAATGGTGTGAGTAGAGCTGGATTAGGACAGAGAACACAGCTTGACATCAGGGTTTCAGAGGCCTCTAACAGCCATGTAACAGGCTGTTCCTACCTGCCATGGCTGACTCCCTTGGCATTCTCATCAAAACCATCAGAGCCCAGAGTCCTAAACTTAACTCGGACTTGCAATAAGAATCCAGCAAAGGGGAGTTTGTGTGTGTGTGTGTGTGTGTGTGTGTGTGTGTGTGTGTGTGTGTGT
>JANHMN010000001.1:161194276-161232397 GCA_030674055.1 Rhabdomys pumilio
GAAGAAGAAGAAGAAGAAGAAGAAGAAGAAGAAGAAGAAGAAGAAGAGAAGGAGGAGGAGGAGGAGGAGGAGGAGGAGGAGGAGGAGGAGGAGGAAGATGCCATGGGATAGGTGGATCATGGGGTAGGTGGCACACAACCATGATGACTATTGATTTGGAGTAGGAGCAAGCCAGGCAAAAAAATAACAGGTTATATCTTGGGATATTGACAGGGAGGTAAACAAAATAGCATAGAGGTTGATATCTTCCCAGCTCTAGTGCTTTAAGGATTATTATAAATATTAAGGTTTTGTGTCTTTTATTTGAGAACTAAATGATCTAAGATGAGATCCCCAAATAGAATCTCTCAAATGATTACTATAACAGGAAGGTGTCCTCCACTCTACTCCAACATTAAAACTGATATGTAGATGCATATCAAAGTTGCATAAGTCACTGCTTGATGCCAGAAGTGATCTAGAGGCTCCAACATGAGCTAGAAAGAATAATGTCCGCAGAATAGGTTGGACAAAGAATAGCAGGGAAGTCTCTTTGCCATGTAGCATAATACAGTTCTCCAGGGTCAGTATTGCTTTGGAAACTCTGAGTCTAGGTTCAGAACTGTATTTCATTATGATTGTCTTGGTGCTAAGTACTCCGATGGCTTAGGTGGTATCCTTGGTCACTCCCTCAGTGACGGGTACCTCTCTCTCTAGACTGTGCTACTTGGGGAGAAAGAATGATGACTGCAGCTCTTTCTATCTTCCTTCCTTCTCCAATGCCCCTTTTATACTGCTCTACTAAACACAAGTGCTGTGGACTCTCAAAAGGTTTCCTCAGCTCTTCTGCTAATAGTTTGGTACTCAGACAACTGCTCAATTTGCTGTGTCTGTAGAGAAAGCTCTAAAAGGCTCTTACTCAGCTGCCATCTTGCTCTGTTATTTGAAAAGAACCACGTAAGAAAGGATTGCATCCTTAAACTTAAACATTCACATCTAAATAAATATAAGATGCTCCCAAATGGTACCTTGTTACTAAACCTTGTAATAGCACTATCCGAGTGTAGAAAATAAATTTGTGGGCCACAAAAGTCCTAAAGCCTCTGAATATACCATTTTATTAGGGAAATGTTTAAAATTATAAGATCAAGAGAAATCTAGAGAGTTTACAATTCATTTCACAAGTCTCCTCATAGGAAAGGAATGTCAAAACAATATTAGGGAATTTTAAAGTATACATGGATAGTGTAAGCATTATCACCTTTTCTTAATCTGTGGTTCCCTTCAGGGATGAGCCTGTGCCCTGTACTAAAACACAGTTCAGTTGTTAGGAAGCATTTGATGATTGGCTGAGTGAGTAAATTAACAACATTTAATTAACCATCTTAAAGCTCAGCACTTTCAATCTCGCTTATAGATCCTGGAAACTAAAGTCAGAAAGAGCCATGTCAAGAGAAAGAGTACTTTATTTTGAGTGCTTTGCTGATGCGTTAAATTGGTGAATACCTAAGCTCCACAGAAGTTTAATAAACCAAAAACCAAAACAAAACAAAAAAGTCAAGAAAAGGTAGAGCTCACTGATCTTTAAGTAGAAGGTAGATCCAGGCACAGGGTTAAGAGATGGAGGAGAGTTAAACCATGCACTTCCTTCAAGGTAGGGGCTTTTACCTAGTTTGCTTTCTGTTGTTATGGTAGACGAAACTTCCAAAAGCAAATTGGAGGGAAAAAATTGGTTTACTTCTGTTTGAAGATTAAAGTTCATAATTAAATGAAGCTAAGGCAGGAACGCAAGGCAAAACTTGGATCAGAAACCAAAGCAGAGACCATGGATTAACATTTGTAACTGGCTTTCTTCTTCTAGTTTACTAATCTAGATTGTTTTAACAGGCCAGGCTTAACTTCTGATAAATATACTGCCCATACTAGAATGCGCCCTCTTACACAAATTAGCAATCTATAAAATACCCCAGAAACATAGTCACAGGCCAATCTAATGTAGGCAATTCCTTTAACTGATGTTCCTTCTTCTTAGTTCTGTCTAGGTTGTGTCAAGTTGACATTAAAAACTAGCCAGCTCTGTCCCTTGTCAAATATATATATATATTATCAAATCCTAACCTTTCCTTTCCTGTTTATCTAAAACATCCCATGTTAATATCAACATATAAAATACAGTTCAATTTTGAAAAGCCCTATTCTCATTAAAATTTGCAACGTTTTAAAACTTCAATTATCTCTTTAAAGTCCACAGTCTCTGAATTGCAGATTCCTATAAAAACCAAATCAAGTATGTATGTCCTTATTCCAATAGGAAAGAACCAAAAAAAAAAAAAAAAAAAAAAAAAAAAAAATTAAAGCAATCGCATTTTAAAAAATCAAAGTCCTGACTTCTCATGACATAGTCCTCTGGGTAACAAAGGGTTTGGGAAATTCATCTTCTTTATTTCTGCCAACCAAAGCACACACAGCTTATCTAATAGCTTGAGGTTGGCACCATGCCATACCTGCCACTGAACTTTCTGCATGTCCCATGGTCTTGGCATTCTCCAAAATTCTGGAGTCTCTACTGAAACTTAGACTACACCTCATCAATGGCCTCTCTGGCCTCTCTTCAGTGTTTCCAACGATGCTACAGACAGCCAGGTCTTAGCTGCTCTCCATGACACCCTTCCCCCTAAATCGTACATCTCTTATGTCTTAAAAGTCAGCACCATATAGGAGATACTTACACATTGTCAACTTGGCTGTGAGCTTGATATCCAGTTCTGGCTTCCCTAAACTATAGCTTCTACATGCCAAACCTAAGGAAATACATTCCAAAAGATTTTACCTCAATAATGCTATTTATTTATTTATTATTTATCTATTTATTTGTTTGTTCATTTATTAAGATGACTTTTTACTCCTGGATATCTAGTATCAAATGTCTCTGTAAGGTGATAGTTTCACTTCCACAAATTCTTAATTCAAATACACATATAAACAATCATTATAGAGTCTTGGAGAAATTCTCAAATTTCTCTCTAAAACTTCATGAGCTAAACCATCAACATCTGCATTTTTCTCAGAATTCTTATTCTTTAGCTTTTCCAATTCAAATTTGAGAACACTTCTACATTCCCCTTTTTAAAAAAAATGGCCAGATCTATTATTGGTACCAGTTTTTGTCTTAGGTTACTTTATGACAAAAAGCAAAAAGCAACTTGAAAAAAAAAATGGGTTACAACTTACAGGTTATTGTCCATTATCAAAGAAAAAATCAACTCAAAACAGGAACCTAGAATCTAGAGCACATACGATGGAAACACACTGATGACTGACTTGCTCCCTCTGGATTAGTCAGTCAGCTTTTATATATATATAAAGCCCAGGTCCACAGTGGATTGTGTCTTCTTCTTTTATACCAATATTCAAGAAAATGTCCAACCAACATGCAAGAGAGGCCAATTTGGAAGAGCCAATTCTTCAGTTCTCTCTTCCCAGGAGTGTCTGAGTTGGGTTAAGTTGATAAAAAAGGCAAAAGCTAGCCAGATCAACGTTCTAGCCAACAAAAGTACATAGATATGAAGTTTTCAGGTGCTGTTTACGTATCTCATGTAGGAGTAATCTATAAAAGCAGCATGCTCACTAATTCAGACATCAGTGGAAGTAAAGTATTGTGATTATTGTTCATCCAAATATATGCATATTTCAGCTAACATTTAGAACCAGGTCCCAGCAATTGGATTCCAATCAATTCTTGTTGGATTATCACAAAACAAGGAAGCAAATAATTCCAAAATGATTCCTTCCTAACAGGAAAGCCTGTGGAAACAAAGGAGGCATTGGTAGAAATGCCAGTCCTCACCTCTGAGTCTTAATCTCAAGATACATTTATATCCTTTGCCTCTTCCTTTTCTCCTTCACATCTTGTCAGCTCCCAGCCTCCAACCTTAACAGAGTAGCAACATCTTGAGTCCTGCCTTTCTTCAGAAGGTCCTGTCTTCCAGCCCTTCCCTCCACACTGGCAGTCTGAGTTCAGTGTGCTAGTGAAGGGATCCAGGTGTTAATAAAATGGCTGAGTGATTCTAATGTTCAGCAGAACAGAAATCCCATTCCCTGGCCCCATTAGTTTCCCTGAGTTTATGTAAATGCTGAACCAAAACTTCTACAATAATGGCCCACCTGAGAGCAAGACAGAAGCCTGACTTAAGAGCCAGCTTTTCCCCTTAAGAATAATAACTACTAAGTCTGGGAAGAAATAGCAAACACAGAACAAGGAAGGAAGGAGGGAGAAGTCACTGTTGCAGAAGTCAATACAGGGGTGAAGGTCTTCCACCTGTCTGACGATCAGAAGAGCCCTGTCTTCTGATCATCTCCTAGGTTCATCTGGCCAATGGCAGCAGACAGCCACAGGGATGTGGACCCTCTGCTATTGGGATGCAGAAAAGTGGAAAGCCCCAAATTAACTGAGCTAGAACTTGGGTGAGATGATGGTGGTTCTCCTTTGAGCTGATTTATCTTTGATTAAATCAAATTCTCCTACTCCCATTGTGGTCCTAACCATGAAGGGTGCACCCTCAGTATTACTGCAGAAACTTAACATCCACAATTCCTCAATTCCCCATCTTGTGACAGAATCCATCTGTTACAAAGACAAGTCAGATACACTGGATGATGCAGTTTTATAGGGTAGCTACTCGTGTCAATGACAAATTCTAGATAACTATGAGATAATTATAGCTTCATGTATTCCAGGGGTATTTTAGCAGCATAATTCTTCAAATCTAATACATCTCTCCAAATGTATGTGTGCTGGGTAGTAACTTGTTCACATGGTGAGAGGCTCTATTCTATTGTTACAAATAGAAAAATAAGGCTGTAGCTCATCCAAAGAATTATAATCCATTTCCAAAAATATCACTAAGCACCCATACAATAATCTCCACACAACATAAACATCCAAGGTCACAATCACCGAATTACTCAATGCTTGGTAGACCTATTAATGCTTATGTTTGACAGGATTCAGTGATACTAAGAAGCATTAGATATAAAATATATTTTTTAGTCTACTACAAACATAAATCTGCTATGCAAAAATAAGCAAAATTATTAAAGATACTGAAGAATTCCAAAGGTGCTGTCTCCATTGGATTGGTTGGGGTCTGGGGCAGGGGAGGAGACACTGAAATGGAAATATGGTGAAGACAACAATAGCAGTAGAGACCCACAGTTTAACTGCAGGCCAGCTCCCACAATGGTCGCATGTTAGACTCACTCCAGTGGGGAAAATAGAAGACAAGATTACTTTCACCTCCCATCTGCTAGTCATTGATTAAGGGCTGTGCCTGGGGTAATAACTGAGGTCCTATGCCCTTCTGATGATCATTTCTGTGAGGTCAGGCAAAGCAGTTTGGTGTTTGGTAGTTGGACACACAATCAAGAGGCTGACTATCGGTGGCTATTGCTGGCTCAGAGAATGAGTAATGATGCACACTGGCCCTTCTTACCTCTTCTTTATCCCCCAGTGTAGACGTATGGCCTCAGGACACAAGACAACTGGGGCTAGGGAGACCAGGAAAGCTTCTGATGTCTCCTTTTCTATTTTATCACATTAAAGGGAGTGTTTGCTCTCAGCTATCATTTTTTGCTGAAAGATAAAATCCCAGTTACTTTAGTTTTGACTCATAATTTGTGTTAGTGGTGCCACCTTTGTTTGGAGCAGTACAGGTTATATCTTATCTTTCTAATCTTGTTGGCCACAACTGTTCAAACATTTCAGAGATTCAAGCAAGAGTTTTGTACACAAGAGGAAGGCTTGCTCATTCTGCAACAGTGCTTTGGCCCCAGCACCAGGCTAACTGCTTCAGATTGAGGAGCCTATTCAGCTACTGTATCTAGAAATGGATGTTAGTGACTGGACATCTCACACCATCACCCCAAGGCTCTTTCCATGGTTTCACTTAGAAAAATTATTCCAGGTATGACTAATGCATATTTATCTTCAGAAACAGCTCCTTTTGTGGAACAATTCCTTCCCACCTTCAAGACCAAGTTAGATGGATCTGAGTTCTGTGACCACAATCATGTGGCTTTTCCTACTGCCTTCTGTCTTGTAGGCTTATTATACATTCATTCCTTCAGATGTTAACCATGTGTTCTTATTGTGTCCTCCATGCTTGTTACACGGAAGTTGATTCATAAGAAACTATTGGGAAAATATTTGATTAAAAAAAATCTATGTCTGAATGATATGATTTCAAAATATTATACAGAATCCATTTCTTCAGGAAAATAAAACCATACAAAGTCATTCACATACTAAAACACTTTTAGTTTCTTTTTAGCATAGGAAGACACTGGGAACACATCTTGATATATATTAAGCAGTAACCTTTTTGAAAAGCATTAGCTATTTGTAGAGCTATCAGAAAAGAACTAAGTCTTTGCACTTTCAGGGTTCAAATAGTCCAATAAGAGTTAATTATGCCAATATAATAGTGAATGAAACCAGTATTGTCTGATAAGCATCTATTCACTGTCAGGGTCACAGGTTTTATTATATTTAGCCAAAGATTATCCACAAGTAAGAGTTTATTTGATTTGAGAATAGATAATTCTCCATGATTCAGAACAGCTTGTGAAGGTAGCATTAGATGGAATCCAAAGGTTATTTTTAAGATGCTCTCTGTATCCTCAACTTCCTGATGTGCTTGTAAACAGATACACTCTGCTGTATACCATCAATAGCATGTGGAATGCATGTACCATACCAGTCCACTCAACTAAAAGACATCGATTCATGCCCTGAAATCACTAGATTGAAACTGTTTCCATTTTAAAATAAGAGGTTTATGGGAGAGTTCATAAACCAGTCAAGAAAAGGCAAATTTTGGTCATCAAATGTATCACAGGCATATGGTTCCCATGGCAATGAATCTTCCTCTCCAATCAAACGCAACCTTCGAATGGGTATTATTTTAATTACATATACCCTCTTAACATATTTTTTCTAAAAGGAAAACCCTCTGCTGCTTTCAGCTGAGCTTCTCTGGACAAGCCTCCAAAAGGAAGCCAGCGTTGGTGGCTGAAGCTCCAGGTGAAAGTTCAACAGCATCACCGCATACTTCCACATGTCATATGGGCTGAGATCCCATTGGCCAGATCAAGTCCTCTGCCCTTGTGCAAAGTCAGTTCCCAGAAATGTACACCAAGCCCTGATGCAGGTGGAAAGAAGAAAATGAATAATGGTTAAACAATTGCCTAGCCAGTTTCAATAACCTAAATAAAATCTTTTTATTTAATCAGGGTAAGTGTATGTTTATTAAGGAAACCTGAGGAAAAAATCTAAAGAGTGGGAATCACTCTAAGAGAAAAATTTCATTAATCTAAATAAAGTCTTTTAATGTGGTGTTTGACAACATGGTGCATTTGACACACTGGTAGTTCTGATCAGATCAGGATAGAAAACTAGGATGAGGCCTGGAGTCTCTGCTAACGATTGTCAGAATAGAAGTAATGAGAGCAATACTTAAAACAGATTCTTCTGTGTCATGAGAATAGTAATTACTGAGTTTCTTTCCATACCCAAACCTCTCTATCTTCTTCAATATCTTATCCAACAAACAGCAGCTCAGCCACAACTGGCCCAAACATTAGAGGCCAGTAATAAATAAAAGATGCTCTAACTACTGACAAGTGTCTGAGTTGCTTCTAACTCAGTGGACACCAATTAATACACCATTTGGGAGTTATTATTGGAAACTCCATAGAGGTTGATTTTCCTAAAAGCAAAATCTTCGAAACTTATCGTTTTTCCAGTGTGTTGTTTCCTTGTTTGTTTTTGTCATTTTCTATCTCCCTCAAAGCATAACCATCTTTCAAAAGCTGTTGATCCCAGAGTTGTTTTTTTGTGTCCCCAAATAAAGTGATCCTCCCTGAGGTCATCTGGACTTGTGAAGAGTCTACATCAGTGTACTTTGGTCCACATAAGGGAGCAAATTCTCACTCATTCCTAGGTGGCCACTTAAGAGATGGGTAAAAGGGACCAGAGCCAAGCTATCCTGCAGCCACTTTAAAATTATCATGATCAAACTATGAAAAGTCTTGTCTAAAACTTCAACAAAATAAAAGTGGAAAAGTAAACAAATAATACTTTGGAGGTATTTTCTATAATTTGAGGTGTTTTTATCACTCCCATACTTAATAAGAAAGAATGGTTTATAACCCACACATCAAAACAAAATCTCCATGAATAAATAATATGATCTAGGAGAGGATGAGAAAATGGGGCCTGTAAGGGAAATGTCTTTATTACCGCATTAGTATGAGCTGCTAGTCCAGAATACTGCCTAGTCCCAATATATTATATAGTGAATGACTAAATATAAAAGCAAAATAACCATTTTTTAAAATGTGAATTATTTGATAGTGGGTATTTTTACTTAAGGAAGAAGAGTATTGCCATTTTTATTAGGCCTAAACATAAAGTCATCATTCTCCATTTTCAATTCAGAAGCCATTTGTTGTCAGAATAGTCTGCATAAGCCTTCCAGGTCTGAGTGAGCACATCCCTGTTCACACTTCAGGCTCTTGCATAATGAGATTGTAACTGCTTGCTTCTGCACAGCTAGGCTAAGAACTTTCCAAGTCAGTTTGCTTTCTCTCTCTTATGTCAATATAGATGGTTCACATTAATACACACTTGGAGTCTTAAGGGTTGGAAGAATAAATGCTGGAAGTCAACACTACAGAATATGAATACAAGCAACTGAAACTGATGGGAGGGCAGGTGAGACAAAACTGACCAAAAGTTTTCCAAATATTTCCTGACACATAGGGATTGTGGGTAGCTAAGCTGCCTTATCATTGTCTACTTAGTCCACAGAGGTACTTTGTTGCTTAGTTTTGTTGTCAACTTTACACTGGAAAGAAGAAACCTTGAGGAGTCAGATTGGTCTGTGGCCATATCTGTAAGAGGCTCTCAGTGGTGGTTTGAATATGCTTGCCCCAGGGAGTGGCACTATTAGGAGGTGTGGCCCTGTTGGGATAGGAGTGGTCTTGTTGGAGAACATGTGTCTATGTGAGAGTGAGCAAGGAAAGCTTCCTCCTAGCTGCCAGAGGATGCCAGTCTTCTGTCTGCATCCAGAACAAGATGTAGAACTCTCATCTCCTCCTGCACCATGCCTGCCTGGATGCTGTCATGCATCCCATCTTGATGATAATGGACTGAACCTCTAAACCTGTAAGGCAGCCTTAATTAAATGTTACCCTTTATGTCTCTTTACATCAATGGAACCCCTAAGCCACTGTACCAACTGATTATTGTCATGGGAAAACAGTGTACTGTGGGTCTGCACTGCATAAGAAAGCTAACTGAGCATTAGACAGAGAGGGAACCAGTAAGCAGCACTTCTCTGTGTGTGGTTTCTGCTCCAGTCTCCTGCCTTGAGGACTTGTCCTAACTTCCTCAGTTATAGACAGTCACCTGGAAGTATAAGCTGGAATAACTTTTTCAACCCCTATGTTGTCTTTGGTTGTGATTCTTATCACAGTAACAAGGAAGGACCAGGACAGATGATTGACAAGTGGACAGTTTCTAATGCACTTTTCTGACAGAAGATAGAATAGACCTCATTGAGTTTGCCTCATTTTAAAATGCACTTAAAATACTGGCTGCTCAACTGAGTTTTCAAGCTATGGGTTGGTCTTTCTTCCTCACAATCATTCTCAAAGAAAAGACACCGGATTCCCTTGGTGATTCTCTCCTAGGCTATGCTTAGTGGTGGACAACTGTCATACCATCACTAGGGAGACTGAGGCAAAATGATCATGAACTGGAGATCAGCTTAGGGTACTCGGCAAGACCCTGTCTTCAATTAAAAATAAAGTTCCCTTCCCTGAACAACCTTAACAATGGATACTTGGGTGGATAGAGAGATGTCTCAATGGGTAGGAGCATCTGCTTCTCTTCCAGAGGACCTGAGTTTTCTCAGCATCCTCTATCTAGTGGCTCAACAACTCCCAGTAAGTTCACAGCAGGGAATAAGACACATCCTTCTGCCATCTAGGGGCAGTTGCACACATGTAACATATATCCATGCAAACACACACACATACACATAACAATTAAGACCTTTTTGTTGTTTTTGTTTTTATTGTTGTTGGTTTGTTTTGTTGTTACTGTTGCTTGTTTTGGGTTTTTTGTTTTGTTTTTGTTTCAGTTTGTTTTGGCTGTTTGTTTGTTTGGGTTTGGTGGGGTGATATATTGGTTTGGTTTGGGGGGATTTGGGGTGTTTTGCTTTGTTGGTTTTTTTTTTTTTTTTTTTTTTGAGATGAGGTTTCTCTGTGTAGCCCTGGCTATCCTAGAACACTCTCTCTGTAGACCAGGCTGGCCTTGAAGTTGGAGATCTGCCTGTCTCTGCCTCCCAAGTGCTGAGATTAAAAGGTATGCACTACCATCACCCAGCTAAAATAAATACTTAAAATTGGCTATTTTTTTTTATTTCTCTATAACTAATGAACAAAAATCTCTTCTTTGGGCTGGGCAGATGAAGCTGTCCCCATGACTTGTGTAATATTGCTCATAAGATTTTAACTATTCTGTTATCAAATAAATTCCTTAAAGAACACAAACATACTTGTGACTGCCAATGGCCCTAACGTGTCACTGCTAGTTGTAAACACTTCTGCTGTCTGTGGTCTTTTGTTCCCTGTGTTCTCTTTATAGCCAAGGCTTACTTTTGACTGTTTGGCTGATGGTCCTGACACTCATAACATGACTGGGACTGGCTCTCTTTGTTCCTGTGTCACTTTCAGGGGGCATTATTTTAGTCCTAGAAACCTATGCATTGTTCTGTTATTGTTTTAACCCAAGCTGAAGTCTGATCCAGTCTGTAGCTGTGCAAGCTTACCACATTTATCTAGGCAACTCTGGCTCTATTTGAAATAGAATGAAAAGCAAGATGGAATTAAAACTTCTCCTTCCACTTTAAGCAAATCCAAGTTCCATGTTTTCTTTTAAATCTTGTCTCTAACGTGTTTCTGATGTAGCAATTATATATTTGAGACATGGTTAAAAATTATGTTTTAGTGAAAGACGTGTTGCCTAGATTTTATCTGACAAGCAGTCCGATGGCTATTGTTTGTATTTAAATCACTTGTCCTAGAGAATAAGGAGTAGGTGTTTATTCAGAAAGTCATGTTTGCAAATTAAAATGATCTATGGCCTTAATTTTGCTGTTGCAAGGTCCAGATAACCCAGAGACTACCTAGCATTATATCTTCTGAAAGACTCAGCCAACCTGAATCACAGTAGGGCTTTACAGTCTGTAGGGAGCCACCTTGCTGCATCTTCCTATAGCTCAGAGAAGCCCTGAATCAACTCCTCCAACCTGAATCACACTCCTTCTTTGCATGTCCATTTGCCCACAGTAGCCAACAGCTACAATTGTCCAGACTCAGTCCTCCTGCAGCTAAAGCTATTCTGCCATGCAGGATTCCTGGTGCCTGAGAATTTGCAAGTCCCCAGGGAAGAGAGATACATGAATGCCCAAAGAGAGTGGGAGATAGCAAGACTTACCAAAAGCAATGCAGTTGTGAGAGAGAACCTCAGGACTCCACCTCTGGATCAGCTAAAACCATTCTCCAGAGACCACGCTTTCCTGGGCCTGCACACCCTACCCTGACTTTCTCCCCTTTTATCTTATTTCTGTGTTGCCAGTGGTCTCTTTGTGGAGCACTTCATGACATCTAGACACGCATTCTACAGGAAGAACTGCCTCTTGGGGAAACTATCTAAACACAGCCTGTAAGACAAACTTATTTTGTGACTGTCACAAATCATCCCATCATAATAAGTGCTAAGTTTGTTGGCAACATAATCATTTTTGCTCAAATTAAAAAAAAAAAAATGCCTTCAGCTTTGTATGAAAATAATCAACATTTTACCTATCAACTACCATAGAGTAATTAATAAAATACGTTGTTAAATCACAAAAGTTGAAGTAAGATCACAGTATGCTAAATACTGTCTAAGAAAAAAAGCAAAGGAAAAAAAGATCCATACAATTTACTTCTTATAGTTGAATGTTTCTGTCCCTCCCCTAATTCATACGTTGATATTACCCAGTCCAGCCATATCTGGAGGGTTTATGAAGTAGTGATAACGACAACATGAAGTCATAAGGGCTGGTTCCTAGTCCAATAGGGCTAAAGCCCTTACAAGAACAGGAGGGGTCTTCAGGGCTTCTCTGAGCTACAGGAAGATGCAGCAAGATGGCTCCCTACAGGCTGTAAAGCCCTACTACCCCACCCCAACAAATTTCTCACCACATCAATAATAGACTGTAGTGGTTGTTGCTTCGTCACCATCACCAAAATACCTGAAAAAAAAAGGGAAAGAATTGGTTTGGCTCATGGTTTCAGCAGTGTCCCTCTATGGTGATGGAAATGGTGTGCCAGAGCAGGGCCACTCACATCATGGTAGACAGGAAGCAAAAAGGACAACTGACACTCTACATGTCCTCTTTTGCTTTTAGTTTTATCTGGACCTTCAACATAGAGCATGGTGTCCCCATTAAAATAGCAGTTCATCTTCTCTGGGAACATTCTCACAGACACACTCAGGTATGGTTTATCTCCTTCTGTGCTGGTTAGTCTTGTGTCAACTTGATACAAACTAGAGACATCTGAAAAGAAGGAGCCTCTGTTAACAAAATGACTCTATAAGATTGGGTGATAGGGAAGCCTGTAGGGTATTTTCTTAATTAGTGATTGATGGGAGAGGGCTTGGCTGATTGTGGATGGTACTATCCTTGGGCTGGAGGTCCTGGGGTCTATATAAAACAGGATGAGCAAGTACACCATGAGCAAGCCAGTAAACAGCATCCCTTCATGACCTTTGCATCAGCTTCTGTCTGCATGTCCCTGCCCTATTTGACTTCCTGTCCTGACTTCCTTTGATGATGAACTATAGTGTGGAAGAGTAAGCCAAAATAAACCCTTTCCTTCCCAAGCTGCTTTTTGATCATGGTGTTTTATCGCATCAATAAAAACCCTAACTACATCTTCCTAGGCATTTCTTAGTCCAATCAAGCTGCCAATAAAAGTTAATCATCACCTGGGCTTCCTAGCCAGGAGAAATAACATTTTTTTCTTAAGCTATTCATCCTATAGCATGTAGTTATTATAGCCTATATTTAATAATTCAATATGTATTTGTATATATTAGAAAAATAAATGGCATCTTAATCCACAAAATTGAAAGCACATCACTGAGTAGTAGATCAGAAGCTCTGGTAAGCCAATATAAAGAGTGAATGATATGACCAAGAGCATAAAACCAGAAACCAATGACAGAAACATTAGCAACACACACTTATGTAGAAATTGAACAACACTTTCCTAAAGAAACAGCAGAACAGACGAAGGAAGACTACACGTTAAAGGAACTGACATTAAATTAAATTAAAGCAAATGGGATGCAGTACTAAATGCTCTGCCACTGTGAGGTTTTCAGCTGAAGAATTTTGCCTGGGTATTTGTTCTAAACACACTAAAAGCAAAATCAAAACATGGACTTTGTTACAAAGAAGCTATTCTAATTGTCACAACTCTGGTGTGTGCAGTAACTAAATTAACCACAACAAACTCTTCTTAGGATATTTTATTTGGCTTTATATTTTTTTCAGCAGAAATCAATGCTAAGAGTGAACACAGAACTGGAAACTGCAATGAGGTTAGCCCAGTGTCACTGTGTATTGGAAAGAATAAGAGGCCACATGAGTGAGAAGAAACATAACCACCTAGGGCCTTGAACATAACAGTTACCAAGAGTTTATAACTAGCCAACGGGCGATTGGTGGGTGTGATACTAAAGTCCATATTTCCCCTCATGGGTACATTCAGGGGCCACAGATAACAAATGATAAATTTTTCAAAATAAAAGCATTAGAAATGTTATAACAGGCCGCAGTGTATCTTGAAATAAACACCCATCTGTTAAAAGAAGTGAGATTAAGATTTTTTCCAAAATAAAATATTCCAAAACTCTAATTTGAATTGACAAATTACATGGGTGATGAAATGTTAGTGTTTCAGGTGAAAGAAAGCAAAGAAAAACTGTAGCACAGGGTGTAGCAGAAGCAGTGACTGCTGCAACTGCAGTTCCTAGATGATAAAGAGCTTCTGTCAACACTTTAAAGTTCCACCTGAGGAAACTAGAAGAAGAAAAGGAAATGTCTTGAGAACAAGGAACAGAAAAGAAGCAAAGATCATCCTGAAACTGTGAAGTAGAGAAGGAAAAATAGCAAAAACACATGTTTGTAGCTAGAAATAATAAACAAAAACAATAAGTTTAGCTAGACAAGCCAAGAATAAAAATAGAAGTCTTAGATTACTGAAATAGACTTGAGAAATCTCATTACCCACAATGAAGAGGACAGAGGACTACTAAGGACGCTCATAAGCAAATCAGGGAAACTGTTACAGACAGACACAAATAATCGAAACTTATTCAGGAAATATAAAATATATAAAAGACTAGCATATAAAATATTGTATTAGTAATTTAATCACTTCCTATGAAGAAAGTTCAACCCCAGATGGTTTCACCATTCAAGTCTACCAAACAAACTTTTAAAGAACCAGCTCTAATCATTAACAACTTGTCCAAAGTCAAGAAAAGATGAAACCTGACCCAAGCTGTCCTCAGTAAGCATCATTCCAAAGTTCAGTGTGAAGAAGTCACTGCAGAAGACAGGAGCAGGACAACAACTCTCCTGAACTAAGAACACACTGGTAACCTGAATCCTATGAGGGCGACTATTCACTATGATTCGCCATGACCAAGAGGACTTCCCAGTAGAGGGCAAGTTTAGCTTAACTTGCAAACGTTAATGTAATGTGCAATTTTAACAGGTAAAGGACAAAAAATACATGAATAATTAAATTGATATGAGAACGTATGCTACACCATTACAGCAGAGAAGCACCCAAGTGAGGAGCTGAGCGCTCCCCCAACTTAGCAAAGGACAGCCATAAAAAACATCAAACTTTTGAAAAAGTCATGTTGGTAACAGTAACTTTAAGAATTTAACTTCAAACACTCCTGAAAACTAGGTGGTGTGTCTAAATTCTATATGCATTGAAAACAGGCAAGGTTTCTGGGGGAGATGACAGATTCATTCCAAATCTGTTGACAGGCAGTGAACAAGCAGAAGTCAGAGCTCACAGGAAAGAAATTTGAAGGATGTTGAATCCTGATCTGAAAATTTGGATGCTGAGTAGAAATTTCAGCATACATAAAAATGCAGCTCAGATGTCAAAAGATTTTTAAATCCATTAATTCATAGTGATATAAAAATCTTATTACTCACCTTCAGAAAAAGTTAAAATAGAAACAATTACAATGGCAAAGTTAAAGAAAATACCAAATATTTCAGTTGCCTTTCAGTATATACTCTGTAGTGGGTAATCAAATGAATAATTAATTAAAGGCTGTATTTATAAAAGCAACATCATTTTAAATACTTTTAATTAAATAATGACCACATAATAACTAATAATCATTAATAATCAGGCTTTCAATTACTCCAGATGGAAGTAAATGCCATAAAAAACATGTCTGAATCTGACCAAGTGTCTTATAATCAGTTGATTAAAACCACAAAAGACAGGAATCAGTGAAACACCACAGACGTGCACCAAGCAGACCAGAATACAGAAAACTTTGTAGAAATGTCTTCAGAGCTGATGATCCATTTTTCCTCAGCAAATACATGACACATAGTACAAAGGATCTGAGGGTGAGACAAATGCATTCGTAAATATGACTTTTGTTACTACAGATACTATGAGTTAATATCTTTCAAAGGTAAGCTACAACAAATTACTAAGAAAAATGGGAAGGAGGTAAAACTGATTACCTCAGTGGAAATTCAGTGGAATCAATAATATTCAACGAGAAAGGGAACGAGAGAAGATATGATAACTATAAACAACTAAGAACTCAGAAATCTAAACTCATTCATGCAACAAGTATGTAAAATATGTCTATTTGCACACCTACAAGTAAGGGTGAAGACTTGAGACTAGTTACAAAAGCAAGATCAAATGATAAGCAGTATTCAAAAAGTATAAGGATAGCCAATTAAAACTATGATTTTGAAATATAGTACACCTTGTGAATACAAATCGTAAGAAAATTAGAGAAGCTGCATTAAGCATCCAGATAACACATATAACAGAGAAGGAAGGCTATCAATAATAGGATTATTTCATATCAGATCAAAGGATTCACCAAGGAGACATTATAAGCCTGAATGCGTACATATCTAAAAAAAAAAAAAAAAAAAGACTTGGAAAAGTGAAGACTTAGATGAAAGGAGAAATTGACACATGGACAATTACCTTAAAACCTTAACACCCAACTCTTGGTAGTAAATCGTATAGAATACAGAACATCCAAACATGGATAGAATCCCTTCACAGCTCCACTACACAACTTCCTCTGACACATTCCAGAAATCCTCAAACAGCTAAACCAACACGCTTCTTCCAGGTGTCAACGGAACATCCACAAAGACAGATTCTAATAAAATAAATCCTCAAAATTAAAACCACATAAAGTATATGCAATGACTACCAAAAAAAATCACCTAAAATCTAGTAACAAAAATATGAGGTCATCCTCAAATACTTGGTACTTAAACAATATACTTCTAAATGTCCTGTGGACCAAAGAGAGAAGCCACGAAGGAATTGAGATACATTTTGAATTAGATGAAAATGAACACACATGTCAAAATGTTTGAGCTGCAGCAAAAATAATGTTTAAAGGTAAAATTTTAGTATTAAATGTGTAGGTTTGAATCAGAGTGCTTTCAAGTCAATAACACAATCATTACTAGAGGAGAGAGAGAGAAGAGAGAGAGAAAGAAAGAGACAGAGAGACAGAAAGACAGACAGAGACACACACACAGAGAGAGAGAGAGAGAGAGAGAGAGAGAGAGAGAGAGAGAGAGAGAGAGACCCACAGCAAGCAAACACCAATAAAACTGAGAGCAGAAAACAAATTCTTAAACCTAATGACACTAAGAGGTTGGCATTTCTGGAGAAGGACCAATGACCGATGACATATTTGCAAAGCTGACAAAGGAAAGGACAGCGACTCCTGGGGAAGAGCAAAAAGCATCATATCCAGGAGGCACCAGAAGAACAATGAGGGATGATTTTATGCCAATGAGCTTGCAACTTAAATAAAGTACAAAATTTCTTACAGAAAAAAACCCTGTGAAAAAAGATCACTCAAACTGAAACAGATAATATAAATAACCCTTCATCTATTAAAGAAATAGAATATGTAGTTACAAAGAAAACTCCAGGCCTAGATTACTTCACCACGGAATATCACCAAGCATACATGGAGACTAACACCAGTTCTAGACAAAGCCTTACTGAGAAGATGTTAGAAGCAAATATCTCTTGTGAGCTTAGACTTTTCAAACAGTATTGTGCCAAAAAAAATCACAATTAGAAATCACATATATGCCAAGTGACAAAAATAGAAACTTTTTTATTGAATATTATATTTACATTTCAGATTTTATCCCCTTACCCCATGCCCCCCACCACCTAGAAACCTCCTATCCCATCCACCCTCCTCATGCTTCTATAAGAATGTTCCCCCTCCTAGGCCCCACTCCCACCTCCTCACCCTCCAATTCCCCCCTGCACACTCGGTGTTCAGCCTTCATGGGACCAAAGATCTCCTCTCCGACCTATGCCCAATAAGGCCATCCTCCCCTACATGTACAGATGGAGTCATGGGTCCCTCCCTATGTGCTCCCAGGCTGGTGGTTTAGACCCTGGGGAGGTCTGGTTGGTTTGTATCATTGCTCTCCTCATGGGGCCACAAACCCTTTCATCTCCTTCAGTCTTCTCTCTCACTTCTTCATTGGGAAACTCTTGATCAGAGCAGTCGTTAGCTGTGAGCATCTGCCTCTGAATGTGTCAAACTCTGGCAGAACTCAAAGGAGACAGTTATATCAGGCTCTTGTCAGAATGCACTTCCTGCCATCCACATCAGGCTTTGTCGACCTTTGGTGACTACACATGGGATGGATACCAAGGTGAAATGGTCTCCAGAAGGCCCCCTCCTTCAGTTTCTGTCCCACACTTTGTCTCCATATTTGCTCCCTTAAGTATTTTTGTTACTCCTTCTAAGTATGACACTTGGTCTTGCTTTTTCATGAGCTTCATGTTGTCTGTGATTTGAGTATTGGCTATTCCAAGCTTTTGGACTAATATCCACTTATCAGTGAGTAAATACCATGTGTGTTCTTTTGTGATTGAGTTAACTCACTCAGGATGATATTTTCTAGTTCTATCCATTTACCTAAAAATTTCTCAAATTTATTATTTTTAATAGCTGAGTAATACTCCATTGTGTAAATGTACCACATTTTTTGTATCCATTCCTCTGTTGAAGGACATCTGGGTTCTTTCCAGCTTCTGGCTATTATAAAAAGGCTGCTATGAACATAGTGGAGCATATGTCCTTGTTATATATTGGAGCATCTTCTGGGTACATGCCCAAGAGTGGTATAGCTGGATCCTCAGGTATTGCTATGTCCAATTTTCTGAGGAACCACCAGACTGATTTCCAGAGTGGTTGTACTAGCTTGCAATTCCCACCAACAATGGAGGAGTCTTCCTCTTTCTCCACATCCTCACCAGCATCTACTATCACCTGAGTTTTTGATCTTAGCCATTCTGACTGGTGTGAGGTGGAATCTCAGGGTTGTTTTGATTTGCATTTCCCTGATGACTAAGGATGTTCAACATTTTTTAAGGTGCTTCTTGGCCATTCGAGTTTCCTCAGTTGAGAATTCTTTGTTTAGCTCTGTACCCCATTTTTTAATAGAATTATTTGGTTGTCTGGAGTCTAATTTCTTGAATTCTTTGTATATATTGGATATTAGCCCTCTATTGGATATAGAATTGGTAATGATCTTTTTCCAATCTGTGGGTTGCTGTTTTGTCTTATTGACAATGTCCTTTGCCTTACAGAAGCTTTGTAATTTTATGAGGTTCCATTTGTCAATTCTTGATCTTAGAGCATAAGCCATTGGTGTTCTGTTCAGGAACTTTTCCCCTGTGCCTAGGTATTCGAGGGTCTTCCCCACCTACTCTTCTATTAGTTTCAGTGTATCTGGTTTTATGTGAAGGTCCTTTATCCACTTGGACTTGAGCTTTGTAAAAGAAGATAAGAATGGATTGATTTGCATTCTTCTACATGCTGACCTCCAGTTGAGCCAGCACCATTTGCTGAAAATGCTGTCCTTTTTATACTGGACAGTTTTAGCTCCTTTGCCAAAGATCAAGTGACCATAGGTGTGTGGGTTCATGTCTGGATCTTCAATTCTATTCCACTGATCTTCCTGCCTGTCTCTGTACCAATACCATGTAGTTTTTATCACTATTGCTCTGTAGTAAAGTTTGAGGTCAGAGACAGTGATTCCCCCAGAAGTTCTTTTCTTGTTGAGAATAGTTCTTGATATCCTGGGTTTTTTTGTTATTCGAAATGAATTTTCAAATTGCTCTTTCTATCTCTATGAAGAATTGATTTGGAATTTTGATGGGGATTGCATTGAATCTGTAAAATGCTTTTGGCAAGATGGCCATTTTTACTAAATTAATCTTGCCAATCCAGGAGCATGGGAGATCTTTCCATCTTCTGAGATCTTCTTCTATTTCTTTCTTCAGAGACTTGAAGTTCTTGTCATACAGATCTTTCACTTGCTTGGTTAGATTCACTCCAAGATATTTTATATTATTTGTGGCTATTGTGAAGGGTGTCATTCCCCTAATTTCTTTCTCAGTCTGTTTATCCTTTGAGTAGAGGAAGGCTACTGATTTGTTTGAGTTGATTTTATATCCAGACACTTTGCTAAAGTTGTTTATCAGGTTTAGGAGTTCTCTGATGGAAGTTTTAGGGTCACTTAAGTATACTATCATATCATCTGCAAATAGTGATATTTTGACTTCTTCCTTTCCTATTTATATTCCTTTGACTTCCTATTGTTGTCTAATTGCTCTGGCTAGGACTTCCAGTACTATATTTAATAGATAGGGTGAGAATGGACAGCTTTGTCTAGTCCCTGATCTTAGTGGGATTGCTTCAAGTTTCTCTCCATTTAGTTTGATGTTGGCTACTGGCTTGCTGTATATTGCTTTTACTATGTTTAGGTATGGGCCTTGAATTCCTGATTTTCCCAAGACTTTTAACGTGAAGGGATGTTGAATTTTGTCAAATGCTTTCTCAGCATCTAGTGAGATGATCGTGTGGTTTTTTTCTTTGAGTTTATTTATGTAGTAGATTGCATTGATGGATTACCATATATTGAACCATCCCTGCATTCCTGGGATAAAGCCTACTTGATCATGATGAATGATTGTTTTGATGTGTTCTTAGATTCAGTTTTCAAGAATTTTATTGAGTATTTTTGCATCAATATTCATAAGAGAGATTGGTCTGTAGTTCTCTTTCTTTGTTGGGTCTTTGTGAGGTTTAGGTATGAGCATAATTGTAGCTTCATAGAATGAAATTAGTATTGTTCCTTTGGTTTCTATTCTGTGGAATAGTTTGAAGAGAATTAGTATTAGGTCTTCCTGGAAGGTCTGACAGAATTTTGTACTAAAACCATCTGGTCCTGGACTTTTTTTGGTGGGGAGACTGCTTCTATTTCTTTAGGGGTTATGGGACTGTTTAGATGGTTTATCTACTCCTGATTTAATTTTGATACCTGGTATCTGTCTAGAAAATAAAAATAGAAACTTAAAAGACTAAACAATTAAATAAGAATTAAGATTCATGTTAACTATAAGATCTGTGTAGATCACTTGGGTCTGAATATTAAGATAACAATAGTTTTAGACACCATAATAACATGTCCAATCTTAATACGTTTCACCCAATATCTTAACACGGGGCATGGTAAGAGTTCAAATTTCATGTGTGTATGGCTAATTTGGAAAGGGGGTAGAAAATGTTAAAATCAATTTTTAGTACAATTTTTTATCTTATTTTGCTGGTTTCAACATCAAAAATTAAAGTGTTTTACAATCCGTAAACTTTGATTCTCCTGGAGTTAAGTAGTTTCATCCTAATGGAAGGGAAATTATAATCAGCTCACACATCATCAAGACTGGAGCATGCCCATTAGCCTTCTTCAATGCTAACATTTATAGTTTCATGGCAGCACGTATTAAACATTCAGTAGTATCAATTGCCAAGCCAGTGTCAGTGGGTAGTACAGTTGTCTTCAAGAGACAGTATCATTCTACAAGAAAGTTGTGTCTAAAAATTATGAGGTTAGCTTATCCCAGGACCATTGAGAAAATTGGGCTGGTGGAACCCCGGTTATTTCTCAGTACACCCCCACATCAGGAGGCATGCTAAATGCCCCAGGACTTCCAGGTTTGTAAAAGCATAAACGTAAGTGATATTGACATTTCATATGAGTGTCTATAAAATATCACATTTATCTTGAAAATATTAGACTGCTGTTTAATAGAAAATTAAAAATAAGGTAATAATGGCACTAATAAGAACTGGGAGTTCCTAGTGCACTCCTGGGAGAGCCACTGTGGTAAGGAGCAACCCTTCCCACATCTGAAGTGCATTCCTGACACATGTACTTCCTATTGGTTTATAACAAGATGACTCACAAGCCTTCCCATGTCACCCTGACAAATTAAGACTTTCTTATTAATAACTATTTGTGTGCCATCTAATAACATTGTCTTACAGATTTTCTTTCCTACTTACAAGGTGTTAGGCACTCACAAAGCTGCAAGGAAGCAATACTGAAGATAAAATTAGAGGACATTTGTTTCTGCGGTGTGCACTGTATAAGTCCCAGGACGCGTGCCCCTGCATTGGGTTCAGTTTGCAAATGAGAAAACGGGGACTCGACTTGAACCTGGCATATAAGGGTTATTTAAGCACCTTCCTCATCAGGATAGACAGAATGTCAAATGATTTGTTGTTTTGATGTTTTCTATGTCAAAGGGCAGAGATATTTCTCAGTCAAAGGACAGTTGGTAGATAGTTGTGACTTTGAAGATCATGTGCTTTGTGTCACATGGTCGTGGGAGTGTGGGAGAGGTGTGTGTGTGTGTGTGTGTGTGTGTGTGTGTGTGTGTATTTTTCTTGTTTACAAACTTTTTTTTAAAAAATGAAAATTTCTCAGACTTGAGAGTGCAGGCCACAAGCTGAACTTGGAACTAGACTAGGCCATACTCTGTCTCTTTTCAGTTATAATCATTGAGTGAGTCACATCTGGCCACAGCTCTTCCCCAGAGGTGCACTGATGTGCTGAGGATGGGGGAAATCAGATGCTGTTAGGTGGTACCCTGACCAGAAAGCATGATCGTCACATCTTTTTTATCAGAAAGAAAGAAAAGGTGGTTATTTTAAATCTTTGGCAGCTGCTCTACAGGAGCCTGCTGGTCTTATTGTTCAGCCATCAATAATGACACACATGGTTCAGAGAATTTACTTAGCCCAAGCCAAACAAAAAAGGTGGACAAACACACTAGAACCACTTAAGACCTATTTCGCCACCCCCTCACACATGTTCTCTCCAGCAAAGACAAAGCTGGACTCCTGCCTCCACATGTTGCCTGTGAATGTTGGATACAAAAGACTCACCACTAGCAAAAGGCCCAAGTAATCCTCCAAGGCTATGGTTCTGAATGTCTGTATTACATCAGCCCCCAAACTCATTGCATCCCTAAACTCCCACAGTGACTTTTTTTAATTAAATAAATCTTGCTAGAATGTACTTAAGAAATCTCATTTATTACTACAGTAAGCTCCAGATAGGCATCTCGAACACACCTGGAGCCCCCTGGATGTGCCGCTCACTGAATCCTCACCACCACACTGGGAACACACTGCAGCTAGAGGATGGTTAATTAACTTTCCCAAGGTCACACCGAGAGTAAGGAGCAGAGTCAGAACCAAGCTCCGCTCAAGCCAGTGCCGACTTGTTCTTTCCACCGCAGCAGGTCCATAATCAAATATGCACAGAAAACTGGAGAGTAAATCGCACTGTCTCTTTAAGGGCTTTGTTTATTTCGTGTAAAACAAATTGACTACTCAAACCAGCACCTGACTATTCCTCTTCAATTTCTTGGCCTGGAAATAAATATAAACTCAATTTGTTCCTCTTATAATGCTGGTCTTTTACAAATAACTTGTCTTATTAGATTAGAGTCCTGGCATTAGTAGTTACTTGCAGTAATTCCCAGTGCAGGGTTCAGATACATAAATAATGAGACTCGAAGTAAAGGGGAAAAGAAGTGAGTCATGGAAAGGAGAAAACTGTCAGTGACTGAATTTGGTGATTGAACAGATTACAAATGTCTGCCAGGAATACGTGTCCGACTTCAAAAAAATAGTATAAAGTAGCACTCAGGATCTTACAAACTGGTTTGTAGTAATTTCTGAGTCAAATTCCCTACGTGGAGCAACATTACTTAGCTTTATCCATGACCAATTTAACACTGTGGTTAATCCCCTGACCAAGTTCAGTTACCTCTAGGAAGGGCCCAGGGAAGGCAAATCAGCTTTCAACAGCACCCCCATGTGGCCACATGTCTGAAACACTGGCATTTTCAAGTTGAGGCCCAATTTTAATCAATAGATCTGAAATTAATGTTTTATGGAATTCCTGTTGTAGCTATGTACAATTGCTTCTTTATAGCTGTCACTCCATTGTAATGTAAGGATTTCATGTCTTTAGAGACCATAACACATAGGTTCTGGTACTCACTCCGATGAACGTAGCGTCAGTGAGCCAGAACAGGTTTTAAGGATGGACTAGGCTATAATGTGTTTTGTTTCTTTGCCAGAATCACAGAAATTTATTGCAGTGACTAATAACAAACACAGGGAATAGCCAAGCAGGCAGAATCTAAATTCCCCTCAGGACAAAATGAAACACATTTTTTTCCATCTGGGTTCACTAAATCTCCACCGCCAGATTTTCACTAAACCACAGGGTGATTTTCTTTTTTAATCCAGCACAAATAACAGGATGCAGCCATAGGGTGGGCAGTACTCAGCAAGCCGCTTAGCTGGCAGGGTCTGTGTAAAGTGATCAGTATCAGTTTCATGGAGGTTATAAGGAAAGATAGAAGCCAAGTCCCTAATTCCATGCCTCTGTTTTACACTCTGGGAGACTTCCCGATGCCTCTCTGCTGAATCTCTATGGTACACAAAAGTCCATCTAATTAAACCATATGGATTTTGTTTTGTTTTGTTTTCTTATTTTTTGTTTTGGTTTTGGTTTAGGTTTTTGATTGGTTGGTTGGTTGGTTGGTTTTTGGTTGGTTGGTTAGTTGGTTGGTTAGTTTTTGGTTGGTTGGTTGGTTGATTGGTTTTTGATTGGTTGGTTGGTTGGTTGGTTGGTTGGTTGGTTGGTTGGTTTTTGGTTGGTTGGTTGGTTGGTTGGTTGGTTGGTTGGTTGGTTGATTGGTTGGTTTAGTTGGTTGGTTGGTTTTTGGTTGGTTGGTTGATTGGTTGGTTTGGTTGGTTGGTTGGTTTTTGGTTGGTTGGTTGGTTGGTTGGTTGGTTGGTTGGTTTTTGGTTGGTTGGTTGGTTGGTTGGTTGGTTAGTTGGTTGGTTGGTGTAATCTTCCCATCTCTCCCTCCTCAGTAATGCTGAGATTACAAAAATACACAATCTTAGTATACAAAGCTGCCCCACTTTAACTTCATGCTCACTCTGCTGCTTAATGAAAGTTTAAGTGGCTACAGCTGACATATTCATAAGGATTCACAGAAACATGCTGGACCAAGAGCATGGTGTTTGTAAAAGCCACAAGAGGCACAAGGTTACATCAACCAACAAATGCTCACATTTCCCTCAAGGGAAAAGGGCATTCTTTTCCTCCAAGGTCTCCTGGCTACTCTGTCACTGCCCTTCTTATCAGGTGTCTGGCTAGCTATACCCACACTGACCTGGCCAGGGCCAAGCAGAATTCAGATTCAGCTCACTCTAGCATGTAACTAACTCCAACACAAGATGCCTCTTGATGTCTCACAGATAAGCAGTATATTCTGAGTGCGGAGACACAAAACCCCCTAACAGGTTCTGACCATGTAGTTTGGGAGCTCTAATGGGTGATACCTTTGATATTTTACCCTCTGCTGAAAATTTAATTCAGAGTTCTTTCCCCCATTTCTTACCAATGCACTTTCCATTTCATTTTGACATACACCCTCAACCTTTGAGTTCACTCTCCCTTAAAGCTACTCTACACAGGGCTCAAGTTTCAAGTCTCCTTCCAAACTGGAAAGTTGGTGTCCTCCTAGGCAGATCCAGACACCTGCATCTTTCCTCTTCTGTGCAACTCTGGCTCTCCAGATGATGACCTGGGCAAACTGTTCATTCAGGATGAGTCATCTGCTCAGTTTCATGAAATGACTGTAGCAGCTATTGATGAATGGCTGCCCGCCCTGGGAGTGGCTCTTTCTCTGCTCCCCTCAGCCTTGTGTCCCAAACACTGAGCAGGCTCACCGACCTAGGACTCTTCCTGTCATTTTTGCTCCCACCTATCAAGTTAAGATATGACCTTGGGGAGCCTCTTGGCCACAACTGGATAGTATTCACCCCAAGTTGTTCTGTTCTTCCCAGTGAACAGTGTGGAAAGTTGGGGGGGGGGTTATGAGAGTGGGTAGATCAGATGTTAATGTTAACAATCATTGGAAATGTCATCAATTAAAATAGAAGCTGTGTATCCGTGTCTTGATCTTGTTCCTTACCTTTCCATATGATGGTGCTCTTCTAGCTGCTCATTGGGTTGATTTCTAGGAGGTAGCCACCTGAAAAAAAAAGCACACTGGCTGTCTCCATACCTGCTGACAAGGCTAGAAATGAGGAAAATGAGGTTTTAACCTTCCATTGCTGTACCCAAAGCCAGTGAACATACATGACAGATTTATGCCAATTGGTTTTCTAAATTAGAAATTTCTAATTTTAAATTCTAACAAATTAGATGACAGAGAAAGGTTTGGAAAGCTCCCTTCCTTAGCAAATGTACTTCATTTTCATACTTTTAAAAAAATTCATGGTGTTGAAATATGATTCAATCTAAGAAGCATTCCTTCTTTGTGTGTGTGTGTGTGTGTGTGTGTGTGTGTGTGTGTGTGTGTGTTCACATTAGTGTGTGGGGGCCATCAGATACTAAAAGAAGGAATTGGATTCCCTGAAGCTGGAGTTAGGAACCATTTTAATGTGGATGTGGGCACTGGAAACTAAACTCAGGTCATCTACAAGGTTGTATGTGTTCATAAACACTGGGCCATCTCTCCAGAACCCACAGTGTCTTCCATCATGACTTATGACTATCCAAAGAAGAAATAAGATGACTCTTTCAGAAGAATGATTTTATTTGGAGAAAGCACTACGTTCTGCAGTTAAATAACTGCAGGCTGAGACCTGGATGATCACCTCTTAGAAACTCCCACAAAGGGCTTTGCGCTTTAAGCCATAGGCTCCTGAGAGAACCGGGTTTGAAAAGAATTTTACGGTCTCATCTGGCTTCACTTAAAGACTCAAAGCATCTCTGATGTGATTTTCCACTCATGAAATTCTATGATTTCATAAAAGAAATGTGATAGAATTACATCGAAGTTTAATGCAAGACATATAGGAAAACATGATGGAAAATTCAGCATGTAAATTTTAACACCTTCAGCTTTACCACAAAAATTGACAGTATCCAATTTACATAAGATGATGAATCAGAAGGAGGGTGATAAAATATCTCTTATATCAAAATGTGTGTGTTGGCCTGAAACAGCCTTGTAGTTTCAGAACTGCTTATGGAGGCCTTTTATCTCTGATGGCATTGTCTTACAATAGTCCCTTCTATATTTACTGACATACTAGTGAGGAGAGTTCTGTCATAGGTCCTCTCTTTTTCTACTTCCCACACTTCCCACCAAGTATATTCAACTCTTCTCAACATGGATTACCCACGAGTCTGTCTAACTCCACACCTCTCTATAAAGTGCTATGCTATGCACCTGTGAATTTGTGGTCACATGACAAATTATTGCCAGAAACAAGTAAGGGAGAAGTTTTCTCTAACTTCCAGTTGCATGTGGACTGAAGTCCACTGCAATAGAAAAGAGTTGAAGCAAGAGTTATTCTCCACATACTGGTGAGAGCTTTCAACTGTTAGCCTCTGACTAGATTAGTATGAAGCAGCCAAGGGTAACATCACCCAAGGCTTCACCCACAGTAACCCATTCCCTCCAGCTGTATCCTACATACTAAAGATTCTACAGCCTTCCAAAAGAGAGCCACTAGCTAAAGACCAAGTGTTCAAACACATTCCTTAATATAAGGACATTTCTGACTCAAAGCAAAACGACTTCCCACACTATACATGTCCCAAACTGGATAACCAACCTTCTCCTTAGTTGTATGTCCTAGGGAAAAATATTCTAACTTCCTAAATCATAAAACCTGTCTAAACCAAGACCAACCCTACCCTTCTTTTTTACATCAGTCCCAAGAGCTACCAAATCAGTTTTGAAGATTTTTGTATGTGCCAGGGTTCCCTAGAAGAATAGAACTAATATAATGATTAGATTTTTAAAGGAGAATTTATTAGATTGATTTACAGTTGGAGTATTTCTGGCTATCTTATACTGGAGAGGCTGAAATCTAGGAGGCTGAAGGCAAAATCCCAATATGGTGTTGAAAACCTGAAGGACTCCTGGAAAACCCTGTGATCTTCTGTTTCTGCTTCAAACCTAAAGAAATTGGTTCTTATCTCAACAAAGGAATCAACAGCAGCAGCAGCAACAGTAACAAACTTGCCAGTAAGAATGGATGTTGCATTGACCCAAAATGGTAAAGCTTTCCTTTTTACATTTCCTTTAAACAAAACCAATATCAGAAGGTGCCAGCACATTTAGAGTGGGTTTGCCTTCACTTTAGGCAAGTCAAACCAATGCCCCAAAGATGAGCAAACAGTCCTCATTTGGGTTCTGCTCTAGGGGATTCTAGGTTGTACCAAGGTGACAATTAAAGTTAGCCTTCACACTCTTCTTTATGAAATATTTCTCTAATATGTATAACTATTTCCATCTTCCATCCAGGTTGAAACAATGCCTGAGACTTCTCTTCAGCTCAGGTCTTTCCTGTATTCATTCTTGAGCACACGCATTCTTAGAGCTAAGCTGATGTACCAAGGACCTTAAATCCTTCAGCTACACTCTGGCAATAAGTTCCCAAAGAACAAGCTCACAGGATCCTCAAGGTTTCTGCAGCCAGCTTAAGAAATCTCACACAAGCTTTAGATTCCTACCTGAAATTATTTCTTTGTTCTAGGCTAATGTCAGATTCCTGCCTGAAGCCTACTTCCTTGTCCTTGGCCAAGACATATTCCTGCCAAGCAGCCCCCAAAGGCTTTCCATCTCTCCTTCTTTTGTATTTTATTAACAAGACTGAACTTGTCTTAGGTCATTCTGACAAGAATGCCTTCCTTACCCATCATGAAATATGCATTATCCAAAGCAATAAACTTCTGTCTTAGATTGGTAAGGCTCTGTGCAGAATCTTACCCATCCTTGGCTTGCCAGCCTGTTAGGCTAGAACAAAGAAGCAGTTTTAGGCAGGAATCTAAATATTAGGCTAGAACAAGGAAGTAGGCTTCAGACAAGAAAATGACCTTGTGCTAGGACAAGGAAATAGGCTCAGATACTTTGGTCATCCTGATAAGCCCTTAGAAACAGTTATCACAGGAGTACTCACGTAATTGGGTTTAATGCCTTGCTTTTTCTTTAACTATTTGTGTTTATTGTCTTGTTTGTTCCCTGACTATTTGCATCTATTGTATTGCTAGACCTTCAACCTAGAACTGACCTTAATACATGCATGTAATTAAAATGGTATAAAAGCATAAAGGAGGAGGGAGTGGGATAGGGGGTTCTAGGGAGGGGAAATGGGGAAAGGGGATAACATCTGTATTGTAAATAAATAAAATATCCAATAAAAAATTTTAAAAAGAAATCTCACACAAGAGTGCCCAGCTTTCTAACTTGGAGAGGAGAACCTTCTTAGAGACTCTTTCTTTTGAGCACTCGTAACTCTCAGGATAGCCACCCCCACTTAACCACTCCATAACCTAAAAAGAGGCAGGAAAAGGCAGGATGGACAGTCTGAAGAAGATAAAAATCCTTGATAAGAAGGAAGGGCAAGGCAAGACAGTACCTATCTGTTTCTCTAGATAAGTCAAACAGGTGTTTCTTTTGTTTTTGTTTTTGTTTTTTCTTAGGTATGCAGCCACTAAATAATGTAGATATTTAAGAATATAGATTTTAGAAACAAATCAAGAATGTGCTTATGACACCAGCACCTAGGAAGCTGAGGCAAGAGAATCAAATTCTGAGTTCTAGGCCAGCCTGGCTACATAGTGAAACTCTGACTCAAAATAGGTACACAGACAGATAGATACTTACATATATGCATGCACACATACATACATACATACATACATACATACATACATAATAGGTAAATATAGATAATAGAGATAGATGACAATGATGACAATGATAGATACATACATCCATCATATATACATACATAGATTATAAATAAATATAGATAATAGAGATAGATGATGATGATGACAATGATTGATATATGGATAGAAAGAGATAAATAGATAGTAAATATTTTTAATAAAAATTAAGTCATAAGACAAACATTTTTTGAAACAAAACATTCACTCTACCCCCTACTAAATGTAGACAACATCCACTTTCTCTGAAATTCAGTTTTTTCTGCAGTGAAAACAAGAACAAAAGAAAAAGTTAAATGGTTCTGCAGAAGAGCTGTAACTTACTGGTTGAGAATAGGAAGAGGGGTGCGAAATCAAAATAATGGACGGAGATGAGTGTCAAAGACAGAAATATTGGATCTTGGAGGGCAGGAAATTGAAACAGATAAAAACAGCTCAAGGCCATTCAGTCTATAGTTTATAGGAAAGGTTGGACCTTCCCAGAAGCCCTGCCTCTGCCCTGGCACAGGACCCAGGCAGGGAGTAGGAAGTAGAAAATGTTTCCAAAGCACTTAAAAGCCTGGGAGGTGATGCTCAGACATAACTGGAAGGCATCCCACAACATCCAGGAAAACTTAAACATTACTTCAGGATTCTTCAGCAACTTTTCCCTGATGCACAAGTGTCCATGAACTTTTATACCAAAGACTATATGAGGACAGAAACACTGAGAGAGACAGCATGCAGCCAGGAACATTGGGCCTATGTTTATTCAAACTCTATGGAACTGAACAAATGTGGAAAATATTATTCCTCACTTATATGAAGCATTTAGCACAAGTTTAGAATACGCTGCTACCTGGTAAGTATGCTAGTTCTTGTCATCATGACAAAACACCTAAGAGAAATAGTTCTAAGGGAGGATGGGCTCCTTGGATTCACATATTTAGAAGTTTCTGTCCATGATTAGCCATCTCTGTTGTGAGGCAGAACCTGGATAGATGCATGTAGAAGATCAGAGTTGCACTGGCTGAGAAAAAGAAACCAATGCTTAGAGATGGAGCCCCCACTGTAACACCTCCAAAAATTTAGTTCCTCCAATATATCACATCTCTGAAGTGCCCGTCTTAAAAATTATTCTTAAGAAACATCCAAACTTAGTTGAGCTTTCTGCCTAGAACATCAGCTATAGGAACAGTAAACTGGAATAGCATCAAGTAATATGTCCCCGTTCTGCAGAAAGTGGAGGAGCACCCTGCCCCAGAGCTCACCTGACTGACAGACACCTCTGTTGAGTCTGCTGAACAGCCCAAACAACTCCTCTGCCCACATCCCTGCCCTGTTGCCTCTGGGTTCACTTCTGAAGACCCATTCCCATGTAGAAATCTCTGTGGTAGATTCTCTTTCCTAGGGCATACCTGCAGCAGCAACTCACTTGTAAGTCCTTGTACATAACTCAACTTCCCTGTGCCTGGGTTTTCCATTCACCAAATAAGCATTGTAATAGACTTCCTTCACAGTGACATCAGGAGATAAATTGACAATATGTGTGAACTGCACAGAAAAACATTTGAAAAGTGATAAGCACAGTTTCATTATTCCTACATTGTGATTTATTGGCAGTGTTTTATTACTACTGTATGGTAATAGTACATCAACTACTATTTCCCTTTTATATAACTTAAATTGGTTATAAATTGCAACAAGTTGGGCAGGAGACATGACTCAGCTAGTAAAGAGCTGATGGCCTTAGTTGTTGACCCCTAGCTCCATGGTGGACAGAGAGCTAATTCCAAGTTGTCCTGTGACGGCCTCCACATTGTCTCTCTCTCTCTCTTCCTGTCTCTCTCTCTCTCACACACACACACACACACATGCACACACACACGCACATGCATGAGCATGAGCATGAGCATGAGCACACACAAATAAATGAGTGTGGAAAACAAGAGTAGACAAGTTTCAAGGGACCCTGTCTCTAACACAACAAAAGTAAAACACCTGAGTTTACAAGAACTCTGGGTCACACGTTTCCTTCTGGCAAGGTTCACTCTGAATTCAGTATTTGAGCCTTCGGCGGTCTCAGAAGGAAACTCCTCTACTAACACAAGTGGGTTTCTGTGAGCGGTGATGGGTAAGGATGAAGCATGGCTTGCTGCCAAATGCTCTTTTGTAAGTGGTGCTCCATATTTGTGCCTAGAGGTGCAGGGCTGAGAGCATTGTGATAAACTAGAAATTAACATATGGAGCCTAGATCACAAATGCACAAATGGTAACAATGGACCATATTTTATTGCTCTCAATAAAATAAAATTTGTTTTAAATTGACATCAAGTCACTCCTGGTTTCCCTTTGTGTGGCATATGAAAATCACATGTGCCTCAAGCCCAGATAATTAAATCTTGTTCAGCAGTGAAGCCAATCTAACCACTCACTGCCTGAAACTCCTGGTGCAAAGACAGTTGTACTTTTCATTAGTCTGTTAGGACAGATTCGGAACATTATATATTTGTGTGTGCATAGAGTGGGTATTTCACTCAGTGCCTCATGTGTCTCCAAGGCCAAAAGCAAAAACAGCAGAGGTTCTCTTATAAGAAAAGGTCAGAGCCAGAGAGGAGAAAGAGCAAGATGCAAACTCAGAGGGATGCCTGCCACACCTTTGAGGAGAGACTCTCCCAGGCCAGTTGTTGTCTGTACTCCTACCCTAGCATGGCATGCAGTAAAGTCCAGTTCTGCATCCACGAGCTATGGAGATCCTGGGGTATCAAACAACCATCCTGAATACTGACCATATACTGCCTTGTTTTCCAACTCAAAAACTTGTCTCAGTGTGGATTTCGACAACTTAGTAAATAAGCCCAGAATCTCGTGCTTACAGAAATCTAGGACATATCATTTTCTTGGCATTATCAGTTTCCAAATGCATCATGACCTCAGAAGCTGCTTCCCACCGTCACCCCATGGCAATACCCACCCCCATAATCTCTGCATCAGCCTCCTCTTCTGAAACTGCAGCAGCTCCTACAGGACTGGCTCTCCTCTCGTAAGTCAGCTACCAGGCCACTCCTGCCTCCACCAGAACAGCTGGCATCCTGCTCCTGTTGATTTTAGCATCAGAATCTATCTTTAAGGTCTTCTTTCTGAAGGTGTCTTCTCTGGCCAGGCTAATGGACAGGCTGAGAGCTCAGGGGAGCCCCTTTAGAGAAGTTCTTAGGACACCTCCCCACCATCATATACTGTTTCTATTATCTGTTTATCTGGTTCTATTCCCCACCCCCACTCCCAGCTTTCTGCCAGAATACACATTGTAAGAGAACAGAGACCTTTCCTGGCTGCTCCAGCTGAACATTCAGTGCCAATAATAGATGTTCAACAAACACTTATTAAATTAAGTACAGTTACTGAAGACTAAATAATCAAGTCTAAACCAAGACCAAACTGACAAAGATCTGAGTCAGCTGAGATGACCATGCTTGGAGCATTGCGCTGCTCACTTCAGTGCATGCTGTTTGATTTCAACTAATCCATCGCTCTCTAAAGTATATTGTGATTGGCACATAACCTCCACTATTTTGATAATCTTAAATTATTAAGTTAAAGCAGTAAACTGTCAAGAATTAACTATTAACTATTCCCAAGTTCAAATTGAGAGAGAAAAAGAGATTCTGGGGGATGGGGGTCAAAGTCAGGCCTGAGTTTAAAACCTGTCTTCTTCCTATTGTCTAAGAAGTTGAAATCATAAATGCTTATATATGCACATACGCATATATATTTTTTTTCACATCTCTCACACATAAATATTATTGGTCTTGAGACCTCACTGAGTCACATAAGTGTGATCTGTCTGTATAAACTAGATGATCACAGGCATCACACTCAACAACTGTGTGTTTCAGCTTCTTTTTCTGTAGGTAACTGCTGTATTCATGTTCCTCACCTTCAAGAAGATGATAGGAAATAATTTTTTAAGAAAGTATTTGTAGACCATTCCAGACTTTCATCAATAAAAACAATTTTCCAAAGGTCAGTTTCATTGTTTCCCTGGAATATAGAAACATACCAGATTTTTTTTAAAATAGTATTTTTGTTTTGTCTTATTTTGTTCCCTTTGGCCCACTAACTATGAAAAGAAGGGATTGTACCAGATGGCCTCTGAGATCTCTGCCAACTAGAACCTTCCAGAAACCAACAGAGTGGAAAAAATACAGGCGTTGAAGTAAACAGCCACAAATTGTAACGGTGAAACTCTCTGAGCCTTTATTATTGTGTAAAATTGACTTAATAAATTTACTTCTAAGAGTAGCTGTAAAGACTAATATGGCACTTAGCCCAAGACCCAGGTATTTTTAAGTGATGACCAAGATGATTGCTAAGAAGAATTTTGTTTCCTCCTAAAATGACAAATTGAAGCACTAAGCTCATAAAAATGTCATCTTACTTAGAAATGATATCTTTGTAGAGATGATAAAGTTCAAATGAAGTCATTAGGCTACCCATTAACCAGTAGGACTGGCTTATTTATATAAGGGTGAATCTGGGCATACAGAGAAACATACGCACTGGGTTCAATGGTGCAGGGATTGGTGATGACAAGGGCAGAGGTCAGGGTAATACCTCCACCAAAGAATACCTGGGAGGTTGATAGCCAGTTCCAGGAGCCAGGCAAGAGGCATGGGCAGAGTATCCCCCATATCTCTCAGAGGGAACTGTCCTCCCCCTGATCTTGGACTTCTGATCTCCAGTACTGTGAAAGACAGTTTCTAGCGTTCAAGCTGCCCACTTTAGGACAGTGTTATGATGTCCTACAAATTCAGACATGGCTCTGAACTGCTCATTCTTGGTGGATTTATACTGTGTTTCCACCTCACAGTTGGTATTTGTCAGTGTTTTGACAACCAGTTCAACGATAAAAAATATTTTACTTGATATATATATATACATATATATATGCACACACAAAATACTAGATTGATAAAAATAATACAGACTTCTCAATCCCAAAATACATTGATATTTTCAGCTGCATTACTTTTTAATCTAGTCATGAGCCATAATTTGACTTCACAATCCCCATTTGAGAGGTACTAGCAGGACAACAAACTCCTGCAAAGTGTGGTCATACCTTTCATAACTTAGGCTGCTAATACTCAAATGAGGCCCTGGCAATTGGCTTTTCAAGCTAACACATATTTGATGCCTTGTTATGTCACTGTTTTTGGGTGCCAAGCTATTCAATGTCTATGGGAATTTAAAAATAGCTTCCAGGAAAATGTGTGTTGAAGGCTGCTGGATGTTCATCAATGTTCAAATTATACTACAGTGAAAAGGCATGTTAGATGTTTCCTTGTTACACTAGCTAGTTATCTTGGATGGTATTGATTCTCCCAAATGATATGCAAGTAGTTTAATGAGGTTTGGGGGCTTTTTGTTTGGTTTTTGTTGTTGTTGTTGTTGCTGCTGCTGTTGTTGTTTTTTTGTTTTTGTTTTTGTTTTAAAAAAAATGCACATCATTTTGTACCAGGTATTCACTTTGGTAGCCGTTGGCTTCTGATCTAACTTTCTGAAAATCCTACTATGTAGCTGTTGTGAAATGATTAACCACCAGCTCTGGCATCTAAACACTCGATTATCACTGTGGGCGGGGCAATGAGATATCACCTAACATAGCTGGGGGAATGAGGCAGTTCCTCACATTCCATACAGATGAAGTAATCATGATTTTCACCTTAAAACCTTTTGTCTACCCATTTCAGTGCAGCATGTCTCTGATTTACCTTAGAGACCATGAACCTGCTAGCAATTATTATAAATGTGGCTAGTTATAATTGATACTGGGTCTGTGATATTTTCCTGGTGGCTTTGAATGCCATAATATTCTTGGAGGCCCTAGTGACATTCTGGAGGACCCCAGACTCAGTTATGGGCATCAAAGATGGGCCCTAAGCAGGGGCAAGTCCAAGACTAACTTGGAGGGCCAGGGGAGCCTGAGATCACAGTTACCACAAAGTAAAGTCAGTAATCAAGTTCAGGCCCTAGACAGAACATGTGCCTCAACTTGGAGGACCAGGGTTAAAAAACCCTAGTCTGGAGTGAGCAAATTCATGGACTTGAAAGCCCCAGGGAGCCCCAGACTATGACCATTGCAAGTTTTCTAATTAAAACAAAACAAGAGTAAGAAAGTTTGACTGATACACATTTTTAATAGAAGACTGATTGATCAGGGAGTTGTCCCCTTTCAGACATCTGGAAAGGTCGGCTGATACACACTTTAAGACAAGACCAATTAGAATGTTGTCATGAAATTTCAGACATCTGGGGAGACATGGGGGAGACCAGACACAATCATAGACCCAGTCTCCAGAGCGGGAGCCGTAGACATACTCCTGTCTCCCTAGTTTGGGTATATGAGTAAAGGTGGCCACTATATGTCCTTTTATCTGGCCTCTGGCTGCATGAAAGTTCTAAGTTCTATGCGTTGGGGTTTATTTATGTCTGGTGAGTTTTTGTTTTCTGGTGTGCTTATAAGTTTTGTTGCAGAAATAGGAATCAGACAGAGTACAGCCAAATTGCCCTGGAGTTGTAGTCTGCAACGCTTTCAGGAGTTCTGCCAGGTGGACTATAAATTGTCTTCTAGAAAGCTCTGCACTCCTTGTGAGCTGGACGGGCCCACTTTGATTATGGAATGGCCAGATGGAGATCGTTTGACTCTCAAACAGCTGAGAAAATCTGGAACGTGGTCATGCAGAGACCTGGTCACTCTTATTCTTACATTATTAACCACTGGCTCTCCTTCCTCCTCTATCCCTACTCCTTGGCTAAAATGTTAAGCCCTTAAACAGAACTCCTCTGTTCTAATCACCAGGTCAGTGAGCCAGAGGCTGAGTAAAAACCTAAGTAAAATGCCTGCACTCTCTGTTGTAACTCTTGCAGAAAAGAAGGGGATTTCCCCCATCTTATAATGCACCCAGCCAGTCCAGAACCTGTGTCTAAAGGAGACCATGTACACAGAGTCCTAGGAATCTACAATGACCTAGCTTCACTTGAAGTAGGCTGAATAATGTTTTACTCTAAGTGAGCCAGGCAAAATAGTCACTCTTCCTCTTAGAGCAGTGCCCCCTAAGTTCAGCGGGGATCAGAGGCTCAGATCTCCTATTTATGTTCTTTTTTCATCCAGTGATATAAGTAACTGGAAAAGTCAGAACCCTCTCTTCTTCTGGAAGCCTCAGGCCCTCGATAGCCTGTTAGAAACTGTTTTCTCTATCCAACAATCCACTAGACTGACTGTAGGCAGTTTCTAGGCCCCCTTTTAACTGCTGAGGAGAGGGATTCAATCATGACTGAGACCAGCAAGACTGTGGTGGGTCCCAGGGCAATAAAGGAAGACATAGAAAGAAGAGCTGAGCTAATATTGCCATGTATCCTACCAAGCTGGGATCTCACCACTGATCAAAGTGAGAGGCAGTAGGTTTCTGGCCTTCCTTACTAGAATGAGAGTAGTGGCTAGACATCCAACTAATCTCTCAGTGGTGCCTAACTATGGCAAATCAGGACTCGCCTGCAGTGCTCCTGAAACACCTCCAGGATGCATACTGGGAGTTTACCTCCATTGATCCAGATATCCCAGAAAACCAACAGGTTATTGATATTGCTTTTGTTACCCATTTGACCCCAGATATTCACAAGAGGTTGCAGAAATTAGAAGGGTTTGACAGAATGAATAAGTTATAGTTGTTAGAAATAGCTCAGAAGACCTTTAACAATAGAGATCCAGATGAGAAGAAAGATGAGAGGCTAACTAGAATAATGGTGGTCACATTCAGAGAAGAGCCCAGGAGAAACCAAAGTAAATCAGGTGAACAAATCATCCTTGAGCCAGGTTGGAGAAGGACAAACATGCCCATGGTAGAGAAATAGGACATTGGAAGACTGAGTGCCCACAGTGTAGGTGGGAAAAAGGAGAACGGATCCTCAGTATGACAGGATCAGATTGGCAGGGCTGGAGTTCCATAACAATGAACCCCCAAGAGCCCATGGTCACAGGAAAAGTCCCAGAGCAACACTCTTCAGTTTCTGGTGAATAATGGTACAGCCCATTCAGTGCTAACCTAAACCTTAACTCACTAAGGGTTTATTGCCCTGGGACCCACCACAGTCTTGCTGGCCTCAGACATGATTTAATCCCTCATCTCAACCACTGCAGGGTGCCAGCTCTGGTGGGGGAGGGGGTCAAATACTGAGGTAGTACATCAAAGGTTGATGATCTCTGATCTTATAACTCTCTCTTACTGTTTTGTGGATCAGAAAGTGATGGCCTCTGAAAATTTAGCTCCCTCTTGCAATTCTGTGGTTAAAAGCTGCTTTCTTCTGGTAATCTGACTCAAGCTGATAGCAGCAGGGGAGTCAGAAAAAAGACTTTCTTTCTCTCTGTCTCAAGAGCACCCACTAGGCAAGTGAGTTCATTAACTTTTTGTGAGCCAGAAAGAAAAGAAGAGGAAAAGAAGGGAGAATTCAAGCACATACACACACACACACACACACACACACACACACACACACACACACACACACA
>JANHMN010000001.1:161243210-161292367 GCA_030674055.1 Rhabdomys pumilio
AGAGAGAGAGAGAGAGAGAGAGAGAGAGAGAGAGAGAGAGAGAGAGAGAGATCAATCTATATCCCAGGTCAAACTTGTAGATTATCTTACCCCCAACAAATATACACACATGCCTGGATAAAAAAACAAACAGACAAACAAACGTGTAAAATTTTTCAAAAAGCCCTGCTTTTTAAAAAGTTGCCCTAGAACAAATAAAAAGGATTCTCATGCCCCTTTTTCCTGTTCTGGGGGTTCCTGAAAGTCTGGGCCCTGGATAGATGAAGAGGAATGTTAACTGAGCCAGGAGGTGTGGAAAGCTTGCACCAGGCTATAGCACCAGCCTCCAGTCTGGCCTCCTCAGGGACTCTCTGTGTTCCCAGATAGTGTGCTCAGAGCCCTTCAACAGCCAGGCGCTGATTCTTAAGAGAAGATAGAGTCCCCTAACAAACTACCTCCCTCATGGCTGTCATGCTTGGGCTGTCTATGAAAACCAAATATTCCAGCCAAGGTCTCTCAACACTTTTCCCTTCCCCCTGTCTGCTCACAGTCCTCAGAGCTCCATGCACCACATAAACCAAACCTTCCTGTCACCACCACTCACCTCTGTGACTTGTCTGCTTCTAGATTCATCTCTCAATCCACAGGGTAACAGGTGCCCCACAATCACTTGATGGATTAATGAAACAGGAAAACAAATTATAACTTCTATTTTGTACTAGTTTTGAGGATTTAATGGTGATATGACTATTGGTCTTTTAATCATATTGTTTTTTATTTTTCTGAGTAAGTCCCCTCCCTCAAAAAAACGATGTTTTTAATGATTCCAGAATAGGAGAAAATGGCAAGCTGATAAGGTGCTGATTAATTCAACTCTGTCTCTTGACTTGACCTAGGCATAATCATCATAAAACGTGGATCTCCATCTGTATTTCACTAAATTTCTTCTTCAACAAAGTTGTGTGACATTTTAATCAACTCTGAGCGCATTTGCCTAAAGGAACTTAGGGAAATGGAGGAAGTCAAAGCCACTGGTGCAAATCGGGTTTGGCCTCTTTTAGAGGGGCTTTTACTAGTTGTGGGGTTGTAGTGTGCATTGGGTTGAATTGTGGGTCTGCTCCTCCAAGGGGCTATGGCTGCTGCTCAGAGGGACAGAGGTGTGGGAGTTTGACTGTGTTCACTCCACTCTGGAGTTCACTCCATCAAACTATGAGAAGCCACAGGACTCTGATCGAGGGTGGGGGGCACAGTCTGAGGTCCAGAGGGGAGGGGGGAAAGCTCTGGCTGTGTCCCGAGGGGATGAGAGTTCTAGGTCGAGGATGAGAGTTGGCTGGGTCTTTGTGGCTGGATCATAGAGAGATCATTGGTGGGAGATTAGGCGGCAGTTCTGTAGTTGAAAACTTTCTCCATGGTTCCCCACAGTGGGTCCCAAAGAAGAGAGATAGTCCATGGTCTTAAAATGTTTATTGTCATGGTGAAAAATGGATGAAACTATACCCTGGTATTTTCAAGGCGGGCCTAAAATTAAATGCCTTTTGCAAAAACAAGAGTCTGGGAAGGAATGTTTAATTGGCTACACCCTCTGGCCTTTAAGTATCTCATTAATATGGAGATCTATCTTGAGGCTCTGTGGCCTGTAGTCACGCCCTCTACCTGTGGAGGGGCTGGTAGGGGCAGGAGGTCTTCAGCCTCATGTCAGGATCCTGGAGTCTGGAAGCATGGCAAAATGCATGCCAACCCTTGCAGGGAAACTTGTGGGGTCTCCAACCTGCTGGGTCTCCAGCCATCTCTAGCCAGTGCTCAGCCAGAAACCATGCTGTCCTTTTATGGTCCTACAGGTGGTCTCAGGAAGATTACTCTGGGAAGGGATGGAAGTGACCCCAGGAGAACTTGGGAAGTGGTGAAGCCAGGCTGAAACCCAGCCTCCAGGCAGACTGGCCTTCCTTTTGTTCCAGAAAGGAAGCTGGATGTGTGTCATTCAAATAGGAAGGATCTTGGCTGGGCAGTTGTCTTCAGTGGAGTAAGCTCTCAGAGAGGATCAAAGAAACACCTCAGAAGGCAATAAGCAGCTAGGGGAATAAACCCTTCTGTGGGAGATGAACAACATGGCTGATACAGCACATCTGAATACCAATTGAGCCAGTGTCCTACTGAACGGCAAGGTTGAGTTTTGTTTAGTTTAACATGCTTGAACTCTGAAAAAAAGTTCATAGTTAACACTGGCTTTGAATTTGCAGTCTCTGTTTATGTCATGCATGACCGTGTCCATCAACATGCCTTAATTCCATGAGACAAAGAACAACCTGTTACCTGTTTCTCTTAAGTTTTGTTTGTTTTAGAACATGCATCATGGAGCTTCCCTTCCCCAAGCAGTGTATGGTCTCTTCCTCTGCTCCCATGGCTGCACTGCAGAGGAATGATGCCTGGTGAACCTGATGGCAAGAAAGTAATGATGAAGCAACAGGAAACATAGCCACAGTCATCTTGGGAAATTCTTCTTATTCATATACAGCATTCTGAAAGTCAGCAAATATCTACTAAATTTGGACAAACAGGATAATCCAGTATCCAGTGTAGGCTTATTTGTCCCTTTGAAATAACTGCTTAGTTTGGGGTCTTTGTATTAGAATCTATAAATTATTTTGTTGTATATTATTTTGTCACTTTGTCAGTGGCTCATAGGTCTTCAGTGATTTTTTTTTTAATTAGAACAGGGAAGAAGGGCACCTTGGCCTAGTGGCTCCAGTACCTCCACCCATCACTGTGAGACTGTCATAGGTCTTGAAACAGAAGTAACAGGTGAAGTCTAATCTAATTTACATTTTTGAACGAGGAGGCACTATCCGCACAGACTTTTCTCTTGTTCATCTGTGCTCTGAAACACTTCCTCCAGCATGAGGAGACAGCCTACAGAAGAAACTAGAAGGCGTTGACAAGCCTGAGAGCATGGGTTTTACATGTGTCATACTTGAAGTGCCTCAGTGACATGTAGCGGGGAGTTACTCTGTAGCCACGTGTTCTCCTTTACACTCACATGTGTAGGCAGATCTGGAAGGCTGCCTGCGTTCACTTCTAAGCATTCTCTCTTCAGTGGGAGAAGCACACTTCTTAATTATATACAACTTAAAATGAGCCTACCACTAAACAACTACAAGACGATGAGAGGACTCCCACCGCTAACTTCAAAATCCAGTCAAAGCAACAGAAGCTTTTAAAAAGAAAACTCACCTACAAGCCAGTTGGATGATGCGTGCTAGCTCACAGGAGCAGCACCCCCATTTACATTCTGATCCGGGTCCACTATGACAATGGTAGCAGCCTGACCTGGAAGATTAGTAAGCTCATCGAGCTGAGCTTCTTGAATGTGTCCTACTTTGTCAGTTGGTCAAGTCTTCTCATCTCTAATTCTCGGCTGGCCCTCTGTCCATGATTGGAGTGGGCAGAAAGAGACGGAATAACCAAGAGAACCTGTATTTACTCCATGGGAACAAAGTACGTAAGAGAGTGAAAACTTCAACAGGAAAGTTGAAACAGTAGACCAACCCATCAGAAGAGACTGTGGTATTATTACATTTCCAAGTTCTCAGTACACTTCAGGGTGCCTAGCTAGGAGCTTGATAGTATCACATCTCTAGCCCAGAGCTGCATGACAGCTTTGTAGAAGGTCCCCAAATGCTGAGCAAGATGCCCTATTTAACAGCCAAAGTAGCAGGTCTCTGCCTTTCTGTGTCTGTTGATTCTTGTGCCAGAGCCAGTCTTCTTTGCAGCTAAAGCTGCAGGTCTTGTTAAGAGGGAATCTATCTTTGATGAGTCTCCAATGAGTGTTCAGTCCTCCTCCTTGAAGAGCACCAGGGAGTGTAGTTTCCAGCTACTAACTGGATAGAGGGAGAGATTGCAGTTAGGAGACAAAATTATTATAGACAAAAATCTTATTGTGACATTTTACATAGAGTCAAGTGGGCTCTGATTGGCTATGTGCATGTATGTAAATGAGGTATGGAATGAGCCCAGTCAAGAAAACAGCTGTCAAATCTGGTGTGGATAGGGAGACCCAAGCCAGTTAGGGGTCTGTCTGTTCTAGTAGGCACTGGTAGGGAAGCAAGTACCTAGCGATGGAGCTCTCTCAAGGACAGTCTGAAAGACTTTGCAGTTCTGCAGACACCACCTCTATCAGGAGCTGCCCCACTATGGCCAAAGTTGGTTCTAATAAGTGACTATTGCTGGGCCCTCGGATCTTCGATGGTTGTTATAGGTTGTCAATCAACCTATTCATGACTCCAACTTACCAGAGATTTTTTTACATTTGTTTTTTATGTTTCTTTCTGGATGCTGCTTAGATGACAGGTGAGACCTCTTCCATCCCTAACAACTGGAACCATCTGCTTTACACATGTCATTAATATAACCTTTCACAGGAAATATATTTGGTGAGCCCATGCCCCAGATGAGAAAAACTGAGAGTCACAGAAGATAAAAAATTTTAGATGCCTGAAGATGCTGAGTTACAGAGCTGGCATTTGTATTTCTCCTCCCAAATCCCTTCTTCTGTGTGGTCACATGTCAGATCATGAAGTCAATCAATGAGTGACTTTGAAGAGTGCTAACAGACTTCCCAGTCTAGAGGTGGAGGTGGGTACATCTCTGTTCCAGACTTTATTCATACAGCAGAGTAAATAAAATCTTGGCTTTCACAGGGATAGTGATCTAGGGGAAGTCTGTTCTGATTAACACAGGACTCTGTGGGTAAACAATTTTTTTTTTCCTTTTCATGTCCAAAGTTAAACCCGGAGTCCTCCTTTTAGTAAAGAACAGTGGAGACAGATTCCGCTGTTTAGTCCTAACATCACTCAAAAGACTGAATTTAAAAAAGAACACAATATCTACAAAAATAACATAGAGCAATTAAAATTTGGATAACTAAATTCTGCAGTTTTAATCCTCCCAATGCAGCTTTGCAATGCCGTGATAATTCTCCAAATGTACTGTAATCATTTAAGAATAGTTGCATGTGTCCTTTCGCAATTGGAGGGGAAGAATTACAATACAGTAGTTAAAATGTCTGATAATTATATGGATGTTTAAAGTAACAATTATCTATGATCTCCGGTTTGGCCACTCTACTCTTAACCTTATTTACAATAATTTTCCAGTGAAGCTATATTACTGTTTTACACAGAGCTTATGTGATTTCAGAACAAAGCAAGGACTGAAAGTTGACAAGTAGAACAATGTAAATAACTATAGAGAAATAGTCCAGCTATGTTGTGGGATATCCACCAAAGAAGACTGCTCAGACAAGGATTTAAGTCAGTAGGACATCTTTATTAGCTGGCTGGTGACTACACTGGGTGTGAGATCCCAGGGTAGTACCAAGCCTTGCTCAGGGTGAGCTTTTAAGTAAAAGTCATATTCTGGGTTGACATACTCCAGTTAACAAAACAGCCAGAAACAGAACTACATAAGTCAAAAAAACAAGGTTAATACATTTAGAGGATTCCCCAGAACTATGGACTTTGCTGAATTAGGTCTTGCCTTTTGATTTGGCAGATAATGCTATCTACCTGCTGAGTTTTATGGCCAGAGTGATACTTTCACTCAGTTGTGCTAAGGACTGGAGGCCTGTTACAGGCCTGTTATTGAAATGCCTAGATTTACATAAATTAAGTTCTTGAGCAACTAAATAATCCTCTAGTCTCTAGGTAATAAGTAGCTATCACTGTAAGTACATGTAAAACTCAATTCCTAGAAATACTTGGTAAATATGTTACAGCAACACATGAGAAGAAAATTTTCCAGTATAGGTATTAAGGAAACATATCATAGAAAGGTTGCATTATGTCCCAGAAAATGCTAGGCTGTGAAAAACTAAAGCTAATGAGGTAAGCGTTTCAAAACTCCCAAGGTACTTGGTGGAAAATAAAACTTCTTTTCAAGAAATTAGTTCAGAACACTCTAATTCACTTCTAAACTGCCCAAAAATAAGGGCAGTTAAGTAAAAATGATAAACGGAAAAAATTTCAACAAACTCCAATAGGCTTTCTTACTGCTGTTTTATCTGAAATGAAGTCCCTAGAGAGCTGGAATTTAAGTCCAGTTATACCACTAGGTGGTATCTTGAGGATAAAATACTTCCTGGTGAGGGAGAAAACTACCACAAAAACGACCTCAGTGTATCATCTCACTTTGATGCTTTAAATTCCCAGCATCATAAAAAATAAATAATCTTCTGGTCTGGCTCAAAAGCACAGGCCTTTAATTCTAGCTCTTTGGAAGCAGAGGTATGCAGATCTCTGTGAGCTTGAGTCCCAGGACAGACTCACTACATAGAGACACTCTATCTCAAGATAATAAAAGAAAATGAAGAGGAAGAAGAAGAGAAGGAGGAAGAGACAGAGGAAGGAAAGGAAAAAAGGAAGGAAGGAAGGGAGGGAGGAAGGAAGGAAGGAAGGAAGGAAGGAAGGAAGGAAGGAAGAGTCTGGTTCTGATTATGTCAATAAGAAATTTGTACAGTAGTAACAGGAAAACTTGGCTTGTGCATACAGAAAATGAGGCCTTATATTGTTTGCCTTGGGTAAATAAAGAGGGTTTAGTGAGAAAGCGCTGCCAGAGGCTTTGATGTCATTAAGCAAACTTTTCAGATTCATGTGTCCAGTTTGCTGTGTGCCCACAGACCTGTTTTCCATAAGTAGGCCCTGTGACCACTGTAACACATTTTCTAAATCATTAAGGTGTTTTCCTTCTAAATTGTGAGTAATTTCTATGTTGTCTATTGACCCTGAGCCCTTTGACAGATCAATAATTTATACTCTTCTAAGGTACCCCTCACCTCCAGCTAAGGCTCATTTATATGAAATCTCTGGCTTTGTTTCTATCTGACTGTTAAAACAATTTATCATCATCTCTATACAGAGACCCAGGGTCAACTGATTTAGTCAAAATAGGTTAATAATGATTTCTTTGCATAGGAGAAGTTGGAGAAAAATCAAAAAAAGAAGAGAACAAAAATGAAGATCTTTGATTCCCTAGAATCAAATTGTACACTTCAAACTTATCCGGGGGTCAAGAACAAATCAAAGTGTAAACTAGAATTTTTGAACTAAATTGAAACAAAAAATGTAACATCTCAAAATTAGATAGATGCTGCTGAAGCAATATTTAAGGTAGAAATCTGTGACTCTCTCAGTTACCACACCCCCACTCAGACCCAATTCTCAAGATTGCCCCTAGACACAAGCTGTAACTTCCCCTGCCTCCTATCCATGCCTCTTATAAATCTCACAGACCATCCCCACAACCTTCCCTCCCTATCTTACTTCTATGTATCAGCCCCCCAGTTTTGGCAGACACCCCTTGCAAAACCACAGGCCATGCCTGCCAGAAGACCAAGTAGGTTACCTGTAAACCTTCCCAGCTCTCTTAGCCCAGAACCAATTCCCAAGTCATCCCTCACACTCCCACGGACTGTCTCCCCATGACTTCCCTTCCCCTGAGGCTCCAACACCAGGAAGCATTCCCAGTGAACACATAAGCCAAGCAAGCAGGTAAAGCAGGTAACACCTAGCTAAGATGTTCTCTGAAAATCCAGAGAAAACACAGAAAACAAGGAACAAAATACTTACTCAATAAAGACAAATCCAGAAATCAGAACCTAGAACTATGATCATCCTGAACCCAGATGTATAGACTCCAGCATAAAAACACAATCAATAACAGACATGGCAATATGTCTCCATAAGAGCCAGGCTAACCTACCATAGCAGGCCCTGAATATTCCAACTTAAGTGAAGCACACACACACACACACACACACACACACATTTCAACACCAACTATATGAAGATGATAGAGGTCCTTAAAAAAGAAATTAATAAATCTATTAAAGAAATTCAGAAGAACACAAACAATTGTGGGTAATGAGTAGATCCCTTAAAGAAAGCCAAGAAAAAAATACACAGTTAAATGAAATGAATATAACTGTCCAAGACCTAAAAATAGAAACAATAAAGAAAGTACAAAATGAGAAAATTCTAGAAATGAACATTTTAAGACTGCAAATAGGAAATACAAAGGCAAGCTTCACCAACATAAGAGATAGAAGAAAGAATCTCAGGCACTGAAAATACTATAGAGGAAATGGAAAGATAGGTCAGAGAAAATACTAAATCTAAAAAATTTCTGAACCAAAGCATCCAGGAAATCTGGAACACTAAGAAAAGTCCAAATCTACAAATAATAGGAATCAAGGGAGGAAAAGAACCCCAGCTCAAAGGCCCAGAAAATATTTTCAACAAAATCATAGAAGAAAAATTTCCAAAACTAAAGAAAGAGATGCCTATAAAGGTAAAAGTATATAGAACTTGAAATAGAATGAACTAGAAAAGAAAGTCCTCTCACCACATAATAATCAAAACATTAAACATATAGACCACAGAAAGAATAGTCAGCTGCAAGGAAAAAGGCCAAGTAACATATAAAGACCTATTAGAATTATAGAATTATAAAGACAGGCCTATTAGAATTATACCAACTTCTCAAGGGAGATTCTAAAAGCCAGATCTTAAACAGATGTGCTGAAGACTCCAAGAGATCACAGATGCCAGCCCAGATCACTATATTCAGTAAAATCACTATAGATGGAGAAAATAAGATATTTCATAATAAAGTCAAATTTAAACAATCCAGCCCTAAAGAAGATGCTAGAAGGAAAAATACAAACCAAAGAACAAAGAAGTTAACAACACACTGGAAAACACAGAAAATAAATAATACCATACTAGCAAAACCATAAAAGAAGAAAGAGAGAGAGAAAGAGAGAGAGAGAGAGAGAGAGAGAGAGAGAGAGAGAGAGAGAGAAAGGAAAATGGAAATAACCACACCCCACCAACAACAACAACTACCACCTTCAAAATAACAGGAACTGCCGGGCAGTGATGGCACACGCCTTTAATCTCAGCACTTGGGAGGCAGAGGCAGGCGGATTTCTGAGTTCGAGGCCAGCCTGGCCTACAGAGTGGGTTCCAGGACAGCCAGGGCTATACAGAGAAACTCTGTCTCAAAAAACAAAAAAACCAAAAAATAAAAAACAAACAACAACAACAACAACAAACAAACAAACAAAACAGGAACTAATAATCATTGGTCACTGATATCTCTCAATTCACAAACAAAAAGACACAGATTAACAGAATGGATATGAAAACAGGATTCATCTTTCTGCTGCATTAAAGAAGCACACTTCAACATCAAGGACAGACATTACCTCAGGGTAAAAAAATTAGTAAAATATATTCCAAGCAAATGGATCTAAAAGAAAAGCTGATGTAGCCATTTTAGTATCTAACAAAATAGACTCCAAACTAAAATTAATCAAAAAATGAGGAAAGACACTACATATTCATCAAAGGAAAAATCCACCAAAATAATTTAAATTCTTAACATCTATGCCCTGAACACAAGGGCACCTACTTTTGTAAAAGATATGCTACTATAGCTTAAATCACACACTGACCATCACTCACTGATAGTGGGAGATTTCAATACCCTACTTTCATCAATGAACAAGTTATCTAGCCAAAAACTAAACAAAGAAATGCTGGAGTTGACAGATGTAAAAAATTAAATGAACCTAACATATTGACAGAACCTTCTACCCAAACACAAAAGAATATACCCTCTTCTTAGCATCTCTCAGAACTTCCACCAAAACTGACCAAATACTCAGACAAAAGCAAATCTCAATAGATACAAGAAAATTGAAATAACTCCCCGAATCCTATCAGACTACTGTGTATTAAAGCTGGATAGCAACAATGGAAACAATAGAAAGTTTACAAATTCATGGAAACTGAACAACTCTCTACTGAATGAAAAATGGGTTAAGAAAGAAATAAAGAAATTAAGACTTTCCAGAAATCTATGAAAATTAATATACAACATTCTAAATCATATGGGACACAACAGAAGTGAAACTAAGAGGGAAGTTTATTGTACCAAGTGCCTACATAAAAACTTGGAGAGATCATGTACCAGCAACTCAACAGCACATCTGAAAGCTCTAGAGCAAGATGAAGTAAGCGCAGGAAAAGTGTAGCGGCAAGAAGTTTTCAAATTGTGGGTTGAAATCAGTGAATTGGAAACAAGGAGAACAATATAAAGAATCAATGAAACAGAGTTACTTCTTTGAGAAAACCAACAAGATAGATAAATCCTTATCCAAACTAACAAAAAGATGGGAAGAGAATATACAAATTAATAAAATTAGAACTGAAAATGGGGACATAACAAAAGAACTGAGGAAATCATAAAGATATACTTTAAAAAGTTGTATGCCACCAAATCAAAAAAATCAAAAAGAAATGGATAATAATCTTCATAGATACTACTTACTAAGTTAAATCAAGATCAGGTAAACAATTTAAATAGACCTATGACACCCAATGAAATAAAATCAGTCATTAAAACTCTCCCAACCAAAGTGAATAAGTAAAAAAAAAAAAAAAAAAAATTAAATTAAATTAAATTAAAAAATATCTCCCAACGGAAAAAAAAAAAAAACCCCACCCAGGACCCAGATAGTTTTAGTACAGAATTATACCAGACTTTCAAAGAAGAATTAATGCCAGTATTCCTCAAATTACTCCACAAAATAGAAACAAAAGGAATATTTCCCAATTTATCCCATGAAACTACAGTTATGCTAGTACCCAACCCACATAAAGACTCAGCAGAGAGAGAATTATAGCACATATATGCAAAAAATAACCTATAAAATATTTGTAAACTGAATCCAAGAACACACCAAAAATATCATCCACCTGAAACTACAAAATATCATCCCAAATGATGTAACCCAGACCCGAAAGAACATGCATGGTATATACTCACTTATAAGTGGATATTAGCCGTAAAGTACAAGATAACCACACTACAGTCCATAGACCCAAAGAATCCAAATAACATGCAGGGCCCATCTGAGGATGGTTGAATCTTTCTCAGAGGGGAAATAAAATAGCTATTGGAGGTGGATGGGGGAAGGAACTGGGAGGGGTAAAGAGGAGGAGAACGGGGCTGGAGGTAGGGGATCAGGTGTATGGAGAGCAGGGGAAGAGAGAATGGAAATCAGCCATGGGACATGCTGGAAACCTGAGATAGGAGCTAGGGGGAGGCCCCAGGGTGTCTTTGGGGGTTACTCTAGCTGAGACTCCTAGCAGTGGAAAATATGGATCCTGAAGTGGCCACTTCACGGACTACTAGTGAGAAGATAAGGACAGCAACCCAGTCAAAAAACCGTAAATTCAAAATGTATCCTGCAAGATGTACAGGGACAAAGATAGAGGAGAGACAGAGGAAATGGCCAACCAATGACTGGCCCAAATTGAGATGCATCCTATGGGCAAGAACCAATCTCTGACACTATTGATGATACTAGGTTATGCTTGCAGACAGGACCCTAGCATAATAGTCCTCTGAGAAGCTCCACTCAGCAGCCAATGGAAACAGATGAAAAGAGCCACAGTCAAACACTGATGGAACTCCAGAAGTCTTGTGGTCAAGTTAGAGGAAGGATTGAGAGACCCAAAGAGAACAGAGTCTCCATAGAAAGATCAACAGAGTCAAGTAACATGTACCCTTGGAGGATCCCAGAGACTGAACCATCAACCAAAGGGTAAGCTGGACTAGGCCCCCACACATAGTTATCACATGTGTAGCTCGATCTTCATGCAGGTCCCCCAATAACTGGCACAGGGGCTGTCCCTGAATCTGATGCCTGCTTATGGAACCTGTTCCCCTAACTGGGCCTTCTTATCTGGCATCAGTGGGTCTGGATGTGCTTAGTCCTGCAGTGACTTGATGTGGGAGGGGCAAGTATGGGGGAGGGGCTCCCCATTCTCAGAGGAGAAAGAGTGTGGTGGGGTACTGGGAGGAGACGGGCATTGATATTGGGATGTAAAGTGAAAACATATATATATATATATATATATATATATATGTATATATATATATGTATATATTTCACCATGATCAGGTAGGCTTCATTCCAGAAATGCAGAGATGGTTCAACATACAAAACTTAATAAATGTAAACCACCATATAAATAAACGGAAAGAAAAGTCACATGATCACTTCATTAGATGCTGACAAGGCCTTGAGAAACTCAAAGCAATTTCAGTAAAATCAGGAACAAGATTAAGCTGCCAATCTCTCCACATATATCCAATATAATACATCACGCTTTGGCCAGAGCATTAAAACAACTGAAGGACATGAAAGGAACACAATTTAGAAAGGAAGAAGTCAAAGTAATTTTATCTGCAGATTGTATTATAGTATACATAAGTGTTCCTAAAAAATCTACTAGAGAACTCTTATAATCTCAGCAAAGCGGCTGGATACAAGATTAATTAAAAAAAAAAATCAGTAGCCCACCTAAATATAAATAACAAATGGACTGAGAAAGATATCATGGAAATAACACCCTTCACCTTCAAAATAGGTAATTTTAACTAAGCAAGTTAAAAACTTGCCATAGTGTGATAGAAACTTCATCTTTGAAGAAAGAAAATGAAAAAGATATCAGACAATAAAAAGAGCTTCCATTCTCATGAATCTGTAGGATTAACGTGGTAAAAGTAGCCATCTACATATGCAATGCAAATCCCATCAAAATCCCAACACAATTCTTTATAGACATTAAAAGGACAATTCTCAGCTTCATATGGATACACAAGGAAAAACAGCATAGCTAAAGCAATTTTGAACAATAAAAGAACTGCTAACGGTATTACCATCCTGACTTCAGTTTGTACTGCAGAGAAATAGTAATTAAAACCACAAGATGTTGGCATAAAAGCAAACAAGTTAATCAATGGAATTGAATTGAAGTCCCAGACATAAATTCACATACTACGGACACCTGATTTTTGATAAAGAAGCCAGAAATACAGAAGATGGGGAGTTCAGTAGAGTCAAGTTATCAAAGTGATTGCCAAGCGTCCAAGGCAAGCCTCTAAGGAGACTGCTACTACATGCCTACATTTTAAATTACTGGTTTAAATGATCGCCTCCTCTACTCTGGACCTTGCAGTCTTGAAGCTCTATAAAGAGCTGGAAGCTCTTCAGTTTTATCAAGAGAAGCAGGCTTCCACCTTTGATTTATTCCAGTAGCCCACAAGAGAATTTTTTTTTTTTTTTGCATAAGAAGTGATCTCTGGAATCCTACAGAGATGCCCTCTCCTCAGTGAAAAAGTGAGCAGCCCGCTGTCCAACTATATGACTGACATCAATAGAAGAGCGCTCATATGCTCCCTTTGGCACAGTGATGCCCATTCCTTTTCTGTAATTCACAGAGCAGACAGACAGACAGACAGACAGACAGACAGACAGACAGACAGACAGACAGACAGACAGATTAAACAGAAAGCTGGGATGGGGCAGGAGCGCTAGCACTGCTCTCTATCAGGTATCTCACCAGCTTAGCTCTTCTACTTGCAAAGAGTAGCAGATGAGATGTTAAATCCAGAGCCTTGATGCCTCTTACAGTCCCAGCTGTCAAAACAAAGCATATACTTCCTGCTTCTTCCCTCTCACTCACTATAACCATGGCAGCTATTTCAGGCACAACCACATCTATTTTGGGAGATTCTTTTGAAGTGTGTGTGTGTGTGTTAGAAGATAAAGGAGCAAGCCCAAGCAAGAAAGATGTGTGTACATCTAGTGACCACTCTACAACAAATATAGTTGGCCCTGTAAGGCCAGTGAGATTAAATATTTCTCAGTTACAGTTTGTGTTAAACATTCATATGTTAGACCCTTAATTATGTAGATTCATTGTTTAAAATAAGGATGCCCCAAATAAATTTAATATCCATATTTTAAAATAAAAAAATGAAATGGATACACTAATTGTAATAGTATGTTTTCAGTCAAGTATATCTAAAATATTCTTATACTAACATGCAGCTGATATAAAAATATTATATTTTATACATCACCATATGCACATGCAGTAGTCACATAGTATATATTATGTGTTTATATGGTGTATATATATATATATATGTGTGTATACTATGCATAGTATATTATATACTACATATGAATATCTATGATATATATTATATGTTATGTAGTGTATATGTATGATATATAAAATGTTATATATGTCCAAATATGTGTGTCCTAGTGTGTGTATATTTAGATGAAGAGGTGAAAGCTGTTAAACAGAGGGTCTTACTATGTATTCTAGACTAGCCTTAAATTTACCCTGTAACTCAAAGAGACCTCAGACTCACAATCCTCCTGTTTCCACCTCCCACATGTTGAAATTGCAGATTTGTGTCACCCTATCTGGCTTAAAATCTCATAATCTACATCTTACATTTATAGAGCCTCTGAATTTGGACTGTCCATTATCTGAGGATCCAATAACCACAATGTATAGTGTTTGACCTGGATGGTACAGATTTAGAATGTCCTGGATTCTTCTCCATGGCTTGTAATTTGTAAGAATATTATAATGATGGAGACATGTACAGAATATCCTACACTAATCTTTTCCCTAGCTACAACACAGTAAAATGTTAATGAATTAAATCAGAAGTTGTGTGAGTGGTTTGCATTTGCATTCTGACCAGGGCCTAGACCTCAAACACATAGTGTGGCACCAACCTTGATTGTTAACAGACTTTCACCCCAGCAGCTAATCTTCTGATCTTGTAGAACGTGTTGAATATGACTGAGTAACCATCACATGTCACTGAGTTTTGAGACGTTCCCAGACCTGCTGGCTATGAGGTAACAAAGACAAAGTGAGGAGTGGTCTTCTATGGATGTTCTTTAGGAAATAACTTATAAGATGCTGTATAGAAGAGAAACTGAGACAGCAGGTGGCAGGGAGACTGTGCTGGGAATGTGCCTCTACACTTTGGGAACACTATATAAATTGTTGGAGTTGGATGGACTGGGCCCAGGACCCTGACATACACTCATAGCCCCCTAAAGAAAGGTTCCTCCGTGGGAGCACAAGAGGCTAGTCAAGATGTGAAGGCAATACAAAACTGCAGAAGCACTGGTTTCTGTCTTAGCACTACATTTTTTGACAATATGAAAAATGAATAACCCACTAATTACTCCCCAGGCCTCTTTAAGACATCACACGTGTGAGTGACAGGAAATGCAGCTGACAAGTGTGGGCAGTGCTATTGACTAAACGGACTCAGAAGAGATTTCTGAAGACAGCCACGTAAGACGGCCTTCTTGCTTAGATGGAGAAATCCTATAGTGCAAGTTAAACACTGTCACCTTGTCAGAAGTCTTTCAGGTGACCTTTTACACAGTAACCAGGAGCTCAGCACAGGAAGGAAGCCAAGCAAAACATTTCTGTGAAGAGAAGTTATGAAGTATCCAAAAACATGAAAAAAGTACAGTGGTTCGAGAGGCAAACTCATGGTTACTCAGCATATGGATTCCTTGAAAACAAGCTATGCATCACTGAGGAGCCAAAAACAAGCATCCTTGGTTTGCATGAAGATGCAGGGCCAGTGTAAAGATGCCCAAGCTCATGTAGTCAGAGAGTCTATAGTTTATTCTTTCATTAGCATTGAATGGGAACCAATGTAAGGAAAATTTGATTGAATAATGGGTGTCTAGTATTAAAAAAAAAATTCTCCTAAGGAAAAGTTATACCTGAGAATTTTTCTAAATTCCCTAAGAGATGTCTGGCTTTTTTGGCCCTGAAATAGGCCCCCATCTGCTACACAAGTGTAATACCTGTCTCGTAAAATTCTTATGAAGTTTGCAATAATCCATGAAAGATAATCTTAGAAACAAGCTTGATACAAAATATACAATAAGTACATTCTATTATGCTTTATGTTGTAACTGGCATACATTTATGCTTGTGATGGCCACAATGGTATAATTAAATGTGGAATGAACAAATCAAGTTGTTAGCATGTCCGTCCCTTTAAATGTCATGAATGTTCTACTTATAAGTAAGTGGTCTGTTGTGGATTATGGTTGCCCTGTACACTATGAAACATCAACATGGCTCCTTGTTCTGTGTTTTGACACCCTCATTCACTCTCATCTTCTTTGGAGACTCCAATGACCTCTGTTCTATTCTAGACTTCCATACAGTAATTGTGATATGTTTAAAGATAGACTGACATGGAGGCTGAACAGCGTCCCTGTCAGAAAATGTACAGAAGCATAGGCTAGAACTTAGCTTCAGACTTTATAGGTCCTGAATGTCCTCACTCCATTTGCAGGGTAAGGCTTGATGGGAGATGCCCTATTCATTTTAGCACATAAGCATAGCTAGGACTTTGGTGTTCAAAATTGATCACAGGAAAGATATAACTGTACTTTTGTCACTTCTGATGGAGTATACAGAAACACCAAACAAATGCTCGGTGAATGAGCTAAATATAAAAGGAAGGGCAGTTTTCAGGAGTGAGGTGGAAGCCCAACTCCAGAAACTGTAACAGGAAGGAGGGAGGGACAGAAGGAGGAAGGGAGGAAGAAAGGGAGATAAAGAGGGAAGAAAAAAGTTCTAGTAATTTCTCTGTTGCTATGATAAACATTATGACCAAAAGCAACTTGGGGGCAAAAGAGTTTATCTCACCTTATAGGATACAGTCCATCATCAAGGGAAGTCAGGATAGTAATTCCATAAGGAAAGGAACTCTTTCCTGCCCTTTCCTCCCTCTCTCCCTCCCTTCTCCACTTCTTTCCTCCCTTCTTCCCTCCTCCCTCCCCTCCCTCCCTTCCTCCTTTATCTTTCCTTCTTTTCTTTCCCCCATTGTTCCTTCTTTCTTCTTCCTCCCTCAGTTCTAAATGTTGAATTTTACTTCTGATTGCTGCCTAGGTAACTTCCGGGTCATGGCTCTGCAGCAACCTGTGCTTGTTCAAGCTTACACATATCTGCAAGGTGTAAGATTAGTAAATTGATTGATTGTTGCATAATGTAGGTCCTAATTGGCTGTATTTGTACAACTAAAATAATCCCCACAAACAAACAAACAAACAAACAAAAGAACAACAAGCTAGATGAACAAGCTGGATGCAGTGGTTGCCATTCATACTCTCAATCTCTTGCACCCTTCAGGACTGTTATGTTTCTGTATTAACTTCATCTGTGATGTTTGTTAATTTGGAAAATAAGGTTATGCTGTATTTATTCTTTTTCTGACATCTAATTTCCATTTTTGCCTTGGCAGAATCTATAAGGTCGTTACAGGAACTATTTAACGAAGTTGCATACATATAGCTAAAGATTCAGGGCAAAAAACAAGTGCTTCCTACAGCTCCTTAAGACCTCGAGTTAGAGAGCAGAATGTAGACAACCAGAGGCAAATGAGAAGACATGAGAGATGGAGAGGAAGGAGATGAGAGAAGAACCAGAAGAACTGGTTCTGCATTGCCTCCCCACAAAAAAAAAAAAAAAAAAAAAAAAACAGGATAACAGGCTTCAAAGCAGTAGCAAGCATCATTAAGGCAGCCATGTGACAGTGGACAAGGAAAGGGTAGGGATACTTTTGAGGAGGCATGTAACACTTTAGAAAGTATTTGTACATTAATTTTCCAGTTTGTTTTATTTGTCTGGCTCTTAGATACTCTTTGGAGCTATTATTCTCTCCTACCTAAAGCAAATGTTTCCTCCCTTTGCTTGGCTGGGCCTACAGAATGTTTCTAGGAGCCAAGTATCTTAGTTATTTCTGTGTAATAGACAATCCCAAAGTCTTGGTGGCTTTTCCAAAATCAAGCTCTTAGGGCTAGGGAGATGGCTCTGTGGTAAAAGTGCTTGCCATATAGTACGAAAAGCAAAAACTGGACCCCCATAAATGGAGCTTGGCCTGAAATATCAGCCTTGGAAAAAAGAAATAGGAGATTCCCAGAGCAAAGTGGCAAGCAAGAATAGCTGTGTCAGAGCGCTCTGGGTTTGTGTGAGAGATCCAGTCACAGTTCATGTTGTGGAGAGGGATAGAAGATGACTAAAGACACCCACCTCAGGCCTCCACGTGTATATTTACACATATGCCCACAACCATGCATATACTGACCTGCACACCACACGTACATACACGTGTAAAATGGACAAAAAAACTTAAAAATTTATTTTTCTCCCTACTATGTCTGCTCTTTCTCCACAACAGATGACATCTCAGCTTTGTGCTCCAGGTACATCTCCCTGTGTCTTTCATGTCCTGTGGCTGCTTTGGATGACTTCCGTTCAAACCGGTGTCAGCTGAATAGTCAGAAACCCACAAGGCCTCCTGAGAGACCATCTCAAAATTAACTCACTCATTTCTACCCAAAACAGCATGTCCGATTGTAGCATCAGGGGACTGGAGAAGACTGCCCACTCTAACAGGAAGTAGTCAAAGTAATATCATCTAAAGTATGAATTCATAATTAATAAAAGTTATTCTGATTGCCACCCATGATAGAACCCATAATAGTAAGCTTTAGTGGGTTTCAAAGGACAAGTGCAGAGGCAAGAGAACAGAAAAACAAGAAGCTACAATAATGGCCAGGCAAAACCCTCAGCTTTTCTGTTTGTTGGGGCCTGTGATTGCTATACTCCATCCTCCATACTCTGACATTTCTCCCTGCTCCTTACTAGACAAATGGCCTTGGAAAAAAATCACCTAGTATCAGCTATAATTTCCTCATTTTTAAAATGGGAAACCTTAAGACTCACCTAGAAGGGCTACTGTGTCCACACAAGCTTAACCCTGTTATTTGTTTCCTTGAGTTGCTAAGTAAATGGTGGTCAACGCTGCACACTATGGTGAGCTCTTCTGTCTTAGATAATGTTCTGAGAATCTGGAATAAAGGAAGCACAGTATTTTCGAAGGAACATATCTGACATTTCAAATTTGGATGAGGTGCGATGTACTCACCTGAGAGGAAGTGTACTATATCAGGAAAGTTGGGAAAGGTTTCACAGAAAACATGGAATTTGAGCTAAAGCTTTCAGTGTGTGGAGAAGTGCCCAGGAAATGAAAAGAATTCTAGAAAGTACAGTTCACTGATTTCTGTATCAGTAGAAAACTATTTTGATAGCATCTACAAGAAGGCACGTCAGCTACCAACACTGTGTCCCCTTTAATATTTGATGGTAAGGCAGATGGGCTGAACCCGACTAAATGGCACAGTTAAAACAAGTTTGATGGCAGATCCTATGAACCATTCAAAGCTTCTTACTTACAGAGCCCACCTTGCCAAAAGGAGGTATTATGAAGCGAGAAGCTTTCAAGGTTTCAGACCAAAATAAGGGCTTTCTTCCTGTTGAAAAAACATAGCTAGAGTAGCAGATTCCTGGACCCAATGCCTTGGGGAAAATTGCCTTATTATAGCTCCCACAAGGAAGCAGTTCTTTGGGATGGTGGAGGGGTGGGAGTGGGTGGCTTCTCTTTCCCAAAAATAAACCGTAGAAGCTAATGAGAGCAGATATTCTCTTCAACAGCTGCTGTCCTCCCTCTGAGCTGCTGTCCTCCCATGGACCTTCTTTGTAGCATACTTCCTGCCTTCACTGCAAATACTAACAAGAGACCTGTGGACCCTGATGAAGGAAACACTTTTCTTTTGCATTCTCATGTACCCAGTTAAATAATATTTCAGTCAGCACTTCAGAGATCACAATTTGGGGGGGCCACCCTGGAATGTGCAGGAAGATGGGCTTTCAAAGTACAAAGAAGACAATTTTCAGATGCTTCTTATTTTGTTCCAAATGGGACATTTACTAAACCTACCTAGACATACTGGAAGTTTCTGTCAGCAAACATTTCTTTTCTTTTTCCTGGTACAACATAGTTCTATGAGTCCCCTCACCTACTGTGTGTGTCAGAGAGCACACACTGTCTATTTGGCTTCTGCAAATAATCTTGAGTTGAAAATGGTGACATTTTTATCCATGTGCAAACCAAGCTCTTAAATCAACATGTCACTCCAGGCATAACAGCTGGTAAGTCACATCAGAATTTGGCATTTCTCTACAAATAGCCAGCAGTTAGAGTGATGGATCAATTTTGCCCTTGACCCAGCTAAGAGGACCACTTTGTGTACAAGTTTCCTGGCGTATATTGGAGGCTCTGATCCCAGCTTGGCTGGCTGCACACTGTCTGTGTTCTGAGACTATGCCCTTGTTGCTCTTAATGGTTTGTAAAACGCCATAACGGTTTGTACAAAGTGGGCAGCATAAGCAACAGAAATACTTTCCTTCACTGTTCTGAGGTGAATGTCAGAGGGGTTAGAAACATTCAAGAGTCACTTTCCCTGGATGCTTTTTTCTCTATGCCTGGAGACATGGTTTCACTGTTGTGTGTGTTTGTATCTTCCTGTTATCCCCTTCTGTCATAAAAATAGCAATCACACTAGGTTGGGGTCTAGGAAAAGCCTGGCACCACTGCAAGCATTGGTTAACAAAGCCTGCCTACTTTTACAGAGGAAATGAAGACAGTGAGTTGAATGCAGAAATGACAATTGTGCAAAAGATGAAAATACTGTGGGGGATGGGGCCAGGCTTTAACTTCAGACTGCAGTTCAACAGGAAGGAAGGAGCATCAGCAGTGGGTGTAGAGAGTCAGCAAGGCCTCCTTGTGAGTATAACTTGTCTGTCTAGTCATGAAGAAAGCACACATGACATTGTTTACACTTATTTGAAAAACATTTTGCAAGTTGTAGCTTCAGGACGAGCACAGGGAGCTTTGCATTTTTATTTATATTGAATGAGAAAAAATCAAGTAGAAAAGAGTTAAGCCTATATATATCAACCCATTGTAAGATCATAAGCTCGGGGCTGGGAACTGAAGGACTTTCCTCAAACTTGGTTTGTCTCACTCATCACTACACTAAGGTGCTGGGCAAACAGTCATGAAAGCCCAGTGAGGCTCCAGCTTTTCTCTCCCTCTTCATAGCTCCCCCCTTCCCCTCAAAACTAAACATGTACCAGATCAAGTCAGGTGAGGCATGGATGAGCTGTTCATTTGCTTGTACCATCTGCTTGTATTATGCATCATACTTTATCATTTAACTGCAAAAGATACAAATATTTTTTAAAAAGTTGGTTTCATGCTTCTATCTACTTTAAATCCTTTTTTAGAAATTATATCATACTTCCAAAACCTGAGCCTCCAAATATGAAATATGACTAGTCAATTCTTTTTCTTCTTTTCTTTTGATACAGGATTTTAATATACAGCTCTGGCTTGCCTGGACTGTCTATAAAGACCAGGCTGACTCAAAATCATCGTAAGCTTTTGTCTTACTTAGCCTTTGTCAGATTGTGGAGACTGTAGGCATGGCCATTCTAAACAACTGTTGTTCGAATACATTTGTCTAGATCTTCAATTAAGTCTTCAATTCTAAACTAGGTCCTAACTATAATATTTCCTAAATTCTTAGAATTAATAGATTTCCCCGTTTCTTTTCTCTTGCTGTGATAAAACACCCTGACCAAAAAGCAGCTTGAGGAAAAGGGTTTTTTCACTTTACAGTTCCAAGTTACAGGTCATCATTGTAGGATGTCACAGAGGCAGAAGCTTAAGGGAGTTGCTCACGTATTTGGTCAGGAGGAGAGAGAGAGAGAGAGAGAGAGAGAGAGAGAGAGAGAGAGAGAGAGAGAGAGAATTTACTGCTCAGCTTTTTTTTTCTTTACATTTACGCAGTATGGATCCCAAGCCAGGGATGGCACTGCCCACATTCAGGCTAGATGTTCCTATAACAATGAAAATAATGTAGACAATCCTGATCTCCAGAATCCTTCATTAAGACTTTCTTCCTAGGTGATTCTGAGTCATGTCCAGCTGACAATTAAAGGTACACATTACAATGTCCAACTAGAACTTTCCTGTCATTTTAGTTATAGACTCAGGTGTTTGACATTAAAACTCTCTCAGAAGCAGCCCTGTTCATTCTTCTAACACAAACCAGCCAGCCAGTTTAGAACGCGATGCATCTGTTGTTCATCAGCTGGGCCTGCCTGTAACCATGCTATGAAATATCAAGTCAGCAAGTTAAAACTTGTACTCAGATCTGCTCCTTAACAAGTCAAGGAACAAATGGATATTCTCCTGATTCAGGCCTGGGGAGAACTGAGCAGGAGAGATGTGTGCTGGGTATCTGGGGAGGCTGCCCAACACAGTGAGAGCACATATTTGAAAATTAACCTTCCCAACCACCCTTTTATGGTCACATCAGAGTATTTCTAGTTACATATGATCCTGCTCTTTGGCTAATTTTTTTAGCAGTCTCCTTATGCAAATTCCATTCAGTGAGAGCTGCCCATTGGCAGCAAGGCTTGCGATTATCTCATTGTGTGTAATTCATTTCACAGCCTAATGTGTTCTCAACTGCTGCAGAAGCAAAGAGAAAGCATTTAGCATTTAGCCAGCATTAGGTATTATGGGGTCTTGCATCCTGCCCATCAGGCTTGGAGCAGCCCCTCTGATGAAACTTCCCTACCCTGTGCTGCCCAAGGCCAATCTCTTGCTCTGTGCAGGTTGCTCCAAGCCACAGCTGTCACCTCTTCTTTAAATTACTGGAGCCAGCTATAACCCATATGGAGAGCTAACCTGTTTCCCACATCTGCCAGCGTATTAGAAATTTAGATCTGCAGGCCCCTCCCAGAGATGAAAACAAAACTTGCAGTTTGACAGAAACCCTGTGGTGGTTTGAACAGGAGTGATGCCAAAGGCTTACATATTTAAATAATTGGTCATTAGGGAGTGGCACTACTTGGCCAGGATTAGGAGGTGTGGCCATGTTAAAGTAAGTGTGTCACTGGGGGTGGGCTTTTGAAGTTCAAATACTCAAGCCAAGCCTGGTGTCAGTCTCTCTTTTTGCAGCTTGTAAATCCAGATGTGGAAGTCTCAGCTCCTATCCAGCAGTATCCTGTCTGTGACCCTCCCACCTTGCTGATGATGGACTAAACCTCTGAACTCTAAGCCAGTCCCAATTAAATGTTTTCCTTTATAAGAGTTGCCACAGTCATGGTGTCTCTTCACAGCAATAGAACAATGACTATGATGATTCCCAAATGACAGGTTGTGTGTAAGTTTGATCTGTTCAGTTTTGAAGCCCCAGACATTGGAATTCTTCTCTGGTGTTGTTTTGATACTGGAGATTGATCTGTGTGAAACAGATTCCCACCTTTCTCAGAGCACTTACCCTTCTGTCTGTCTGTAAGTCTTCAAGCCTTGCCTTCCCATCCCCAGTGCTGCCCTTGCTTTTGCTCTTGACTTTGACTTTGCACCTTTTGTGGCTTAAACATAAAAAGGGCAAAATAATAATGGTAATGTATGAAAAATTCATAAGGAATCATATTGTCTGTTTACTAAAATTATAGGTAATACATAGAAATATATATTATTAGATGAAATTTTTCCACATAGGCTAGCAATGCTCTCCAAAGAGCTAAAGACCATCTAACAAAAGCCTCAACACCAGTCATGAGAAGCCTCCTTAAAAGTTGTTAGGGTTGTCAAATAAATTATCAAAATATTATAGGCTATTGCTGATACCCTTGGCTGCCTCTTAGAGAGGTCCCTATTGCTAATGGTACCATCACTCTGAAGTGTATCAGGACCCACATGATCTGACTTAAGTCTAATTTGAAAACCTCCTCCCTGTAGATTGGCTTTCCTAGTACCAGAAGGTACTATTCAAGCTTCCAAGGGAAAGTAGAAATGACTATCCTTATTATTATTATGCCTATGAACTACAAACATGACCACAGTATGACATGATAACCTAAGGGTGTTGTAGAACATTCCTTGGAAGTAACCAACAATTCTCTAATTGGACCTAAAGGTCACTCAACAATAGGGGAATTGTGCCTGGTACTGGAAACCTACCTAGGACTAATGAAGTCAGAAATCTTGAAGGAGAACCTACAGCTACCACTTTATTAAACCAGGATAATTCCTAACAAAATTCTAAATATTTCCTTATACCCACAGGTAAGTGTAGTTCTCAGTCCTCAACAAAGAAACTTCTCTTTGAAAATGATGGAGACCCTTACAAGAAGACCAGGAACCAAGGCCAACCAAAATACATAGAACAACTGATTGTGTGGGCCCCAGTCCCAAATACATGACACAACCCCAGCAGCTGAGGCTCAGGGAATAATGAAGAAGAGGAAGTAGAAAGATGAATAGAGTACCTGGAAGTCTGCTGTGAGACTGTGTCTCCTAGAAATGTCAGAGAAGTGACACCCATGTAGTCTCAACACTATGGCTCTCTAAACCAGACCTGAACAAAGATGATACCAATAGATGTGCTAATGTGAAAGGGAGAGATCTCACAGAGCCCCAACTTAGACCAAACACTACAGGCAACTAAGGAATTCTGGGAGCTGGAGAAATAGTTTTCCCCAAGAAAGAGAACACAAATTGGTTATTCAATACCAAGTAATCATCCTTGATCCCTGATTATATATACATATACACATACACATACATATATATGCATGTATATATAGAATTCTACATATTGAACAGGTTGTATCTATATATGTAATAACAAGAATACAAAAGCCATAAATTTGAGAGATGTTGGGAGGGGTGTTACATGGGAAGGGTTGGAGGGAAAGAAAAGGAGGAAAATGTTATTATATTTTAATTTAAAAAAATAAAAATAAGAAATGGTAAGTGAGGATGTAACAACTAATTTTTTCTCTTCCTTGTGGATGCTCATGGATGTTGCAGAAGAATCTATTGCAAAACCTTTCATACATCTCCTCCCCTTCCTATGACTCCAACTTTTCCTAATTCTCATTTGAGAAGCCAACCCTCCATTCACAGACTATGAGTTTCAAAATCCCTAGCTGTTGCCTTTAGGTGGTCACATGACTGCTGTCATAAAAGAAGCACCTGGAATTGTTTGTGGAACCCACACATAACAAGCCAAAGTAATTACAGTAAACCTACTGGAAACCAGTGTAAGAGACAGTGTTTTAAGAAATCCTTTCCCAGTGAGATATAAATATTTGCTCCCATAAAGAGTTCCAATGACAAAAATATGACTTCACCAAAGGTTACCCTGGAGAACCAATACTTAATTACAACACACGAATGAGGAATTACTTGTAAGAGCATATAAAGCAGCCATGCTGGAAAGTCTTGACCAAGCATGGATGATGCCTTCCTCATATCTTTGTATATGGAGGCACTCTTCAATTAACCTGCCCCAGACTATGTACTCAGTAGCTCCTAAGACCCTGAGACCATATGCAAGTAGAGCAGAATTGCATGGGAATGACAGGAAGGAGTGGCTAGAATCTCAGTGGAGAGTACAGTGACCTTATCCACCCTGCCCCCTTCTATGAGAGACTATCAACAGTCAACTGTTCAAATGGTAATGGACACTTGCAAGTAGGCACAGTTGATCTGATGAAAATGGAGGCTATTTTGCTTAGAGGCCAAATTCTAGAGCAGGTAGACTCTTCCTACTAAGATGGAAGTGTGAAGGAACTTTGACCACTCCTGTCTCTTCCCAGAGAAGGCTGAGACACTATGGAGTGTAGTTGAATAGCCCCAAGATGAAGATAAATACCCACAGCCTTGCCTGAGCTTGGGATGTTTCTACCCAGGTCAACATATCCTCCATAAGCAGTATTCATGAAAGGAAAGTTAAGGCTTCATGCATTCTTCTAAAAGAATGGCCCTGTGTGTCTAAGGCCAGTCTATGGTGAACCACAAGCTCTCAGTTTTCTGCCTTTTTGACTAGCCACATATTTCCTGAGAACCCCAAATTGGAGTCTTCTTTAAACTTAGTTCTTTAAACTTCTTTAATCTTTAAGCTTGGAGCAGTGTTACCAGAAGCAAAGCCACCTTAAAAGGCTATAATGTTCTTCCTAGAAGACCCTTCTTCATCTTCTCCACCAGCATAAGGTAAGGGCTGCTAAACAAACAGGATGGCTCAAAAGAACTTGTGCCAATGCCCTGGCACTAGTGTACTCTCCAAGTTAGCAGGTAACTTTCTGCTAAACATCACAATGCAAACCTTCTTATTCTATAGACCATGATCCCCATATGGGGTTCGTAATTCAATGTATAAGGATTTCAAAATATTTGACAACAGTAAAGTAATTCTAAACAAACAGTAACCAAAAATTAATTCAAAATCAAAAGTAGTGAATCGAGGGTGTTTCTGGCACTACTCACCATGTTGTATCATGTGACTTCATTTCAGACTTGGTTCTGAACACACAATATTTGCTCTGTGCACTACATATGCCATCACTCCTTACAATACCCCAATTATCTCAGGCAATGTTATTACTATGCATACAAAGTAGTAGCCTAATGGTTTCATTACTAGGGAAGGAGGGAGCTTGTGAAACTTTCTTACCATCATTCTTCAGCACAAAAATATTAAATTAGCCTATGTCAGGAGCCATAATGGGACAAGCTAATAATTAGCAGATGATCATCCTGAAATGCTTGCCTCTGATTATTATATAATCTGTGACGAATGTGACCCATTAGCAAGGCTGTGGCAGACATAATTTTAGGAAAGATTCCTACTATTAATATGCTTTTCCTATTATTATTATTATTATTATTATTATTATTATTATTATTAAACATATGTAACAATCACTAAGCAACAGCACACCCCTTTGGAGCAGATCTCTGCAAATCCAGGAAGATGTACTGTCTTTGAAAGACCCCCGAGGGGACCCTACCTCAAGTCTGGACTGACACTCACCCACGGACACACGAGAGACCTCCTTGATGCATTTGCATGAGGTAGTTTAATAACAAGGGCCCTTGGGTTGAAACCCGTCCCATGCAGGAGACAAGGGATTTCGACCCCGAACCCCAGAGGTGGGAGCTATTTATGGGTAGGGGTAGGGAAAGGCGGGAAAGTTTGGCGCGGTTACACACGATTGGTTATTTCAAATATCAGCAACTTGCAGAGGCGGCAGGATGGCTAGTTAGGACTTGTCTGGGCATGCCTTTTTATTTTTCTTTGTGGCCAGGAATGTGTCTTCCTGCTTTGGGCCTACCCCACCCACAGGTGGATTTTCTTCCCTGAGGCTAGAGGAATGTATGGGGCAGTGAAGGCCCGAAATCCTACATTCAGTTCCGCCTTCCTGGAACTAATGAGCCTGTATATATTTTATAAAATGGTCTTTATAATTTTTCACTCTACATCCCCCACTTTTTCCAATTGACAGTTTTTAGCCATAAAAACTTAGGTTTTTAATCATAAAAACTCAATTATTAATAAGTCTATTTTCACCCAACTTTTTCCAATTTGGATCTTTAGAAAAGTTTAAACTCTAGTGTCGTCATAATTATCATTTTCTTGACCTAAAACTCGATATTGATGGCGTAACACAAAAAACTGAACAGCACTTATCTTTTCTCTAACAAAAGTTTTAAAATGTAAGGACCTATGGTTAAAAGCAAAAGCAAAATTATAAGAGGTCCAGCCAGGGAGGATAACAGGGTCATCATCTAAGGGGACCTATTGAACCAACTCTCAAACCAGTTTTGTTGTGCCTCCCTATTTTTCTGTCTCTGGTCTCTCCTGAATGGTCTACATAGAAGTAACATTCTTGTCTTAGAACAGCACACAAACTTCTTTCTTTAAGGAGCAGCAAGTCTAATCTTTTTCTGTTCTGCAGAACAACCTCAGAGGGAAGTCAATGACTCTTTTAACTTTGATAACAGGGTATCTGTATTAGTGCAGTAATACCTGTTCTCACACCTGCAGCCACCCCAAGTCCCAGTATGACAGTTAGGGTCAAGGAAATAGGCTCTTTACGGAAGCGTCTAGGATGTATCTCAAACTCACATTCAAGAGTGTCTGCAGGGTGGTGGTAGACCCAGGGGATAACTGAACAAGTACACAATAATCTTTGTTGTCATCAAAGACAGAAGTAGATATATAAAGGGTTAATTTTGAACTGTAAGCTCACTATTTATCAATCTCAGGCACTAAGTATCTGTTAGCGAGGTCCTTGGGCTCTATTCTATTGGCTAGGAGTCTCAAGAAGATTCTTTTTCTTTCAAACACACTTTCAAAGTTGTCCTCTGACTTTTAACATATTTTATGGCACATAGTTGTCTACATATACATATAATCACATACATAATAAAGAGAAATTGCAAAAGGAACAAATCTATATAACTCTAGATTCACATTTCGATCTCGATCTTGGAATCACAAGCTGTCATTTAACCTTGGGTGTACACACACTAAGCCCCACCTTCTAAGGCTATATTACCCCTGTGTATCTGTGATATGGCTAGTAGATAAGTCTGTGGAGGTATTTCTTAATTAAGGATTGATGTGAGAAAGCTCAGACCACTCTAGGTGGTGCTACCCCTGGGAAGGTATTCCTAAGTTGTATAAGAAAAGGGCTGAATGAGTGACAGAGAACAAGCCAGTAAGCAGCATTCCTCCATGACTTCTGCTTCAGTTTTTGCCTCCACATTCCTGCCTTGAGTGCCTGCCCAGCTTTCCTTGATGGACTATGACCCAAGATAGTTAAGTCAAATAAACCTTTTTTTTCCCCAAGTCACTTTTGATCATGGTATTTTGTCATAGCAACAGAACCCCAGACTAAGACAGCATGTCTATAGGGCATTTTCCTGATTAATGACTAAGGTGGGAGAGGCCATCCCACTGCAGGTACTACCACATCTGGGCAGGTGGTCTGTGTTATAGAAAGAAAGAAAGCAGAGCAAGCCATGGAAAGCAAGACAGTGGGCAGAAGTCTTCCTCAGTCTCTGCTTCAGTTCCTTCCCAGAGATCTCTGTTTTCCTTTATTGATAGACTATGACCTCTAAACTAAAGAAATCCCTTTCTGTCCCAATGTTGCTTTTGGTAATGGTATTTATTTATCACAGCAGCAGAAACTAAAGTAGATTATAGGTCATAGTTGAGTTTGTCTAAGGGTTATAGACAAAAATCCAGAACTTTCCAGAAAGACAGTCCCAGGCACTCTGTTTCCATAAGATTCTAATTAAAAGTCTAGTAGCTCAGATGAGAGAAGATGAAAGCCACATCAGGTATATATAGATCTACCCTGGCCTAAAGTTGCAACTCATAAAACTCATAGCTTCTACTATTCTTACATGGCACATACACAGATGAGATGGATGCCAATCTGTGGGAAGCCCAAAGGACATCTTTCTTAATGAGTGTTTATAGCTCCTTATGGCTTTTCCACTCTTGATGGAAATTGCCTATCAAAAGTGACTTGTTTGCAGAAGCAATGCTGCCTAAACTACATTCTGTCATGATCAGTTCACCAGGGGAACTAAGTTGAAGAATTACCCAAAAGGCAAGTTCTCATTCAGAAAGGAATAGGGGTTGTTAAATATGTATCCTCAACATTTTAAACATGGAAATCACTCTTCTATAACTTAAAGGGAATCTTACCTTACTGCTCTATCACTGAGATGGAAACAGAAGCAAAGCAAGTATAAACATAACCAGTTCTCATTTAAAATAGCATTCGTTATCCAGGTGTGGTGGTTAATGCCTGTAATCCCAGCATTTGGGTAATAGGGGCAGGAGAATCTTGAGTTTGTCATCAGCTTGACTCAGAGAATGAGACCTTTTACAAAAAGGCAAAGGAAAGGAAAGAGGAGGGAAAAGAGGAAGAGAGGAAGGAGAAGGAAGAAGACTTTGTCTATGGTGGGACAGTTATTCTCCTGATAAGGTCACCATCAGTGGAATACTCCACCCAACCAAGTTTCTGTCTTTTAACCTCAAAGAAAACAAATGATATGTTACTTTTTCACTGAATTTACAATAAATATAATATACCACTTAAAGCCATTTGACTTTGGGTTGGTTATATAACTGAACTTGTGCCATACACAAGTTGTGTCTGTCTTCAAGAAGCCAGTTAAAGGATCCAACTAGACAGCAAAGGCAGAAAATGAACATTTATTCAGTGTGGCCATATTTGGACAAAGAGATCCAGTTTTCTGGATCTTTAGGGATCCAGATTCATCTTTAGGGACCTGAAGTGAGATTAAAGTTTAAATAGTGGGTCAAAGATGTTATGTTGACTAATTTTATGTCAACTTAACACAAACCAAAGTCATTTGAGAGGAGGGAACTTCACTTCAGCCCCCCTCCATGACCTCTGGATCAGCTCCTGTCTGAGGATCTGGAGATCCCTGCCCTGTTTGAGTTCCTATTCTGACTTCCTTTGATAATAAACAGTTTAAGCTGAATAATCCCTTTCTCCCCATGGTTGTTATTTTTGTGTTTGTTTGTTTGTTTGTTTGTTTGTCACAGTGTTTCATCTCAGCAGTAGTTAACTTACATGGATGGGCACATCTAAGTAGTCCCAGGCAAGGTGTGGTCCCTTCCAACACTAACCCATTACTAATCTGGGTTTTAGTCTCATCATATACGTTGATCTGACATAAAATTTCTCATTATATGTGAGTTTGTGTAGATTCTAGGAAACTTCTTAAGTAGTAGTTTTTATGATTTTTCCCAAAGGTCGTTATTAGATTTCCCTTTAAAGGCTGAATGGAAGTATGGAGGAGTTTTTGTTTTGTTTTGTTTTGTTTTGTTTTGTTTTGTTTTGTTTTTCTGTAAAACCATGAAAATCAGTCTAATGTTTCTTGGGAAAATGTGAAAAGCATCTACTCATCTGCAGGGTCCTGAAGATGAGCTTGAGAGGGTTGACTGGATCTCTCTGTCCCAATATGACTACACTTACAATATCCGAGTAAATTAGGACTTGATTGGCCCAGTTAAGGATGACCTCAACACATGCAATGAAATAGCTAGGAGTCCACCCACAGCCTTCCAGCACTGTGCAGGTATGCATGTGTATGTGTGCATAAATGTGCACATACAAAGACACATACACAGTATTGCCTAGCTGTTTCCTCAGAGACAAAACATCCTGCCTTGGAAGGAATCTCTTGAAATAAACAACTTAAAAGTTTCAAGAAGTCCCTGAAACTTTACCTGATGTATTAGTAACCCTTTCTACTTAGCTGATGTACTAAGCCTGTCCCAGTCTATATCGTCAATAAGCACTGCTGAGACATACTCTCAGACCGATATGCTACCTGGAAGAGATGATCTCAGACCAAGTTACGTAATGAACTCTCAGTTTTCATTAACTATCACTCATGACGGGGTTGGCTTTTGGTAGTACGGGTACATTTGAATTATTCCTGATTCTCTAAGTAACGTTTCATCCATAATTCTGTCAGTGACACAATAAAACTCTATGTCCAGCAAAATGGACTATGGTGGCATTTTGACTTTTATTTGTATTCAGATCCTTATATGGTGTGAACATTTGCTCACATCTCTCCAGGAATAGTGCCACACTATAAATAATAAAAAGAAACTCCCAGTATCTTCTCTGGTTTAGTAAGAGAGCAAGAACAATGTTTACTTAGCTTCCTTATTAATGGAGTAATATCATAAGCTGTCATCTGGTTATCAAACCATGACAGGGCCTGTCAGACAGTCTGAGTTTCTCAGCTTTTCACTTGGGTAGTTGTATCACGTGCTGCCAATACCTCTAACTATCTGAAAGCATGAAGGCAGTTCAAGGAGCAGAAGCAACAGGACCAATATTAAACACATTGTCATAAATACAGCCAGATGACATTCAGCTCCTGGTCCCTATACCCAGAAGACTACTCAAATCTAAAGGTAGCTAATATAGCCAGAACCATAGACTTAGGTCTAAAAGTACATTATCACTATAAAAACCATCACTGTGTGCTAGCTAATTTATGTCAACTTGCTGCAAGCTAGAGTCATCGGAAAAAAGGGTGCTTCGATTGAGAAAATGCCTTAACACAATCAGGCTATAGGCAGGTCTGTAGGGTATTTTTTAACTAGAGATTGATGGAGAAGGGCCCAGTCAATCGTGGGTAGGGCCACCCCTGAGTAGGCAGCCTGGGTTCTATAAGAAAGCATGCTGTGCAAGCTATGGGTCGCAAGCCAGTAAGCAGCACCCCCCAATGATTTCTCAATGATTTCAGCCTCTGCTTCCAAGTTCCTGCCCTGTTTGAATTCCTGTCTAGACATTCTTCAGTGATAAATAGTAATGTGGAAGTGTAAAGCAAATAATCCCTTTCCTCCTCCTCTGTTTTTGGTCAAAGTGTTTCATCACTGCAATAGAAGCTCTGTCACCAGAGATAATTGTACAAGAATATGTCAGTTGGGTATTATTCCAATGGTGATGTTTAATGTAACCCAGCCTGGCAGAAATGTATTTTAAAGAGATATTTGTGTATCTCTATTTGACTGCAGGACATATGAACCTGAAAGATGAGAATTTCCTCAGAAGTCTCATGATGAGAGGACGAAAAGGAACCAGCCAGACGGAGAGCTGATGTTCCTGAAAAAGACACCATATAGTTCTAACAACTTATAATACCACCAGACAGGATGAGACAGAAACTCAGAAAATAATGGGTCAATGGTGTCACACCTTGACTGAGACTACTCAGATATGCACAAGTCTGACTCTGTACACTTTCAGGGCTCTAATACCTTCACATCAATACCCTAAAGCTTGACTTTGTGGCTTTGGAAGGATCATTGATTCTCTTTTTACTAATTGTGGTTGCATTAAATAAATCTCTTTCTGCTTTTTTACTATTCCTTTTGTAGTTTGTTTGTTCTTTTTTTGTTGTTTTGTTTTGTTTTGTTTTTGTTTTTCGAGACAGGGTTTCTCTGTGTAGCCCTGGCTGTCCTGGAACTCACTTGGTAGACCAGGCTGGCCTCGAACTCAGAAATCCACCTGCCTCTGCCTCCCAAGTGCTGGGATTAAAGGCGTGCGCCACCACCGCCCAGCTGTAGTTTTTTTTAATTGACTTCTTGAAGGCAGGTGGCTGAATTTGAATATTTGGGAATAAACCTTGTGGCCCCAAGTTCAGTCACATAACTAACACAAAGTCAACAGACTTATACAGTATATTATTGTTCATGAGTCTTTATACTAAGTGGTGCTATGCATAGCACCTTCAAGCACTATGAAAGCTAACCAGTGGGAATGAAACTTCCATGTAAGTATCAACTTCATTTCTCCATGTGCTGTGATTCACGTATGTGGAGACTTCAGCAATAATGTTTTACCATCAAGTCATGAATGGTGACCGTGAACAATGGCAATAGCCTGTAACACTTAAGGGGTCTAATGAATCCCATTGACAAACAACTTAAAAAGAAGAACCCTAAATCTGAAACTGGACTTTTTATTTATAGTTCATGTGGTACAGGGAAGAGATTGTCTCTCCATTATAGATGTATAGATGATAACTCCATTTAAACTCTTTTACATGTGAATGTATGTTAGGAATCTTCTGCAATAGTTGACTTCCCTATGACTTTTCCAAAGTTCTTTAATTTTAGTAATTCTCTCCCAATACTCCCTCCTCCCCATTCAGCCATTCCTATGATATTATTCCCTTGCCCCCTTGTCACCAACTTCATTCTATTCTCTTGCCCTCAAGCACTATGGCCCCTTACTACTCTCCTGCATACTATTCATACTCCAATTTAAACACACATATATGAATATTCAAAGCTAGCATCCACATAGGAGAGATGTCTTAGCTCAGTTTCTATGCTATTGTTATGATTAAACACAATATGTTGCAGTTTATATTCAAGTCACACTCCATCATTTAGGGAACTCAGGCAGGAACCTGAAGGCAGGAGCTGAATCAGAAAGCAAGAGGAAATGCTGCTTCCTGGCTTTTTCTATCTTTAGATCTCAGATTGCTTTCTTATGGAACCCAAGGTCACTTGCATAACATTGACACCACTGACAGTGAGATGGGCCTTCCCACATCAATTATTAATGAAGAAAATGGCCTACATTCTCACCTACAGGCAATCTGGAGGGAAGCATTTCCACAACTGAGGTTCTTCTTCCCAGATAACTCTAACTTATGTCAAGTTAACAACAACAAAAAGAGGACAATTGACCACTTGTCAACTTGACACACAAACACATTACTATTAAACTATAACCTTTTCTTTTTTGTTTGTCCCAAAAATGTCATGTTAAAATTAATATGACAATTTAAAACATTCCAACATAAAATTCTCATAGTCTTTAAATTTTTCAACATTTGAAAGTCCAAAGTCTCTTTAGCATATTTAAAATCCTCTCTGAAAAATCTGGAGTCTCCCTAAAATATCCAACACCTCTCTAAAAATATCCTAAGTCTCTCTAAAATATCCAGTGGATCTCTAAAACACCTAAAGTCTTATAACTCTGGGTTCCTGTAAAATCAAAATAAGTTACATACCTTTGCACTATAAGAAAGAACACCCAGGGCACAGTCAAGGTCAAATCAAAGCCAATGGAAGTCCAACAGTGTAAAGTTCAGTGTCAGACATATGGGACTCACTCATGATCACCTGAGTTCTAAAGGGCTTGTAATCTTCTCCTCTGGCTCTGCCATCCATACCACACATAGTTTGTCTTGTAAGCTCACAGTGGACCCACTATACCTGATGCTGTAGTTAGCAGTCATCCCATGGTGCTGGCATATCCAAATCCTGGGGTCTCTACTGAAGCTGAGGCTATACCTTCACTATAGCTTCTCTTGACCTCTTCACAGACTCAAACCCTGATACATAAAGGCAAGTCTCACCCTCTTTCCATACTTTCATTCCTAGGTTTCCACTGCAACTGAGAATGCACCTTCACCAATGACCTCTCCTGGCCACTCTTCAGGAACTTCAACCCTGCCACATGAAGCCAAGCCTCAAATGTTCTCCATGACATCTTCAGTCCTGCAGCATCTATCCTATACAAATCAACAACACATAGTTCTTACCTATTACTAAGATTGGCTGCCAGCATGAGATGCAGCCTTGGCTCCCTCTGGACCATGTACTGACACTGAAGGAACACTTCACCTTAATGATGCTGTTTTTCTCTTAATCATAGCTGATTCCTCATCCACAGCTAACCAGTGTAAATTGTCCCAGTAAACCAAAGGTTTTACTGCAGTGGTGCTAGTCTTTTCTTAATCACTGTTAATTCTTCAGCCTTAGCTGATCAGAACCATGCATTCTCAATTTAAAATGTCACATGAATATAGTCTTTAGGGGACTCTCAACCTTCCCTCTGAAACTTCACAAAACAGGCCTATGTCATCTGCATTTCTCTCAGTACTTTCCAAAGCTCCCACAGAACAGATGACTGAGCTCTGATCATTCAACAACTTTTGCAGACCAGAAAAATGCTACCACAAGAGATAATGTGTGGCATTTGACTTTCTGGGTCCAGGTTAATTCACCAGGAATGATTATTTACAGCTATATTCATTCACAAATTTTATAATTTTTCACTATTTTGCAATTGAATAAAATTCAATTGGTGCACATGTCCCATATTTTCATTATGTATTCATCCATTGATGGACATTGAGTCTGCTTCTATTTACTGGCTATTGTGAATAGAGAAGGTGATAAATGTGAATGAACAATTATCTGTATAGTAGGTATGGAATTATATGTTTATATGCCCAACAGTGGAATAGCTTTATCATACAGTAGATTTAGTTATAGCTTTTCAAGAAACTGTCACGCTGGTTTCCACAATGGCTACACCAGTTTATATTCCCACCAACAGTGCCTAAGTGATTCCCTTTCCCCACTGCCAGAGTTTTTTGCACTTGTCTTTACACCCATAGCCTCTGGCATTTCTCAGCCCTCATCAGAGAAGGGTTTTGTTTTGTTTTGTTTTGTTTTGTTTTTTGTTTTGTTTTGTTTTGTTTTGTTTTCAGCAAACAGCTATTAATATGGAGATTGACAACAGGTCACTGTACAGAGAACAGAGACTGGGGAGTGTTGAGCCTGATCTGCGATATCAAAACCATGCCATCTTCACATGGCCTGGGAACCATTGCAGAGGAGGGGCCGGAAGACTCTAAGAGGCAGAAGTAATCAATGTCTATAAGAAAATGCTGTTTTCTGCACATGAGAGGGCTGCTGCATACATGAACTCATAGGAGCTGTGGCCACGTGCACAAGATTTATACAAAATCCACATGGACTGGAAAAGAAATCAGAAAGTTCCACTCCTGAGGAGCTATTAGCAATTGATAGCTGCTGAGGGCTTTATCATTCCCTGACTTCTCTACTTCCCAACTGACAAAGAAGTGAAGAAAACTTCTCCACTATACAATTCTGAGGCCATGGCACACTGCTGCCTAAGTACAGAGAGTCACACACACAATGATAGACTGAACACTGAAACTGTAATAAACAAAGATAAACAAAGATTCTCCTTGTTTTGTTAGGTATTTTGGTCACAGTGATAAAAAGCTAAATAATACACTCTTAGAACCGAAGCATTTTATTTATTTATTTTTACTTTTACATTCCTGTAAAATTTATTTGGTTATTGGTTTTTTTCAAGGATTTCTCTGTGTAAACTAGGCTGGCTTTGAACTTAGAAATTTTTTTGCCTCTGCCTCCCAAGTGCTGGGATTAAAACTGTACACCACCACTGCCTAGATGGAACATTTAATTTTATAAATCAACAAATGTTAGACTTAAAGAGAGAGTTATAATTCAATACTAACAGTAGGGGGCATAAACACACATAGACAGATATACATAAATAAAAATAAGGTAAATATTTTGTAAAAATCAGTCAAGAAACATCGGAATTAATCTACAGTATCAAATGAATTAACAGACATTTATGGGATAGTCTATCTAACAGTCATAATATATACAAATTTTATCAGTGCATGGGAGCTTGCTTAAAATAGAGAGCATGTTAATCCAGAAAATAATTCTTAATCACATAAATCAATTAAAATCATACTCTAGGCACACATTTAATCCCAGTGCTTGGGAGAGAGAGGCAGATCTCTGTGATTTCAAGGCCAGCCTGCTTACACAGAGAACTCCATGCCAGTCAGGGATGCATAATGAGACTCTGGCTCAAAAAAAATAAAATAAAATAAAATAAAGTCTTTTCTGATAAAGATAAAATTAATCTAAAAGTCCATATTTTAAAAAATCCTTAGAAAGTATACAAACATAGAGAGATTGAGCAACATGCTTTTGAATTTTGAAGAAGTCAGAAAAGCAAACAGCATTTCTTGCAATGAAGAAAAATGAAAATAAAGCATATGAAAACCAGTGGAAAACAGCAAAAGCAGCAGTAAGAGGGAAGTGTACCAATGAATGTTTATACTAATAAAAGAGAAACACTTCAAATAAACAACCTAATGGTGTATGTTATGGCTTAAAAGAGGAACAAACAGGTCCCAAATTAGTAGAAAGATAAAATAAGCCAGATCAAAACTAAATAAAATAGTTTTAAAAATAATACAGTCAATAAAACAAAGAATGCTTCTGTGAAAAGATAAATAAAATTGACAAAGATAGAGATAGAAAAATGTAATTATAATCAATAACACTGAAACTCGAAGGAGAATTGGGGATTATTTAAATAACTGTATGCTAACAAAAGAGAAAATATGAAATACGTTGACACATATAACCTTCCAAAAGAAAATTAATTGACTGTTAAAGGCATAAGCAGACAATACCCAATTCTTTAAAACCTCAAACAAAAATTCCAGGATCAGACAATCTCTGCTGACGTTGTCTCATCATATCTTAAAAGAATTAACATCACTGCTTCCTAAACTATTCCATAGAACTAAAAAAAAAAAAAAAACAAAAAAAAAAATATTAAACTTTTTCTACCAAACAGATGCAAAAAAAAAAAAAAAAAAACCAACAAACAAACAAACAAACAAAAAAAAAACTAGACACCAATATATAAATGCGGGCTGGAGAGATGGCTCAGCCGTTAAAGGCTAGGCTCACAACCAAAAATATATAAATGCAATTTTTTTTAAAAATACTGGTAAATCTAATTGGACAACACATCAAAATGATTACACGCCATGGTCAAGTTGGTTTCATTCCAAGACTTCACAGATGATTCAACATACAAAAATCAAACTCAATGTATCACATAAATAGATAAAAATAAAGGATAAAGTTAATCCTCCAAATAAATGTAAAAATAATAAGATTCATATCTGTTTATAATGAAAATCTGTGAACCAAACATGATATATAAATATATGATAAACCATAACTAATTCAACCAGAAAAAATATTTTTTCCTTTGAGTCCACAAGACAAAGGTGTCAATCTTAACATTTATATTAAATATATATTTTAAATTTATTTGAAGCAATTGGGCAGAAAAAATGAAATGAATGTGAATATAGGGAAGCCAAAATATCCTTCTTTGCAGATAATGATTCTATACATAGAAAACTGAAAGATTGTTTGAATAGATAAATTCAATAAAGTAACAGAATAAGCATAAAATATTCAGTAGCTTTTCTATACATTAATAATGAAATTTGCCAAAATGAAGCCATGAAACAAATTACATTCATAATCTCCTCAGGAAAATAAAACACTTATAATTAAACATATCTAAATAAGTTAAAAACTTCTATAATGGCAATTACAACACAGAGAAGAAAGAAATTGAAGAGGCACTAAAATATGGAAAGGCTTCCCACTCCCATGAATTAGAAGATCTTTAAATTGTCCAAACTACCCAAAGAAATATGATACTTATTTATAATAATCATCAAAATATCAATAGCCTTTTCTACAAAAATAGAAGAGGGAATCAAGCCTAAACATTCATGTGAAAAACATGAAAGATCCAATTGGCCAAGACATCTTAAGCAAAAACAACACTGAAGGTACATCATAATACCTGATTTGCAGACAGATTGCAGACTCATTGTAACAAAACAGAGTGGTGCAAGAATAAAAATGGACCACAAAATAAACCAACATGGCTACAGCCAAAGGCAGAGAGAGAGAGAGAGAGAGAGAGAGAGAGAGAGAGAGAGAGAGAGAGAGAGAGAGAGAATAGAGAATAACCTCTAACAGACAGATCTGGGAAACTAAATGTTCATATGCAGATAATTGAATTTTGACTCGTGATCATTAATCTTGATTGCCAACTGATCAGAACCTAGAATCCTAAGAGAGACAAACCTCTGGTCACATCTGTGAGGAATCAATTAGATTGGGCTAAGGTGAGAAGACCCGCCCTAAATGTAACACTAGGGTCTCAGCCTACATAAAAAGGGGAGAAATAACTAAGCATTTATGTTCATGTGTTCATGCTGTCTGCTTCCTGATTGTGGATGCAATGTGACCAGCTGCTTCAAGCTTCTGCAGCCAGGGTGTCTTAGTTAGATTTCATTGCTGTGAACAGACACCACAACCAAGGCAACTCTTATAAAGGAGAACATTTAAATGGGGCTGGCTTACAATTTCAGAGGTTCAGTCCATTATCATCATGGCAGGAGGCATGAAAGCAGGCAGGCAGCCACACATGGCACTGGAGGAGGAGGTGTTGAAGACAGACAGGAAGACACTGACTCTTCCACATCGGGTGGAGCTTGAGCATAGGACCACAAAGCCCACCCCCAGAATGAACTCTTCCTCCAATGAGGCCACACCTACTCCAAGGAGGACATACCTTTGAATAGTGTCACTCCCTGTGGGTCAAGCATTCAAACACAATCTTTGCAGGCCAAACCCATTCAAACTACTACACCTGTCTTTGTAGCCTTGATGGACTGTAAACTCAAACTGTGAGCCAAAATAAGCAGTTCTTCCCTGAGTTCTTTTTCTAGGTATTGTGTGGAGCAATGAAAAGAATAACTAGTAGAACTCAACTCAAATCAGCTCAAAACAGCGCAAAGATTCTAATATAAGTCAGAAAGTATGCAACAACCAGAGGAAAACATGGGGAAAATATTACAAACTACTGATACAGGCAATGGTTTTCTAGATTGGACTCTATAAGCACAAAGAAACAAACAAAATCCATGGACATGAGACTAAATCAAATGAAGCTTCTGCACAACGTACGGAACAACTAGCAAAGCAAACGGATGACTTACAGAATGGAAATTGCTCATCAGCAGAACATGTAAGGAATTCAAACAACAATGAAACGTAAGTAAATCAAACTGAAAAGGAAAAATGATCTGAATAGGTACTTCTTAAAAGAAGAAATGGAAATGATTGGTAAGTGTATGGTGGAAAATGCTCAATAAAATTAGGTAAATGACAACCAAAACTACAAGAAGACTCCATCATCCTGCCCCATTTCAGATAGCTATTAACAAAGGTGATAGAGATGATAAGTAGATAGATAGATAGATAGATAGATAGATAGATAGATAGATAGATAGATAGATAGTTGGAGACACACAGATAAATGAGAATGCTGGGAACAATGTAAAAAAAGAAACTTTTATAGTCAATATAAAACTACATTATTGCAGGCACTATGGAAAACAATATGAAAACACTTCAAAAATCTATAAATAGACCTACTATAAGACCTAGTTATCCTATGTCTAGATACATGACCAAATAAATAAATTCATCATACAAAAAAGATAGCAGCATATCTGAGTACTGCTATTCAACTAGCTAAGATATGAAATCTGGGGCCCTGCAATGGATGTTAACAAAAACATAGTATATGGCCATGGTGGAGTACTAGCCAATTAAAAAGAATAAAACAGAGAAATCCTGTAATTAGCAAGAATAAATAGATGAAGTTAGAGGACATTGTGTTGAGCTAAATGGAGCCATACACAGAAAGAGAAAAATCAGATATTATTTTCTGTGTTTGAAATCAACAAAACAAATCAAAAGAAGGGTCACTAGGAACCAGGGCATAATGGGTGAGGAAGGTAGGAAAATGGTTAGACTTTATCAATCCATGGTATATCCGTGTATAGGAATATCATGGCTAGCAGCATTAATCTGTTCAATTGATATACATTTAATAAATTTTAAAAGATTCTCTTGGACAAACCTTTAGTCAGTCTTTACTGAGTCCTCTGTTCTCTCTCTCTCTCTCTCTCTCTCTCTCTTTCTCTCTCCTTTCAGAACTCAGTTTAAGAGAGAGAAAAGCTCTGTCCTGGATACATGACTCCTATTACCATCTTATCACACCAGACTGATGTCAGTAGTAATCCATCAAGTTACTGAACCAAAAGTCCCCCCATCCTTTGCTTAGATCTTCTCAGCCACGAGTCCCCACATTCCTCACTGTTGACCTTGTTGGAGTTAGACTTGAGCCACTTTTCCCCCACTGTTGGCAAGATTCCTTTGGCTTTTTCCCCACCTTCATCATTAGTTCACCTTACCAGGTCTAGTGAGCATTTTAAATAGGTTTTTCCTTCACAATCTCGAACTAAATAACTGCTAAATAATGGGACAATAACTGTTAAAGTTTCAAAGCCCCATCATATCACAGTGTCTTAAGGTGGGGAAAGAGTCTCTCCCACTCCTTCAGCCAGGCTGGCCTTGAGATTGTGATCCTTCTGGTTCAGATTTCAAAATGGTAGAACTGTAGTCTCAAGCCATCACCTGGCTCTGTGATATTGTCAGAAGTCAAGAAACTTTTGCATTATACAAATCATTCAACAATGTATACATCTTGGCACACAGTCATCTATCTAATCCAGTGTTACAGGCTGAAACAAAGTGAGCCCACATGGCATCCATATTGATAAATCATGTGGAATCTGGGCATATCTTCTCTCTAATGAAGCTGAGGCCTATGGGAAAAATGCACTTTTTTCCCAATTATAGTTGGTTGATTTGGGTTTATTTTGTTTTGTTTTGTTTCAAGTCTTTCAGAAAAAAAAAAAAACATCATACATTATCACATCTTGTTAAGGTGATCAGAAAAGTGGTAATAACACACACACACAAACACACACACACACACACACACACACATACACATTTCTTTTAATATCTTGAAAACTTTATAAAATGTAAGAGTGGTTTGGAAATGGACCATCAAATAGACAGTTTGCTTGCTTCTAGAAAAGGTGACAGGAACTAACCCTCTACCACAGCTCCCCTCAGACAAATCCTGCCCGGAGAAAAATGGGGGATGAGGCCACCACTCATCTCCAAATTTTTAACCCAGAATGGTTCCTGTCTAAATGAAGTAGGAGGACAAAGAATGGAGCAGAGACTGAAGGAAAGGCCGTCCAGAGGCTGCCCCGCCAGGGGATACATCCCATAGACAGACACCAAACCCAGACACTATTGCTGATGCCAAGAATTGCTTGCTGACAGGAACCTGTTAACCCTGTCTCCTGAAAGGCTCTACCAGAGAGGCAGATGCTCTGAGCAAACCATTGGACTGAGCACAGGGACCTCAATGGTGGAGTTAGAGAAAGGACTGAAGAAATTGAAGGGGTTTGCAACCCCATAAGAAGAACAACAATATCAACCAACCAGAGTCCCCTCTCCTCCTCAGAGCTCTCAAGGACTAAACCACCAACCAAGGAGTACACATGAAGGGACTCATGGCTCCAGCTGCATATGTAGCAGAAGATGGCCTTGTCAGACATCAATGGAAAGAGAGGCGCCCTTGGTCCTGGGAGGCTTGATGCCCCAGTGTAGAGGAATGCCAGGGTGGTGAGATGGAAGTGGGTGGGTGCGTGGGGGAGCACCCTCATAGAAGCAGAGGGAGTGGGGATAGGATAGGAAGTTTGCAGAAGGGAAACCAGCAAAAGGGATAACAGTTGAAATTTAAATAAATAAAATATTAATAAAACAAAAAGAAAGAAAAAGTGTCAGTATGATCCTCTGGGAACTTTCCATGACTACATTTCTAAAACCAAGTCTTTATTTTATTTCACTGTTATTTTTGATAAATAAATTTATTGCTTTCAAAAAGTTTTCTAGGATGTAAAAGAAAATGAGTGATAGTGAAAAACAATTGGTCATTTCCGGAAAAATAGATAGCAGACACATTTTATGGAACCAAAATAAAAATTAAAACATGCTCTGTATCAAGGGCCACAGTGTTAATGGACTTCAGAACATGGTTTGTAGGGATCCATAGTGTGCTGTGTCCTCATCAGCATGAGCTCTGGTCATCTTGGGGTCTGCTACTCAGAGAACAGCTGCTGCAGTATGGGAGACAAAAAGTGTCCCTTAAAGCCTTTGTGTGGAAGGAAGCCAGCAGTGAGTGCTCTGTCGGATTTGCTCTTTGTCTGGTGAGATAACATAGTGTTGGTCTCATGAACACCTCCAAACTGATGTCAGTGACCCCAGCAGAAGTCAGGATCTGCTGCTCCTCAGAAGCAAACTTGGGTTCTCATAAACTAAATAATGAAGTTAGCAATGGAAAATGTTGGCACACTTTGCTCTCCTTTAACTTTATTTAACAAGCCGTGATTGATCTGCCCTGGTATTCTTTAGGCCTCATTGTGTAGTACTTGCTTCTGCTTTCTGGGAGCAATTGTGATATCACACATACCATTGGGAGTCAGGAATTGAAAGCTATAAAAAATAATTATTGAGATGGTGATGACTTTTAATTTTCCATACTAAAGCTGGACCCTGAAGGTCCTCATACATCCTAGGCAAGTGCTCTACCTTTGAGCCACCTCAGTCCTGTAAACCTGCCATGTAGTTTTACCACTAGGGTGTTTTTCAGTGCTGGGATCCAAACCAAAGCCTTGAATACTGTAAGCAAGTACTCTACCAGTGCTCAATTAGGACTGAGGACAAACCTTTGGACAGTTTCTATGTCTGGTGTTCTAGGAACACACCAAGCCAGAAATCCTTTATCAATTCCAGCAATGAGAAGCCTTGCTCTAAGAAATATTTACTGCAGGCATGCTATGTGTTTGGAATTGCCATGGGCAGGTACTATAGTGACTGAAGAGCCAAGGTTCTTGCTCTTTATATCAAATATGGAAAGACACAGTCAACAGCATCAGTACCACTTGTGATAACTGTTTGGTAGGAATGGCAGAAAACAAGGGTGGAGAGTGACTGCCCAAGGGGCAGGGGTGACAACCTTCATATAATAAACAGAAATTACTCTGGAAGGTAACCCAGGATATGAACTTCAAAGGATAAATAGAAGGCGAGCAGGCATAGACCTGGATGAAAGTTGGGGAAACTAGAAACCTGAAAGGCAGGAAAGTATTTACCTACACCCTTGAAGAAGGCTAATGTGACCATAGAAGCAGAGATCTGGAGAGACAGGGTTGAGAGGAGTCAGGAGGAGGTACGGTGACTTGAAGGTGTATGTCCTCAGACCACAGAAAAGATGCACTGTTTATCCTTCAACAGAAAAGGCGGCTCAGCAAGACTGTAAGTCAACAGCAGTGTCTCATAAGGAAAGATCCCTCTGGTTCTGGGCACAAAAGAGATTCTGCCTGTATTACCATATTTATTTAAATTACTGGTTCATACAAGCATGTCAACATGAGTTCACAAAGTGGCATTAATTTAGCAAAGACCCATGAAGCATTTTATCTCCACTTTTAAGTAACTATTGCTTTAATACGTTATCAAAAGCAGAGTACTACAGAAATTTGGTTTTTGTTAATTTTTAATTTGATGTTTGAGCGCCTCCTTGTGGCTGCATGTGAACAAGCTCCTTGGTAAAGGCAATTTTCAGAAAACAAAGAGACCGAAAAACAAAACAAACAGCAAAAACAAAAATCTACCTTCTAAGTAAAATATAAGAAGCTCACAATATAATTGAGATTTAAGTAGAGTTAAAAGGAATCTTGTTATCAGCTTTTGTACCTGGGTGTAGTGATATCAGTCTACATTTACTGCATTGTATGCACTGCAGAATATTGTGTGATGTGGGTGTTGTGCATGCTTGCTGTTGTCCAGGCAGCCTTCTTGCTGACAACTGCTACAAATTAGAGTTAGATATAAAATATGTGTCCCTCTCTTCAAAACTAATTTTATGAAATAATAGAATGTGTTTTTAAAAATCTGCACCAACCAGTCAGAATAAATAAATCTGAATGTTCCATCTTCTTAGTAAGAAATAGAGAGTAATGTATCTTATTGACTCTGAAAATACAAATAAGAATAAGCATTCTCTTTATTAATCACATTCTATAGCTGTTGAAAGACAGACTGAATTGGAAAGAAAACTGTAAGCAGTTGGGCACCAGGGACTTTCTCACTGCTGTATCCCCCCACTTATTAAGAATTACTACCTTGAAACTTGCTCTCTGAAGGCACATCCACTCTAAAATATCTCACTTTCAACTCATTTTGATGTATAGAAAGCTTCCATGTGGTGGCGATAAGAGCGAGAGAAGCTATTTAGCTCTGGAGAGCTGGGACAGGTCGCCTGAGCATAGGGTTAGATTTTTGTTAACTTAATTCTCTGACTCTGTCTTCTTGGTTCTATTTATTACTCACTATGTACTCCCAGTGTTTTTAGAAATTTCAAATAGAGGCTGTTAAAATGATTTAAAACAAACCCACTGGGTAGCCCCTGGGACCAATAACCAGAAGATAACCATAGTAATGGTGTCTTCCCTTGAACAAATAGGAATATCATGAAGAATGATACTTGAAATCTAACTAGGTCCTCAAAGCAGCACTGCAGTCAGAGACTGTCTAAAGTGAACTAGTACATCAAATGTTACACATTCATATTGCATAGGACAACACATAGCATGTGACTATTTTCTGACCAGTTTTGTGAACTACCCAGGATAATACATGGAGAGAATTGTACTTGGCCATTGAAATAGCATTAATTGGAAGTGCTACCGAATTGTTTCCAGAAATGACTCATGAAGATGGTCATAACCGAAAGAAAAAGGACCTGGACCTGTTGCTGTCTACATACAAGTGGCCACAGACACTGGGAACGAAAATGAGCCTTTATAGTGCAATTCTGATTTATGTTCTATGAAGTGCCAAGCAGTGCAGCCCCAGCCCTCTCGATCGCTTTTGCTGTTATTGCCTTCTAGGGGTTCAGATGTTGGTCACCTGGTCCTCAGTATGTCACTGTGACAGTGATAAGATCTTTAAAGTGGTGCGGCCTATAGTTTTCACTGGAAGGTGCTATCCACAATGCTGGGGAAGAAAAGTCTTCAACAGTCTTACACAGCTGTGAACACTGCAAGCTACAGTAACAAATGGTATGGCGAGATAGATCCATAATAGTGGTATATCAGTTATAGGAATAAACAATTCCTTTCTTATTGGAGGTAAGCCATACAAAGTGGACTTTGGGAACTAGAAAAAATAGAGGAGATAAAGTTGGGAGGGATGAACAGGGCATGGATCTGAAAAGATTTAAAGTGCAGAAGGGCAGTGAATGTGATCAAAACAAAATATATATATGTATATACATATATATATATATGGGGGGCTGGGGGTGTTCTTAAAAATTAAAATTAAATCCTTCAGACTTTAGGATAAGAGGTGGCTCAATAAGAGAATGTCCTCTACAAGCATGAGTGCAAGAATGTGGATCTCCAGCAGCCATGTGGAAAATTAGATATGGCTGCAGAGGTCTGTAACTCAGCATTGAAGAGCACAGACAGATTCCCAGGATGTCCTGGGTCTACCTGAAAGAGCAAGCTTGCAATTCAATGCAAGACCCTGTCTCAGTGCAGGAAGACAGAGAGCAATGGAGGAGGACAGTCAACATCTTGTGCGGGCCTCCATCAAGATAAGTCAGAGCACGAGGTCAAGGCAGGTTTCTGGAGGCCAAAACTGAAGCAGAACCATAGAAGTATGGTGTTCGCTGGCTTGTTCTCCATGACTTGGCCAACTTGCTTTCTTATAGAACTCAGGACAGTCTTCCCAGGGGGGATACAGCTTATGTGGGCTGGACTCTCCTCCTTCATCAATCATTAATCAAGAAAAATGTCCACAGACTTGCCTATAGGACAGTTTGATGGAGACAACTGCCCAGTGTGGTTGCCTTTTCACAGATGACTTCAGTCTGTGTCAAGTACACCAAAAAAAAAAAAAAAAAAAAAACCCAAACAAACCCTAAGTAGCATAAAACATAGGAAGTGTAGTAAACTCCAGTCCCTAAGCCTTGTTAACACATTTAATTCTCCTGACAGTTGTCAAGGAATTACTATATGTGCACAAGTGAGGGTGAAACTAGTACAGAGTTCATGACAGAACTGCCCACGAACCCAGCTAAAAGGGGAAGAAGCAAAAGGAAAGGATAAGACTAGGCAAGAGGGGGGCAACCAGGACAGACTGTCTGCATTCTTTGGGGACTTTACCTTTGTCCAGAATATTCTCTTCCCAACTCCATCTCCACAGAACTCAGTAACATGAAAGAGAGAGAGAGAGGGAGAGAGAGAGAGAGAGACAGACAGACAAACAGACAGACAGACAGACAGAAGTTTCAAATACTACCTGAAGCTCTGTAATAAGAAAAGTGGATTACCAACAATTCCAAATGTGCCGTTCAACTCTGATCCTTGTGGCCCAGCCTCCATCTGCAGACTCACAATCATGACCAGGTGATCACAGGAAGAGTAGCTAGGAGTCTCAGGGAAATTATGTCACTGGTAATCTTTGAATTATAACTAGGGAATCTATTTCACTTCCAAAGAGATTCCCATAGACAAGAAAAATTAAACGTCCATCAATTTAGCCCATTTCAATACTAAGCATCAGAAGGGAGGAAAAATGATTTTTTTTCTTCCAAGAACATTGACTTTTATATAATAGGATAAGATTATAACTACTTTTCTAGAGAAAGAATCTCTCCGGTGGCACCATGAAAACTGAGAATAAGGCTTTAGCTAACAATCACAGCCACACCCACTCATTTACATATGCCATGCACCTGATCTCATCATCCACCTCCAGGATGCCGTCCTTAATTTAACCCAAGAGCAAGCCATGAAAGGCAAAAGGTTCACAAATTTTTATACATCAATACTACAGCAGTGTGAGGCCACTTCTCTATGTACTTCTTGCAGCTCTTGCACATTAGCCTGACTCACCTACAGATCGTGAGGGTAGGTCCTACCTGAGCACCTGCCTCCCACCCTTGCAGTCTTACCATCTATTCTCTATATGGCAGCCACAATAATTCCTTGACTGCCAGCATCAAAGTCTGTTATTCTCTTTCTGAAATCCCTCCAAGGCTTCTCTCACTCCAGCAGAAACAAACCATGCAAGTGCCCACATTACCTCCCCTTGCTCACTCCTTTCCCTGGCCCTGTCCACTGCTCACGCTCACTCTGTTTGCTCCCTCCTGCCCATCCTTGCCAGACTTCTTGCTATTCTTGTCACATACCCCAAACCTAGATAGCCTGCTGCTGCTTTTGCTCTTGTGTGAAGACCTGTCTCTCATGAGCTCCGTGGCTACCTGCTGTCTTCCCATGGGTCATCTTATAAACCTGTGCCTGTGATGTCTTGAATCACTTCCATTTCAAAACATTCTGCATTGATCCTAACCTGACTCCTCTTCCATAACATTCAGCTCATCCATCTGACACCTGCTGTACCGTGTGTGTGTGTGTGTGTGTGTGTGTGTGTGTGTGTGTGTGTGTGTGTGTGTTATCTGTCTTCTTGACACAGTTCTTCCATCACCACAGACTGCCCACTGCTGCATCTCCAGAACTAACAGCAAACCATGCTTCTGTTACAGACGTAATAGGTGTCCACCATTGTTTAATAAGTTATTTAATTAATCATTCAGTGTTACCTGATCAATAATAGAAACTAAATAAATTGAAGAGTTTTTTTTTCAAATTTTATTTATTTATATTCTGTGTTTATTGCCTGAATATATGTTGTGTATCATGTGAATGCAGTGCCCACAGAGGCCAGAGAGGGCACGAGATCTCCTAGAACTGAAGTTAAAGACACATTTCAGATAAGATGTGTGTGTGTGTGTGTGTGTGTGTGTGTGTGTGTGTGTGTGTGACGCGCGCACACGTGCTGATCCAACTTTTTGAAGGGTTTATTACCACAGGTTTTACAGTGGCCACACCCATGATGGAAAGAAGTACATACTCTTGTTTGAAGAACCCGTGTTCAATTTAGGAATGAAGTTTTTCAAAGGCAACTAGAAAGAAAGATAAGACTCAGTATCTGCCTCAACAACAGCAGCAGCAACAAAAGGCCTCAAAAAACAAACAAACAAACAAACAAACAAACAAAAAAAACACAAGAATATTGCTCTGCTAATTAAGGACAAAACCTGCTCTTGTTTGGATAGCCTTCTGGGAAGGGCCCAAAATAGAGGACTACCTTTTCTAGCAGACTATCTTCTCCAACCTTAAACACACACACACACACACACACACACACACACACACACACACAC
>JANHMN010000001.1:161292377-161304393 GCA_030674055.1 Rhabdomys pumilio
ACACACACACACACACACACACACACACACACACACACACACACGTCTACCAGCAGAATGTCATGTAGCCTTAGTTATCACAAGTTGAACATCTCCCCTGCCCCTCTGCCCCAACCCTCTGTACAAACCCATTCAACTAGCACCTGAGATTCCTGGCACAGCTTCTCCATGCTAATGAGGAAGCTCAGTACCTGAAGCCTTCAGCTAATGACTTTTGCCCACTCTGGATACTTCTACCTCCCACCCTGTCCCTAAAACTATATAACCCTTGAATCACCCCAAGTAAAGTTGATCCGTCTCCCAGCAGCTGGTCCTGGTGTCCTCATTAATGTAAGTGCTCACAGGGCTTCTGAACGCCCAGTTCATCTCTCTGCTGCATTTGCCCTTGCAGACCAATATTGGCCAACAATCCCGGGAAGCAGGGAGGGTCACCCAAGAACTCAGCTGGGTAGGTTACATTCATTGGGCTATAAACCCTGAAATACAGTTATGGTTAAGAATACCAAATTACAGTGATATATAGTAACTGACTACCACACAAAGCGATTTAAGTTTAAGCTAAGTTGATGTAAATTTAAAATCCAGTTCCTGCCTGCACTGGCATCACTCTAGGTGCTTGGCAACCACAAAAGCATGTCAGTTGCCTCTTTAAAGAAGAAATAGGTAGACATCCCTGTGCTTGCAGGAGCTTCTCCTACACAGTACTGAAGTCCATCAGAGTGGGGCTAGCCTGGCAGAGTGGCTCCGCCATGGCTCCAGAAGCAGAATCAGTGTTCATCGCGGCAGTAACAGGTTCAGACACTGTTTACATCACATAAGCCAGGAAACAGAGCACAAGCTAGAAAAAGAAATTCGCCCCTAGTGAACTTCTCCCAACAGCCAGGCCCCCTCCCACCTGGAGCCTCTCAAAACAGTGCCACCCATTATTCACAACATGAACCTAGGGTGAGGATCTTTCAGATAATAATAATAATAATAATAATAATAATAATAATAATAATAATAATATAATAATAATAATAATAATATAATGTGTCATTCTCATCCCTTGTGACGACATAGAGCAGAGAACCCAAAAGTCATCTGTTTTGGGCATTATTACCACACAGTAAACTATGAAGGGGAAACATGAGTCATTTCATCTCACCATTTCATTAATATAAAAGACAGGGGTTCAATGGGCACCACTAGGACAGGCTGATCTCTGTTCCACTGTGTCTGGAGTCTCCACTAGGAAGACCCTAGTTATCTCAGTTACCATGGTAACTGAGTCTATGTGGAAGTATCCCAAGAGCCGGAAGAATAGTGACCTGCTGGAGAGCTGGGGAATGCAGGTGGCCTGAGATTCTCCACTCTCAGAAGCTGTGAAGCGGCATCTCTGCTGTTCTTGTTGTATCAGAATTACAAGACACCAGTCACATTTAAAGAGAAGACTCAACTCCTCTACTGAAGTGACAGAAAAGAAGCCACAGCCACATTCTTCCATTTTTGGTTACTCCATTTCAAGGGCTACTGTGTGGTATGTTTGGGGGTTTAGCTGTGGTATGGAGTTCTCTACTTTCTCCTGCTTAGGATGTCCAGGAAGGATGAAGTAAATCCCAGAACAGGTGGAGTTCTGCAGGATACTGGTCCAGCTGGGAGTAAATGCTGGGAGCAAGAAAATGGGGCAAGAGGGCAGAGAAGGCCTTTTCCAATGATCTTAGTATTACAGCTCTTTCAGGTGAAGCCCTTCTCCAATGATCTTCAGTGAAACAAACAGCTCTCTGAATCCATCTTAGCTTGTGCATATGTCTTTCTTCCGTGTGGGCTTTTATGCATACACTTTATTCAGAGTGAACCAAAAGTTATATTGTTTGGGGGAAAGGGATAGAGTATCCAGGGTGTGCAAAAGTCATTGGTTGAAGGCTAAGGTACTGAGATGCCTCATTAACGTGGGGAGGCAGTTCAGAAATTCCAGGTGCAGGGCTACATGACATTCCTCAGGTAGGCAATGTGGGTTATAAGACCCTCCAGGTAGAGAAAAAGAAGCCCCTTTTAGAAAGGGAGTCTCTCATTTTGCACCAACCTCAGGGCTTTCCAGTAATGTCAGATGTCAACCTTAGCAGCAGGGTTTCCCAGCACCACTGGACCTTGAGACTTCACAGGTAGCAGATGCATAACTGTTTAATGATACGGTGGTACCCACTCAAGCCTACCCAGTTTGTAAGCACATATTAGGTGAATATAGGCTATACTTGGAAAAAACTGGGCTCATAGTATCTCTTCATGGACAAAAGTCCAATATGGACAGAAAAAAAATCCAAAGGCATCAGCATCTCCTTAATAATAATACATCCCCACTTGCAAAGACATCTGGGGAAGTCAGGGCAAAAGTTGACAGTTATGGTTCTATGACTAAGAATATAGGCTCAGATATTTTAATACTTGGTTCCCAGTTGGTGGCAAGTGTTTGGCCTTGTTGGAGAAACTACACCACTAGGGACAGGCTTTGGGAGTTTATAAGCTCACTCACTTCAAGTTTAAGATCTCTCTGCTTTTGCTTGTGATTAACATGTGATCTCTCAGTCACCTATTTCTGCCATCATGCCTGTTGTTTTCTGCCATGCCTGTTCACCATGAGAAACTCTTATCACTCTGAATCGATAAGCCAAGGCAATCTCTCACTTTCTTAAGTTGTACTGGTATGCTGTCAATCACAGCAAAGAAAGGTGACTAATTTAGAAAGATAAAGCTTAAGCATAAAATTGTTCAGACTGGATGAAGAGATAGGTGAGAGGCTCAGAATACGTAGCACTTTTCTAGAGGACAGAAGTTCAGTTTCCAGCACCCATGTCAGGTGACTCACAACCATCTGTAACTCTAACTCTAGGATAGCCGATGCCTTTCCTCTTCTGGCCTCTGCAGGTTCCTGCAGTCAGGCACATAATCGTATACAAATAAGTATAATTGAAAATAAAAATAAAATTTTCTAATAAGAAATAAGAGAATGTTAAGACAAAACAGAGTAACTAGGGAAGGAATCCACAGAAACCTACAAAAGACAAAATTTGAAGTCACACTTTGTGTAATAACCTCCAACTCTGGATGGCTGCAGATTGCAAACTAGACAAGTTTTTGCTTTCTGAAAATAAGGAAACAAGCTGAGCTTTTCATGCCAGCTCTTTAAACCTGCCTCAAGTCTGTAATCCTGGGCATAGTGTTCTTTGAAATGGCAGCCATGTGAGCTTGTGGAAATACAAACTCTGTATGCAGACTGGAAGAAAGGCTTTTCAACCACACCTCCATGCATCTTCAAAAATAAAATAAGCCAGACAAAATAGATTGTCAAGCTTTTGAACATTCTGAAACATCATAGACATTTGGAGCCAAAGAAAGAAAAGTTAGTTCCACTCCACAAAGAAAAAAAATAATCTATCCCATAATTTATGGAAAACAAAAGTCACCCAAGCCAAGATCTCCTGGCTCTGTTGTTTCATCTAATTAAATGGTTATAGGAGTCTCAGAAGGTCATGTCTCCTGCCAAGTGACCTTATTCCCACGGCCTTTCCTACAGAGCTTGGAGGAACAGGATACTTGAGAAAAACATTTTCTTCCTTCCTTTCTTTCTTTTCCTTCTTTCTTTCTTTCTTTCTTTCTTTCTTTCTTTCTTTCTTTTTTCTTTTCCTTTAGTACAGAATTCTACCAGGTTTTTAAATTTTTATTTGTTTATTTACATCGCAAGTGTTCTTCTGGTCCCGGCTCACAGATTTCCTTCCCCCATCTCCTTCTCTTCTGAGAGGGTAGTGCCCCTGGGGTAATCCACCCACCCAGCACACCAAGGCTCTGCCAGATTAGGCAGATACTCTCCCACTGAGGCCAGACAAAGCAGACATGGAGACTAAAATGCATGTCTGCTACATATGTGTTGGGGGCCTTGTTCCAGCCTATGTTTGTTCTTTGGTTGGTGGCTGAATCTCTGAGAGTTCCTAGGGGTCCAGGTTAGTTAACTCTGCTGATCTTCCTGTGGGGATCCCTTCCCCTTTAGGGTCTTCATTTCTTCCCCCAACTCTTCCATAATTGTCCCAGATCTCTGGCCAGTGTTTGGCTGTGAGTATCTGCATTTGTTTCAGCTTACTGCTTGCTGGTAAAGCCTTTCAGAGGATAGGTATACAAGGCTCCTGTCTTCAAGCATGACAGAGTGTCATTAATAATGTCAGGGATTGATGCTTGCCCATGGGATAGGTTTTGATTTGAGACAGTTCCGTTATTGGTTGGTCTTTCCTCAATCTCTGCTGCATCCCTGCATCTTTTAGACAAGACAAATTTTGGGGCAAAAGCTTTGTGGGTGGTCCTTATACCTCCACTGGGGTCCTGCCTGGCTACGGGAGGGAGGTGGCCTCTTCAGGTTCCATGTCCCCATTGTTAGGCATATTGGCTATTATCACCAGCATTGACTCCTGGGAGCCTCCCCTATCACCGGTCTTCCTAGAGATTCTCCCACCCCACTCCCCATGCCCAGCAGCTGCAGATTCCCATTCTTTCTCCTGATACTCTAAGCATCTCTCCTGTCTCTCTGCACAATTGATCCTGCCTCTCCACTCACTTTCCTCCCTCCCTCTGCCTTCTATAATTATTTTGTTCCCTCTTCTAAGTGTGACACAAGCATCCTTGCTTGGGCCTTCCTTCTTATTAAACCTCTTTGGATCTGTGAGGTATATCATGGTTATTCTGTACTTTATGGCTAATATCCACTTATCAGTGAGTACAAACCATGCATGTCCTTTGGGGTATGGGTTACCTCACTCAAGATGATAGTTTCTAGTTCCAACTATTTGCCTGCAAAAATCATGATGTCCTTGTTTTTAATAGCTGAATAATAGTCGGTTGAGACACATCTGGGTTGTTTCCAATTTCTGGTTATTATAAATAAAGCTGCTATGAACATATGGTGGAGCATCTTTTGGGTCTATGCCCAGGAGCAGTATAGCTGGGTCTTCAGGTAGAACTATTTCCAGTTTTCTAAGAAACTGACAGATTGATTTCCAGAGTTTGTACAAGTTTGCAATCCCACCAGCAATGAAGGAGTTTTCCCCTTTCCCCACATCCTCTCCAGTATCTGTTGTTGCTTGAGTCTGATCTTAGCCATTCTGACTGGTGAGAGGTGAAATTTCAAGATCATTTTGATTTGCATTTCCCTGATGACTAAGGATGTTGAACATTTCTTTAAGTGCTTCTCAACCATTCAAGATTTGTCTGCTGAGAATTCTGTGTATCCCTGTGCCCCATATTTTAATTGAATTATTTCATTGGTTTAACTTCTTGAGTTCTTTATATATTTTGTATATTAGCCGTCTGTTGGATGTAGAGTTAGTGAAGATCTTTTCCCAGTATGTAGGCTGCTGTTTTGTCCTGGTGACAATGTCTTTTGCCTTACAGAAGCGTTTCAGTTTCGTGAAATCTCATTTATCAATTGTTGATCTTATGGCCTGAGCCATTGTTCTGTTCAGGAAATTGACCCCTGTATCAACAGGTTCAAGGCTATTTCTCACTGTCTCTTCTGTTAGATTTAATGTATCCAGGTTTATGTTGAGGTTGTTGATCAACTTGGACTTGAGTTTTGTGCAGGGTGATAAATATGGATCTATTTGCATTCTACATGCAGACATCCAGTTAGATCAGTACCATTTGTTGAAGATGCTTTCTTTATTTTCCATTATATGTTTTGGCTTCTTTGTCGAAAATCAAGTGTCCATAGGTGTGTAGGTTTGTGTCTTGGTCTTTGATTCGATTCCATGGATCAACCTGTCTGTTTCTGTACCAATATCTTGCAATTTTTATCATTATTGCTCTGTAGTAGAGCTTGAAATCAGGAATAATGATTCCTCTAGACGGTCTTTTACTGTTCAGGATTGTTTGGCTATCTTGGGTTTGTTGGTTGTTTGTTTGGTTGGTTGTTTGTTTGTTTGGTTGGTTGTTTGGTTGGTTGGTTGGTTGTTTGGTTGGTTGGTTGGTTGGTTGGTTGGTTGGTTGGTTGGTTGGTTTTTCCATTCGAAGTTGAGAATTGCTTTTTGAAGATCTGTAAAGAATTGAGTTGGAATTTTGATGGGGATTGCACTGAATCTGTAGACTGCTTTTGGTAAGACGGCCATTTTCAGTTTGATAATCCTACTGATGCATGAGCATGGGAGATGTTTCCATCTTCTGAGATCTTCTTCAATTTCTTTCTTCAGGGACTTGAAGTTCTTGTCATACAAAACTCTTTACTTGTTTCATTAGAGTTACACCAAGATATTTTATATTATTCATGGCTATTGTGAAGAGGGTTGTTTCCCTAATTTCTTTCTCTGTACATTTATTATTTGCATAATGGGGGGCTACTGATTCTTTAAGGTACCAGCCACTTTGCTGAAGTTGTTTATTAGCTGCAGGAGTATGGTAGAATTTGGGGGATTGCTTATGTACACTATCATATTATCCACAATTAGTGATACCTTGACTTCTTTGTTTCCTATTTGTATCCCTTTGATCTTCTTTTGTCATCTGATTACTCTAGCTAGAACTTCGAGTACTATGTTGAATAGATAGTGGGAGAGTGGGCAGCCTTGTCTTGTCCCTGATTTTAGTGAGATTGCTTCAAATTTTCTCTCCATTTAATTTGCTATTGGCTATTGGCTTGCTGTATATATTGCTTTGATTAAGTTTAGGTATGTGCCCTCTATCCCTGATTTCTCTAATATCTTTAACATGAAGGGGTGTTGAAAATTCTTTCAGCAGCTAATGACATAATCATGTGACTTTTTTTCTTTTAGTTTGTTTATGTGGTGGATTATGTTGATGGATGATGAACCGTTGCTGCATCCCTGGAATGACGCCTACTTTATTATGCAGAATGATGTTTTTGATGTGTTCTTGGATTCAGTTTGTGAACTTTTTATTGAATTGTATTTTACTGGAAGTATTTTGTGTTAATGTTCATAAGTGAAATTGGTCTTAAGTTCTCTTTCTTTTCTGAGTCTTTGTGTGGTTTAGGTATCAGAGCCTCATACAATGAATTAGGTAGTGTTTTTTCTGTTTCTACTTTGTGAATATTTTAAGGAGTATTGACATTAGCTCTTCTTTGAATGTCTGGTAGAATTCTGCACTAAAACCATCTGGCCCTGAACTTTTTGGTTGGGAGAATTTTAATGCATGCTTCTATTTCCTCAGGAGATATGAGACTGTTTTGATAGTTTACCTGATCTTCATTTAACTTTGGTATGTGGTATCTGTCTAGAAATTCATCCATTTCATTTGGATTTTCTAGTTTTATACAGTATAGGCTTTTCAAGTAAGTCCTAATGATTTTTTTAAATTTCCTCATTGTATGTTGTTATGTCTCCCTTTTCATTTCTGATTTTGTTGATTTGGATACTGTCTCTGCGTCTTTTAATTAGTTTAGCTAAGGGTTTGTCTATCTTGTTGATTTTCTCAAAGAACTAGCTCTTGGTTTTGTTGATTCCTTATATTGTTTTTTTTTGTTTCTAATTGATTGATTTCAGTTCTGAGTTTGACTATTTCCTGACATCTATTCCTCTTGGGTGTGCTTGCTTTCTTTGGTTCTTGAGCTTTCAGGTGTACTTTTAAGTTGCTAGTATGAGATCTCTTCAATTTTTTATGAAGGCACATAGTACTATGAATTTTCCTCTAAACATTGCTTTCATTGTGTCCCATAAGTTTAGGTATGTTGGCCTTTGTTTTCATTAAATTCTTTAATTTCTTTCTTTATTTCTTCCCTGACCAAGTAATCATTGAGTAAAAAGTTGTTCAGTTTCCATGAGTATGTGGACTTTCTGTTGTTTCTGTTGTTATTGAAGTTCAGCCTTAATCAGTATTGATCTGATAGAATGCAAAGGGTTATTTCCGTCTTCGTGTATCTGTTGTGGCTTGCTTTGTGCTCTATTATGTGGTCAATTTTGGAGAAAGTTCTAAGAGGTACTAAGAAGAAGGTATAGTCTTTGGGATTTTGTTGTTGTTGGTGGTGGTGGTGGTGGTGGTGGTGTACAAATCTTTTAAATCAATTTAGTTCATAACATCTGTTAGTTTTATCATTTCTTTGTTTAGTTTTGGTTTCACTAACTTATCCATTGGTGAGAGTGAGAAGTTGAAGTCCCCACTATTATTGTATGGGGTTCAATGTGTGCTTTGTGCTAGTAAAGTTTCTTTTACAAATGTGGGTAGACATCATCTAGTTGGATTTTTCCTTTGATGAGTTTGATGTGTCCTTCCTCATCTCTTTTGACAACTTTTGGTTGAAAGTCTATTTTATTAGACATTAGAATTGCTACTCCAGCTTGTTTCTTGGGACTGTTTGCTTTAAAAACCTTTTTCTAGCCCTTTACTCCAAGGTAGCATTTATCTTTGTTGCTGAGGTATGATTCTTGTATGTAGCAGAATGATGGATCCTCTTTACATATGCAGTATGTTAGCCTGTGTTTTTTTATTGGTGAATTGACTCCATTGATGTTGAATAATATTAATGACCAACGGTTGTTTTTTTTCTGTTATTTTGTCGTTAGAAGTGATAGTGTGTGTGTGTGTGTGTGTGTGTGTGTGTGTGTGTGTGTGTTTCTATTCTTCTGGTTTTGCTGTGAGATTATTAATTTTTGTGGTATTTTGGGGGTGTAATTACCCTCTTTTTGTTGAATTTTTTCTTCTAGTGTACTCTGTAGGGCTAGATTAGCAGAAACATGTTTAAATTTGGTTTTGTCATAGAATATCTTGGTTTCTCCATTTCTGGTGGTTGAGAATTTAGTGATCTGGGCTGACATCTCTGGTCTCTTAGGGACTGCAAGACATCTATCCAGGATTTTCTGGCTTTTAGAGTCTCTGTTGAGAAATGGAATAACTCTGGTAGATCTGCCTTTGTATATTACTTGATCGTTTTCCCCTGCAGCTTTTAATATTGTTTCTTTGATCTGTATACTTAGTGTTTTGATTATTATGTGGTGGAAGGATTTTCTTTTCTGCTCTAATCTATTTGGTGCTCTGTAAGCTTCTTGTATGTTTATAACTATCTCTTTCTTTAGGTTAAGGGAGTTTTCTTCTATGATTTTGTTGAAGATATTTTCTGACCCTTTGAACTGGGAATCTTCACCCTCTTCTACTCCTATTATTCTTAGGTTTAATCTTTTCACGGTGTCACAAATATCCTGGATGTATTGAGTTAGGAACTTTTTACATGTATCATTTTCTTTGATCCGTGTAACCATTTCTTCCATAGTATCTTCTACACCTGAGATCCTCTCTTCCATCTCTTGCATTCTGTTGGTGATGTTTGCTTGTGTTCCTCTTCTCTTTCCTAGTTTTTCCATCTCCATGGTTGCCCCCATTTGTGTTTTCTTTATTGTTTCTATTTTCAGTTTTAGGTTTTAGAACATTTTATTCATTTTCTTTGCCTGTTTATTATATTTTCCTATATTTCTTTAAGGAATTTATTTACATCCTCTTTAAAGAGCTCTATCATCTTCATGAAATGGGATTCAAGGTAACAGTCTTGTTCTTCAGGTGTGTTAGGATATCAAGTGCTTTAATAAGGGAATTGGGTTCTGATGGTGCTTCTGTTGATTATGTTCCTGTACTTGCCTTTAGCCATCTGGTTGTCTTTACTGGTGGATGGCCTGCTTGTCCCTGGTTGGAGCCAGCCTCCTGGGAGGCAGGCAGAGCTGTGGTAGTGTGGTGTGATATGCTGTGCTGACCTGTGGCTACTGTAGGTGTATGTATGATCAGAAGGGAGATGGTGTTCCAACAGAGCAAGGCAGAGCCCAGGGTTGACAGGCTTGCTGGGGTCTCAGCAGGTGGTTAGATTGACAGGGGCAGTGTCTCACCTGTGTGTGCTGGTCTCCTGGGGGGCAGGCAGAGTTGTTGGATGCACTGATCTGAGACTGCTGCTGGTATAGGTGCAGACTGGAGGGAAGATGGAGTTCCAACAGGGCTGCTAGGCTTCATTCATGAATTTTTCAAATATTATTTGAGTTATATCAAATATGACAGGAGCAATATTTTTACATGTAGATACCCATATGGCCAGCTTCCCCATCAAGGTATAGTATACTGCTTGAAATAAAAAAGATGTTTTCATAATTGTGAGCATTTAACATATTTTAGTTAATATTAAATTGCTATGAAGCAATACTATGGCTGCCTTTAGCATGGGACTTGCTTTCCGTTTCAGATGGTTAATCCGTTATTATCATGATCAGGAGCATGGTACAGGCAGGCATGGTGCTAGCAAAGTAGCTGAGAGCTCACATGTGATCTACAAGATACAGGCACAAAAAAAAACAAGAAACTGGACCTGGTATGGGCTTTTGAGATCAACCCCAGTGACATACTTCCTCTAACAAGACCACTAACTCTTTCAAACAGTTCCACTAACCGGTGACCAAGCACTCAAATATATGAGCATACGTATGGAGACCATTCTCATTCAAACCACCACACTGCATTTACAGAGGTTCAGTTCCAACACCTGTATCAAGCAGTTTATAACTGTCTGTAAGTCCAGTTCAAGGGGATCCAATGGCCTCTTCTAGCCTTCCAGGGTACCAGGCATGTACATGGTATACATATATACAAACAGGTCAATATATGTATAAAAATAACAAATTACTTAATTAATAATTATTTTTCAAGTTAAGGTTTTTAAAAGATATAAAATCTGCCCAGCATCTACAATACCCTCATGGGTCCCTTCCCAGTGAATATCCTATCATTAAAATATTCTCCCTTCTGACTTTAGCCACCATGGATTCCTTCTGCTGTTCATCAACATCATGTAAATAGGATCACATGACATCAGATGTAGAGATACAGAGTTTGAAGTTTGCCCAGCTGGTTTACTATCTTGCTTTGGGGATTACAGTTAAGTGATTGAATGAATCTCAATCCAAGACTTTGGATTTTTAACATTGTTGAGGCTGCTATGGACTCTAGGGAATTTCAAAGTTGGACTAAATGTATTGTTGCATTATGCTATGATTAGGTATGGCCCCCATAGACTCATATGTTTAGGTAAGCCTATGGGGGCAGGGAGTGGAATGTGATGGTTTGTATATGCTCCACTCAGGGAGTGGCACTACTAGAAGCTGTGGCCCTGTTGGAGTAGGTATGTCAATTTGGGTATAGGCTATCAGACCCTCATCCTAGCTACCTAGAAGTCAGTATTCTGCTAGCAGCCTTCATATGAAGATGTAGAACTCTCAGCACCTCCTGCACCATACCTGCCTGGATGCTGCCATGCTCCTGTCTTGATGATAATGAACTAAACCTCTGAACCTGTAAGCCAGCCCCAATTAAATGTTTTCCTCATAAGAGTTGCCTTGGTCATAGTGTCTGTTCACAGCAGTAAAACCCTAACTAAGACAATAGTAATAATAAAATGTGTGAATGTTAATTCCTTTCAGAGTTTAACTCACATATCCTTCATTATACCGAAGCAATTTTTCAAGTCCCAGAAACAAGTCAAGTGTGGCAGATACAGGACACACTCATCCATTGGTGATAAAAAGCAATGGACAAATTTGAATGTGGTAGTGTAATAAAAGGCCAGCAAAGAAGAATCAATCTCTAAGCAAAGCTCAGAACAACAATAAATGTCCAGCTTCAGGAGGGTTAGGGGAAATCTGTCAAGAGGAATTCCAAGCATGCAAGTTAACAGTGTCAATGCTCTTAAGTCAATGATGAGTTAAACCTTAAAGAAAAGAAAACAGGCTCTTGAGACAAAACAGAAAGAAGCTGCAGAAGATAAGGGCAGGAGGGAAGTAGAGATTGGAGAAGTTTAGAGTTAAGGTGAGAAACAGAAGGCTAAAACAGGAGAGGGACTCTGAAAATTGGATAGGCAATGGCTTGGAATGGGTTGGGAGAAGAGCATTTCTCAGCAATGGATGGTGGCTAGTGCCTTTAACTGAGATAATAGCAAAAAGAAAAGAAAAGAAAAGAAAGAAAAGAAAAGAAAAGGAAAGGAAAGGAAAGGAAAGGAAAGGAAAGGAAAGGAAAGGAA
>JANHMN010000001.1:161304403-161333402 GCA_030674055.1 Rhabdomys pumilio
CTCCTTACCAAATGGTGAGAAGTCTGCTGGTTTGCCTGAGGCAGGGTGTTTCAGATTGCTAGGCAGGCAGCAGCGCTTGGGGGTACTAAGAAACCATAGCTGGTGAGTGGGCCTCAGTCTCCAGTATCAGTGTCAGTACGGGGCCTAGTTCACACAGTGCTTCTCAGAAGACCTTCAAGAAGCAAGCTTCTGGAGCAAATGCCAGCAGAGGTCAGCGGAGCATGCCGCAGGAATCAGAATCCAACTGTAGATGAAAGGCCAAGACCATGCAGTATCTGGGCCAGGTGGCCTTCTAGGCCCAGGCTGGGTCAGTAACGTTGATAGGGATTGTCCACTCAGATGCACACCTAGAGCAGAGCACCACCAAATGTCCCTGATACACACACCACTGAGTTAAAGAAAGCAAACAACACTGAAAACCAGAAACAGAAAGAAACAAGAGTGGATGCTTCAGTCCTTGGAAAGGGGAACAAAATACTCGTAGGAGAAAATATGGAGACAAAGTGTGAAGCAGAGACTGACAGAAAGGCCATCCAGAGACTGCCCCACCTGGGAATCCATCCCATATACAGACACACCAAACCCGAATGGATGATATTGTGGATGCCAGGAAGTGCTTGCTGACAGGAGCCTGATATGGCTGTCTTCTGAGAGGCTCTGCCAGAGCCTGACAAATACAGAGGTGGATGCTCACAGCCAATCATTGGACTGAGCACAAGGTCCGCAATGGCGGAGTTGGAGAAGGGTCTGAAGAAGCTGAGGAGGTTTGCACCTCCATGCAGGGAGGAACAGTGTCAACTGGTCAGATACCCTGGAGCTCCCAGGACTGGACCACCAACCGAAGAGTACACATGGAGGGACCCATGGCTCTGGCTTCATATGTGGCAAAGGATGGCCTTGTTGGACATCAGTGGGAGGAGTGGTCCTTGTGCCTGAGGGGCTTGATGCCCCCAGTGTAGGGGAATGCCAGGGCAGGAAGATAGGAGTTGGAGGATGGGTGGGGGAGCACCTTCATAGAGGCAGGGGAAGGGGGATGAGATAGAGGGTTTCTGAGAGGAAGACCTGGAAAGGAGATAACATTTGAAATGTAAATAAATATCCGATAAAAGGAAAAAACATTGGGCTGTCTTCATAAGCAAGCCTGTAGAACATTTTCTTAATTGGTGGTTGATGTGGAATGGTTTAGCCCATTTTTATCCCTGAGCTGGTGGTCCTGGGTTCTATAAGAAAGCAGACTGAGTAAACCATGGGGAGCAAGCCAGTAAGCAGCACTCCTCCATGGTCTTTGCATCAGCTCTTGCCTCCAGGATCCTACCCGGCTTGAGTTCCTGTCCTAACTTCTTTTGATGATGAACAGTTATATAAAACTGAAAATCAGATAAACCTTTCTCTCTCAATACTGCTTCAGTTGTGGTGTTTCACCACAGAGATAGTAAGCCTGACTGAGACACCTACACAGCCAGAATATTTTCCTCAGACATTTCTGCTGAGATTTTTTTTTTCCTTTACTGAGGCTTCGTTGACCAATTAGATATTTAAAAATGTTAATCTCAACTAATCATAAGGAAAATGCAAATCAAAACCATAATGAGATATCACCTCACTCTAGTAGAAATCATCATCAATTAGACAAAAATATCTACTCAGAAGATGTGGAAAGATTGTTTAAGAGAAAGATAGTGGACATCAAAGAAATGCTGCCTTCCAGACAGAACTGGGATGGTGCACATAACCTCACAGAGATTATGACAGCACATAGAGGGCCATGTACAGGGTTGGGTAGCCAGACTTCAATGCGGAGTTTGCATGTGTGTGTGTATGGCAGGGGTCAGGTGCTTTTTGCTTGACTTGGTTTGGTATTTTTTGTCTTATCTGGTTTTTGTTTGTCTGTTTTGAACTTTGTTGTTGTTGTTGTTGTTGTTGTTGTTTGTCTTTAGAGGCTATTTTGGGGGGAACAAAAGAACATTAATTGGGTGGAGAGGGAAGAGGAGAAGTTCTTGAAGGAGTTGGAGAAAAAGAAAGAATGTGATAAAAATACATTGTATGTAAGAAAATTAATAAAAAATATATTTATAAAAAAGGTCCCATGAGGTACATCACACGAGGCCAGACACTTGAGTTCAGTCCCCAAACACACTTGACAGATTCCTACTCATTCTCCTCTAACCTCCATGCATGCTAAGGGGCGTGTGTGTGTGTGTGTGTGTGTGTGTGTGTGTGTGTGTGTGTGTTAACATGGATGCAGAAGAAGGAGAGCCTTTGCACACGGAGGGGAGTGGGATATATTTTGATACATGCCATTAATGGACTGTAGATGACAACCACTTTGGTGGATTGTGTACCAGGATGTGAACACACTGTTGTTGAACTGTACATTAGCACAGGTCATTGGTGGACTGTATAGTAATACAATTCCATTGATGGGATCCCATGTGTTTCAGAAACATCATTATGGAAGCAGTCTGGGATCCTCAGAAACATAAAATGAGAACTAGTGTACGATCTAACAATAACCACTGGGTTTATGTCACATGAGACGAACGCATCAGCTTGTAAGCCTGTATTAGTGTCTGAGGAACACCAAGGTGTTCTGCCCAAGGTTAGGATCATAAGATCATGCCTACTGCAGACTACACTGGGTGGCCAAAGCAAAGAATTTTAAAAAACAACAACAAATGGGAGTAGCTAATAAATATTTTAAAATTTACCATGTATACTGAAGAGGAATCAGCTATTCTATGGCTTGCTGGAATAAAAATATACCCTTCTTAATATTAGAATTACTGGAATAAGATGTTATGATCCTTAGAAGGAAAATTATGTCCCTGCTATTTTCCCAGTAACAATACATCACTTTTCCATCTGAAACAATGGCTCAGTATCTAATTAATACGGTTCTTTCCTTTTCTTCCATTCACCTTCCATTTCCTTGACAATAGATTTCAAATTAAACATAAGGAACAATTTTGAACAGTCAAGCTTTACAAAGAAAGAGAGACTTGATTGATTCAAAGTTTTACTTTATGTACCTACAATTTCCCAGTAGTACTATTTCTCAATCAGAATTTGAATAATCTTTACAACGCATATTCCCCCAAACTCAAATTTAATGACTCACTAGGTTCAGAAGGAGAAATAACAGCTGCAGCTTGTCCCGCCGCGCCGTTCAGTAATGACAATGTTATACCACATTAGCAATTGTGACATTAATAAAAAGGAGCCCACAGGACTAACCAAAGACAGCTGACTGTAGTCAAATGTAGGTCAGGCTTTGTTTGCTCAGAACCTGGTAATAAATTCCCAGGTAAGTGCTCTTGTGTGTCATGCATATATGTCAGGAGCATAATTCCAGCCTTACTAAGTGATTCACACTTTTAAGTTCCTGTAAGCCAGTTTTGAATTATTGTTAAGCATTTAATTCCACTGCCAAGCCTAGAGGCTCCCTAGAATTATTAACTTATGTGACATTACAGTGTGCTTTTCCTTTCGGCAACACTTCAGAACACCTTAGAGAGTTCCACATTCAACTCCTTGATCCTGAAATTCTTAGCAGAAGAAGCTAGAGGGGTCACCCCTAATTTACAGCATAATCATGGAAGAAATGGAACTCATGCTAAGAAGGCATCTGTTGTCGCACAGTGCTCATTGTCCCAGCCTAACACTGATGTCACAATCTCCACTGAACCTTGCAATTGACTTCCTACAAAGAAGTCTAAAGTCCTAAAATAAATGTAAAGGCATAAATACTTTGAAAACCAAGTGTTTGCCTAAGAAGTGGAACCACGTGTCCATCAAACAGGCATAAACATAGATTCTTTTAGCAATTGGATTGATGATGGCTCAAAACCAGAAGCAAGACAAATGAACAGAGTAGGTGATAACAATGACACCCTCACACAGCAATAATACAGACCCATGTAAAGATCAATGAAAACTTTACTCAGTCAGCAACAGAAAGGAGCCACAGAAGCATAAGAATCAGGATATATCTCTAAAATCATTATAATCAATAAAGTAGCTACACTCCAAACAATATGCATTTTGATTCCATGCTCCTATGAGTGGTACCAACCAGAGCAAAGCAAGTATTGCCTGCAAGAAGCAGGACAGCACTTTGAGGAATGGGGAAATGTTCTAATTTTGTTGAAGTGATGTTACTCTCAAGTATCTGTTTGCCAAACTCATCAGCCTATGTCCTGAGATCTACAGCTAAACTGCACTTCAGGAAATAAGTGCTCAAAATGCAGTTGTGATGTGAGCCCTTCCCATCTACACTAACACTATATTAAGTAAGCTTCCTCCATTAAATCCTTGGAGCATTAGGAAGTCTTTGGGGTCCCAGAGCAACAGAAGATTGTGCCTGACTTAACAGCCCAAGTCAAGAGAGTAAGTAGTATCTTTAAAAAGTGAAATAAAGGGAGCATTTCTGTTGACTCGCATTTTAATTTCTACTATTTGAACATGGAATACCAGTTATGAATTGGAAAGATTAGAAAAATTCTAATGGACATCAACGCAATTAAGTACTTGAAGGTAATTTACGTTAATGCAAAGAAGCTATTGCATGGTGAGCGAAAACTACTAAATGATACAAAAATTATCTGCATTTCTAGGCAGAGTTTGCCTGACTCTTCCAGAATAAACTTTGTCCCTTCCACACAGGGACTTGGGATTTGGTTACAATGGTTAATTGCTTGGGAAGCTGGTTGGTTGATTGGTTAGTCTGTTAGGCAGCTGTGTGTGTGGTTAGGTTCAAGCATAGCAAGCTCCACATTGGTTTCCTTCATTGGACCATCTTCTCCCTTTAAAAGCCACTGTGTTAGCCCAGTCTGAACATTTTCCAGCATTTTACAGTTTCCCACAGCCAGAGTTGGTGTATGCCCTGCACAATCATCTCGCCGGCAAGAACACATGTGGGCACCAGGATTCTTCTGCAGCAAGTGTTTATTGCGATGAAAGGAGGAAGAGAGAGAGCCCCAAGATGGCACTGCTTTATGTACACCCTAGGGTGGCGTGGACATATCTGATTGGCTGCTTGCTCAAAACCCCGTATGACGCCCAGGGCTGGGCAGTGACTTGGCGCGCTTTCACCACTTGCACATGTGCAATTTACTTGTTTACCCACAGGAGCGTCAGGTGCCAGCACCATCTTGTAATGGCAAATGCTGTCACCGCTCGCTTCGGCTCTCTACATTGGTGTTCGATGCACAATCTGGTATTCACTGATGGCCACTGGTTGTGGCCATAATCTGACTTTCTTGTACATAATCTCCTGGCACTTCTCTTTGATCTCAGATCTGTTCATAGGTCTCTGCCCTGAGCAGCCAAATGTTTTGTTCCTGCCACTGGGCGATTGCTCATGCTGCCTTCCCATTTAAAGTTTGAGTACAGGGTTTACGGGCCCATAGATTTCATCCGGGTAGCCAGGAAAACCTTCATTTTCCCAACTCAAAGTAGTCCTGCTGTCTCACAAATATTCACCATATTGTAAGTCTAGTTCATTCTCCACTATCTATCTTACCTGCCCCCCCAAAAAAATGGTTTGAACACTACCTTCAGAAACATGAGGCTTTAAAATTTTGTTTTCATTGGTCTAAACATAACTAGTTACATCTTGCTGTATTCTGCTCCAGCATCTGCTAAAAGATAAAACAAAAGCCAGTATTGGTGGTACATATCTGTAATCTTGACACTTCAGAAGCTGAGACAGCAGGCTCATGAGGTCAAGGCCAACTAGGCTACACAATAAGGTCTTATTTACATTACATATCACAGCCAAACATAAACAATTGTCCATCTTGTACCATCACAATTGTCACAAAATTGGGTTTTATATTTGTGCATGTGTGTATGCTTAGTCTGACACAAAAAAAACAAGGCAGCAAAATAGAATACACTTCCCTAAGTCAACAAATTATTTACTAAGAATTTAAAGAACTTGTAACTAGGAAGTTTTTTTGAGGAATATGTAGATACACCAGAAGGTTGGACGTGGGTAGCTATTGCTATTTTGAAAATAGGGTATAATTTCAGTTTTAGAAACCACAGAATGGTAAGAAGTATGTCAATATGAGACAGGAAGAGTCTGGCTTACAGAGAAAGAAAAAATAAAAACACATTAAAATGGACAATAAGTTCAGGTATGCTCCAGAAATAAAAACCTATGTCAATACCCAAACCTGCATGTGCTACTTAGAGAAGCCTTATTCATCCTACCCACAAATAGAAACAATCCTAACAGGAAAATGGAGAAACAGAATATGTTCTATGGAAATAAATAGGAGAACACTTTTTACGGAGTGAAAAATGTGTGTGGGTTGCACATCCTAACACAGAGTAAAAGAAACCACAACACAAAAATACACATACAATGTAATTCCATCTCCATGAACCCTGGCTTAATTTGGGTTTCTATTGATACAACAAAACACCATGACCAAAAGGCAAATTGGGGAGGAAAGGATTTATTACACTTCCACTTCCACGTCCACATTGCTGCTCATTACTGAAGGAAGTCAATACAGGAACTCACACAAGCAGGATCCTGGAGGCAGATGCTGACACAGAAGCCATGGAGGGGAGAAGGCATAGAGGGCTTGCTTCCCATGGCTTTCTCAACCTTCCTTCCTTCCTTGTACAACCCAGGACCACCAGCACAGGAATGGCATCACCTACCATGGGCTAGCCCCTCTCCAATTGATCACTAATTAAGTAAATGTCTTACAGCTAGATCTCACGGAAGCATTTTCTTAACTGAGTCTCCTGCCTCTTTAACCACTCTGTCTTATGCCAAGTTGTCACAAAACCAGCCAGTATAAACCCCTACATGCTGCTTCCTTGCCACAGTTCCAGGAAGGAGATCAATGGTACCTGTTGGGGCTGAGGGTAGGCAGGACCACTAAGAGTCTTGGGGGAGCAATGCTAGGTGACAGCATGCCCGGCCTCTTGGTCACAGGTGGTTTCAAGGATGAAATAATTCTGTCAAAATTCATAATTCTGTCAAAATTCACTAAATTGTCGATTTTAAGCCATATGATTCATCATTCGTTAGATGGAGCAGAGCTGTATCTGGTAACTACAACAGACACAATGTGTCTGGAGCTCATCAGGATCTGAGCAAGGCTGCCAGAATGTGCTACTGGTTCAAAGGTTGGTGCTGTACCTGAAAGCAAGTAAAACAAAGAGTTAAGTAAGCATTCTGTAACACACCAAACTCCCAGTGGCAGATCACAGAGTCTTGTGTCCACCCTGATTAACCTTTGTAACCTTTAAACATGTATGGAAAACCTAAGGGCTCAGCCATCAGTTCCATGTTGGCTGAGCATAAGTGTGTTAGATGCATAGTGAGGATTTAAAACCCTTGGCAGACTAAAAACTAGCTTACATAGAAGATCTCAGCTCAGTGAACAACTCCCCCGCCTCCTTTTCTGTTTTAGTTAGGTTATGATGAAACTCAGGAAGGCTTTGAACTAATTAGTAGCTAAAAAGGAATTCAAACTCCTGATCCTTTAACTCAAAAGTTTTGTGATTACAGGCAGATGTCACTACTCCCAGCTTAAACACAAACTTATTATTAGACACCCCAACTGAGACAAAACTGTAGCTTCCTAAGTCCATGCTGTATGTACAGATATCGCCTTGGGGGTATAATTAGCTATAAGGTCAATGCCAACCACTGATAAGTTGTAACGTCTAAAGAAGTTAGCAAGGAATTAGGTTGTATCATGGTATAAAGTGCAATAGAAAGAAAGTGAAGGTCTTATTATATCCACTAGAATAAAGTTAATATTCAAAAATATTGCATTAAGTTCTGAGTGAGCAGCTGAGTTGGGGAGTAGATGAGAATTAGATCAGGGAAAGAACTAGTATCCTTTCTATCTTTAAACTCCCTCAGGAGAAAGCTCGTGATCCACTGGCTCAGAACCTCTGGCACCTGGCTCCATTCCTAATATGACCATAGAGAATCATGTCCAAAGAGATGGCATTGTCTGCTAACTCAGCTTGACTGGATAGCATGTAAGTAATGGAAAAGTGACAATGGTCTTTTGTAGGACCCCGAAGGGCTGCCATGCCCTGGCTGAGACTTTCCGTGTGCTGCTGTCTACTAACATTCTGTCGTTCCTCTAAGATCAAAACATCCTGATGTAGGCATGGTGCCCCAGGAAGGGAATTTACACTCGACATCTTATTGCCCCCAGTTGCGTTCCTGTTTTCCCTTGAGTTTATGTTTTTCCTTCCCTGGCTTAAGGTATATATTGAATGTGCTCAGTAAAAGCTTTGGCATTCTCTCATAACAAATGACTCAGAGTCTGAGTATTTCTTTATTCCCCCAGGCCTATGCCTGAGCTCGGTACTCTGGCAGCATTAGAGCTGTCAGTCTTTTCTCTAAGAACAGAAGATGGGAAAGCCTATGGGGCACTTTCTAGATAATACGATGAAATAAACCCCTTGCTCACCTAGTCTCAAAGAAATGAGCCAAGAGGGTAGATTTAGAGTACTCAGAGGGATAAGATTCAACTTCTGATGCTCTCAGTGATTAATGGCATCATGTGACTGTGGATGTGGCATTACAGTGGCAAGGGGAAAACTGCATAGGTTAAAGAAAACCCATTCATCCAACAGTAAGGGACAGGAGCAAGCTACATAACTGTCTGGGTCTTGGTTAAGGCAACATTCAGAATTGGAAAACAATCCAAATTTCCCCAGAGAAACCAAGGTTCATGAGCCATGCATGTAGAGTAGAGGCTATGGGGGTGGGTTGGGGCTGTGGAATGGAACATGGCTTAGACCTTCCAGTCATCATTCACTATCATGATCCCAAACATTGTGGTGGGAATGCTGAGCCTACTGTGCTATCAATTAATTTCGGGTTGGCTCAAAAAAACAGCCAGCTGAGAGACTGTCTAGGATAGACAAGTAGGTAGTGAGGAATAATGGCTTTTTATGCCCCTTAGCTGACTAGCCTGAGGACAAGAGCATTCCAAGGGGAGATAGGAGGCACAGGTCCCCCCCCCCCCAGACAGGGTTTCTCTGTGTAGTCCCGGCTGTCCTGGAACTCACTCTGTAGACCAAGCTGGCCTCGAACTCAGAAATCCTCCTGCCTCTGCCTCCCAAGTGCTGGGATTAAAGGCATGCACCACCACCACCCAGAGAGGCACAGGTTTTTAATTAATGCAGCAATATACTTTAATTTTTTAAATAATTTGTATGCATATGTATCTGGGGTTGTGGGAGATATACCTGTGAGTGAAGCTGACAGTAGAAGCTAGAAGAAAGCATAAGATCCCCTGGAGTTGGAGATACTGCTGCTGGATGTGACTTAGATCTTCTTCCAGAGCGGAACATGCTCTTGACTATTACTCCATCTCTCTAGTTCCAGGATGTAACCCCATGATTATAGAAACATGAGTTATTACCAGATGGGAAGGAAAGATACATTCAGCTGATAAGAACAAACCCAAATTTTAACTTTGTTTCCAACTCAAGGACTTTTTAGCCATACCTGATGTGAGGAGCAACTGAATACATAGGTGCTCAACAAAGGAAAATAGATGCGTAGATGGATGGATGGATGGATGGATGGATGGATGGATGGATGGATGGGTTAATAAATGACATATTCTGGTACCAAATATCTAGTGCTGCCTGTCCACAGTCAAAATAAGCTGAATCACATAAAAAGCAAATCAAAATGCATTTCTGTTCCCATGTACCTGCCAACCACTTATCTTTAGATGGCCAGATATATGCCTCATTTTTATGCTTTATAAAAGTAATCTTCTAAGACAAATGAGAAATTCATATGAAAATCCCCTTACGTGTTCTGATTGACTCTGAGCAAAGGTCACTGTGGCCTTGTCATCTGTGGACCTTGAGCCACTTAACACAGCACTGCTCTGTCATGAAGCCAGAGACCAGGGGTGTCAAGTGCAGCCAGAGACCTCATTTCCTATCACCTCTCCTTCTGCCTCCCTTTTCTTCCCATGTTGGACATCACATGCCTTGTGACTCCTTTCTGAAATGATAGCCAGTCAGAAACATTTTCTAGGATTTCACACAGAATTACTTCATAGGTACTTTTTGGGTTGAGATTTCTTCACTCTGTGTTAATGACTCTGAAAGCCAACCCATATTGTCACTGTCAGCATCATACTCCTCGGTGTGAGATGTTTCCACAGTGTGTGTTGGCTAATATACACTGTTCTCTCAGAAATATGACTCTTCATCCAAGGATCTATTTCAACAGACTTTCCAGCCCTTCAAACCTACTATATTACTCTCTAAGAGAGAGGTTCTGTGTTCTAAGTAGTGGTTCACATATTTTGGTCACTAGAAATTAGATTTTAAAATGTACATTTGATATCACAATCTAACACACAAAATAGATGGAAAACTATATTTATTTTATTATATACTTTCTAATCTGGTATATTCATTCTACTTGACTTTTTAAACTGTAGTGAGAGCCCACTAATTTGAGTTTATGGTGAATGAGTACAGAGAGAGACCGGAGGGAAAGAGAGAGAGACAGAGACAGAGACAGAGACAGAGAGACAGAGAGACTCTGTAAGCAAAGGAACTTTATCATACAGCAACACTTACAGGGTTTATGACAAAAGCCGAGTGGCCCCCAAAAATGTGTTAGAGACAAAAACCTAACCTCAAAAACCTACAAATAATGTTGCCACTTTTAAAGACAGAAACTAGAGTTCCTACATAATGGATACAATAAACTAAACCAAGAGTCACATTTTAAAAAATCTGGAGCTGCAGGGATTTCAAATGAATCTGACTGCAGGCTTATGAGGGTCTTTAAGGGTTCTAATTTGCTGTGGTTTGAATGACTCCCTGAGGCTCATATGTTGCAATATATGGTCCCTAGCTGGGTCAGTTTTATGAGACTGGAGGACCTTTGGGAGTTGGTTACAGTTTACAGCAGTTGGTTAACTTCCTAGCCTCTGTCTTTTTCCTGTCCTGGTGGAGATACGATCAAGCAGTAACCACGTGCCCATACACCACAGAACTCCTGTTGCTGTGCTGTCCCCTGATGGCCGACCTTAGCCCTTAAAAGCACAAACCAAAATGAACCTCCCTTAAGTTGCTACTTGTGAAGCATTCAGTCACAATGATAAAAAAAGAATATATAATTCTACCATAAAATATTTGAGCAGGGCAGTGGTGGCACATGCCTTTGATCCTAGCACTTGGCAGGCAGAGGCAGGAGGATTTCTGAGTTCAAGGCCAGCCTGGTCTACAGAATGAGTTTCAAGACAGCCAGGGCTATACAGAGAAACCCTGTCTGAAGAACAAAAGAAAAAAATTAATTGATGGTTTCATATCTTTATCTGAAAAAAATCCCCTTAATACCAGAGTAACATACTAACAGCTACTGGGTCCTGTAAGTTGGAAGTGAAAAGGTAAGAAACAACCAGGTGTGGCTACATGCCTGTAGTTTCAGTGCTGATGAGCTGATGGCAAGAGGCTCATGAACTGAAGCCATAAGCGCAGCCTGGGCTACACTGAGTACCAGGTCAAGCTGGATTATGAGATCTCAAGACAGGAAAAAGACACAGACCTTTTAGCAGGGAAAATAGGACTATAGTTCCTCGTTGTGTCGCTCAGTCTATCTGGCAACTGAAAGTCAAAGGGGAAGTTGTGCCTAAGACACTCAGAGCTTAGTGAAGCCCTTCTGCTTCTCTTCACCCATATCCACATTGCAATGGAGAATTTAAGACATTGGCTTCCCTCCTGTGTCTTCTAACAAGCTAAGAATGCACCATTCAGCTAATCCAAATGTCTCATCTGCTCACCGGCTACACTTCTCATTGTAAATTAATAGACGGGGATCTTGATTAATACACATCAGTCTCATGGGTTTGATTACATGATCCTTTCTGTGCTGGATGAAAGTCCAAGGCTGTGGAAGCACTGAAGCGAGCCTGGAGTCAGACAGCATTTCTAAAGTGATGGCACTCCAGAGAGAGATGTACGGGCAGCCAGCCAGCCTTTCTCAAAGAAATCCCTCTCTCAACTCTATCACTCTGCTAGTAACAAGTTACTCAAGGTTGTATATGACAAACAGAATGACAGTGTATTGGTTTCTAAGAGGGAAGTCTTGGCCGAGGATCCCTGCAGCGAGCTAGAGTAAAGAGCTGGTCCTGACGCTGCTGACTCACCATTGCCTGCTACTTTGAAAAGAAAATGATTTCTGTCATACAGCCTGATAGCTATTCCACACCTTCATATTTCCAAACAATTTGTGAGCTTACTTTTTCATGACTTGTCTTGATGCCATTTATGCACTCCACACATGCTCTGTAGCGCCTATGTTCAGTGGTCAGAAACCTGATGATGGCTCTAGACTCACAGGGCCCTAAGCTCAGAGAAAACACATCATTACTTATCAGTGTTTGAAACAGTACTGTGTATAACATATAGTAAGACTGAGACGGCTATGCTGACTCCACAACAGGCTCCAAGCTGGCAGTTCAGGAGACAAGGCCTAAATCTCTGTTTCCAAGAACTGAGAAAGTCCAGGCAAGTCCAGGTCTCAGAAACTACCCCACCACCTAGCCTGAGGCAAGGAAAATGGGTCAGCAGCAGTTTCCAGACTTCCTCAGCAAGAGTTTTCAGACTTCCCCAGCAACAATTTCCAGTACCCTGAGGCCTCAGCATTGGTTCTGGAATGTCCTTAGAGACAAAGTCAAGATTAAGATAGAGGTCACCTATCCCTCCTCAGAATTCCTCTAATGTGCTTTAAATTCATCCTGCAAGCTCACTTCAGAGTCTCCCTATCTTGGTAATGGGAGTCAGGAGCATGCTGGATTTCCGCAGAATAAAACACTCTGTGTTTACTATTTGAGTTTGGGGTATCATTCTTCAGCAAAACATGAACCCTTACAAGATCAACTCAGCCAGGGACAAGTTCATACATATAGTCTCAGTTACTGAGGAAGCTGAGGCAGGAGGATCACTTAAAGCCCAAAAGTTTAAGAACAACTTGACTGACATAGCAAGACACTTTAAAAAAAAGGGGGGGAGGGAAAAAAGATGAATGATTTCATGGGACTCGTGGAGGAAGGCTATGAAGGACAGTTGAAGGTCATAAGGCTGACTGGTAGAGAACTGCCAGGGCCGGACAGCACACAAGAGTCTGGAGTAAATAACCAGTCATGGCAGCTCTAAGGGAACATAGTTGTCTTTAAATATTTGCTTTAATTTTAAGTAAAATAGCATTGTGATCAGACTTGCATTTTTCAATAACCCTCCAGGGATGGCGGTGCTGAAATGGAGTACATTAGTACTCTGGAGACAGGGCCTGGTAAAATAGTTCAATATTAAACGTGTGATGCTTGTAGGGGGTGAGGGCTATTTAGAAGTTAACACAGAAAATGGAAAGTTGTCTATCCTACTTTGGCATTGTGCCATTGTGTTTTGTAACAAAAAGCTAGAATTGATAGGCGCACTTTCACTGGGGCACACAAGTGTTTCTGATGATGATAGGAACATTAAAATATATTACATTTATTGCTCATTTTTAAACATATGGTTTGTGTGTTTTATACAACTTTAAGGCATGTGATTTTGTAAAGGGGGTACTGGTTGGAAGTGTTGATGCCTACCTAGCAAGTTCGACTGTTTGTTAAGCTATGTATAAGAGGATCCGTCTATTTCAGATCCTAGACACCGGGATCCAGCCATCAGCAAACCGTGAGGAACAACGGCTGTCTCAATCAGTGCTGTGAGCAGATCCAGGGTACCATTTAGCTTGCAGCATACAACAGGGGAAGGCCTGAGTATGAGGGCAACAGATTGGACACGGGTCAGTAGTCAAAATGGCCAGTGATCAGAGACATCGACATTTTACAGCACAGAGTAGAGTCACCTGCAGAGATTGGGTGACAAGGAAATGATCTTCACCCTACATGGTTAAGAAGAAGGCATGCCTCCAGCAAATGCAGACCCCGTTCCTTACTTTGTGAGATTACGTTCTTTTATGATAGCAGGAATAAATGCAGCCAAGCTAGTTATCTCTAAAATCAAAATGTAATAAAATCCAAGAGCAAGAGGAAATTGCACTTATCAAAGCCTGAACATTTCTTAGAAAATATTTATAAGTCCCTTGTACGTATCAAAATAAACTCTGAGTCAGATAACTTCAGTTCTGGTGTGGTGATGGAGCCTGGCAAGCTGCCAGATATGATTTACCCTTGCATTTATTTCTTGGCTTGCTCTCAGTGGGCGTAACTTGTTCTATGAGAAACTAGGCAGTTTCTTTAAGTGAACAAATTCAACACTATTCATATTTCACCTTCTTTAGTTATGTACTGGTTGAAGGGTTGAAGATCCTTTAGCCAAGGTGCTGGGTATAAGTGTTTGGGATTTGAGTTTTTGTAATTTTGTTTTGTTTTCTGGTTTTCACGTATTTGCATATAACTAATGATAGGTGTTCAGAATAGGACCCAAGTTTATTCATCTTTTATATATACCTCATTCACATCACCTGAAGGTAGCCTTATACAGCATCATTAACGTAGTCTTTTGCAACATCATTAGCGCAGATGCATTTTGTAGGGTCCTATGAGGTCAGATATTGAATTTTCCTTTTGTGTGCACAAGGTTGAGCGCAGTGTTGATGCTCGAAAGGTTGAGGCTTTAAAGCGTTTGGGGTTTTGAATTTCTAGAGTAGAAATGCTCAGCCCATAGCTAACACATACAATTAGTGAATGTAAAATGTATTTAAATAGCCTGGGGATGGTGGCACAGACATGTGGTCCCCTTGTGGGAGACAAAAAGAGAAGGAACACAAGTGTGACATCAGTGCATCTGTCTCACAATTGCCTTGTGATGGCTACGCGATAGATAGGTAGACAGATATGCAGAGCGATCGATTTAAATGAAAGGATTTGGATTTAAACATAAACACAAAATACTAAGGCACTAAGAAGAGAGACACCTAATGTAACACCTTCGTGAACAATGTGTGTAGTTGCTGGAGGTATTAATTTTCTATTTGAGCATTCGGATGAAAATAAAAAGGCATGTTATTAAAAACAGATTTCATCAGAGTAGTTTACTAGATAAATCAACAGGAACAAAGCATTAGAGAATCCTGATTGACATGCTACATAAAAGTGATTTTGAGATGTGGATTATTTTCCTGGTTTTTAAGAATCTTGAGTAAAATGTCAGCCTATGTTAAGGTGGCTTTACGTTAAGCCTTACAGTGGTACAAAGAACACCGACTCCACCTTCCGTCAGGCAAGCAGCCTCAAAGCAGCTCAAAAGCTCTGGGTGCTCAAAGTGTGGTGAGAAAGAATGGAAGGGCTTCAGAAGGCAGAAATCACAAGGTCCGTGTTTCACAGAGGACACTGCTGAAAAGTTACTGTGGATATTGCATTTTTGTCAGAGCTCTCAGGGTGATTTAATACATGAAGTCCTTTCCTTTTCTTTCTTTCTTTTCTTTCTTTCTTTTTTTTGTATTGTTTCATTGTTTGAGAATTTTGTGCATGCATATAATGTGTTCAGTCAATTCCTCCTCAGGTCCCATCACCTCCTGCCTCCCAACTTCATGTTGGTTGGTTGGTTGGTTGGTTGGTTGGTTGGTTGGTTGGTTGGTTGGTTGGTTTGGGGTTTAGGGGGTTTTGGTTTTGGTTTTGGTTTTGGTCTTGGTTTTGGTCTTGGTCTTGGTCTTGGTCTTGGTCTTGGTCTTGGTCTTGGTCTTGGTCTTGGTCTTGGTCTTGGTCTTGGTTTTGGTTTTGGTTTGGTTTTTGGTTTTGGTTTGGTTTTTGGTTATTCAACACAGTGTTTCACTGTAACAGTCCTAACTCACCAGGACTCACTCTGTAGACCAGACTGGCTTTGAACTCACAGAGATCCACCTGCCTCTGCCTCCCAAGTGCTAGAATTAAAAGTGTGCACCAACACGGTCTGGTAACTTCATGAGTCTACTTGTGCTTCATGGAACATCCAGTAGAACATGAGTAGCTTTTCAAAAATGGTATCCCAGAAGAAAATTGACTCTCCCTCAATAGCTATCCATTGCCAAAGGTTCCTCCTTGAGGGTGGGGCTCGATCAGCTCTTTCCTGCTCATTGCCAGCTTCACCTTGTGCAGGCAGATCCCTTCTAGACTGTTCATAACGTTGAGGCATCATTTTAAGGTCTGACTCTGTTATCTCACTTACCGAATGTACTGTTCTCACAATATATCCCTACCTGGATGATTTCTGTAAGAAGGAAAAAAACTTGTAAATCCTCTGCTCCAAGACTTTTGAAATTCACTGGAAGTTGCCTACAGTTTTCTGAGATACAGAACAACCGATGAAAGCAACTCAAAGGAGGGGGACTTACTTTGGGTTACAACTTGAGGGTACAGTCTACCATGGCAGGAAAGCCATGACGGTCACTCACATTTTGCCCAGACAGGAAGCAGCATGAGAAAACATGGTACTCAGCTCATGTTCTTTTTATTCATTCTGGGATCCCAATCCATGGAATGGTGGCACTCACTCAGTTAAACCTCTCTACAAATGCCCTGACAAACATGCCCCAGAGCTGTGTCTCATATGCTTGAATGAGAATAGCCCCCATAGGCTCATATGTTTGGATGTTTGGTTCCCAGTTGGTGGGAACAATTAGGAGGTGTGGCTCTGCTTGGATAAAGTGTAGCCTTGTTTGGAGATGTGTTACTGGGCATGCTTTGAGGTTCCAAAAGCATACACCAGCCTGTTTCTAATTTCTTTTTCTGCTGTGTCCTTATGGACCAGATTTAAGCTCTCAGCTACTGTCCCAGTGCCATACTGCCTGCCTGCCGCCATGCTTCCTGCCATGATGATCATGGCAATTCCCCAATTAGATGCTTTCTTTTATTAGCTAGGGTCATGCCTGGGTCATGATCTCTTTTCACAACAACATCACAGTAACTAAGTCAGCTCCTATTTTTAATAAACAACAACAACAACAAAAAACCTTGTCAATAACAGTTACTGCTCTGTACCCCAAAACTCACAAATGTAACGGCCTCAAAGAAATTATAGTCATTTTAAAGTTTCAGATCAGTAGTCCTTAAGTCTACTAAGGAAAAGACTGCACAAATCTTTTGCCATTCTTAATAAACACATTTTAAGCAAAAAGTCTACTTTACACTGACAAGATAATCACATTTATATGAGTGATAAATGGTATAACGATGTCTTCTTCCTTTTTAATACTCTAAATGAAGGGCAAAGACTAAACCAATGCTTCTCACCTCTGAAGTGCTTATGCTAATACTTCTTTTTGTATTTTATATCAACTGAGACTGAAATTTCCACTGAAACCTAACCAAAGGAGAATTAATGAATCTAGAATTTAGAGCAACTTTATTTCTGCACTAGCAAATATCATTTTGCTCATTGAAATCAACTGAAAAAGACATAGCAATATAGTCTTCTCTATTTATGATGAGTGCACAAACTTGTAGAGCCTTTTGCAAATGTGGCAGGATATACCAATATCTCTGTCCTGACAATCTATTGTTCTATTAAACATCAGATAGACATTATCTTATGTTCCTCTGTGGGTAAGGGGTTCGGTGATTTCAGTCTTTCAGGAAGTTCTAGTCGGAACCTTGACCAGGGCTGACCTTTCTGTGGCATAGTATCTTCTTCTGAAAGACTCACTTGCCTGGACTGGGGACAGATACCCATCAGGAGGCTGTGGCAGAGGTTGTCACGTGCTTTTTTTCCACAGGCCCAGCATGTGAAAAGGCTTAAGCATACCCTGAGACATGTTAGCTGGCTTACATGGGACAAATGACCAGCAGCAGGTGTCTGCTGACGTAGTGTCTAGTGTCATGGTCCCCTGCTTCTACCACTGTTGGAAAGTGGGTCAACCACTCCTCCTCACACTCAAGAGGAGAAAGCAGCGGCCAGTGTTTGAAGGAAAGATAATCAAGGAAATTTTAGATAAATTTTATTATCACAACAAGCTGCTATATATATATGAAAGTGTAGATAAAATAAATGTTAAATATGAAAGTTAAAATATTAAAAATCAGTCATCTTTATGTATTGGAACTGAATGACTATATTATCCATCTGCTTTCAATATTCTGAGCCTGGAGTGTATTGCTATGTAGCCTGCATTTGATGTTCTTTTAAGACATTTTATTCAGGAGTTTCCTGTTACTTAATAGGAGGATTCTTCTTTTCCATTTTAAAGCTATCAAATTAAGTTCATGATTAAGATTAGAAAATCTCAACCCAAAGGACACAGCAGAACAGTCATTTCAAGTTACTGCCAGCAGTGAGGGGAAGTCATGCATGCATGTGGGCAAACACCCACAACCTCACAGGAAGTCCTGTCAGGCAGCTGAGAGGAGAGGATGGCAGGAGAGGGGAAGAGAGGGGAGGGAGGGGAGGGGAGGGGAGGGGGAGGGGAGGGGAGGAAAGAGGAGACACATGCTGTGATTGGCATCTACTGGCCAGGTCTCTGAGTATAGTTGAGGTACATAGCTGGTTTCAGGAAGGAATTCTTGGGCCAGAGGCTAGAAGTGGTCCCTTGTGCTGGCTTCCAGGAACTCACATTGGAATTCTTAGAGCTATTTCTCCTAGCTCTGTGAGTTTTCCAGAAAAACAGGTCTGCAAAGAACCACTCAGTGATCAGTTGAACTCACTGTCTTCCTCCTTCCACAGTATTTCTGCCCTTCCTGTTGTACTGTTGTTCCCACTGTGGCACTGCACAGACCTAGTCTGAGCTCTACATAGCCCTCTGGATGTTCTGACTAGTGCTGAGTGACCACGTCCTGGTTCCTGAGTGGTTTTGTTTTGGTGTGTGTCTTCAGAAGAGCTTATAATTACTATAGTCTACAGAGATGAAGATTTCTTTTGAGCTGCTGGACTACTTTGCCTATAAATAAGTACAAGCAGCTGAAACAGCTTGGGAGTTCACATCTCACGTGTTCACACCAAATACCCTCACCATGACCATTTTCATGAACACACACACACACACACAGCAACAACCACCCACACCCACACACATATCAACAACCACCCACACAAACACATACCAACAACCACCCGCACATACACATACCAACAACCACCCACACATAAACATACCAACAACCACCCACACATAAAAATACCATAAATAACAACAACCTTGCACTGGAATATCACAATCAGTGACTGCTGGACCTAGGCCTTCTGTTGAGCCTGTCTAAGCAAAACAACCCTCTTCCTTGATTCTTTTCTGATCTTGCTCCACTTGCCTCATCTCTGTCCCAGTTTTCCTGGGATCTCTCCCTTAATAAGCTCTTTGCACAAATTCTGCTTCCAGAGTTTGCTTCTGGAAGTAAGAGCAACCAAAAGGACTGAAAATACTTAAACTCTTTGGAAAACAGAGATAAGAAGACTTCCAATGCACAGAACAGTCCACATAGAACAAGCATCCTCGTCTTGTAAAGGCCATAGCGTTCTGACCAGGAAATTCCAGGAGAAAAATCCAACCCTGTCCCATAAAACTTTTCATCTAGAGTCTAAAGACAAAAACAAGATTTAACTTCAAAATTTAGATTTTGTTGAGGAATCTGCTGACAATGAGAGAGAGAAAGAAGGACTAGAACAGAAGAGGCAGGAGTCAGAAGAGTGTGACAGAAGCCACAGGGAGTGTTTCTTAAAGAGGAGCTTCCACCTGTGTTTGATGGTGCTGAGGTCCAAAAAGAACAGAGAACCACTATGGGCATCATTGGCTGCCCTGACCCGTGGAATTCTATAGAATACTGAGCATGATGTCATCCTAAAGTAGGTTGCAGAAGATGAAGCACAAGGAGAGGGGAGGCAGTTCCTGAGTGTGAATAGGTGCAGAATAACGTGAGTGACTGCTGAAGAATTTGAGACGAGAGGAAATGGCTAAAGAATGTGTGGATGTAATAACTGGTAAAAACCAAAACCAAAAACAGTTCCATACAGAAAGAGCCAAAATCGATACATAAAAAGGGGGACAGAAAGGACAACATGAACAGGTCAGAAGGGTGGAGTCAACGCTCCCAAACATCCTTCAACAAAGACTGGGCTCTCCCCAGCCTGCCTCTGTTCCCTCCTCAAAGAAAAGAAAACACATTAATATTTCAGAAAAGACTCAGTGTCCCTAAGTAACAGACTGACGTTAAGCTGCACAGAGCCAGAGCGACAGCACACACAAGGTTTACTTTTTGCCCTACGTGACCAAGGCAGGCAGGAGAGGGCAGCCTTGAAACTAGAAAAGTAAATTTCTCGTCCCTTGCCTCCTATGGCTTCCTGTGCATTGTACACCTCACTTCAGGAAAACATTAGCTAGCTGGGAGGTAGGGCATGGGCCGAATCATCTTTGTAATCCCAAATGCTGCCCGACTCCTGGACCCTCTCACAGAGTTTCTCCCCTCATCTTACATCTCCCCTCCTTTACATCTTTGAGAGGGAAGACCCTCCACTATGTCCCTCCACCCTGGGGCATCAAGTCTCTTCAGAATTAGGCTTATCCTCTCCCACTGAGCCCAGATATGGCAACCTTCTGCTACATATGTGCAGGGGCCTTGGACTAGCCTGTGTATGCTCTTTGGTTGGTGGCTCAGTCTCTGGGAGCTCCCAGAGATCCAGGTTAGTTGACACTCTTGGTCTTCCTGTAGAGTTACCATCCTCGAAGGCATCCATTCCTTCCCCTAATTCTTCCATAGGGGTCCCCAACTTCTATCCAATGTTTATCTGTGGGTATCTGCATCTGTCTCAGTCAGCTGCTCAGTAGAGCTTCTTAGAGGGCTGCTATGCTAGGCTCGTGTTTGCCAGCTGTCCCAGGTGAACCCCAGCTACCCTCTACAGGGGTAGGTAGCATCACCCACAGAGAGCTGAGCCCTCCCACACTAACCACCAATCAAGTAAATGACCCAAGATACAGGCTGAAACATTTCTCAGTTGATGTTCCCTCTTGCCAGATGACTCTAGCTTGTGTCAAGTTGACAAGATTCTAACCATCCCATTCTTGGAGCTGCCTTGCAATCTGAGATCCCACAAATCCTTGTTACTGTCCCTCTCATTCTATCCTTATAGGCTGACCTCAAGAGTCAGACCCTTCTGTAACCCCCTCCTTTAGCCTTCACAGATGGATTCCTACAATGAATCTTTTACACTTTAAATACCACACTGAGCTCTGTTTCCTGGAGATCACAGATAGTACAAACTCCTCTTCCTCTGGAGACCCAGAATGTGACTTAACATTGGTATTCTGCCCAGGTACCTGTGTCAGTCTTTACCGTGAACATACGCCTTGCTTTTCAACCAAACACTTGGCATAAAAGAGGTGTTAGATTAAACTTTTGTAATTTTTAGAAGTAGATAATTAAAAATTACTGTTATTGGTAGCTGTGCTGGTTTGTAAATGACTGTCAGAGCTTCTGAGAGATCCTGGCACCCACTTATAGATATCTATTCCCCACTGAATAAGCAGAGTTCAATGGATCATTATTGTTGCTGTTTGTTCTTTTCCAACACATGAATCACAGTGTACAGTTGCCAAATGAATGGGCCAGAATAACGACATGATACAAAGGCAGGAAAGAGTGCCACCTGAGCATTCCATGTCAGTGCTGATCTTGGCTACATGCACTGGCTTTACTTAAACAGCGGGGAATTTAATTTATCAATGTGACTGAAGGTAAGAAGAAGAGACCTGACAGAATCAAGGAAAAGCAAGCTTGAGAATTGACTACAAAGGCCAACGTGTCTCAGGGGCTGAGAGACATGAAACAGAACTTCAGAATCATTTCGTGGTTGGAAAATCATAGGGGCAACTGTTACTAAAGCTACTAGTGCTCCAGCAAGTCACCTGTCACTGGTTTTGACATTTAAGTATCCAACCATTTGGATTGCAGTCAAAAGTGACCATCTGTCTACACCAGGGGAAGGAGACAAGAGATCTTGGAAGATGGCCTTGAGTGGCAGGGGACAGGTGTCTCCACTGTTAAAGCAAGGAGCCGAGGAAAATATTCCTTCAAAGAAATTCAGGTTTTACATCCTGGGCATGGAAAGGTAAGAATTTGAAATATAAAGTCCATCCCTGATTTCTAGGTCTAACACTAGCTCTTCTCTTTTTAAATTGTTCAGTAAAAAATGTTACCACAGCGAATTCTCAGCCATGGTTGATGAAGGAGTCAGCTTCCTGGACCATAGGCCAACCCCTCCCTAAAATGTGGTTAGAATTTAGGCTCAACCATCAATAACCTTTTAAAGTACTCTGCATGGTTTTCACATTCGGTCAGTTTCAAGATCAACTGTATTTACAGATAGCTGATACACACAACAGCCATGCAGAGTTACTCTAGTTAGCTCATGAGATTGCCCCTCCCTGCCCCCGTTTGGTCCCCTGGATGGCTCCATGGAATCCTTCTACTGTCTCTTAAGATAAAGTTGACATTTGCCATCTCCTTAGGTTTTCTCATTTCCCGGTTCCAACATGTCGGGTTTGCTCATCTTTTGAAAGTTGATCAGGGTCCACCTTGCCTACCCTGGCATCCTAGTCCACACACTTCCATCTCTTTCTAACTGACCTTCCTGCTTCTTCTCTTGTTGTCTATGATCTGTTCTCAGCTTAGCAGAAGTCATTTTTACATAAGGTAAAGAAGACCACGTCCCTCCTCTGCTGTGCAATGGATGAAAAGACAAAAGGAAGAACAAATGTTTGCCAATACATGCATGAAGTTGAACGGCCTGGCTATTGTTCTTCCTCTGACAACCGTGACACTGCAAGAGCTGTTTGCCAATGAAACAACCAGAACCACATGATGAATTAAGTCCTTTGGCATATTAATGTGATGGAATTGAACAAGCTAGTTCGAAAATGCATGTATATTTTATATGTGTATATTTATGTTGATTAGACTTCTGAAAACACTTAGATCACAGTAATATTAAAGATAAAATAAATTTATGCCGATGCTAGCAGAGATGAGCTTGTCACTTAAAGATCCTTTTAAAGGATAATTGTGTCTCATGCCATTGTTATTTTACTTATTCAGAAAACAGTAATGTAAAGCCAAAATTATTTATTTAATAAAGAGACTGACAATAAAGAAGTGAATAACAATGAAAATGATGCCTGTGACTTTGAAATACATTACCCTTTGTTTAGTCCTCTGATTTGAAATTAGTCATAAAGGGAGGATACCCTTTCTGGCACCTGTCTTTTTAAAGGGAAAGTCAGCTAAAATGCATTCCTGTAATTCACGAAGTAGACAATGCACAGGAAGAATAACCTCTCTCACCTTCTTCAACAGAGAATCAAATACACTGTGGATACAATACACAATCAGGAGCAAAGAGCAGAGCTTTGGTCTCCTGACCCACTTACATAGAGCAGAGAAAGTTCTAGAGAATCCTGGGCCCACTGCCACATGAATTCTGAGCCAAGGTCAAGTTCAGGAGGGAGACAAATCCCATTTCTTTAAGAGTGTCCGAAACATTTCCCAGAACAAAGATACCCACTTCCTCTAGATGGTAACCTGTATCTAGAAACAACCTGTTACTTTGTAAAGGATAGTATAATGTGTAAAGTTATGATAAAGTGACTGGCAAATAAACACACTATGCCACCAAGCTTGTGGCAACTTGATGCTATACTCAGTCCACAATAAGCCTCTTTCTCTAAAATGTTCCTGGGGCTGCCTTAATTTCCATCCCTGACCCACAACAGACCTTCTTTATTTAAGAGCTTCTGGGATTAACTGTTCAAAATGTTTCTGCTTGTTTTCCACAGCTTCCATGATGACTATGATATAAGGCCACTCCAATTGCTGAGTCTCCAGAAATCTCCAAGTGGCCTGTTTCTCCAGACGTCTGCAGAGCAATGCCCTTCAGATACTGACACCTTGAAATCCAGCAGAGTACCTCAGGGTTAAGTACTCATCTCAAAGGAACTTGAGTTTTTCGTCAATTTATAATAGGTTCTCCATGAATAAAAAGCTTAATTAAAGTATATCATTCAGTGGCTCCTATAAGTCTATGAGAATAAGGCAAAAAAAATAAGAGTTATTTAAACTACTGTGGGGATAAGGAGAGAACACAAAAAGGTGCTGCTTTCAGGCTGTTGCTGTGAGGGGTCCTGACACACAAAAGAAGTTCTTGTCTACATCAGCATGCTCATCACTGCCTAAAGACAGGACCTCAGAGTTACTTACTCAAGGTTCTCCACAGGCCTTTTTATGGTGCATATGGTAATGACACGATCCTGATTTATGACAAACAAGAATAAGGGCAACAGAAACTCCCACTTTGGCCCTCCTACTGTTTCAGTTTTCTTAGTAAAAGGAGAAATGGAATCATGTCATCCGATTATAAATCTCCAAGTTATTTCTAGACAGATGTTAGGGGTCACATACTCATCCAGCTGCTGTCTGTGTGTCCTGTATGCCATAGTTGAATGAGCACATACAACCTACTATGACAAGTTTACTACCAGCTATATCACCTTCAAAATTGTTTTTGTATGTGTGCTTTGATCTTAAGATCATAGTTGCCCTGTATGTGTGTGTGTGTGTGTGTGTGTGTGTGTGTGTGTGTGTGTGCACGTGTGCACTGAGGGCCAAACCTAGGCCCTTGTGCTCATCAGACAAATGTTTTACCAATGTACTATATCCTAGCTCTTACAATGATGCTTCAAACTTAATTCATGCATGCCTTATGTTTGACGTAATCCCTTTGCAAAGCGGTTTCTCTGCAACACTGGACTTAAGCTTTGCACTGTCAAAGTTTGTTGCAATCAGATTCTTACACAGTTCTTATAGCACGTCTTTGCCTCGTGTGCAGCTATACTCTATGCACCTCTAAATTTATATACCATCTAGAAAATGCTGTGAGACGTAGAGCCCTCCCACCTATAGACCTCCTGTTTTTCTTACAGGATGATTGGAAATATGTGAAAAGTTTGAAAATCCCAGGCTCTGCCTGAATCTTTTCACTAATGCACATAGGTGCTGGGTGAATCGTTTCTGTATAAATTCCGATAGCTTGAGGAAGGTATTCGCTGTTATGTTTGAATGTTGCATTTACCATTTTGCCCTGGCCCCCTTATAGTCCTGATGTCTCTGATAAGTCACTGCTCTCTGCTCCTCGGCTATCCAGGCTATTTCAAAATTTTCTTCTTCAAAATGTTTCTATTTTATGTATATAGGTATATACCTGCATGTGTGCCTGTGCTCCACATACATGCAGTGCCTGTAAGGTAAAGAACAGGGAGGTCAGATCCCCTAGAACTAAAGCTGCAGACAGTTGTGAGTGGCCACGTGAGTGTCCAGCCCCACATTGGTCTGTATTTCTAACTCTTCACTCTTTTCTCTACTTCATGAGGCATGCATTTTTCATTTTTCTACTTCAGGGTCTTTTCACTAGTTCCTCTGATTCTTTCTTTTACTCAGGATAGAGTAATGTAGAGCATGCACAGGAGTGATGATTCCTCTACCACAGGAGGCTGACTCCACTGAAACAACACCCTTGTGCTCATCCCCTTGGGTTATGGCTTGAGGCTGGTTGGTGTAAATACCCAATCGCTATTCAGCCAAGGATTTGACAAGGGAGCTAAGGGCATGCCCAGCAGAGAACTGTCTAGGTCTTGCTTCTCCTCAGGACTGAGGAAGCTACAATACTCCCAGCTTTCTACTCCTGGTGATCTGTTTTTGCCAAGCCTTCATGCCAAGTAATCACTAGTCTCTGCCTACTCTTTTCTTGCTCTTTCTGTCAGCTTCATCAGGAACAAGTTTTACAGCCCTACTGGTTATCATCTTGTAGATTCAGTCTGAAACCAGCTGCTTCCCTGTGGTGCTAATCTCAGGTTAATCCTAGGTTGCAGAGAGTATAAACATCCTGTTCTAGTTTCCTTTGTGTTTTTGTGATAAAACGCTCAGACCAAAAGAAATATTTAGAGACAGAAAGGGTTTATTAGGCTCATACTTCCAGGTCAGTGTCCACTATTGAGAGAGGTCAGAGCAAGAGCCCAAGCAAGAACTTAAAGCCAAAATCACAGAGAAATGCTACTTGTTGGCTGGTAGTTTGGCTCATTCAGACTCACGTTCATATTCATCTAGAGTCCTAGAGAACCTTCCCAGGAAATGATACCACTGATAATGAGCTGAGCCTTCTACTTGAATTAACAGTCTAAATAATCTACACCAACCTGATAAAGACAATTAATTATTCAGTTGAATAATTTTCTTTTTTTCAGGTGATTCTAGGCAGTGTTGCCAGTTAAAGCTAACTAGAACGGTCCCCAGCAGCATGTTCCACATGAGCCTATGGCATAATACTGGGCAGACTGGGATGCAAACACGTAAGCAGCAATCCTCTCTGTGTGTTCTGTATATCAGTACAATACCCTTATGTACTATGGACATTGCCTCATAGGGAGGGGCAGTTCTTAAATCCTGGGGTAGGGGGGATTTGCCACTAAAGAAAACTGATGGGCAACTACAAACATAAACTCCCATAAGTGGCTGCTTCAATCAAAATGGTGGTACAGTTGACGTGCCCTTCCAGTGGTAGCAGGGAACCTCAAAAATTTATCAGTGGTTACATTTATATAACAGATCTATAGTGAGGAAAGAAAGTCCTTGGCTTGTTCCTAGAAAAGCATGTGAGTGAGAAGGAAGGGCAAGGGTTATCAGAACTACAAGCCCAGGACAGGTGATATTTTCAAATGTCTGCATTAAAACCCAATTAGAATCTCTTGATGGGCAGAACTGAACATTTACTCAGTAGGCTCTCTTTTTGGTTTTGTTGGTTTTGTTTTGTTTTGTTTTGGTATCCAAGGTTGGAGTTGAGAGTGATGAACTTGAGGTTTGCTTGCAGAGAGCTGTCAGACTGGTATAAGCACAATGTGCTTTAAATCACGTATCCCTTCTATCAATATGTCACCCACAATCACCTATAAACCAACTAGAATTTCATCTTTCAGTGTTACTGGTCTTTCTATTACACATGTAGTATCTCCCTTCAATGGTGTGACAAAGCCAGAACATTATCTGATCTGATACCTAAACAAAGTTCTTACCTTCCATTTACTCCTGTACCTAACTGTTGTGTCCTAGGTCAAGGTACTGTGAAACACAGATGCTTAGATTCACATGATCCCAATGTGCATAAACGCAGACAATCCTTTGGAATAAAATCTCACCTTAAAGCTTGAAAATGCTCTCATTTGCTATCCGTGAGATCTTAAGCAGGCCTATGATCTCACTATGATAGGTCACTATGCCTGTGTCATGAACAGCAGGTGAGAAGAGTGTGTGGCACCTCTGTAGGAACAGACATCATCTACCATTATCACCTCTGTGTCATGAATGGCAGGTGACAAGAGTATCTGGAACCTTTGCAGCCCCACTCCACCCCCAGCATCCTCTGCTCTGGACATCCTCTGAGAAGTTACCATCACTTGTCCTCTCAGACTCTAACAATATTTCTAACTTGCCACCCAGATTTGCATGCTCGGTCTTGCAGGCTTTCTGTTGCACACACACACACACACACACACACACACACACACACACTCACTCACACACACACACACATAAACACACTGGCCTTCCTCTGGCCTGCATCTCTGGCTCCTGCCCTACTTTGCTGTAAATCCTTGGCTGAAAGCCAGACCTTCTCACTCCCACACCAAGTCTGGAAACAGTCTGTGCAGATCCCCGGAATTTCCAGTTACCTAGGAGAGGAAGACAAATATAGGCAAGGAAACAGCGCCAAAGAGGCAGAGTGTTCTATGAATATGTGACTGTAGCCCAGGCAGGCACAGTCTGAAATTCAATGAAGTCGCACATAGTGTGACCTTGGGAAAGTGTCAAATCCTGATTATATCTCTGTTTCTCAGCTGCATAAAGGACATAGTGATGAATCACTTCTTTCCAGAGGCAAATATTAAATATGTTGTGTGTAAATGAAATGTAAGTGTAATGCTGGGGTTGAGCTAGCTGTCATAAATACTAACTACCATTATTACCACTGTAAGGCCAAAGGATGATTAGATGATGGAGCTAAGAGCTAGATCTTCTGCTTTTCATTTCATCCTTAATAACATGCAATTACAGAAAGTATATGATGGTGCACAGACACAGCTACTAAATAGTTCTTGACTAAATATGGACACATTTGATTAAGAGCTTATTAGAGGTCAGAAAAATATTACTTGACCTAGATAAATAATACTTAGACATTTCTAACAGAATTTCTGTCTTGGGAGATTTATCCCACAGGAAGCTTTCAAGTAAATAGTCAGAGTGATGCTCTTTCTATTGGACTTGGTTGTTAAAAATGAACACATAGCATTGAATGTGATGCTTTTGTTTTGGATTCACAATGTCACACTGCAGAAAGTACTCAGAAGAAGGTATCTGTCCTCTTGCAGATATATTTTTCAATCACTACATGGAATCATAAAATCAATTAGTATGAGCAGTTTGGGGAAGCTGAGCATGTGCCAGCTAAGGCATCAATGTTTGTGACTACCCTGAGTCACAAGGGCCACTTAAGGATTTTGCTATAGGAATGAATCCATTAGTGAACAGATACACATTTGAGCTCTCAGGCCAGTCACAGTGCAACATCCACTGAACCCAATGAATTTAGGGCTCTTTCCTGGATTTTTGGAATTCTCACCTTCATAGGCAAACAACTACATCTTTTCAATGTTGCTCACCCCGGTCAATGTTTTAGTCCGGGGTTTTGTTTTCATGATAGCACTTATCAATCCCAAATACATACATATTTAATTATTCACTCACCTCATTTTCTCCACCAGGAACAAGCTTCAAACTAATAAGAATATCGTCTATCCAGTGTGCTGCTATAACTCTCATCTATAAAGCAATGCCTAGAAAAAATGAAATAAGTGTGAGTAGATGAATGGATGAATGAATGCATGCATGCATGAATATATGTGTACATAAATGAATGAATGCATGCATGCATGAATATATGTGTACATAAATGAATG
>JANHMN010000001.1:161333412-161412320 GCA_030674055.1 Rhabdomys pumilio
AATGAATGCATGCATGCATGAATATATGTGTACATAAATGAATGAATGCATGCATGAATATGTGTGTATAAATGAATGCATGAATGAGTGAATCAAGGAAATTTTGCCACACAAAACCAAAAGGTATATTGAGGACATTGGTGGCAGTTCTGAGCATAAAGAGAGAAAGAAATTTAAAAGCAGCAGCCTCCTAGTCTCCACACAGAGGTCACTAAAGCTAACAGGTCAGAAGTAGAGATGAGAATAACAGTCACATGACAGTTAGCCCTTCCTTGTTAGATAGGTCATGTGGGACCGAGCTCCCAACTCTATCTACCCCATTTCAATTACTTCTCTGGAATTCTAACTATCCTATGGCCCTGTGCAAACTTTGTGTTCACTGTTGCTATTCTAGACATGATGCTTTACTAGTGTGGCATTCATTTTCAAGAACAATGAACCCTTTCTGGCCTTCTGCATTCTACCCCATCCACAGGGTTTTCTAGAATACTGGTATGTAGATTTAGAAAAGTTGATGTCCCTGGAAGAATGAGAAGCAGAAAATTTTCTACCTTCAAAAGTAGTGTCTATGTAGATTAGCACAACATTGTAGGAATAGATTCCCACCCACTTCCGATCAGGCATGTGTAGTTGGTTTCTGTGGGCATATCATAGGTGAGCCATTTCTTGCATTCTTTCAAGCAGATCTATTATCCTCCATTCTGGTGATAAGCTAAATAGCAGCTTAGGCTTTTAATGCTAGTTTTTCTTTGCTTCATGGAGAGTGTACAGAGCGATCAGTAGGGACTGGGAGAAAATTCATTCACCTTCCTAAACTGCAAATTCATTTGAGAATGTTCATACCCCTTCATATGTAGAGCTATGGCCTGCCTGTCCCTCTTCGGGTTTTTGGTCTTTTCCCCTTTGTCTGTCAATGCTGGTTTCTCTTCCTCATGAGCACATTTTCACTATTGCTATTATTGTTGAGACATAATGTCAATAACATAAAGTGCATACACTTAACAGTTGAACTCAAAAGAATTTCAATATATGTGTAACCATGTGTCTTAGTTAGGGTTTTATACTGCTCTGAACAGACACCATGACCAAGACAACTCTTATAAGGTTAACATTTAATTGGAGATAGCTTACCTGTTCAGAGGTTCAGTCCATTATCATCAATGTGAGAGCATGGTAGTATCCAGGCAGGCATGGTGCAGGCAGAGCTGAGAGTTCTACATCTTCATCTGAAAATCGCTATGAGAAGACTGGCTTCCAGGCAGCTACTGTGAGGGTCCTAAAAATCAAGCCCTCAACGACACACTTCCTCCGAAAAGGCCACACTTCCCACTAGTGTCACTCCGTGGGCTAAGCATAGTCAAACCATCACATAATGCCTTACATCAAGGTAAATGTTTCTACCCCCAGGGACATTTCTTTGTGCTCACCCTCTCAACAGCAGCCCTGTCACTGCTAGCACTACACGGCATCTTAGTTCTGATGCTCTTTCTTAACTTTTTTAGGATAACATACTCCAGTTAAGATGTTGTTAATCTTTCCACCCTTCCATAAAGAGTAAAATGATGGGTCTCAGAAGAGATGTGGCTGAGAAGAATTTCTAGTCTCTGGTCATTCTGTTCCATTACAACAGTGACTCTGGACTAGGGGCTCAAGAGATATGTGGCAACATCTATATACAATTTTGCTTGTCATAACTGAGGCTGAGTATGGGAACACTGCAAATATCTAGTGGTCAGAATCTACTCAGCATCTTTTGGTATATAATGGCTCAGTAGGTAAGGTCGCCTGCTGCCAAGTCTGATGACCCAGATGGCCTCAGTTTGATTTCTGGGAACTACATGATAGAGGAAAGAATAACTCCCACAGAAAGGCCTCTGAACTTCACATATGTGCTATGACACATAGATGTGTTTCACACACATACACACACACATACACTGAGGCACAAACACATACACACTAAAAAAAATAAGAGCAATAGAATCAGTAGTGCCAATGTCAGTGATGTCAAGGTTGAGAAACTGAGTTAGAGGGAGGCTACTTTTCAGTATAGAGAGTTCTTTTCAGTACATGGGATTTCTGCTCTTCCCTTCGCTTTGGGGATGCAAAAGTAGGGCAAGGTGACATACAGTCAGTCCCACAAGCCTACTCTCAGTATATCTTCATCAGTGATGGTGGATGGAAATTCCATCAGAAATTTGACTTATCTGCTTTTGAATTTCCTCCTCCGTTGTCAGCTTGGGCCTTTCCTTTTGGTCTTTTCAGATACTGTGATGGGTGTTAGGAGAAGGTATTTCTTATTATTTATTTATTTACCTTATTTATTTATTGGGCTTTGAGATAGGGTTTCTTTTTCTTTTTTTCTTTTTTTTTTTTTTTAATTTAAAACACTTAGATACTGCCCGGGTTAGAGCTCCTGGTAGCCCCATTTCATCTAGGTTTTGTCAAGATAGGGTTTCTTTATGTAGCTGTCCTACAGCTTCTTCTGTAGACCAGATTGGTCTTGAACTCAGAGATCTGCCTGCCTTTGCCTCACAAGTGCTGGGATTAAAGATGTGCACCACCACCCCTTGGCAGAAAAAGGTTTTATAACAGGTGTTGGGACAAGGGCTATCAAACAGCACTAGCTTGCTATCTGTTGATTGGCTATCCTTGGTTGTCAGTTTAGCTACATCTGGAATTAACTAAAACCCAAGGCCCAACTTTAATCCAGATCTTTTGAGTTGGTAAAACCCACCTTTAATGTGGGTCATGCTTTCTACTGGCATCATATATATATATAATATTTTTTCATATATATATATGAAAAAAAAACATAACAATGGAAAGCTTGCTCTCTTTGCCTGCTTGCTCTCACTGGCAAGTTCATTTCTTTACTGGCATTAAAGCCTTCTTCTTCAGGATTTCAGTACACTGAAGACGAGCGGAGACATTCAGCCTTGTGGACTGAATACCTACTGGATTCTTGGACTTTCCACTGATAGACAGCCATTGTTGGACTAGCTGGACCATGTCTTGTAAGCCATTCTAATAAATCTCCTTTACATATGATAGATACACTAGTTCTATTGTTCTGTTTCTCTAGAGAACCCTGACTAATACACTAGGATATATCTAGAAATTCTTGTGTATGACTTTTACATTAAAATCAAATGAATATTAGCTGCATTGTTTTTAGTGAAATGTTTCTATATGAAACAGGAATATATTTTAGCTGACAGGAATTCCAGGAGAAATAAATTGAATTAAACAAATTGTTTTCTCCTCTGTCAAGTGCAGCTTTTCATGCAGAAAGGCTGTTGCAAGGGTCCTTTTAACAACATATTATGGATCAGGTTTCTGTGGAGATCTGTAACTCTGCAGCGTGGGACTGACTCACAACTTAGAAGTGATGGCTGATGCCTCTTCCCTATAAAGTAACAACCACCTCAGTCACGGGTGGTTTGTTCCCTTTTTCTCTTTTTTATTTTAAGAGCTTCTCTTGAGTCTCCTTTTGATTAAGATGTAATTTTTATTGTTGTTTTTGTTTTTTGGAGACTGGATTTCTCAATATATCTCTGGCTGTCCTGGAAGGAACTCTGTAGAACACACTGACCTTGAGCTCAGAGATCACCTACCTCTGCTTCCTGAGTGCTTGGAATGAGGCTAAAGGTGTGTGCCACCACTGCCTAACAAACATATAAATTTTACAATTATAATGAAAAGGTTTACAGAGTCCATTATACTTATACAATTATGTTTATTTAAGTTAATCAAACAAGTGGGAAAATGCTAACTAAACAATCCATATTCTCTCCCTCACCCTCACAGCAAATTCTTTTGAATATATATCTTCATTATTAGGCATTACCGAGAAATGAGGTGTTGGGACTGGAAAGAAGTCTCAGAGTTTACCAGTACCTGCTGCTCTTCCAGGGGACCAAGTTCAGTTTCTAGCACTCACACTATCTATCTGCAAACTCCAGCTGTAGGGGGTCTGCCGGAAGCCAAACCCATGAAATTACCCACTGTTCTGGAAAAACTAGTCAGTTAAAGTACAAGATCAAGAAAGGATGTTTGAGATCTCAGGTCCCAGGAATTGAAAGAACGTCTGGTATTTCCCAGAAGCCAATTCCGATAGTGGGATGGTCTCCGGCAATGAGGATACCATAGTGGGATGGCCTTAAGCAACGGTCCTTGCCTAAGCTTCCCGTTTTGCTATGCCTTTGTAACCTGCCGCCTGATTATAAAATTTGAGAGCTTGATCAGAACCCTAGACTTACTCTCCTTCTTTGTGTCTCTTGTCCCTTCATTCTTTTGCCCACTCCCTAGGTCCTCGGTGAATCCCCTGCAGGCCAGGGCAGGGACCCAATGCCTCTGGATCCAAGGAAACCTGTACTCATGTGCACATACCCATGCAGGCACACATACACAAAATCAGAAAGAATAAAACTTAATCTTAAGAGAAAGATTTATTTTAAAAAAGAGAAATGAGATGTTTCATGTAAACAAACTTTCCACATAGATGGAAACTTAGCCTTTAAGATCAAAAACACTTAAATATTTTTTTAAAAAAAATATTGAATGTTCTCCTGTCTGCTAAGTACCAAGTCTATTTGTGTTTCAAGACCCCTTCTCTTCCTACATGAGAAGACTCTTATCAGAAGGGACCTTCTGGTGGAATTCCTATGGTATTTAATCATTTCCATATGTTGTGTCAATTCCGAGTATGAGTTCAAAGACATATAAATAGACTAAGAGTTCTCTCACTTAAATAAACCATCAAACCAACAACACATGACAGACAAGAATGAGGTAGAAATAGACATTTGAAAAAGAATAAAGTGGGCACGTTCACTGTGCTTAACTGTGCCCGGCACATGACACAAGTGAATGTTACCTACTGCGATGGTTGATTTTATTATTAGACTTGAATAACATGGACTCTTCGTGGAGGATAATGTGTGGTTGTAGTGGAAAAGAATGTGTCCATCAGCTGGCAGATGTCCATCCTTGAAAGTCAAGAGAAAAGTGCTAGCAGCCACGGCTGACTGGATTCATGCCAGCAGTGTCTGGGAAAGGATGTCTTGGCTCAGGAGGCAGCCTGCCTGACCAGGAATGGGGATATCTGATGTGCCAGGTGGAGGTGCTGGTATGGAACATCTCACTATCCTTGTTTCATTCCATACTCACTGATTTGAATTATAAATTTGTTTTTCCAATCAAGAGGCTTTGTCTGTTCTATGTGCCCAGTGGATGGCAATATGGATCTGTTTTCTCAAAAGCTTGACCAGATGAGATTTAAATCATAATTTGGGTTAGATTAGTGGGAGGTGCGTTGAACAGAGAATGACAATTGGATTTTATGTTGACCTTCTGGAATGTCTAATCTCCTGTCAATTAGTAAATTGACATTTTACTTCAGGGTCTCTGAGTTTCCTGAGTCAGGAAAGAATTCAGTAAGGTCTCCTGTATGTAACACTTCTTCCACGGCCAAAAAACCACACCTACTCCTCCTTCAAGTTCAGCCAGATTTGAGGCATCATTTTGATTGCTTTCTATTGCAACCATTCATATGATCACATTTGATTGTGAACTCCAGAAGAATAATCACCATCCTTGTTAGCATTACATATACGGTTTTCTATGCGTGGAGTGTGAATGCAAGTGTTGTTGTACATTCATTACAGGTATGTACCAACTGAGAAACATATTATGGAGATAAATAGATAGGAATTATCAAGATTTATATGTTCACACAATTTGACCAATTCCAGCACTCAACAGGTACTTAGAGAAAAATTATAATTATGCATAACAGATGTGAGTAAAGCTGAGGTTTAGTAGAGGAAGGGTTCCATCAGTAAAGTATTTGCTAAAGAAGCATGAGGGCCTGAGTTCAGATCCCCAGAACACATATAAATAACCAGGTGTGGCAGCACAGGCCAGCAATTCCAGCACTAGGCCAAAGGAGACAGGGATCCTGGGAGGTTTGCTTCCCACCTTCTACATAGCAGTTTTCAATTATCCATAACTCCAAGTCTGTGGAGTCCAGTGCAAACTTCTGGCTTCTTTGGGAACCAGTCATGCCCATAGTGTGATTACATATATGTGGGCAATAAATAATGTGAAGAGTCATAGAGGAAGATACCTATGCTGAATTCTCGCTTCTTGATGTGCATGCTTGAGAACATGCATATGCATACACATGTGCACACTCATATGTACACACCTACTCACATACAAAAATGCAATTTTGAGTTATTTACATCTTGAGAGAATCTGCACATCTGTCAGCAAGTAAACTGCCACATATCCCTTCTGTTACATACTAGTGCCAAATTTAAGAGTAAAAGAAATGTAATGTGCTAACATGGAAAAAAGTTTTTGAGCCAAATTGTTAAGGGGATACAGAGAGAGGGGGGATTTTGGAACACGTACACAAAATAAATCAGAAAAAAAAATTAAAAATCCAACATCTCTTCTGGGAATATATAGACATGTCAATGTATAGAAAAGTTTGGATAGTTATTTACCTCCCAAATTGCCAAGACAAGAAGCAATTTAAGGGAGAAAGGAGTTACTGTGGCTCACAATTAGAAGAGATACAATCCATCAAGGCTAGGATGACATGGCGGCAGGAAGGTAAGGCATCAGCCCTGCAGCATCCACAGTCAGGACATAAGGGAGATGGGCACTGTTACTTGTCGTGCCCAACTTGGCCAGCAAGCAGACACAACACGGTTGGATTCTTCTCATCAGCCTTTATTGCAGGAACTAATAATAATACTATGGGGGACCCCGTGCAGCCGGAGGGTGCTGCTTATATAGAGAAGCAGATGTTGCCAATGTAAGGATTGGCTAAGGCTACAGTACCTCGTTAGCATATGCCCACTCAGGAGGGGCACACACCAGGATCATGCAGACGCATGTGCAGAATACCTGTTTACCAGAAAAATCTGAAGAGGCAGGCAGGCAGTCGGCGCCATCTTCTACTGTCGGCTACCTAGTTACTGAGCTGGCTTTCTCCTTGTTATTCACTCAGTTCAACACCCTAGCCCGTAGAATGGTGTAGCCCACAGTTAGGATCAGTGTTCCCACCTCAATTAATCTCATCTAGGAAACTCCTCTGAAACATACTCAAGTCTGTAACAAGCATTAACCATATGGAGATGAACACCTTATACTGATAGCTGGAGGTAGTCCTTCAATGGGAAAATGGAGCCTAAGTTAAAATCTTATTTGTCATGTTTCTGTATTTTAATAAAAAGCATATGTTCTTGTGTGATGTATGGGATCAAAAATTGATTCTAAATATAATTCTAAAATCATAAAGAGTTACACAAAAGGGTAGGGAAAGGGATGAAGCATAAGTGATCTGAGAACTACATCAGGCATCAAATTTGCAGAGCTGAGATAAATAAAATCAAAATTCTAATTACTGTCAAAACTCATATAACAATTATATGATAAAATACCTAAATATTTTCAAATAGATAAAATGTTTAAAGTAATGCTATTATAAGGTCTGGCAAGATGGTTACTCTGGATAGATCTATGTCAACTATATACAAGTTAAAGTCATCTGAGAAGAAGGAGCCTCAATTAAGTAAATGACTAAAACTGTTTTCTTAGCTAATGATGGATAGGGAGGGCCCAGCCCATTGTGTATGGTGCCACCCCTGGGCGGGTAGTCCTGAATTCTATAAGAAAGCAGGCTGAGCAAGTCATGAGAAGCAAGCCAGTAAGCAGCATCCCTCTATATGACTCTGCATCAGCTCCTGCCACTAGGTTTTTGCCCTGTCTAAGCATATTTTGAACTAAAAAGTTCTATCTATGTTGAAACTTATATAGTAATTATATAAATAAAATACCTAAACATTTTGAAATAGGTGAATTTTTTAAAGTAATTCTATTATAAGGTCTGGCAAGATGGTCCTTTAATGATGGACTATGATGTGAAAGTGTAAGTTGAATAAACTTTTTCCTTCCCAGTTTGCTTTTGGTCATGGTGTGTAGGGCCGTAAAAAGGGTCTTGGTTTTGGTTAAATTGCTGGCTGGAAATAGCCTGGAGACCCAACAGGTATCCATTGCCTGTGAGGGATGGGCATCGCTCCCAGAATCCAGGCTCCTAACACATGGCATGGAACTCTATTGATCTACACTGTTCAGTCACGTTCAGGGCAATGCAGCCCCATCCAAAGAGCACAGGTGGAGAGAGGTGACTACAGGCCTCAGGTCCTAGAGAGATTTACATACTAATGAGATGCCTGAAGGCCAGAGGGTGTAGCCAATTAAACATTCTTCTCCAGCCCCCTCCCCCTTTCTCCCTTTCTATTTAACTCAGGTCTTCCCTGAGTTTCATGGGGGGCTGGGGGGGGGGAGTTTACACATACCATCTACATTCACTATGAACAATAAACTCTTGGAAACCCATGAACTCCTTCATGTCTATTGTGGCCTGCCATCTTGTGGCTGGCATGGAGGACTTCCCTGCGACCCAGCCATCGGTCCACTGCAATTTTTTCCCACAATGGTGTTTCATCACAGCAATAGAAACCTTAACCCTAAAGGAAAAATTGGTAGCAGGGTGGTAGGGGATAGCTGTGACAGACCTGACAGTGTTGATTTGAGGAGGGTGGTGGAAGAACTTTGGAACTTTGGGGTAGAAGAGTCATTGGGCGTTGAGAGCTCAGTGGGCTGTGCTGTTTGAGTTTGAGAAATAAGGCTGTTGAGAGCAGGATAAAATGACCCTGAGATTCTGCCTCACACCAGTAAGAATAGCTAAGATCAAAAACTCAGGTGACAGCAGATACTGGCGAGGATGTGGAGAAACAGAAACACTCTTCCACTGTTGGTGGGATTGCAAACTGGTAGAAGCACTCTGGAAATCAGTCTGGTGGTTCCTCAGAAAATTAGACATAGTACTACCTGGGGACACAGCTATACCACTCCTAGGCATATACCCAAAATATGCTCCAACATGTAAGACGGACATATGGTCCACTATGTTGATAGCAGCCTTATTTATAATAGCCAGAAGATGGAGAGAACCCAGATGTCCTTCAACAAAGAAATGGATACAGAAAAGGTGGTACATTTACACAATGGAGTACTAATCAGCTATTAAAAACAATGACTTTGTGAAATTCTTAGGCAAATGGATGAAACTGAAAAATATCATCCAGAGTGAGGTAACCCAGTCGCAAAAGAACACACATGATATGCACTCACTCATAAGTGAATATTAGCCCAAAAGCGCAGAATACCCAACATACAATTCACAGACCACATGAAGCTCAAGAAGAAGGAAGACCAAAGTGTGGATGGTTCATTTCTTCTTAGAAGGGGGAACAAAATACTCACAGGAGGAAATATGGAGACAAAGTTCAAAGCAGAGACTGAAGGAAAGGCCATCCAGAAACTGCCCCACCTGGGGATCCATCCCATATATAGTCACCAAACCCAGACACTATTGTGGATGCCAAGAAGTGCTTGCTGACAGGAGCCTGATGTAGCTGTCCCCTGAGAGGCTCTGCCAGAGCCTGGCAAATACAGAGGTGGATGATCTCAGCCAACAATTGGACCGAGCACAGGATACCCAAGAGAGGAGTTAGAGAAAGGACTGAAGATGCTATATCAACCAACCAGACCCCCAGAGCTCCCAGGGACTAAACCACCAACCAAAGAGTACACATGGAGGAATCCATGACTCTATCCACATATGTAGCAGAGGATGTCCTTGTTGGGCATCAATGAGAGGATAGGCCCTTGGTCCTGTGAAAGCTTGATGCTCAGTGTAGGGGAATGCCAGAATGATGAGGCAGAAGTGGGTGGGTGGTGGAGCACCCTCATAGAAGCAGGAGGAGGGGGGATAGGATAGGGGAGTTCCAGAGGGAAAACCAGGGATAACATTTGAAATGTAAATCTGTGAGGTCTGGTCAGCTGGAGCTGAAGAATCCTCTATGATTAACAAGAAAACAGAACTACTAGAGTGAAACCTTTGCTTTGCTGGGATAATTGATGCTGATCAGCTGGAGCTAAGAAAGTGATGATTAAGAAAAGACCAGCATCACTGAGGTGACACTTTTGAGGTGACACTTGTTGGTTTTTGGTTTTTTTTTTTTTTTTTTTTTTTTTTTTTTTTTTTTTTTTTTTTTTTGGTGCTCCAGAGGCAGTTCTACCTTACACTGGCAGCAAAACTTGGTAATGTAAGTGCCATCTGGGTGGTATTGGATTGGAGGCATGAAGGGGCTATGATGAGCACCTGAGTCTTGGCACTGTGAGAGGTCATGAGAGGTCAAGGGAGAAGGTACAGCCTCAGTATCACTTGAAAGCCAAGGATTAAAGGGGTCATGCCGAGAAGTTGAGGCTTGGTATCATGAAGAGTGCCTAGGAGAGGTTATTGGTAAAAGTGCAGTCCAGTTTCAGCAAAAGATCCCAGTGTTTGGAGATGCCACTACCATGAGATGACAAAAACCACAGTGGTGGAGAGAAACCAGTGTGAGCCTAGAAGACAAGTTGTGTGTGCTGCAGAGGACAGTGCTGGAAACGTTACTCACAACCTTTAGGGGAGCCAGAATGTTTTGTGTGGATCTCAGAATCTGGACATTTATTCATTTGCTCTGTTGATAGTTTGGTTTTGTTTTGCTTTGGTTGTGATTGTGCCCTGGTTTTTCTCTCTTGAAGTAAGAAACTATACGATGATCCAGAACCATCATATAGGAGAAAACCAATACCTCTACAATTGTCCTCTGTCTTTCACATGTGCGCTGTGGCACATGCACACGCGCAAAGAAACATGCACACAAATAACTTTCACATACATACACACAAAACACACAACTAAACTAACTTTTAAGTAATATCATTGTAAATAATTATTGAATTATTAAACTACATTATTATAAAACAGCAGAATGTTAGCAACATAAAAAAAGTGAACATCAAATCATGCAAAGGAAACATTGCAAAAATAAGGTCGATAAACACTCATCTTTATACATAAACGTTGAAAAAATCTTAATACATTTTATTTTTATGATTCTACCTAAGTTCATATCCATGCTACAAGTAAAATAAAAATAAGATGGAATTATTCAGTATCTGAGCTGAAGCTTGACTGTCATCCTCTCCTTAAAGCTGAAAGAATCATAAGCTATAGCTTAAGGAACCATCTAGAACTGAAGAAACCCCACTGGGCATGTGGTCTATAGTCACCAGGAGGCTTAATCAACCACCAAGTAGGAAATCGCTTGGTTCTTGGGGGGCAAATGAGTAAAGTTAAAGGCCATCATGTTGGGTGTAATGAGCCAGATTCAGAAAACTATGTCAGGTTTTCTCTCATTTGTGGAATTTAGATGGTTGTCTCAGGCATGGAGCTAGAATGGGGCTGGGGGTGGTGATGGTGTTTTGGAAAAGGAAGAAGACCAGTGGGAGAGGGACAGAGAAGAGAAGAAGGGTGAATATGATCTCACTACCTGTGGTGGTTTGAATATGCTTGGGCCATGGGAAGTGGCTCTGTTAGGAAATGTGGCCTTACTGGAGGATGTGTAGCCACTTAGAGGAAGTGTGTCATTGTGGAAGCAGGACTTAGAGGTATTATAAAAATGTTCATGCTCTGCCCACTGTGGAAGAGAGAAGCTCCTCATGGCTGCCTGCTGAAGACAGTCACCTGCTGGCTGCCTTCCAATCAGGATGTAGAACTCACGGCTCCTCCGGAAGTATGTCTGCCTGGACCCTGACATGATTCCCACTATGATGATAAAAGACTGAATCCTTGAAGCTGTGGGAAAGCCCCGACTAAATGTTTGCCTTTATAAGAGTTGCCTTTGTCAAGGTGTCTCTTCACAGCAATAAAACCCTAACTTAGACACTCACATTATACCAAAATACCATCCTAGAACCAATCTCTTTATATAATGAATCGATGACAAGGAAAAGAAAATACAGAGCACCCCCAATCCTCAGAAATTCTCCTTCTGTCTCTTCAGTCTTTAATCCTCATTCACGACCTTAAATTACTCAGTACCATGACCTTTAACATCATTTTATCTTTTTGAACGTTATACAATTAGAGTCACATAGCACATTTTACTTTGTGTCTCTTAATGTACCTTTGAAATTCCCTCCTGTCTTTTAAAAATTACATAGTTAATTTTCATTGCTGTGTCTGTAGTACTCCACTGTTTATATATACCACCAGCCACAGACTGAATTCTTATGTGCCTACCCCAGTTTTATGAGAGGAAAAGTGAAGCATAGCCTTTGGAAGGTGACAAGTCATAAGCTTGGAAGAGCAATGAATGGGATTAAAGCCCACCGAAGAGATTCTAGAGAGTTCCCGCGCCTCTTCTATCATTGAAACGAAAGGTGTCTATGAACCAGCAAATGGGCCCTACCAGACTCTGACTTGGTGACATCTTCATTTTGAACTTTGCAGCTTCCAGAACTCTAAGAAGTGAATGCTGTTAAAGCCATCTAACTCAGGCATTTTTGTTACAGCAGCCCGCATGGACTGAGACTTTATTTCTTACTCATCCATTTCACTTCTCTTACACAAACGCTCTGACCAATTGCAGCCATCACAGGAAAGCAGAGCTTGGGTACTCTTAGATGCCAGCAACGCACTCTGAGAGGTGATTTGACCCCTTTATGGCCCAGCAGTTCCACTCCATGTGAGCACACACATGAATTCATGTGCTTGGCCTTTCTGTGTTTGTCCTTCCTACACAAAGCTTTGTGTTTTTCCCCCCTCTGGAGTGCAGAGTCTTTCTGAGGAAAGAATTGCTGAGTTTGTTTTTACAGTGATTTTTTTTTTAAAGTTTTAATACAAGAACAACCCAGCCATAACATTGCTTACTTATGTTTTGAAATGTGGTCTCAGAAATTGCCATCCCCAAATAACCATACTTAGTTTGTACTTAAGTACGGATTTGTGGAAACAGGTTTTGCAACACTTTTGAAGTTTTACCTCGTTAAGATAAAGAATACTTTTGTATAGTGCGGGTTTCAAATATTGAAAAATAACTCCTACGTGCACGGAAGTATTTTTTTTTCTGCTCAATTTGTGATTTGGTCAAATAGCTTTTAAAAAAGAAGATATTCCCTAAATTACCATGCTAACACACACAGTATATGGAGTGGTTTCTCTGTCTTTAAAACAATCTTCTATGGAACAAGAGGTTTGAGTATCACAGAATGATCATTTCTGCTCCCATTGGTTTCACTGCTGACATCTTCAATTCACTTTAGCAAGGACCTTGTACTTTTTTAAGTAAATGAAGTGGTTTTCAGATTCTATCAACTGTAATTTAAGATGACGGTTGGATCATTAGTGGGTCTAATCATTAAAAAGGAAACTCACTGTAATACTCAAATGCATATAAATTAGATCTTAGGTCCAAATGCTGTATGACAACCATACCAAGGCATCCAGTGCTTGGAAACAACATGCTGCTGGTACACGGGGCTGTCAGTGGCACTAAGAGTGATGTGATGTGAATATTTGCTCATGGCTGGGATTACTTTAGCTAAATCATACTGACCATAAAGCACTTTGTTCCTCAGTATCTCCAGCAGTGTTTCCAAATATAAATATATCCGTCCTGTGTATCTCAATTCTCTGGAGCTCCCATGGAAGCTGTAGTGGTCGCCATGTTTATTATAATAAAAATAAAGCAGGGTTGACACTGCTGTGAATGTTCTCCTAGCTTCATTCTGGTGAGCCAGGACATGAATTTCTTTAGGGTATGCTCCTAAAGCAATAAAATTCAGTTGTCCATCAAGCATTAAATACTAAGCAAATGTACTGGAGGCATACAGTGGAACGTTGCTCGGCAATAAGGAGCCATGAGACACTGAGACATGTTTAAATGTAAATAGGCTTCACAAATATTAGGGTAACTGAGAAAATGTGGGCGTACTGCATGATTGCATCTCCATGAAATGTCCAGAAAAGACAAATTTATAAAGACAGAGAGTAAATCGATGACTGCCTGTGACTGGAAGTAAGATAGGAAGTGACCACTACTGGACACAAGGTTTCTTTCTGGTGTGATGGGAATGGATGAATTAGAAAATCATTGTTTCACTAACTGGTGAAGATGCTAACAGGCACTGGTTTATCTACCTAGATAGGTAAAGCTTAAAGATGAAAGGTAAGCCCCCGCAGAAAGTTGTCTTTACAAAAATAATAAATATATATATATAAATAAAAATAATAAAGATAAACTTTTGAAATGATCTGACACATCACTGGCCAGCTGTGGCCTGGCATCAGCCTGAGTCATCATTGGCCAGCTGCGGCCTGGCATCTGTACACAGGGTTCTGTTTATCTTCCATACTTCCAGTGTAGCTGGGCATGATTACACAAGTTTGCAATGCCAGCACCCAGCAGGCTGAGGCAGGACGACTGACAAACTATGAGCCAACCTGAGCTACACAGAGAGATCTTGTTTTTAAAACCCACGGGCTAGAGTATGGTCTCATAAAGTGCTTTTCTAGCATGTCAAAGTCCCTAGAGTCCATTTCAAGAACCAAAGAAATTTCTAAGGGCTGGAGTAATAGCTCAGTAGTTAAGAGTACTTGCTTCTCTTCCAGAAGACCTAAGTTCAATTACTAGCACCCACTTCAGATGTCTCATAAGCACCAGTAATTCAAGCTTCAAGCTTCTAGCATCCTCTCTGGCTTCCTTGGGCAGTATTACATGCATGTTCATGCACATGTGTGCACACACACTTATAAAATTAAAATGAGTCTTTAAAACATTTTTCAGGTTGCATCATCTTATTTGCAGATGTTAGAGCTCACTCTACAAAAAAATTAATAAAATCTAATGGGAACTGGAAAGACATCTCATCAGCTGGCATGATAGGGGATCCAAGAGGAATTATAAAGTAACACAACTTTTCAAAATGTGTTCATGGGGAGCAGAATTGTTTCATTAGGGTTTATTTTCAATTTTATTTTTATTTATTTTTTAATTGAAATATAATTACATCATTTTTCTCTTCTTCCTCCAGTCTCTTTCATGTCTGCCTCCAGCTTTTCAAATTCAAATTCATGGCCTCTTATTATTTATTGTTGTTATATACCTACCCACTCCCTGTATATATGTAATATATAAATGTATATGTAATATATAAATGTAAATACATTTAGAAATGCATGTTGATTTCATTTAGTGTTTTTATGTATATTTTTAGGGCTGATCCCTGGAAATTGGTTCCTTCACAAAGTTTCTTTTCTGTCTATGATCCAGACAAATCTTACTAAGCCTAAAAAAAAGCAGGTACATTATTCCTACGGGGAGCCTCCAGCGCTGAGACTAATCTATAAATCACTCTTTTGTTTGTTTGTTTAAGACAGGAATGGTTTGTTTAGGTTCACAATTGGAGAGTTCAATATATCATGAACGCATGGTGGCAAGACCATGAGACAACTGTTCACATTGTATCCAAAGTCAGGAAACAGAAGAAATTAATGCTGGTGGTAAGCTCTCTTAGATACATATATAATTTATTCATTGAGAACTCATACATGTATACAATGTACTTTTATCATATTTCTTTCTACTTTCCCTTCCAGTTCTTCCTCGACTGTGACCACATCCCCTGACATTCATGTCCCTTCTTAAATAATGCACTATGTGGAATTAGTGTTGCACATCTGCACATATGTTGGGCGCAATCCACTGGAACATTTGAAACCTATATGTAGCTACACACAAGCCACAACCTCTGCCCCAACATCCTGAGTAACTGGGTCCCCCCAGGATCCAGAGACACATGTACCTCTGCCCAGTCAATGGCACCAGTTCCTTCTGGTCTGAGCCTGTGCCCTGAGCAGACCTTGGGTGCTGGCTCTGCATGCAGTCCCATAACATCCAAAGGAAGCTCGACTCCCAGGTGGTCTAATATGCCCAGGATCACAGGTAAGGAGGCCACGACATCTGCCCCAACACCTGTAGTAACTGAGACTACCAGGATAAAGGGACACAGGAATCCCACCGAGCCATTGGCATGGGTTCCTTCCATTCTCTGCACCGAGAGCAAACCTGGGCACTGGTTCTGTATGCTGTCCCACAATACCCAGAGGGAGCCTGCCTCCCAGGTGCTCTGAAATGCCGAGGATCACAGGATCACAGGACCAGAGAAGAAGCTTGACTCCCAGGAGATTGGAGCTCTGAAACATTCAAGATCGCAGCTGAGGCCACAACATCTTTCCCAACACCCAGGGTAACTGGAGCCTCCATAAGAACCATGGAAACTCAAAACCTGCCCAGTCAGAGACAAGGGATCCTTCCAGCTTGCACTGGTGCCTGGAGCAAACCCAGGGCTCTGGCTCCCCAACCAACCCTGCAACACCCAGAGAAAGCTTGACTCCCAGGAACAATGACACAACAGGATCACAGGAGCTTCATCACACCAGGATTTCATGATCTCAGAGGCAACTTAACTCCTAGGAGTTCTGACACACCCAGGATCTTAGGATCCCAGAATCACAAGATCAAAGAGACAGCTGGACTCTAAGGAGATCTGACATAACCAAGATCACAGGAGGGTCAGGCTCCAGTCATACACCAAAAGGGCAGGTAGCACTAGAGATAACCAGATGGTGAGAGGCAACAACAAGAACCTAAGTTACAGAAACCAAGGCTACTTGGCATCATCAGAACCCAATTTTTCCATCACAGCAAGTTCTAGACACACCAACACACTGGAAAAGCAAGATTCAGTTTTAAAATAACATCTCATGATGATGATAGAGGACTTTAAGAAGGACATAAATAACTCCCTTGAAGAAATATAGTAGAACACAGGTAAACAGGTAGAAGCCCTTAAAGATGAAACACAAAAATACCTTAAAGAAATACAGGAAAACACAACCAAACAGGGGAAGGAATTGTACAAAACCAACCTTGGATCTAGAAATGAAAACAGAAACAATAAAGAAATCACAAAAAAAGACAACCCTGGAGATAGAAAACCTAGGAAATAGAACAGAAGTCATAGGTACAAGTATTACCAACAGAATATCAGAGATAGAAGAGAGAATCTCAGGTGCAGAAGATACTATAGAAAACATTGGCATAACAGTCAAAAAAATATAAATTGAAAAAATAATGCATTCTATCAGATCACCACAGACTAAGGCTAGTCTTCATAACAACAAAAACAAAACAAAACAAAAAAAAGCCCACATACACATGGAAGCTGAACAACACTCTATTCAATAATAACTTGGTCAAGAAAGAAATGAAGAAAAAAATTAAAGACTTTCTAGAATTTAATGAAAATAAAGGTACAACATATCAAAACTTATGGGACACAATGAAAGCAATGCTAAGAGGAAAACTCAGCTCTTAGTGCCACCAAAAAGAAACTAGAGAGAGCGTACACTAGCAGCTTGACAACACATCTGAAAGCTCTAGAACAAAAAGAAGCAAATACACCCAAGAGTAGATGGCAGGAAATAATCACAATCAGGGCTAAAATCAACCAAGTAGAAACAAAAAGAACTACACAAAAAAATTCAACAAAACCAAAAGTTGGTTCTTTAAGAAAATCAACAAGATAGATGAACCCTTAGTCAGACTAACCAGAAGGCACAGACACAGTATCCAAATTTAAAAAATCAGAAATGAGAAGGAAGACATCACAAAAGAAACATATTAAAAAAATCTTCAGATCCTACTACAAAAGCCTATACTCAACAAAACTGCAAAATCTGGATGAAATGGACAATTTTCTAGATATATACCAAGTACACAGCTATATCAGGATCAGATAAACCATCTAAACAGTCCCATCACCCCTAAAGAAATAGAAGCAGTCATTAAAAGTCACCCAACCAAAAAAAAAAAAAAAAAAAAAAAGCCCAGGGTTTAGTGCAGGGTTATATCAGTCCTTCAAAGATCTAATACCAATAGTCTTCAAACTATTCCACAAAATAGAAACAGAAGGAACACTACCCAACTTATTCTATGAAGCCACAATTACACTTAGACCTAAAGTGTCTAAAACCCACGAAAAACCCAATGAAGAAAGAAAACAGACCAATTTCCCTTAGGAATATGGATGCAAAAATACTCAATTAAAATCTTGCAAACCGAATCCAAGAACATGTCAAAGCTATCATCCATCATGATCAAGTAGGCTTCATCCTAAGGTTGCAGGGATAATTCAATATGTGGAAGTCCATCAACGTAATCCACTATATAAATAAACTCAAAGAGAAAAATCACATGATCATCTCATTAGGTGCTAAGAAAGCATTTGACAAAATTCAACACCCCTTCATAGTAAAAGTCTTAAAAGGATCAGGAATTCAATGTCCATGCCTAAACATAGGAAAAGCAATATAGAGCAAACCAGTAGGCAACATCAAACTAAATGGAGAGAAATTTGAAGCAATCCCACTAAAATCAGGGACTAGACAAGGCTGCCCACTGTCTCCCTATCTATTCAATATACTACTCTAAGTCCTATCGAGAGTAATTAGACAACAAAAGGAGGTCAAAGGGGTACAAATTGGAAAGGAAGAAGTCAAAATATCACTATTTGCAGATGATATGATAGTACACTTAAGTGATGTAGCTGCCTGCAGCCACGATCACCAGGTTCTCCTGAGAAGAAGCCTAGGAATTAACGGGAAGGAGGGCGAGAGAAACGTGGGGCCAAGACAAAGATTCTGATCAAGGCCCGAAGTTTAATGATTTGCTTTCACATATAAAGGGGAAGCCCCACCCTCCAGAGTCTCTTCTCGGTACCGCCCAGAGGCTAGGTGAGGAGATAGTAGTCCGGAAGGTGTCAAGGCTAGCTCAGCAGGCAGTCCATTCTTCTTAGCTCAGTAGCAGACCTCAGGGTGCCAAGACTGGCAAGGCAATGCCTCCTTCTAGGTCCTATTGTTGTTTGGTCTTATTGTAGTCAATGACTTGCAGGCCTGCTTAGGCCTGGGGGAAGGGCACAAAGTGACCCCCAAAACTTCCACCAGAGAACTCCTAAACCTGATAAACAACTTCAGCAAAATGAGTGGATATAAAATTAACTCAAACAAATCAACAGCCTTCTTCTACTTAAAGAATAAACAAGCTGAGAAAAAAATTAGGGAAATGACACCCTTCATAATAGTCACAAATAACATAAAACACCTTGGTGTGACTCTAAGCAAACAAGTGAAAGTTGTTGTCAAAAACATCTGTATGACAAAAACTTCAAGTCTCTAAAGAAAGAAATTGAAGATATCAGAAGATGGAAAGATCTCCCATACTCATGGATTGGCAGGATTAATGTAGTAAAAATGTCCATTTTACTGAATCAATCTACAGATTCAATGCAATCCCCATTAAAATTCCAGCTCAATTCTTCATAGAGTTAGAAAAAGCAATTTGCAGATTCATTTGGAATATCAAAAAAACCCAGGATAGCAAAAACTATTCTCAACAATAAAACAACTTGTGAGGGAATCACCATCCCTGACCGCAAGCTGTATTACACAGCAATAGTGAAAAAAATAAAAATAAGAATAAAATAAACCTGCATGGTATTGGTACAGAGACTGGCAGATAGATCAATGGAATAGAATTGAAGACTCAGAAATGAACCTACACACCTGTGGTCACTTGATCTTTGACAGAGAAGCTAAAACCATACAGTGGCAAAAGACAGTATTTAAAAAAAAAAAATGCTGCTGGTTCAACTGGAGGTCAGCATGTACAAAAACACACATCGATCCATTCTAATCTCTTTGTACGAAGCTCAAGTCCAAGTAGATCAAGGACCTCCACATAAAACCAGATACACTGAATCTAATAGAAGAGAAAGTGAAAGAAGAGCCTCGAACACATGGCTACAGGGGAAAAGTTCCTGAACAGAACACCAATGGCTTATGCTCTAAGATCAAGAATAAACAAATGGGACCTCTTAAAACTGCAAAGCTTCCATAAGGCAAAGGACATTGTCAATAGGACAAACGACAACCAACAGATTGGGGAAAGATCTTTACCAATCCTACATCCAATAGAGGAAACATATACAAAGAACTCAAGAAGTTAGTCTCCAAAGAATCAAATAAGCCTATTAAAAATGGGGTATAGAGATAAACAAAAAAATTCTCAACTGAGGAATATCGAATGGCTGAAAAGCACCTAAAGAAATGTTCAACATCTTTAGTCATCAGGGAAAAGCAAATCAAAACAACCCTGAGATTTTACCACACACCAGTCAGAATGTCTAAGATCAAAATTCAGGTGACAACAGATGCTGGCGAGGATGTGGAGAAAGAGAAATACTCCTCCATTGTTGGTGGGATTGCAAGCTGGTGCAACAACTCTAAAAATCAGTCTGGTGGTTCCTCAGAAAATTGGACATAGCATTACCTGAGGACCGAGCAATACCACTCCTGGGCATTTACCCAGAAGATGCTCCAGCATATAAGAAGGGCACATACTCCACTATGTTGATAGCAGCTTTATTTATAATAGCCAGAAGATGGAGAGAACCAGATGTACTTCAACAGAGGAATGGATACAGAAAATATGGCACATTTACACAATGGAATATTACTCAGCTATTAAAAACAATGACTTCATGAAACTTTTAGGCAAATGGATGGAACTAAAAAATATCATCCAGAGTGAGATAACCCAGTCACAAAAGAACATACATGGTATGAATTCACTGATAAGTAGATATTAGCCCAAAAGCTCAGAATTCCCAAGATACAATTCACAGACCACATGAAGCTGAAGAAGAAGGAAGACCAAAGTGTGGATGCTTTGTTCCTTCTTAGAAGGGGAACAAAATACTCACAGGAAGAAATATGGAGACAAAGTTTAAAGCAGAAACTGAAGGAAAGGCATCCAGAGACTGCCCCACCTGGGGATCCATCCCATATACAGACACTAAACCCAGACACTATTGTGGATGCCAAGAAGTGCTGGCTGACAGGAGCCTGATGTAGCTGTCCCCTGAGAGGCTCTGACAGAGCCTGAAAAATACAGAATGGAATGTTTATAGCCAATTATTGGACTGAGCACGGGGACCCCAATGGAGGAGCTAGAGAAAGAACTGAAGTTGCTGAAGGGATTTGCAACCCTATAGGAAAAATGACAATATCAACCAACCTGACCTCCCAGAACTCCCAGGGACTAACCACCAACCAAAGAGTATACATGGAGGGATCCATGGCTCCAGTCACATATGTGTGGAGAGCCAATGATGCTGGCACCTGACACTCGTGGGCAAAAAAGTAAAATAGCGCATGTGCAATGGCAAAGGACCGCCTATCACCGCCCAACCCGGGACGTAACATGGGAATTTGAGCAAGCAGCCAATCAAATATGTCCACCCCACCCTAGGGTGTATATAAAGCAGCGCCATGTTAGATCTCTCTCTCTCTCCTCCTCCATACTTGGGAATAAACACGTGCTGCAGAAGGATCCTATGTGTCCGCGTGCGTTCTTGCCGGCGAGACGATTGTGTGGGTCACACATATGTAGTAGAGAATGACCTTATTGGGCATTAATGAGAGGAGACCCCCTTGGTCTTGTAAAGGCTAGATGCCCCAGTGTAGGGGAATGCCAGTGTGGGGAGGTAGGAGTAGGTGGGTGGGCAAACACACTGTAGCAGGAGGAGTGGAGATCTGATAGGGAGTTTTGATGGAGGGGTTGGGGGGACGCTGGGAAAGGTGATAGCATTTAAAATGTAAATGAAGAAATTATCCAAGAATCAATCAATCAATCAATCAATTAATTAATTTTTAAAAAGAATAAAAAACTGACTCTTGCCACCACAGCAGCAATTAACCACCAATGCCTCTGCAGTTAGGAAAGGAGCTACTTTTTTTTAAATTCCTATTAACACCTTTGATCTTCCGTCTGGTGACAGAAAGGGAGAAATTATCCCCTTGGGCATATGGGGATCTCAAGTCTTTCTTGCATATAACTGCTAGATCAGTCGAAAGCCTGGCATGGACCATTCGGTTAACACCAGAATCCTGAAGTAAACTGACTTCTAGGGCAAGAGGAAAGGAATTTACCAATTCAAACTCACCTTCCAAGTTTCCAGAACAGTCCAAAATAACACCACCATTGGGGGACAAGAAGTCAAAAACAAGCTTGCCAAGCCTCCACACATGCAAATATAAGAGATCTGATGCCTGAATATTTTATATCTACAGTTAGACAAACTCTTGGGTTCACTGGAAGAGCTTTATTAGGTTCCTCTAAAACTGGGTTTAGGTTAAAATCCCACTTCATCATCTAGCCCTCCTCAGAAAAAAAATTTCACACAGAATACTTTGTCTCCTATTTACCACAGCCTTCTTCCTTCTCCAACCTGTCCCTTGATGACTGAAAGGCCTCTTTTGTCTGTCTGCATTAATTACAATATCCACTACATCTAAAGCACTTAAGGGATAGAGGGCCACTCAGAGGGAGAGCACTTGCCTAGCCCACAGAAGCCCTGGCTTCCATCCCAGCACAACAGAAGACAATAAATCACGCAGAGTTGGTGCTAAATGTTTTGGGATGGGCAAATAAGAGAAGGAACAAATGATGAAGTGAACAGATAAGAGAGAAATCCAATCCATTTTCTACCCTGGATGCAGTATACACATGACTTTAATATACAATACATGGGTCGTTTCAGATCAATGAAAAGGGTTTGTTTCTAATAGCTGCTGTTGAGATAGATAAAATTTAGAGAAATTAAATTAGATGCTTATGAAATAACATGTAATAAAATTGATAGGAGATGGCTTAAAGAGTTTAATACAGAAAACAAGATAATCATGTAGAACAAAATGAGAATACAACTTAATTATTTCAGTTAGAAAAGGAGTTTCCAAAGGCAAAAACAAAGATTGCTAGGTTTGATAACATAAATATTCTTAACTTGTATGCAGCAAGATCATTATAAACAAAATTAAAACTGCAACATAAAGCTGAGGCGAGTAAAAAGTACTACACAGAGAGAGCAGGACACACAAAAGACGTGCAAAAATTGAATAAAGGAAAAAAAATCTTCCATACAAAAATCTGACTGAAATATAAGAAGAAAAGTTCATTAAAAGGTATAGACATTTTAAATAAACTTAAGAGGTAGTCAATGCACTAATTAAATATATGCAGTTTAAGCAGAATAAAAATAACACTTGTCACCAGTCAGGTAGATACTAATGTAATACAAGTGCTCATAGTGACCAAGTCACCAATTAATGACAAGCATTGCTTTGGCCATGTAAGCATAAAGAGATGCATCCCAAAAGATGATTGGATGATAGCCAGCAAGTGCCTTTCAGCCACCTATAGCCACTAGCTACCTGATCCCAGGTCTTCTGAAGCAGTCACCCAAGAAAAAAAAAATGTAAAACAAATTTTACAGTATAATATAATATAATAGATTTTTTACATATTTATTTCAGTTTTTTAATTGTGTGTGTGTGTGTGTGTGTCTGTGTGTATACATGCAATTGACTGTGAGTACCTGAGGAAGCCAGAAGAGAACTTAGATCAAATGGGTATACGCCACCAGTGTATGTGCTAGAAAAGGTCTTCGGGTTCTATGCAGAATGTGCTCTTGACCACTGATCTTTCTATCCCTAATCTCAACTTTTTAAAAATACATAAATGTGATGTGTCAGCTTGACACAACCTAGAGTCACCTGGGAAGAGTCTCCAAGAGGGACTGTTTCGAGTTGGTAGGCCTTCAGGCATGTCTGTAGAAGATTATCCTGATTATACTAGTTGGTAGAAAGGTTAAACTGATTTTTACAGGGAGAAAATAAATTGAGTGATGCCAGGTAGGCATTCATTATGTTCTTGACTGTGAACATGACTAGCTATACCAAGTTCCTGTGGCTTTAACATCCTTGTGATAAGCTAGAATTGTAAGCTCAACAAACCCTTTCTCCCTTAAATGTAATTTGGCAGGGAGGTATATTTTATCACAGTAACAGTAAAGAAAATTAAGGCTATGTATAATTGTCTTGTGATGATTTCACAAATATATGAAGTAGATGACACTGTATTATATACGCACACCATGCCATTGCTAACTGCTTAGCCTTGGTACTGTGCTATAATTATATAAAATGTAACTATTGACTTTAATTTGGTGAAGTATATACTGGACACTCCATACTATTTTGATAACATCAACTTTAGAAGTATCTATAATCGTCTCAAAACAAAAAGTGTTTATGCAGCTCAGAAGGAAGAAAATTCACTAAAATGCAAATAATTGTGTCTGTCAGTTCATTATATTTGAGAGATTTTTATTTCTATTGCCCTTTTAAGTTATTCCACAGTGGAAAATACATTTGTAGGCAAAAAATATTTCATCATTTTTAGATGATGTAGAAAAACTGAAGATATGCCGGACAGTGGTGGCACACGCCTTTAATCCCAGCACTTGGGAGGCAGAGGCAGGCCGATTTCTGAGTTCAAGGCCAGCCTGGTCTACAGAGTGAGTTCCAGGAAAGCCAGGGGACTCAGAGAAACCCTGTCTCAAAAAACCAAACTAAACCAAAAAAAAAAAAAAAGAAAGAAAAGAAAAACTGAAGAGGCCTCCTGGGGGTAAAAAATGGTCTTTGAAGTGTATGTTAATGCTTGTGTATTGTAGAGTGAAAAATTATAAAGACCATTTTATAAAATATAGACAGGCTTACTAGTTCCAAGAAGGCAGAACTGAATGTAGGATTTCAGCCCTTCACTGCCCTGGGATACATCCCAGGAAGAGTATTAACATTCCTCAAGCCTCAGGGAAAAGAACCCACCTGTGGGTGGGGAAAGCCCAAAGCAGGAAGACACATTCCTGACAAAGAAAGATGCAAGTCATCTGGGTGGTTCCAAGAACTAACTAACTTTCCACTGATCTTGGTTACCCCCCCCCCCCCCCCTTGAGGTCTTTTCCAGTGTTACAGCTTGCTGAGTTCAAAATTTATAAAACAACCAATCATGTGTAACCACGTGAAAATACAACCAATCATGTGTAACCGCGCGCGGAAATTCCTTCCTTTCCCTACCCCTTACCATAAAAGGTTCCTTAGCGCACCACTCGGGGTCAAACTGTACTCGTGTACGAGTGTGCAGTTTGAACGCTGGCTGCCAGCTCTCTTCCCTAATAAACCTCTGCTGATTGCATCCAGGTATGGTGTCTTGGAGTTTGTGGTTGTTGGCGACTTCCTGAGACTTGAGTAAGGGTCTCCCGAATTTGGGAGTCTTCACTATCTGTATGTACTAGATATAGACAGAAGCAAAAATGGATATGGAAGTAGAAGATTAGTAGGAGAGTAGGAAGAGATGGGGAAATATTGGGATAAATCATCATAAAATGTTTATAGTAATGCAAAGAATATGGCTCCATGAGCAACTGGTAGAGTTTTAGTTTTAATTAGCCACCATGTGATCAGGTCTTTACATTGAAATCACGTATTTGTAATTTATGTACATATGTATGTATGTATGTATGTATATATATATGTGTGTATATATATATATATATATATATATATATATATATATATATGTGTGTGTGTGTGTGTGTGTGTGTGTGTGTGTGTGTGTTGCAATAAACTACAAACACAAATGCCAATCTAAAATATATCAGAAGTGAGACTCCTTTTATCTTGCCCCTCACCTTCAATCCAGTGTCCTTTACCTCCTTCCCCTCCCTTGTCCTTAAGTGTTGAAGTAAGAAGGTTTGAGGTAATTAAATTACAATTCCAGTCTTGCTTTTCTGAGTATCTCTCACCCTATGTAACCCCTCTACAAGGTGGAAATACTAACATCTCTCCACAGAGTAGGCAAAGGAATCCGCTGAGATCTTTGGAAATTAGCTGATATATCTGAGGTATGATCTCAGTCTGTAGCTCAGGCTGGCCTCTAACCTTGGTTTACCTTTTACTTCACCCTCTTAAATTCTGGGTTTACTAGTTGGTTCTTAACAAATGTAAATTCCCTCTCCTTTTGATATCAGATAAACTGGGGTCCCTTCATGAGGTTCTTTGTCTCATCAATAAAAGGAATTTAAGAATGGATTTAAGTGGAAGCTGGAAGACAATTTTATTAGTGTTAAAAAAAAAAACAACTATAAATCTCAGCAGCAGGGTAGAAGAGAATAGAAAAGAAAGAGGAAATAACTCATGTTTAACCAGCATAGAAAACTGAATTCTGAATGCAGTATCTCACTAAAGGGATAATTGTTGTCTAGTTTTTAATCGTGGCTTAAGGTTAATCTTCCCAGTCAACTCCCATCTTCCTAAAGGCCTTGGCTGAGCAATTGACAATGATGTGTTTATACCTAGATGTAAAGTTCATTCTTTACCAGAAAAGTTATTTCTCCACTCACTTTCCTTTTCTTGTTCTTAATACTGTCTTTCTGCAAAAAGTACAAAAAACCATTTTTTTCATAGACCAGATCCTTACTTTCTCAAGAAGCCCTGATTTTAATAACCAAGCATTTATGAGACTCTTTTCTTTGTGAGAAAGAAGACAATGGAGGGAAGGACAAGGACTGTCAGACACTTTCTTTCATCACGAGGAGCCCAGTGGCCAGTGTAGAAGGGGCTCCTCCCAAATCAATCAACCAAGAGCTTGAGGGCTCTGACCAGGGAGGGTTAGAGCAGTTCCATTTGTCAGCCATTCCATAAACTTCTCCATTGTTGTTCAACTGCGATAATTCCCCAAACTCCTGTAATTTGTTTTCCAGAATCAAAGCAACTTCTTTGTCTAGATTCTTGCCCTCCCTTCCACCCCCATAGCTGAGTCAGAGACAGCCTGACTGTAAGCACAGACTACTGACTACTAATCACATGGCATAGTCCCTCCCACTTCTTCTGCAACTTATAAGCAAGGGTGCATGTCTCTGTGCTATGTTGCTATGCGCCTGTCTGTATGAGGCATCCAAACTCACCTAATCTTTTTACTCAAAGGGCGGTCCACTTCAGTGTCCTCCTTGGACTCTCAACTCAAAACCTTTACTATTCTCAAAACACTGTTTTGTCTTTCTATGACTTTCAATGCTGCCAAATCCCATTCTCAATGATTTTAGCAAAAAAACAAATTAAAAAAAACCCAGCCTTTCCAAATGGCCTGTTTCTTCGATATCCCCAAGAATGCATCCTAAATATCAATGGGCTTGAATCAAACATTATTACCTCAGCCTGGCTGAGGGAAAGCCAGGTGTAGGGGTGGGATCTACCTCTAAAACACAGTTGGCCCTTTGGATTTCTACACATCATGGCTTTGACTGCTCTCTGTTCACGTAGAGATGGAAGCAAGGGTTCACATGCAGTCTGGACAGACCATATTTCACAGTCCTTAGGCAATCTTCTGAGGTCATTGAAGTGTTTATAAAAAGATAAAGAGATAAAGAGACTATGTTCTGTGGGTGTGTGGAGAGGTATGGGGGAAGGTATGGGGGAAGGGGAAGTCTCAGCAGGCCCATGCATCTCTTCCCCCTGAGGGACCAGTCACACTGGTATAAGATAGAATAGAGTTTACTGAGGGCATAGGGAGGGGAGCCAAGAGGGTAGTAGAGGGGGAGAGAGAGAGAGAGAGAGAGGTGGCCATGACCACGTGGAGAGAGGGGAAAGGGAAGGGGGGGGGGGACAGAGAGGAGCTAGAGGCAAGAGATCAAGAGAGTAAGAGATTAAAGGAGAGAGGAGGGGGCAAGCAGCCCCCTTTATAGAAGGCCAGGCCTACCTGGCAACAGCCAGGTAACTGTGGAGGTGGAGTTTAGACAGAATACTAACATTCCCCCATTTTGGTTTAATTAAAAAAGAAAAATTAGAAAGAAGTGACGGCAAAGCAGGAATAGAGTCACTGTTATATCTGGCTACTTCCTGCTGGCATTGGGGGCGACATGTCTCTAGGGGGAATCTAGAAGAATGGGTATGGAGGATGATTGTTCAGTCTTAGGAGAGTTGGCTGTTTCCTGCTGTCCAGGGTCTATGGAGCCATCTGAGGATAGGTCAGAAGGAACAGTAGAATCAGCTGTGCATGTGACAGGAGATGGAGCATCTGGAGGTTGCTTCTCTGGGACTGTTTTGGATGCATCTGTACTTGACAAGATCTGGATGGTATCTATTTGGCCCATGAGAGGTGGATCTGAGTGGGTTTCCTGTAGCTTATAAGTTTACAAAAGAGGTAACAACATGAGTTAAGAACAGGAGCAGTCTTTAAGATGAGCCTTTGCTGGATCGTATAGTGGAATGTTTTATTAGAGTTAGGCAAATTTATAGGAACTCAGATAATATTAGGACAGTGGCATAGCAAGAAGAGGAAATATGAAGCATTTAATTGAATGCAACTGAGTTTAGGTAATGAGGTAACAGATTACATCTGTGAAAGCTCAGCTGTCAATGTAGTCAGAAGTCTGAGAAAGAGTAAACAATAATCTACCCATTATATATATTATGTTAAAAAATGACAGAGTACACTAGCCAACAGTTCCCATGGTCTCCATAGTCTCTTGGGTGAAGTCAGTTTGACTTCAAAGCTCAGAAGATGCAGAGCTTTTTCTCTGTGGAATGGATATGTATGACATAAGAAATGACTTACCTTGGTTTAGCCAAGTCATTTGACTCAGAGCATCCAGTTTTGTCCACTGCATTAGTGACAATATCATCACATACAATCTAGGCTGTATCTTCTAGGTGTCCAAGTCTTCTGAAACCATCTTGGGCCAACTGTTAGAGGCTTTGGGAATTCTGTCAGCCATAAACTTAAATATACTATTAGCAGACTTCTGACAAGATTGAGAGCCATAAGGATTAATTGTAACTGAATAGAATTTAATAGCAGTAGTCAAAATCTATTAAGACAGGATAGGAAAGAGTCTTGAGTAACTTTGGCAGGTTACGTAGGTAGAGAAAAGCACATTTTTGTATTAGCAAAGAAACATGTGGCTAGGACCAGAATAAGAAAGCTGGCAACAGTGGCATATGATCATATGGCTGGCGGGTCATGACACAGGGTTATGCTATGGGCCCGCAGCTGAGGGCATAGGTGCTGTGGGCAGTGGCAGGGTGGGACTCCTACTAGAGGCCCAAAGTCATTGCTCAGTGCCTTTGGCTAACAGTCACTTTACAGGTCCCGGTCAGGGAGGGAAGAGAGAGCCTCTCTTGGGTGCACAGGCAGCCAAGCCCTTTGTGTGGGTGGTTGAGCACATGGGGAAGCAAGTCTCAGAGAGAATCCCTGGCAGGGTGCAAGGAGTAAACACAGAGCAGAGCTAAGAACCACAGAGGGGAAGGGAGAAAGCAGAGTCAAGTGGTTGCAGCCAGCCACAAACGACGGAGGCGAATTTGGGGAAAGGGGCAAACTGTGTCCTGAAACCGCTGCTTTTCAATCAAACTGGCTTAACTAAGTAGCCACAGTCGGCCACAAATGATGGAGGAGGAGGGGGAAAAGCCTACCCTAGCAGGCACAGGGTTAGCTCTGAGCTCAAGAAATCTTTCCTGGGACCATGTGAATGGTTACTCTGATCAGTGAAGGATAGCTAAAAGTACCTGGGGTGTGGAACAGGCAGAACACATAGAGTGAAGATAGATGAATGCTTGGATATAGGGAACCTCTTTCCATTTACCAGACTGCTGGCAGTATGTATGAAGACCTTTTAAAATGATTGGGTCTAGCGTGCTATTAGGTAGCCACTTTAAACCGTTATCTAGAGGGTACGGAATCCAAACCTTATTGCAGAGGTGTATAAATTTGGAAGGCCTCAAATCAGGTGTTAATTTTAGAGATTCGAGGTTTTTCAGGAGACAGCCCAGTGGGGTGTCTGGGGGTGCAGCTGAAGACAATGTAGCATCCATTGGGTGACGGGGGTGGGGGGTGGGGGGAGGCTTACCAAGCTATTCTTATCAGCATCCAGAAAGAAAAGTCAGTAATGAATCAGGCAAGCAGCCTAGATATCAGGTCATCACGAGAATACCTAGGGGCCTTGGCAAACTCCTGGAGATCGCCAGAAAGCAGTTCAAGCTGGTACAAGGATTTTCAGCAGCTGCAAGAGCTTGTGGATGCTGTGAACTGCTTCTGAGGAGGGGAGTCACCCAAAATGTACAAAGTCCTAAATCGTAGATCAGCCAGAAAGCCAATCATATGGACTGGGGCATTGAAACGCCAGCCCCTCAGCTCAGAGAAGGCTGGCCAGGTCCTAACTGGGAGTCTAGGGTCCCACCCACCAATTGGAATCTCCTTACCAATCATATGCCGGTGTGTGTTTGCGGACTTATGCAGTCTGGTATCAGAAAAGGTGGAACTGTGAGGTCTGTGTAGGCCTGTCTGGCTGCCTAGCCCACACGGCAGAGCACCACATGAGGGGGGCCGCAGTGGCACAGCTCATGTGGTGGGAGTTTTATGAGCCTCGAGGCTGCAGGTAAAATTGGTCTGCAGCAGTATTGGAAATTCACGAGGTCGGTGGCAGCAGGTACCGCTGGATGGAGTCCATGTGGTGTGGTGGTGCTGGCGGTCATGGCAGGCCACATGGTGTTGGTCCTGCAGGTCACAGCAGCCAGTGGCAGGTCACGGATCCCGAAGTTTTTGATCTCAGCCCAATGCACCAATATTAGCGGCATGCAGCTTACAACAGACCACACCAGATCAAATGGTTCCAAGGGGGTGGGGGGAGTTTATTCAGGAGATAGGGCAAAGGTGGGGGGAAGAAGATGGAAAAAGAGGATGAAAGAAGAGAGAGGAAGAAAAGAAGTAGAGGCAGGCCATAACCACGTAAAGAGAGGGAGAAAGGAAAGGGGGAGGGGGACAGAGAGGAGCTAGAGGCAAGAGATCAAGTGAGTAAGAGATTAAGAGAGAGGGGAGGGGGCAAGCAGCCCCTTTTATAGTGGGCCAGGCCTACCTGGCTGTTGCCAGGTAACTGTGGGGAGGAGCATACCTGGCTGTTACCAGGTAACTATGGAGGTGGAGTTTAGACAGAATACTAACAGTCATTCCCACCATTTAAATGAATTGTCTCTCAAAAAATAAAAAAGATCCCTGAAAAAGGCCAGCCTGTCCTCCCTGAGACTCAAGGGACCACAACAGATAGAGCAAAACCTGGCATACATGTTTGCTCATATTATAACCCCTCTGATTCCAGACCACAGGAGCTGTCCATCAATCTCTGCATTGCTAATCTTTCACACTTTTGTCCTTCAGCTATATTTACTTTGTCTTACCTTGAATCTAGAATAGATGTTACTGCAGTCAAGCAGGTAGACCCATGGCTAAAGAAACGGTAAGGAACATATCTGAAGAACTTCAAATAATGTGAACACTAATCAAGGTGCATGCTTACTTGAAACAAGATGCTTGGGAAATACTGTTGAAAAGACTAATTTACAAAATGGTGTTCACACTATAGGAAAAGAATGTGTGCATACATTTACATGTCAAAAGAGCTGAAAGAATATTTATCAAAATCTGAAAAGACTGAACTGGAGGAGAAGCACACCTGTGACTTGAATTTCTTTATTTTTGCTGCTCAGTATTCAAATGTATTTTCAACCGTGAACATCTATTCATTTTTATATGAAAAAAATTATAAACGTTATTTAAAGCCTGCATGCTTAAGGATGAACTTTTAGGATAATTAGGGGTTAGCTACTGACTGAAAACTATGTGGGCAATTAATGAAATGTTATTCCATGGACCCACCTTGCCAACAGCTCTTGAGCCTTAACGATACCACTGGAATATATTACAAGATGAATCATGGCCTTCAGTGTGCTCAAGCTGAAAGCTGCAGTTAAGCACACCTCTCTCTCTCTCTCTCTCTCTCTCTCTATATATATATATATATATATATATATATATATATATATATATATATATTCCATGTCTTTAAAATGTATTTTTATTCTTTGAAACTTTCATTCATTTATTTGATGTATATTGAACATATCTATCCACCACTACCTCCTTTCCACCATTATGTCCACACTCACTCTCATAACTTTATGTCCACTTTATTTGACTGTTATTAATAGCACTCAGAACCCAATTAGTGCTGCCTGTTGCTCACGGGACATGAACAACTTACTAGCCTTGTCCACAGAGGAGAGTGACTCCTCCTCCTTCAGAAGCCAATGACTGCCAAGAGCTCTTCCTCTAAGTCTGGGGCTGCAGGAGCCTCTCCTCTGTTCATGGTGGACTTTCTACTGGTTTTATTTTGTTCAGTTCTTTTGTGGGTAATTAGAGCAGCTGTGAGATGATTTACACAACACAATCATTGTGTCCTGTCAGGGGTCAGCATTTCACAGCTCCTCCCACACAGGCCCTTGCATTCTTTCTACTCCCTCTCCTTAAGGTTCCCTGAGCCTTGGATAAAGGAAGTTCAGATAGAGAACACACTTACATCTGAGCACTCGTTTATTTATATCCAAGTATTTTTTTTAATGATTCATGCATTGCCTTAGCATCAGACCAGCTACTTGTATGTCATATCACTTAAAACAATGCATCATAATTGGCAGCATATAAGAAAATATTAATAAAGGAAATTAACCAAATAGTCAATTTGGTGCTACGGATTGAATGCCAGTACCCCCAATCATGCACATTGATTTATTTATTCCCATTATATTTTAAATAAACTGTCTATAATAATGTAATCTATGAAATGTTAATTGAGCATTAGAAAAAGCGGTAAAGACAGAGGACATCTTAGTGATGTTAGTAACACAGTTCTCAGCTCATCAATCTGTGATAGAGTCTCTTGACCTCTTACCAGGTGTCCTCAGACCTCACTCTGAGGACTCTTCAAAAGCCACGTGAGACACAAGGAATTTATGCTGTCTCGTGTGTGCTAAACACACGGCGTTATTTTCTAGGTCAAGAAACTTTCTTAACAGCAGTTCTTGTCATTTTATACCATAACACTAGATAAAACTTCCTTTGACTTCCCAAGAACATATATATATATATATATATCTTAGTTTGGGTTTCATTGTTGTGAAGAGATACCATGACCAAGGCAAGTCATATAAAGGCAAACATTTGGGGCTGGCTTACAGTTTCAGAGGTTAGTTAGTTCATTAGTCATTATCATGGCAGCTTTCAGGCAGACATGGTGCTGGAGGAGCTGAGAGTTCTTCATCTTGATCCAAAGGCAGCAGCAAGAGACTGTCATTGTCAGGCAGCCAAGAAGAGGGTCTTTTCCACAGTGAGTCTTTAGTAAACAAGGAAAACAGAAAGGGAGAGAAGTAGGAAGAGAGGGAAGGAGGAAGAGATCCATATTTTTTCCAAGAAACAACCATTTTATTCTCTTTAATGAACACATTTCCCAAGTGTTTCCTATGGGAATGCATACATGTTTTTTTTTTATTACCCAAACAAGGCTCACACTCTGCATACTGATTTGTTGTCAAATAAATTATTATTTATGTTAGGTCATTTTTAAGTATCTCCTGAACATATTCCCTTGGAAGAGATTGTTGATTGTTGTCTTTGAGTGAAGCAATATTTCCTATATGCGAAAGGTATCCAGTTGTGTATTTTTGACACTCAGCATGATTTTCTAATTCAGTTATATAGAGCCTCTGTTTTCTGAATTTACAGAGTCCTAAGTTTTGTTTTTAAGAGTCCTCATGCAGTAATAACTATGATTGCCTTTTGTACTATGTCATCTGAAAATTCTCTTTGTTATTTTCCTTCTCAAATGTGTGATTTGCATTCTACTCACTCTATCCCAGTGTGATTCTTCTATGTGGCATAACATCTCCTCTATTTCAACAAGGGAGGGAAAACTTATAGTAATTGTTTCCTCTCAAAGGTAAGAATGTTCTACTCAAATTACAGTTTTTATCTAAACAAAAGCACTTGCCATTGACTTTCATTCTGTAGAGCTTATCTTTGGTTTATATAACTACCAAGCTACCTTCTTTACATTCGAACATATCCCACTGATTTTTAAATTTTCACATAGTATTCCTCTACCTTATTTGTCATTCCATTTGTCTTCTAAGTAGATATTATATTAATAGCAAATTTCTTCCTCATTATTATGGCACCATTATTATTTTTTTCAAATATACTCCATCTATTGATTTGTATGTTTTATCAATTAATCAACTGTCATATAAGTCAATAGCATGAAATCCCAGATAAGTGATTTCTTAAGTTTATTAAGCCTTTCAACCTTTCTGTTCTATACTCTCCTATTTGGCTCTGTCCTCCCCTCAATCAATTCTTCAGGTTTAGGGTGTTTGTTTGCTTTTGCTTTCTTGTCACTTCTATTGTTAAAAAGGACAATGAAGCCACAGAAGATGGCCTTCAAACACCCAAAGGGCAAAAGCATATATCTCATGAAAGCTGAAGAGAAGCAATACACACACACACATACACACACACACAAACACACACATGGAGAATGATAATGTGTCTATAAATCCCACCGAAACTCTTGTGAAATGTTTCTACAGGAGGACATGGTAACAGTAGAGGACAAAAGAGAAAAGGCAATTGTTTTTGAAGACATAGATACTCCACTATGGATTTTTCTCTATTATTTCTCTTGACGCATGATACAGAGAAGTAGTGATGTTTACCAATGTCAAAGGACATTGTGAACCATGGAGCACATAGAATTCTGGACAATGCATGCACAATGCACAATGCATGTAGCACAGTAGAAGATTGTGCAACTTATCCTACTGAAAAAGGTGCATCTGGATTGCATAAGTAATTGGTTTATAACCCCAAGTCCTCACAACGCCCTGCTGTAAAACATGACAACAGTTAAGTTCTATACTACCCAAAAGGACAAGGCAAGACAGCTCCCTCCGCAAAAACCGTGACTTCCACTGAGAATTGTTTACATAGACTTGCTCAAATGGCATGCTGACACACCTCTTTAAGTGGAACACTGGAGAGAGTGAGGTAGGTGGCTCATGAGTTCAAAGCCAATCTAGGCTACTTAGGAAGAAACACTTAAAAAAAAAAAAAGGTTCAAAGGTAGCTATCTCTTTTTACAGATCCCATTTAGATTTACATAAGAATTGTACCTACTTTCTTGCTTTTTCTTCAGACAATCCTCTCATTAAAGTTCACAATGATCATTAATGTTAATTTTAAATTTAAAATAATTATATGAACAAGTATGATAGGTAAGAAAATAGCTACCATTCTTCAAATGTTTACTGTGAATGAGGCAATCCCAAGCATTCTCCATGTACAAAATTCCACGGAACAACTGTAGGGAGCAGGCCTTAGCATGAGTCTACGGAAGAAAAGGTTAACTCTTAGGTGAAGTAACTTTGACAAAGAAAGCCTGGGCACCCAGGTCCAATTTCCAACAGGTGAACACTGCATCTGACTCTGTCTTGTGGAAAAAAGGTGGTGTTGCTGCAGCGTGTTAGTGAATCATGGCTAACTTACTCACATGGAAATGGACTCATTCACTTGGTAATCACTGAACGAACCCAGAACAATTACACAGAGTCTAACTGTGGTGGTTAGAGTAAAAATGGCCCCTATAGACTCACATAGTTGAATGTTTAATCAAGTCCTTGCTTGAGAAGGATTAGGAGGTGTGGCCTCATTGGAGGAGGTGTGGTCTTGTTGGAGAAAGTGTGTCATTGCCAGTGGAGGTTTCAAAAGCCCATGCCAGGCCCACTGTCTCTCTTTCTGCTGTATGTGGTTCTGGATATGAAACTCTCAGTTACTTCTCTAACACCATCCCTGCCAACATGCCACCGTGCACCCTACCATGATAATAATGAACTAAGCCTCTGAAACTACAAGCAAGTCCTAATTAAATGCTTTCTTTTATAAGAGTTGCCGTAGTCATGGAATCTGCTCATAGCATTAGAACAATGGCCAAGGCACTAACCAAACCTAAATAGTAATACAGCATTTTTTTAAATGATGATGCCTACCTTCAGAATGCATATCAATAATTAACAATTATTATCTGACTTAGAACTTTTGCATTCTTTTCAACTGGAAACATTGGAATCTCAAACAGAATCTTACTAGAAATAATTCTGTAAAAACTTATATATGTCCATTATGCTGTAAAGCTGAAAGAATTCCCTCCTCTTGATCCACTGTGAATTTTGAGTAACCTTTTCTCTTCTGTTAGGAAATAGATCTGACCATGTCCTGTAGCTAGACAGAGGCATACTTGTACTTCTAGGCACCCACCTGGTAGCAAATGAGATCACACGTATAATCCTAGAGACGTGTCCTCATTTACAAAATGTTTAGATGGAAAATAGCCAAGTCACATCCAGTCTTGTTCACCTGCCTTGTCTCACAATGGAGAGAAACTTTACTAACTAGCATAACTATTTTACCACCTACTAGAGAGTCTCTAGCAAAATTAAACTCCCCTAGTGCTAACAAGAACCAGTCAATTACAGTTCTGTGAAATGAATAGCCACAGTAACCCTGTAGAAAAACTAATACAAAATTTTCTTTTATAAACTAACACAATAGTAAAAATTCTTCAAATTAAATCATGGACAATTTCCATCACAATCATTCAGAGAAAACTCAATGATGAACATTTGCTTGCACTATGCTTAAACTGACCAAATCCCCTTAGTTAGCTAAGTGTTCCTAATCAAGCAGTAAGCTGTTGTTGAGAGACTAAACTGCTAAATTGTAAAGTAATGTTCATATTCAGGCACACTATAACTGCCATCTACAAAGTGTTGGTTTCCAGGCATGGCTGTGCAAATCTTCAATCCGAGCATTCAGGAAACAGAGGCATGTGGATCTCTGTGAGTACAAGGCCAGGAAGCAACACAGAGTGAGCTGTAGGCCAGCCAGAGCTACATAGCAAGACTCTGTCTCAAACAATAAATAATATAAATTAATATATTCAGCTAAAAATCAGTGAAACTAATGTTTTGATATTTTTTCAGAGTATTTACTGAGGTTAAGAATCAGGAAGACGGAGAATACATTAGTTATCATTTCTCAACAATTTCCCTCATCACCCAAATACAATTACTGCTAGAAAAAGAGGCAGTTTCTTTGGCACATAAACAATCTCACAAGCAATCAAACTCTGGCTCATGCACACAGTGTACAATGACTCTCAGCACTAGAAATGACATTTCTCTACACTGTTCTACAACCTATTATCCTGAAGAACTGAGTGGTGCTCCACCTTAGCACATAAAGAGATAAATAAGAAGCTCTATGCCTGTCTCCAGGGTGGCATTTAATACGTGCAATTGGTCTTTGAACGTGCACACAACCATCATTAAGCAATAAGGAAGGCATTATGATAATGCTGCCAAAACATTCAGTGCTTATTTCAGGCCTGGAACCTCAACAGGATACGATGGAGCTCACATATGAGCCACTGGTTCAATAACACTTACAGTGTGAAAGGAGGATGGAATGAAAAGCATGCAGAGGCACACAGGAGGGAAAGAGCTGACAAAGATCTGGACAGCATGGGAACAGAGCGAGGGATGCTAAGTGCACATTTAGGTATTGTAGACTAAACTTGGGGGGCTCTCATTTATTCTCTCTCTCTCTCTCTCTCTCTCTCTCTCTCTCTCTCTCTCTCTCTCTCATAGAACAAGCACATTCTACATTCTTTATTTACTTCAATTCTGTATTCCAAATATCTAAAGCATTAGAATTTGTGATGAACAATATTTATTTATTTATTTATTTATTTATTTTTCTGCTGTGCTTTGTCTAAATGAACTTTTTAAATTATTGGATATTTTATTTACATTTCCGATGTGACCCCCTTTCCCCATTCCCCCCCCACCTAAGAACCCCCTATCCCATCTGCCCTCCTTCTGCTTCTATGAGGATGTGCCCCCAACCACCTGCCCACTCCCACCTCCCCACCCTCAAATTCCCCCATACTGGGGCATCCAGCCTTCAAGGAACCAAGGACGTCCTCTCCCACCTATGCCCAACAAGGCTCTCCTTCCCTACATATACAGCTGAAGCCATGAGTCCCTCCCTATGTGCTCCCAGGCTGGCAGTTTAGACCCTGGGAGCAATGGTTGGTTGGTATTGTTGCTTTCCCCATGGGGCCTGCAAACCCTTTCAGCTCCTTTAGTCTTCTCTCTCACTTCTCCATTGGGAAACCTATGATCAGTTCAATGGTTAACTGTGAGCATCTACCTCTGAATATGTCAGACTCTGGCAAACCTCTAAGAAGACAGCTATATTAGGCTCTTGTCAGCATTCACTTCCTGATATCCACATCAGCATTTACATTTGGTGACTGCACATGGAATAGATACCCAGGTGGAACAATCCCCAGACAAACCCTCCTTCAGTTTCTGTCCCACGTTTTGTCTCCATGTTTGCTCTTATGAGTATTTTGTTACTACTAAGAAGGACTGAAGCACCCACACTTTGGTCTTACTTCTTCATGAGCTTCATGTGTTCTGTGAGTTGTATCTTGAGATTCCACCTCACAGCAGTCAGAACGACTAAGATCAAAAACTCAGGTTGTAGCAGATGCTGGTGAGGATGTGGAAAAAGAGGAACACTCCTCCATTGTTGGTGGGATTGCAAGCTGGTGCAACCACTCTGGAAATCAATTAGACATAGCATTACCTGAGGATCCAGCTATATCACTCCTGGGCATATACTCAGAAAATGCTCCAACATAAAAGGACGTATGCTCCACTATGTACATAGCAGCTCTATTTATAATAGCCAGAAGCTGGAAAAAACCCAGATGTACTTCAACAGAAGAATGGATGCAGAAAATGTGGTACATTTACATAATGGAGTATTACTCAGCTATTAAAAACAATGAATTCATGAAATTCTTAGGCAATTAGATGGAACTAGAAAATATCAACCTGAGTGAGGTAACCCAATCACAAAAGAACACACATGATATGTACGCACTGATAAGTGGATGTTAGCCCAAAAGCTCACAGTACCCAAGATACAACTCACAGACCACATGAAGCTCATTTATTTTTTAAAGGTGGCAAGCAAGAGAAACATGGTTTGACTTGTCCCTGACAAGGTCACTTTCATCAAAGACAGAGAAGCAAGGGCCTTAAACTATCAGAGGTCAAAAGGCTAGAGAACTTCAACCCAGGCAATGATCAAACCTATGCTAACTCAAGCCACTTGATTGCCCCGCATCTCAGTTGTACAGTGCACAAATATATGTCATCCTTCAGATAACTGAAATATTAGCAGGGAAAACACGTCCATTAACTGAACTTAGGATGCATGCAAATCTTAGTATACAGTAAAAAGATGAGCAAATATCTTAGAAAAAGGAGTTTAGCTATTTATAAGAATTTTGTGCAATACTAAATTAACACATATGTGATTGATGTAAAGGTTACTTTAGAGGGTGAAGGGCATAGTCTCACTGAATTTTTCATGCTATGCTAGAACTCACTATGTAGACCAGGCTGACCTGAATTCATGACCCTCTTGCCTCTTCCTTTTATGTACTAATATTAAACAAATGTGCCATCATGCCTTAGTAGAGGTTATTAATATATTAAAATTAATATATATATTATATACAAGTGTTTTTAAAATTCTATCAAGTTAACCCTCAACATTAATTGTATTAATAGTAAAATTTGGTCACCATTAGTGAGAGCTTTAAAAAATCTAGGACCATTCAAACTTCACATAATTTATTTATTTCAGTATTCTTGTTTCTCTACTAAATATGGATGTAAGTGAAACTGTTATTTTTAAACATAAATAATTTTATATATGGATTTCTTTTCTCTGAATATTACTGAGGAATGCCACAATTATTTGGTAAGATTCAATATATAAATATTAAGGTCTTAGAAGTGAAAGCCTATTAAAGATATATGAGGTAGAAATCTCACCCTATAATATATATAACTATATATTAATGTTGAATTGATGTCTCAGTCACTGTAAGCACAAATGTGATGGCTATTCTTGGTTGTCAACTTGGCTACATCTGGAAGAAAAAGGAGGAGGAGGAGAGAAGAAGGAGGAGGAGGAGGAGAAGGAGAAAGAGAAGGAGAAGGAGGGAAAAAAGAAGAAGAAAAGAAGAAGAAGAAGAAGAAGAAGAAGAAGAAGAAGAAGAAGAAGAAGAAGAAGAACAACAACAACAACAACAACAACAACAACAACAACAACAACAACAATAACAACAACAACAACAACAAGAACAACAAGAAAAAGAAGAACAACAAGAAGAACGAAAAGAGTAAGAACGAAAGAGTCCAATTTGTGTTGTTCACTGAATCATGGTCAAACTCCCAGTGACCAGGCCCTTAAAGAAAGCTAAGTCCTTCTCCACCCTCAACCCTTCCAGAAGGCATTAACTATGATAGCTATGCATCAGAATCCTTATCACTGTTTTTAAGAGTTCTTGTCCATGGCTTACTGTCTAGATTGTTTATTTTTTGGATGGTGAGAAAGAGAGGTTGTCACAAAAGCCTTCTATGTCTCTCATTCTCAACTGCAAGTTTGCAGTCAACATACCACTCTACAAGAAGCTTTCTTATCAACATGCATCATGGACTTCCACATGAGATCTGACAGCATGAACCATGAATCTCAACAAGATCTCCAGTGGCAGAACAGACCATGAACATCAATATGGCCAAAACAGACACTATCATGGCCCCTAGCAGCATCACAAGTCACAAACATCAACATGGCCTCTGGTGGGAGTACAAACTACAGACAGCCCACATGGACCTTAGCATCAACACAGCCTGGGATATCATCATGGACCACGAACATCAGCATAACCTCCGGTTGTAGCATGGACCATGGAACAATTATGATGCTCTGCAGCTGCCCAGGCCACAGACATCTACATGACCTTCTGTGGCAACATGGATCACAAACACTAACATGGTCCTAAGAGTAGCACAGACCACAGATATCAACATGGTCCCCAGCAGCGGCACAGACCATAGATGTCCACCGGGCCACCAGCACTAGCATTGGCCATAGACATTAACATTGCATCCAGGGTCTGCATGGACCATCGAGGTCTTTCGTGGAGGCTCAGCCCAGAAAATGAACTATTCTCCATCTCAGACATCCTGTCACTGCTCAAAGCCAAGGCAATTGTGAAGCTGAGCAGTGTGTTCAGGGGCAGAGCCTATACAAGCTCCAGGCTGCTTGTAAACTGCCTCACCGGCCCTACTAGAAAATGACATGTCCTGTCCAGTCCTGCCAACCCCTGTCACATCCCATTCTGTCCTGTCCCCCTTCACAATCTATTACAACTTTCTCCAGCACCTGTCACTGCTGTCACACATCTAGATTCTCCTCCCTTAAGTATGCATGGGCCACTCTGTTCCTCTATCTTTCCTACCTCTCCACCACATATTTAGTCTTCAAAATGTCATTGCAAAAGTGCAATGTGTCACACAGTGTGTATATATATATATATATATGCTATTTCCCCAAACTGCTCTTTACATGCAAATTCTCACTGCAATGACTCATTGGTCTGCTTCAAGGTTTCTGGTTTCTGAAGCACAATAAATTCCGGACCATTGGCAAGTCTGAGATATCCAGCTGTTACCCAAAGTTAGGGTGATCTTGAAGGTGGAGGGGGCATGGGGGCAGGATCCTAGGAAACTCCAGGCTGTTGCACACCTCCCCATGCTCTCCCAGTAGGGTGAGCAGCAGCAGTGGCCTCATGCTGGGACTGAGGACCAGCCCTATTCAGTAATGCCATGTTCTTTGTCTACTATGGCCATGTTTTCATATTCCACCCATACCTTTGACACCATGTCTCTAGATTCAGCATTAACCACTGTGTTTGAAGCTCTGCATTCCTTTCATTTTCATGAGTTCAATTTTTAGAAGCATTTTTCCCATTAGGCTTGCCTTTAAAAAAAAAAAAGTTACTCTAGAGCACTTTGGGCTCTAAAGACGTCCTGCAGCTAGAACATACCCACAATTGCCCAAATGGGTTGGCAGTGAACAAGCATTGCACAGGCACCCAAGGCTTAGGATCTGGCAGGGCTCTAACTGTTTCTGCTGGGCAACTCACCTCCCATTTCCTAGATGGGTGGTCAGGCCATGCTTTCAAGAGTTTTTTTTCTTACATCATTTGAAGTGAGAAGACCCACTTTTAATCCAGAACTGCTGAGGTGGGAAGATACAGCTTTAATCCAGATTTTGAGGTGGGAAGATTCACATTTTCTATGGGCCACGTCTTCAGCCGGCAGCTTATATAAAGAACATAGAAGAGGAAATCTTGCTTTTATTTTCTGCTCATTCTTGTTCATCGAATAAAGTCCATTATTTGATGGTATTGGAGCCTACTTCTACAGGATTCTAGTGTATACAAAAGACTAGCTGAGACATCAGGCCCCATGGACTGAATAACTACTAGAGTCTTGGACTTTCATTGGTAAACAGCCATGGTGGGACTAGCTGGACCACAGCACGTAAGCCATCCTAATAAATCCCCATATATATTAGGCATCCATTACATACAATATATGGTCATTCTATACTTCTATTTATCTAGAGCAGTGGTTATCAACCTTCCTAATGATGTAAGCTTTCTTAAAGTTCCCCATGTTGTGGTGACCCCCAACCAAAAAATTATTTTCAATGATACTTCATAGCTGTAATTTTGATAGTGTATGTAAATAACTGTGTTTTCTGATAATCTTAGGTAGCCCCTGTTAACGTGTCTTTCCATAGGTTGAGAACTACTGCCCTTGAGAATGAGAACCCTAAGTAATTTGACAAATATTAGGAAATATATTGAAACTCTTTGCAAAGTAATGACTTTGAATTTAACTTTGCAAGTGAGTTTTTTTTTTTTTTTTAGAAAATAGATAGAAATAATTTTTGTCTCACCCTTAGAGCCAAAGAACTCTATATTCTATTATAGAATAGCTATATATTAAGGGAATGTATTGTAATGACTTACATTCTGTAGTCCAAGAACTCCAACAATAGTCAGCTGTGAATGAAAGCCCAAAAATCTATCTCAGTTCTATAAGGCTAGTAGAAGTAGGTTCCAACGAATGTGCTGGTGAGTAAGTGCAAGCAGTTAAAGAACAACAACAACAGCAAAAGCATAGACAATTAAAATTACACCTGACTTCTCAATTGAGACTCTAAAAAATAGAAGGATCTAGACAGATATACTGCAGATGTTAAGAGAGCTACCAGTCAGGCTACTTTGAATCACCATAAATGAAGAAAAACATACATTCCATGATGAAACCAAATATAATCAAAATTTGTCTACAAATCCAGCCCTACAAGAAGAAAAATTGCAACCCAAAGAAGTCAACCACATCCAAGAAAACAAAGAATAAATTATCCCAGGCCAGCAAAATCCAAAAACACACATACAAACACACACACACACACACCACCACCACCACCACCACCACTACCACCACCACCAGCAACAACAGCAACAACAACAGGAACAGAAACAAAATAACAAGGTAGCAATCACTGGTCGTTAATATATTTCAATTCCCACCCCCACCCCACCCCACCCCCCACCCCCCCACCCCCTGCCAAAAAAAGCACAGACTAACAGAATGGATTCGAAAACAGAATTCATCCCTCTGCCACATTTAAGAAACACACCTTAACATCAAGAATAGACAACAACATAGGGTTATAGGGTTGGAAAAGGTTATTCTAAGCAAATGGACCTAAGAAACAAGTTGGTATAGTTGTCTTAATATCTGACAAAATAGACTTCAAACCAAAACACATATTGACCCTCATTCCCTGATATCAAGTGACTTTAATACCCCACTCTAGCCAGTGGAATGGACATTCTGACAAATATCGAACAGAGAAATTCTGGATCTAATAAACATTATAGAACAAACACACTTAACAAATATTTGCATGGTATTTAGCCCAACACAAAATAATATACCATCTTCTCTACACTTCATAAAATCTTCTCCAAAACTTACCACATACTCACACTGCACATGAAGCAAGAAATACAAGAAAATTTGAAAAATACCCAGCATCTTATCTGACTACCATGAATTAAAGTTAGGTATCAACAATAACAGAAACAACAGAAAACTTACAAATTCATGGAAACTGAACAACTCTGCTGAATAAAAAAGAAAAATGGGTCAAGACAGAAATAGAAAGAAGTTAATGACTTTCTAGAATTAAATGAAAATGAATAGACAACATAATCCAAACTTATGGGACACAATGATGGTTGTTCTAAGACACAAATTTATAGCACTAAAGTGCCTACATAAAAAATTGGAGACATCTCATACTAGCAGAAGCTTTAGAACAAAAAGAAAAAGAAAAAAAAAAACACCAAAAGAAGTAGATGGCAAGAAACTCAGGGCTAAGGCTAAAATCAATGAAATGGGAACAACAACAATAAAAAATTACAAAGAATTAATGAAATAAAGAAAATCAATAAGATTGACAAACTTTCATCCAAGTTAACCAAAACCAGAGAGAGAATATCCAAATTAACAAAATTAAAAACAAAAAGGAGGACATAACATTAGACACTGAAGAAATCCAGAGAATAAAATAAGGTTACTCTATAAAAATTCCATGAAATTAGAAAAATCTAAAAGAAATGAATTAGTTTCTCAGTAGGTACCACTTACAATTAAATCAAGAGTAGATAAGCAATTTAAATAGACCTATAACCCCTAGTATAACCAAAACAGCCTTTAAAAGTCTCCTAACCAACCTAGGACCAGAAGGTTTTAGCTCAGAATTCTAACAGACTTTCAAATACCAATACTCCTCAAATTATTTCACAAAATAGGAACAGAAAGAGCATTGTCCAGTTCATTTCATGAGGCCACAGTCACCCTGATACCTAAAACACATGAAAACCCAACAAAGAAAGAGACCAGTTTCCCTTATGAACATAAATGTAAAAATATCAATAAAATGCTGGCAAACCAAATCCAAGAACACATCAAAACTGTCATCCAACATGATCAAGTAGGCTTCATCACAAAGATGCAGAGATGGTTCAATAGATGAAAATCAGTAAATATAATCATTATATAAATAAACTTAAAGACACAAACTGCATGATCACATCACAAGATGCAGAAAAGTTCTCTGACAAAATCCAACACCCCTTCATGATAAAAGTCCTAGAGAGATTAGAAATACAAGAGAAATGCCTCAACATAGTAAAGGCAGTTTAGTTTACAGCAAGCCTATATATAACTGAGCAGTTCCACTAAAATTGGCAAGATAAAGTTGTCTATTCTCTTTGTACCTATTCAATACAGTATTTAAAAATGTCAGCTAGACACTAAGACAACTGAATATCAAATGGATACAAATTGGCAACAAAAAGTCAAAATACTGCAGATGATATAATAGTATATATCAGTGACCCTAAAACTTCTGCCAGGAAACTACTACTTTCACCAAAATAGCTGAGTACAAATTAATTCACAAATGTTCAGTAGCCCTTCTATATACAAATGACAGACTGAGAAAGAAATTAGAGAAACACTACCTTTCACAATAGCCTCAAATAAAATAACAAATCTTGGATAACTCTAAGGAAGCAAGGGAAAGGCTTAAATGATAAAAATCTCAAGTCACTGAAGAACAAAATTATAGAAGAGATCAAAACACAGGAAGATGTCCCATGCTCTTGGGTCAGTAGGATTGCATAATAAAAATGGCCACCAAACCAAAAGTAATCTACAGATTCAATGCAATCCCCATCAAAATTCCAACAAAATTCTTCACAGATGTTAAATGGGTAAGTCTCAGCTTAATATGAAAAATATAAACAAACAAACAAAAATCCCCAGATATCTAAAACAATCCTTAATAATGAAAGAACTTCTGGAAGAATCGCCATCCCTGATTGCAAGTTGCACTACAAGCTATAATAATAAAAACTGCATGATATTGGCACTAAATCAGAGACACTGAACAATGGAATCAAATTGAAGACCCAGACATAAATCCACAGTTCTGTGGATAGTTGGTTTTTATAAAGAACTTAGAAATATATACTGGGGAAAAAGGCGACAGCATCAACAACAATTGATGCCAGACACACTGGATGGCTACATGTAGAAGATCCAAATAGATCCCTACTTATCAATCTTCACAAAACTCCAAATGGATCAAAGACCACAATATAAAATGAGTTACACTGAGCCTGATAGAAGAGAAAAGGGGGAATAGCCTTAAACTCATTGACACAGGAAAATACTTTATGATGAGACACTAAAATCAACAATTAATTGTGAAGTATGTGAACTATGTGATCAAGGGAGCTGGCCTGGAGCAAGAGTAAGATCAAGATGTTCCAAAAATCCCAAAACTCTCATTTTGAGACCTGCAGGAGTATGGATCGCTCCCTCCCTGTTCCAAGTCTGCATATCCCAGCACACTCAGTCCTGCAGGAACCCTACCTCTGTCCTTGAGGAAGTCGCTTCACTTCATAACCAAATTACAGGTTTAAGCACCTGGAAATCGTTATGTAAATGAAGCGGGTTTAGCACCTAAGCCCCAGCCAATAATGTTCACTCACCCCGAAAATCCCTACCTACTTCTCAAGGTTTATTAGCCATTGTTACACCAGAATAAAGGAAGAGTAACATGTTTCACTGAATACCATCTAGGAAAGTTGTAACACTGAAAACCATCTTAGAGAAGACCTTCTTCCCCTGGCAATCTCTGGGCCGGACTAAGATCCTGCAAACCCACCCATCTGGACAAACTTCATTCTTTTCATTCCAGCCCAGCTGGCAATGGTTCCTGAATAACCCAAGAAAAGCAAAAGCAATGGATGCATTGCTGGTGGGCGTGTAAACTTGTACAACACTATGGAAATCAGTGTGGTAGTTCTTCAGAAGATAGGAACCAACCTATCTTAAGATCCAGCTATAATCCTTCTGGGCATATACCCAAAAGATGTTTCATCCTACCACAGAGACACTTGCTCAACCATGTTCATTGCCCTATACATAATAGTCAGAAATTAGAAACCTAGATGTCCCTCAACAGAAAAATGGTTAAAGAAAATGTGGTATATTTATGCAACAAACTATTGCTCAACCATTAAAAAATGACATCATGAAATTTGCAGATAAATGAATATAAATAGAAAAAAATCATTCTGAGTGAGGTATCCCAGACCTAGAAACACAAACATGGTGTGTATTCACTTATATGTGGATATTAGCTCCTACATCAATGATAACCAAGCTACAATACAAAGAAACATAGAGGCTATGTATAGGTAAGAGACTAGCAGAAAAAGATCTTGTAAGGAAAGGGAAATAGACTAGATAGCTTTAAATGGGCAGGGAATGCTGGAATGGGAGGATCAAATGAGAAGAGAAGAAGCCTAACTGGCCATGTCTTGTCAGCAAATGAAGCTTTCAGTACTGGGATTGTGTTACATCCAATTGAGTCGTTAGTCAAGGGGGAGCCCACAATTATCCCCAACCAACCAAGGCTGTTGTCATGACTATAGGTTTCTCTCTACAAACTAACAGCAAATCCCCAGTGCTGCAGACAACACCTATACAACTCATTGAACATGGAGATATTGAGCTGGTGCCTACACAGAATCTTCACCTCTACATCCCAGCATATTTGGTATAGGAAATTATGCAATACACTAAAAAAGGGGGTGGGGAGAAACATCAAGCCAGCCATACCACCTGTAAGATATGCTAGGGCAATGGTGGCACAGTGCTTATAGGAGTAACCAACCAATAACTGATTGAGATGGAACCTATACCCATCACTGCTTGCTGAACAAGAACCTGAGACTAGATAGCCCAGGGACTTGGGATAAAATCAAATAATACTGGCCTTAAAAAGGAAAAAAAATATATACATATATTGATAAAATGACATCTATTTAATGATATTCTATTGTACTCAAAGATCAGTGCCTTGTTCAGTTAACATCAGAGAAGCTTACTCCTGCAACAGATGGAAACAAATACAGAGACCCACAGCCAGACATTATGAATAGAGTAAGAGACCTTGGAACACGCAGCCTTAAATGAAATGTCTCTATCAAAGCTCTACCCTCAGAGCTCAGGGAACTCTGTGGAAGAGAAAGCATCGAAGAGCGTGAGAGACAGAGGGGATGGAGGACTCCAAGAATACAAGGCCGTCTAACTCAGCATGAGCGAGTGTGCTCACGTGAACTCAGACTGAAGCAGCATGCACAGGGCAGCACACTCCTCTGCAGGAGGTCCTCTGGGCTTCTATTATTTTACGGCTTCTAGTTTAGTGTTTTTATGAGATTCCTGAGGTTGTTAATGTGTGGGACTCTGATTCTTGTGCCTTCTCTTGGGCTCTTGTCCTTCTGTTGGTTTGTCTTGTCTAATTTCAGAGTGATAGGTTTTGTTTTATCTCAAATGTTCTAATTTTTTTATATTTCTTGAATGAATCAATCAGTGATTCAATCAATAAAAAAGACTCAATCATGAATGAAAAGCCACTAGGATAAAGGTTAACAACTGAACTGTCATTTATACCTGCTGGGAGAGGAAAAATCAGTTTTTTCCAATGGAGTGACACTGGGTACATCAATCACTCCAGGGCAGGCCTCATATTCAAGCGTAATTGACCAGTATGTAATGGACTCCATAGTGTGTGTGTGTGTGTGTGTGTGTGTGTGTGTGTGAATCCACATGTGCATTCAGTGGTTCTATTTGATTACAGTTTGATGAGGGGCTGTGGGGTTGTTTTTTTTGGTTTGTTCTCTTTTAGTTGTGGTTATAAAAACAAAATAAATGCAAAAACAAAGATATGTTAATGTGAAAAAATAAAAATGTCATGATGGTGATGACAATTTCTTTTAAATATAAGTAACAATTGTGCAAAGAATGGGAGATGAAATTTTAATAAGACATTCAAAGATTTAAGCAAATATACCTTAATCATATTTTAGATCAAAAGATTCAAATTTGAAAAGATATTGTTTCTCTATGAAATAACCAATGAATATAGTATAGTACCAAAGAATGACCTAAGACAAATTGGGGAAGAAGAGCAAATGTGAAAATTGGATATTCAGAACTATTCTGAAAGAAATGATGTGAGGAAACACATTATGCTGGGTTTTGAAATATATTTAAAAATTACAAAAATTAAAAAGGCTTAATAAGGCAGCCAGAACAGACATAGAAATCATGAACAAAACAGTAGCATTAAGTGGCTAATGGTGCTAAGAGAGACCACTGAACCAGAAGGATTGGTGCATGTCAAAGGTATTGCTGTAGGAGTTGAGAAGAGTCCATAAGATGTTAAAAATCTTGTCTTTCATGCATGCCTTCAGTAAGAATAAAAGCCAGGTGAATTTAAGACAGAAACCCAGAAGTTCTACTCATTCAGAAATATAGAAGAAGTAGCATTCATATCTGTACATATACAAACATTATAAATATTTATCAGCACATTGTTTATTACCATGAGAATATTGTAATAACTAAAACTTTCATTACTGAGAAATTGATTAAATATACTACTATATTTGTAAAATAAACTAAAATGCTTACAGTAAAATTGACTATTTAGGTTCATATTCCTTAACCAGGAAAGATAGTGGCAATAAACCATTCAGCAGGAAAAAAAATTACTGTATAGAAGAATGTATGTGCAGAAAACAAATCACAAAAAATACATGCCCAGAGGAAACGGTAGAATTATGGGTGACTTCCATCGATTAGTTTTATTTTTCTGGGTATGTGTGTTTTCAAACAATAATATGAATTATTATCTAACAGTATTCATTATAGGGAGAAGAAAAATGATGTAAAAGTAACTCTAATTATAGATATTTGAGGCACTTCTCGATTTAGTTTCTTGATGATTTCAGAGGAAAATGTGTGCCCTTCCTTATTAACCCAAAAAAACGCAGATAATGCCAGTGTCAGGTAAATGAGGATGATGGTGATTTTAAATCCAAGGGAAGGAAGAACTATAAATATTCATGAGAGATTCGTAGTTGGTGAGAAAAGGAGAGGTTTTTAATGATTGGAAAAAGTATGTTGTGGTGTTGCTTCCCCCGAAAAGCAGCAGGATCACCACACATAGACTTGTCTTTTTCTGCAGCTTCTAGATCACAGTGTCAGCCTCAGAGTGCAGAGCCACCATAAACAGCAGGATTAATTCCCTGATAATTCAAAGTAAGTTTGCAGTTTAAATGACAGGTAGCATGAAGCCACCTATCACGTTGTTCATGTTTATGGAAAAACTGAAGTTCTGAAAAAGAAAAACCTTACTATCAATTAGAGTAGCTAGTCCTTTTTTACTATTAGAGAAAAGCAATTTATTCATAGAGATAATAAGAAAATTAGTCTGTGAAATAAAATAATGCGTTGCTCTGGAGACTTTGTTTAAAGACAAACTTCCAGCTCCAAATTAAAAATGAAATTGACCAATGTGTCTGTGTTCTTCCTAGGATGGTGACAAGCCTGGCCTACTGGAGGGAGTCCCTTGGCAGATGTGAGGTTGTAGAGAAGCCTTGCAGAGAAGATTGGTAATGGAAACAGGAATACAGCACAATGTAAAGAGAGAGGCAGCTCTAGAGACAAGGTCTGAGCTCATGTCAGAACCCCTAAACAGCTTAGAATTAGAAGTTAAATTACACTGGAAAGGAGGGGGGGTGATATGTAAGGCTAAAAGTAGCAAGACCAATTGCAAGTAAATATGGCCACCATTTTCTAAAACGGCTTCAACAATCCTTAGTCATTATAGTTACTTTCCTAGCTCCTTTCTGTATTAAATGAGATATGGTCTGATGTGGCCAACAGAATAGAGCAGAGATGACAATAAATGATATCTAAGGCAAGGTTGTAAGAGGATTCCAGCTTGTTTTCTTGACTCATACACTCTGGAGAAGCCAGGTGTTATGCTATGTGGATTCCAAAGGCATCCCAAAGAACAAGGAGATGAGAGGGACAGAGAAAAGGAAGACTATCAAACGGGTAAGGAGAAAAGCAGAATGTACACAAAGCCACAGAAATGTGACCCAAGTCAGGATAAAAGAGTGGCCAGCTGTCCATCATGACCCAGACCATCAAGATGACTATTCTCTTGCCTGAGGCATGAGGATTCTCTCCACTGGAGAACATGAAACTCCAGCTTCTTGCCTAGAACCCTGTCCAGACCCTCTACCTCCCACTCCCCAGCCTCCCACCCCACTATATTCCACCCCTATCTTTCCCTCAGAGACCCCTTGTCTTTCTTTGTACTTTTAGAAACAGTATTCCAAAACTACTGCCTACTATCTTTGGGGAGAGACCTTTGGTGACAATAGATGCAAGGAAGCTGAGCCTCAATGATAGGGAGCTTGTCCAAGTCACAGGAGTGTCAAAGACAAGATTAAAGTGAAACTATCAGTCTCAGTAGCCTTTGTCCTCTATGGAACCATCTAAACTCTGACCTTCTAGGAGCAAGGTCCTGACTGGCCAGGCAGCCCAACATTCCATCCAATCCTCAGTTAAGTGCAGACAGCCTAGGCTTCACTGCTGGTATCCACTTGCAGTTATTACAGAAGGAAGAAACATTCCATAGGCATTCACATGCCTTGTGATCCTGGAATTCATTTTGTTTCATAAAAGTCACATCCAAGCACACACCTTAGAAACACTGAAGCAATCTCCTACAAACTTATCCTGAAAATTCCATCTTCAGTTACTAGGGAAAAAGTGAAGTACTGGAGATTTGAAGCCAATGCCTTTCTGGAAGTGATGTGCACATAATGCACTAGGTTCTCAATCAGCACTTCTCAACTTGTGGGTCATGACCCCTTCAGGGGGTCCAGTGGCCCTTTCACAGGGTTCACCTAAGACTATCAGAAAACACAGATATTTTCATTATCATTCACACTAATAGCAAAACTACAGTTATGAGGTAGCAACAGAATAATTTTATGGTTGGGGGCCACCACAACATGAGGGACTGTATTACAGGGTCTCAGCATTAGGAAGGTTGAGAACCACTGTTCTGGGTGGGGGCAGGAGTTATGAGCCAACTAGAACTGGACACAGCAGTCAAATTTGAGAGAGAAGACCCTGATGGAATTGCTTGAATTAGCAAATGAAGCTCCAGTCTAAGCAGCCACAGTCCCAGCTGCAGAGCCACTCTGGTCTGCACAAGCTCAGTTACTAGAGATCACTGAATTATTCATTCTCCACACTGAATAAACATCTCCTAAACTCTGATTGACACCATTCCTTCACTTAGAAGTTAGCTTTTTTCCTCTCTCAGTAAAACAAAAAAGGATCTTAGTTAAATTGCTTTCCAAATTACCAAAAAATTTACTTTGATGATGCTAAGATTAATAAAATTTAATGTAACACTAAATTGTCTTAGATTTTAAGAATAAAAGTAACACCTGTGTCATTCCCCTGTCACCAAGAGACACTACCAATAGTCATACATTTGCTAAAGATAAAAAGGTCAAAATGTTTTATTGTGTATTGAATTAGTTTTATTTTCTTATGTACAGAATTAAGTATTTTGATAAGGTTCTTAAAACAAGCTCCTTTTCCAGTAGTTTATTTTCAATGCAAAGAGAATATTATCAATGTCATAAAGTTACAAAATCTCATGGTTGATTATTTATTTGATTTATCAATATTTGAAAAATGCTCAATGACTATAATACCAATCAACAGATACATCTTAAATGTAGAGGTCCAGCCAGGACACTTTCTGAAAAGAAGTCACACTAATAACTACATCAAGTGTGAGCCTCTGTCCTTAGCAGATCAAGTAGTGTGGTCAGCCAAGCACAGAAGTCCCTATCCTGAGAACGTGCCATGAATAAAAGCTCTTGAAGCAGAAAGCTAACACCAGTATTCATTTCCTATGAAGTATCTGTTACTGAGAACTGGCAAGAGCACACTGAGGGAAAATTGAGAAACGGGTATGTTTACTCTCAATATGGTTGATCATCATAAAGATGGAGTAAGAGAATCTAATGTCCAGAAACATGCTGATAACTAGGAGGCTAGAGAGAATCCAGGTACATAATGTACTAGTATCAAAGCTAGATATGCATATAGGTAGATTAGTACAGAGAAAGATGATCAGCTCTATGTAGGAGGAGCTAAGGTGGGAGGAGTAAAGGAGAGGAAGAGGAGGAGTAAAGGAGAGGGAGAGAAGAAGAAAGAGGAGGAGCTAGGAGAGAGAGGAGGAATGAGAGAGGCGAACATGAAGGCAGATGTTCACGTGTCTCCGCCAGTTGAAGGTAGTTGGTATATCTGGGTTGGGTATTGGGTTATACTTCTGATTGTAAGGGTATCTTGTTATTGATCATTACCAAATATATAAGCCTTTGGATAATCTAAGCATTAGAGTTTCATCTGTACGGAGCCCGTGAGGCTAGCGGGATAGTCTGGGCAATGCCCAGCCTTGCAGAGACAGCAAGGAAGACTGACAGAGCCATCTCCCACGTGATTGAGCTAGGCAGACACGCCGCAGCCTAGACAGTCGACTTAATCGGTGGCTGCTTTTTTAAATAATTACTCAACAGCTATACACCTTGTACAGAAAAAAAAAAACCTAATAATAATAAATTTAAAAACAAATGATGAAAGTGGAGGAGCAGGAGAGATGGCTCAGCAGTTCGGAGTGCTTGCTTGCTCCACAATCATGAGGACTAAGGTTCTGATTCCAGATCCTGTGGAACATGCCAGGTAGTTCTGCAAACACATCTAACACCAGTTTGGACTGCACTGGGGACATAAGGATTTGAATCATGAGGACTAAGGTTCTGATTCCAGATCCTGTGGAACATGCCAGGTAGTTCTGCAAACACATCTAACACCAGTTTGGACTGCACTGGGGACATAAGGATTGGTGGGGTTTGCTGGCTTCCAATCTAGCCTAGAGAAAGCTCCAGATTCAAGGAGAGACACTGCCTCAAGGAACAGGCAGAGAATGATAGAAGAGGACACAGTAGTCTACACTGGTACATTTCTGCACATGCAAGTGGGCAGTAACATACACACAAACAAAGCTTACAGAATAAAAATGATTGGAGAGCTGTCTAAAGTAATTAAGAATCTGAGGTAACAAAAGAACTTTAAGCACAGCCTGAACCTTCCTAAGTATGGAGCTTTGTGCCTCTGCCAAAGGTCTAGCCATATAGACTGAAAGGCTACCCAGAGAGGACCCAGTGTGAGCCAGCAAGTTGCTGACAAGAGACATCAGGTTCTTTTATTTGTTTAGTTATCATTAGAATAATGTTAGGTTTTCTACATATTGAGTTTGTTTCCAGTTGGCAATACATCCCTAGGTGACACATAGTGAAATAAACTTTGTCTCAGCAACATGAGCATTTTATGACCCCCTGAGAAAGATGACCCACTCTGGAGCTCTTGGCCTCAGACCTGCCAAGGTACTGTTACCCAATCACCCACTACATTCCAACTGCCCGCCCCTCACTCCTGTAGATGCAGATGCAACCAGCCTATAGGCCTGTAGCAACTCCAGTGAGATTAGCCAGGGTCCAGTGCTTGACTGCCTCTCACAGCAGCAAGAATTCAAGTGTTGAGTTTGGCTTCTGGAATCTAATTCTCTTTCAAAAATAACAAACTTTTCATGGCTTAATCATGACTGCATGTCCTATGCAGGGGAAATGTACCAGTTTGCAACTGTGACTTTTATGTTCTGTTCTTGGGTTGTTTTGTCTATTTTTACTCATTAAACTCATTCCCTTCAAAATAGGAAACATCCAGGCTCTGTTATTGTGCAGTCAAATAATATCGTGCCTGTACGAAAGCCAAGAAGGAAGTTTAGAAACAGGGAATAGAAAATCTGCTGAGAGAATGACTGAGGATTTTCTGTGTGTCATTGAGATCTTGCCCGGCATGCCGTGTTGGGTGTGTGGCTCCAAGGAAAATAAAATACTTGCCTGGCAAGAAAGAGATCCTGGGTTCCATTCTTACCACAGCAAAATCAAAAATCAAACAAACATGAGCTTAAGTGGCTTTAAATGGAGTTTGTTGTTGTCATCCCCCAAAATAATTCATTAAAAACAGTAACTGATTTTAATAAAAACAGGAACCTGTAACTGGCAGTCAAACATATTCACGGACAATATCTTTATCTAGGTGAGCAAAACATGAAATCGGTAGTGTGGGTTTCTGCCATGAATCATCCTCGTAGGTCCTCACTCCCAGATGTGGGCTATGCACTTGCATAGGAGCAAGTACCTGAGGCTGTTCCCTAGGTTGTTGCTCTTTCTGGAATGTATAGCATCTGTTTGTATTTCTCTGTTCTTGGAGTTAGAACCAAATAAGTTTTCCTTCATAATGTTTAATTTTGAAGAGAAACATCTCACTTGTCAGCAAGTAATTATTTTAATTTGATGGTATCTTCAATCTGGCTTCCAAATATTCATTAACAAGATGTCAAAGAATGGTTAATTAAATCTTTGGATGACATAAATAGGTCTTTGCTAGTTATGCTGTGTCATCAACTCTTCAAATGACCTTTACACTGCTACCCATTCTGTTCCTATTCCAAGGGAGATAAGAACCATGCCAGACCCCTGCAGACCAACTAGCTCAAATTTAGTTCACCAGTCTTCATCGACCCCAGAGATGAAACACAGTGGAAAAAGGAACTCACATAGGGAAAAGAAAGATCTGAAAGTTGTTTCCTGTTCTGGAAGCCCTTACCTTAAGTCAGCTGATGTCACCAATGTTTCCAAATTGCAGTAACACTCCCACCAAATCAGGTACGTTGTCTCTCTTGATACTCAGAACTGGGGAGGCATGTGGCTGAAGCAACCACAGCAATCTCTGTGTACATAGTGGTGGAGATGCAGACACTCAGGTCCCTTCACTCAGACTCAACACATGGCTCTGTACACTCAGCAAGGTCCCAGGTGATCTGTAGACTCATGCAGGCTTGAAAGGCATGCTGGATTCTAACCCATGGTGTGAGGTAGCATTTCTAACCTAAGCAAAAGGACCTGTTGGAATATCAGAGTGGATCCAGCTGTTTCTAAGCAGCTGTAGCACTTGATCTTGATATATCTGTCCGACCCTTTATGGATTCCTGCCATGACTGCTCATTAAAACACTGAAATACGCAGTCCTTAATTTATAGTCTGTAAATCCCTCATTGAACTCAAAGCATCTAGGAAAGTTGCTGGGTCAGATTTTGGTTATCACCATGACTTAAGCATGGTATAGATATTTAGTGCATAAATTTAGATGGTACCAACCATACCAAAGGCCAAGAGGTAGATGGTTCCACATACAGAAAGCAGCGTCTCACAGTAATGGTCTAGGGAAGTCTCAAGAATTTTGCTGCTCATTCCTGTGGGTAGAAAAGTTGCTGGAATTTAACTTTATTTCACACATGAACACAATTTTGCAAGAATGCCATACTGTGCAAATTAAGAGAAATATAGTTTCTTTTAACCAATTTTTTTCCTTACCAATAATTGTGAATCGTTCATAAGAATAGCACTGTACCTGGTAATTTGGTGGCAATTCAATGGCTTGTGCAAGCCTACATATGCAGACCTTTTCTTCTGCAGTGTGCTGCTCTGGTGCCTTCATGGTTGTGAACATAAAATACTACCAAAATGCATTTCAGGAGCCCATGGCATCAACATTACCTATGAGCTTGTCAGAAATGGAGACCCTGGGGGTCTGCCCCAAGGCCACTTGTATTAGCTAGCTTTGTGCTACTATGGCAAATAACCGAGATAATCAATTTGCTAACAGGGATTTTTTTGCATAATATAGATTTTATTCTTTAATAATATAAGGATAGTAAGAGGTTTATCTTTTGTTTCACAGTTTGGAAGGTCTGTGATTTAAAGCTGTTGCTCTGAGCCTGTGTGTGGGTAGCCAAGGACAGGAAGGGGTGGAATCCCAGCATTCCCTTCATCATCATGACCCCATAATCTGAATCGTTCACTAGGCCCCCGCTTCCTAAATGTTTTATTACCTCCCAACAACACCATTACCTAGGGACCAAGTCTTCAATGCATGGGTCTGAGGGAAAATGGAGATTAGTACAGAAATCTGATATCTAATGTATGCACTGTGGACTTGGGGAAGCACTGTTCTAATGTAGCTGTGAACAAACATTATATCATAAATTACATATTGCTTTTACATTTTGTTCTTTCCTTTTTTTGTTTTGTTTTGTTTTGTTTTGGTGGGGGTTGTTGTTTTGGTTTGGTTTAGTTTGGTTTGGTTCAGTTTGGTTTTGGTTTTCTGAGAGAGTTTCTCTGTGTAGCCCTGGCTGTCCTGAAACAAACTAACTAACACATTCTATCTATCTATCTGTCTGTCTGTCTGTCTGTCTGTCTGTCTGTCTGTCTATCTATCTATCTTTCTATCTACCTACCTATTATCTATCACCTATCTATCTATCTAGCTAGCTAGCTTTGCTTCTATGTTCCTATTTTGACTTTCTATCAATTGCCTATAAGTCTAGATTGAGGGACCTTTTGGCCTCCATGGGTGCATGCAGCACACACAAACACACACTCCATTATTGGGGAAAGCCAAAGCAGAAACCTTATAGCACCAGGACCGTTTGCCTGTAATGTCACTGCCTACAGTGAACAAGTCCTTCTAGACTAATCACTGATCAAGAAGATGCACCAGAGACTTGCTCACAGACCAATCTACTGGAAGCATTTTCTCATTTGAGAGGTTGTGGCAAGCCGGGCAGTGGTGGCACACACCTTTAATCCCAGCACTTGGGAGGCAGAGGCAGGCAGATTTCTGAGTTTGAGACCAGTCTGTTCTACAGAGTGAATTCCAGGGCAGCCAGGGCTATAAAGAGAAACCCTGTCTCAAAATAGAGAGAGAGAGAGAGAGAGAGAGAGAGAGAGAGAGAGAGAGAGAGGTTGTAGCAACAAAATCTCACTTAGTACAACTATATAATTCGATCCTCCTGTCTCTGCCTCCAAGCATCCACTACCATGGCTGGGCTTTGAGTTTTGTTGCTGTTGTTGTTGCTATTGTTCTTGTGGTTGTCGCTGTTGTTCCTGTTGTTATTTTGCTGTTTGCTGCTGTTGTTGTTGCTTCTGGTGTTGCTGTTGCTGTTGTTGTTGTTGTTGTTACTGTTCTTATTGTTGTTGTTGCTGTTGTTGTTACTATTGTTATTGTTGTCGTTGCTGCTGTTGTTGCTGCTGCTATTGTTCCTGTTGTTGTTGCTGCTGCTGCTATTGTTGCTATCATTGCTGTTACTGCTGTTGCTGTTGCTGTTGCTGTTGCTGTTGCTGTTGCTGTTGCTGTTTGTTGCTGTTGCTGTTGCTGCTGCTGCTGCTGCTGCTGCTGCTGCTGCTGCTGCTGCTGCTGTTGCTGTTGCTGCTGCTGCTGCTGCTGCTGCTGCTGCTGCTGCTGCTGCTGCTGCTGCTGTTGCTGTTGCTGTTGCTGTTGCTGTTGCTGTTGCTGTTGCTGTTGCTGTTGCTGTTGCTGTTGTTTCCCCACCTGGATGCTGACTGAAGCTCTGGACTCAACTCTTCACACTTGTGCAGCAAACTCTTTTCCTCTTGAGTCATCTCCCCAGACTCACATTTTTATTTTTTTATTTTTTTATTGGATATTTTATTTACATTTCAGATGCCAATCCCTTTCTCCATTTCTCCTCCCTAGAAAACCCCTATCCCGTGCCCCCCTTTTCCATTTGGCTTTTATACAATTTTTTTAAATGTTAATCAAGGGCTTTGTAAGTATGGTAATGCTCAATCAGAAGTGTAACCTAATACCCAACCTAGCTATGTAAACTATCTTTGACTAGTGGAGACACATGAACTTCTGCCTCCATGCCCCCTCTCTCTTTCTCTCTCTTTTTCTCTCTCATTACCTAGTTTCTCATCTACTTCATCTTCTCCTCTCCTTACTCCATCTTTTCCTCTCAGTGTTCCTTCCCCCTTAGCTCCTCCTACATATTACCCTTCCTGTTAAAATAAAGCTTTTCTCTCAGAATACAATTAGAGCATAATTATTCCTATTTGTACCAGTGAGGTACAAGATAGTCTTAATACCCAGTCCATTTTGTTGACTAGCCAGAACCTCTGTCATCTCTCTTGACTAGAACACTTAGTTCTGAACCTGGCTTTTTCTTGGCTTTAGACTGAATGTCAGCTGAAAACTCTCCACTCAGATCTTTTCTCTCAAGGTAAATAGCCAGGATTGGCTATGACAGACTCACATTTTTAAAAGTTGTATTCCTCCATAGATTATTTTATTAGTGAATGTTAAATAATGTGCATAACAAAATATTTGTTTGAAATGGAGGAAAGTGGGCCAGGCTTGACAACCACTTAGCTGGGACCTAGCTGTCTGATTAGGCACTGGAAACCCACTTTTTAACTCCTGGCTACAGAAACCAGATGGACCCAAGGTGATCATATCAATGGTGAGCACAGGGAGCCTAAGCATCAATACTGTCATTTGCTGCCTGGTCATTCTCTTTCTGTGTCCTTTTTTATTTATGTAATTAATTATCTTACTTATTTACATGCCATCCGCTGTCCCCTCTTCTGACATTCTCTTTCTCTTGAAGGTCAGACCTTTATCTAAGTTAGCTCCATTTTACTACAAAATGTTCTTCCACACTCATGCAATCTCCTCAGTCCCCAATACATTCTGCAAATGATCCCTCCAAAGTGAAGAAGAAAACGTGAGGACGACTCAGTTGTATTCAAACTCAGTTGGTTCTTTATGATAGATAGTTTCTGTAGGTACAGAATGCTGCATTCACCCTCATCTGGTTAAACAAGAAAATACATCATCAAGGCAGGATATGGGTGATTTGGCAAGGTTGTGTGGAGTAGGTAACAACACTTGTGTGATATGTCACCTTACTGTGGCATAAACATTTATTATAATTTTAGAAACTGAATCGATTGATCATAGTTCAAATTTTTGCCACAATGAAGAAAATTTGAAACTTACTATCTGAGTTTTTGCAAATTATATCTAAATACAGCATCATTTAATGTGTATATTAGGCATGGTGAGATTTTTTTGGGGAACAAACTTTGGGGCTTATATGATGGTAACACATTTGTATTACCCAAAGGCATGTTGTTTTATTTTACGTATTTCTCAGCAATCAGAGAGAAGTGATCAGTTTCCCATTTTCATATCCTAGGTGTGAGCATGTTAAAAATCATTTACAAGAGTGTCTTGTGTAAATTTTTTACAAGTACTAGAAATTTTGTTTTAATTCTAACTGCCCTATTCTTCGTCACCTTCAGACTTGTGGCTGTACCAGGCAAAGCAACAGCCTAAAGACCTCCAAGACAGGGCTGGAGAGACAACTCAGTGTGCTGACCTCTGTTGCTTTTCCTGAGGACTTGAGCTTAGATCCTAGTACCCACATTGGGTGGTTCACAACTGAGTTCCAGAAACTTTGACATCCTCTTCTGACCTCCGCTGGGTCACACAAGCACACATACAAATATAAATAAAACAAACCTTTAAAGGAACGCCTAGGCTGCACAGCTGTGGAGCCGGAAAGGGCATTTTTTAAAGTTGGGCAACCAGTCAGTGTTCATTTGATTCTGCCAACTGTAAGATGTGATGTCAATCCACACATCAGTGACACAAACCAGTTTTCACTTTCAGTGCAAAAGAGGAAGGAAGGATCAGAGGTTCTCAGCCTCCTTTTCATCTGTCTTACCGTTTCCACTGCTGTGAAGAAACACCATGACCAAGGCAACTCTTACAAAGAAAACATTTAATTGGGGCTGGCTTACAGGTTCAGAGGCTTAGTCCATTATAGTCATGGCAGAAAACATGGTAGTGTGCAGGGAGACAAGACGCTGGAGGAGCCAAAAGTTGTACGTCTTGATCTGCAGGCAGTAGATGGAGACTAGTGGCCACTCTGGGCATAGCTTGGGCATATCTGATCTCAAAACCAACCTTCACACTTCCTCCAACAAGGCCACACCTTCTATTAGTGCCACTCCCTACAGCCAAACATTCAAACATATGAGACTATAGGAGCCATACCTATTCAAACCACCACACCACCCTTGACATTTTGTGATTATATTCAAAACCCAAGCATGTGGATGTGTTTGGCATGCTGTCAGGCAACGTTGCCACCAGCTTCAGCTCAACATTGGTATTCACTCACTTGACTTTTTTTTTTTCAGAAAGTTCTCTCAAGCTTTGATTATATTTGCAGGGTTATACATGACAGAAAAAAAATCACACATAATCAATTGCCGAAAATAGTATTTTAACATTTTTACCTTCATGAAGAAAATTAGAATTTCTAACTAAATAGAGTTCAAAGAGGCAGGCCTCTGCAGGTGGGCCTGGAACAGACTGGCCTTGAAGACTGTTAGGAAAAAAGGAATGCATGCAAATAATGTAGCTAACTTCCAGAGCACTAGAAATCTGATCCTTTCAAGAGGGCCCAATTGTACAAGTTACCATCTAGTTTTTTTAAAGCTTGCTCATAATTGTACAATAATATTGAATAGATGCTTACCAAGCTGTCTTTGGTAATACAAGCACCAAAATGTAAAGCGTGCACAGCTCTTGACTCACTCGACAGTTCTGCCTCTTTCAACTCTAGTCAGCAATAATCCAGGTTCATGTACAGAAAGCGAGGTGTGTGGGTGCTTTCTGTAGGAGTGTAAGAAAAATGGGAGACAGTCAAATAAGTGTCACACAGTAAGGCAGGTTTCACCTGGGCTGTGAAATGCTCTACGATTCGTACAAAGGATTCATGCATATTCTCAGAGACACACAGTCTGTATTCATGTGCCTTGCATATGTGAATACGTACATGTGTCTTCAAATACGTTCATCATTTGCAGTAAAATGTATAAACTTGTTTTTCCTTGCGTTCTATTACCATATCCTCTAATCTTTAGTAATTCCTTGGCTTTCTTGGCTTTTCATGTCTCTGATATTTTGTAATCCACTTATATTGTAGAATGCTCTTCCACTAGGATGTGTCTGATATTTGCCCATGATTAGATTATACGGCCATTTCCATTTAAGTAAATATATATGGAATGACATTGAAGACCTCGGGATATTTTACTAATGGAATAAGGCAGCAGATTTGTTCTGGTCACAGTAGGAAAGGATTTAACTGTAATGGTTTTAATGAAGAGAATCTTTGCAGAGGCGTGGACAGGGTTAAAAGAACAGCATAGCTTGCTGGAATCAGCACAAGATGATAATACCCTCAGGGACTGGTCACAGTGGGAGTCCTTTCAAGCCTTAGCCTTTGAAGGGAGGAAGGAATAGTGGTCAAAATAGTGGGTTTAAACAGACAGGCAGCAGGCAATGGCTGTACCCATAAGGATCCTGGGTTAAAACAGAGGACCAGGATTATAAACTCCTGACTCCTTATCTACCACTCAACAAATCTTCTGCCTGTGCCTCCCTTTAGACAAAGCTAACCAGATGCAAGAAGGCCAAGCAGTCCACAGAAGTCAGCTTTCTAGTGGACATTACATGCAGGAAAGCTAGGAAACGGATCTTGGCCAGAGGACCAGTGTGAGAGCTGGTTCTGCTGACCAGAGATACAAAGCAAGATCTCAACTTGGATTTCTCTCATCATGCAGAACACCAGCCAAGGGTCAGTGCTAAAAGAAGAGGGGTTACGGGGTATGCCAGACTCCATCAGACTCCGTATCTTCTGTACTGCCTCATTTCCTAGAGATTTTAAATAGTTTTTAATTTATTAAAACATTTCTTGGTTAACTACACAAAGAAAAGGATGATGCTGCTTTTCCTAGCTGATGTCTGTTTGGCTGGCCCTTCTGATCTACTCTGTGCTAGCTCTAGAGAGACCAGGAGAAAGGTCAGAGCGGAGTAGTACGAAAGTAGGCAGAGTCATCCACCACTTAAGTTCCAGTCTTCTAAGAGTTATAAAAGGTTGGTTGGACAACCAACATGTCAAATTTGAGGCACGAAGACATCTTCATAGAACCACCATGATCGAATATGCTAGAAGGGAAAAGTATATCCCATTAACAAATGTGGATGTGACTCACATCTGTAATACCAGCTGTTATCAAACAGTTCAAGACCAGCCTGGGTAATATAGTAATTTAATCCTGTCACAAAGGGCTGAGGCTACAGCTGAGTGTTAGAGCATTTGTTTAGCATGCCACATCCTGTATTCATATGGGAAAAAAGCATGAAAATAGATTCTTTGGTGGGAAAATACATGTAAGTATGAGAAGGGACCACCATTGTTAACCAAGACTTACTAGAGACAGATTTTGCAAACAGCATACGAAACATCCTTTCTGCTCATCGACCTCATAAACTACGATAGCAAATTCAACAAAGCAAGAAATAAAGCTTCAATCGAACACCTACAACTGTCCCACACAGACCCACACATCCCCCAGCAGAAGCCACATTCAAGCTCAGCTTTCACCAATCTGGAGGAGACACTCTCACTAGCCGTATCAGACTACAACTTGTGAGCATATGCCCAGGAGTGGTAGAGGGGTTCCTTAAGGTAGAGCCAGTCCCAGTTGTTTGTGAAACTGCCAACTTGATTTCCAAAGTGGTTGTACAAGTTTGCACTCTCATCAGCCACAGAGGAGCGTTCCCCTTGCTCCACATCGTCACCAGTATGTGCTATCCTTGAGTTTTTGATCTTAGCCATTCTGATACGTGTAAGATGAAATCTCAGGGTTATTTTTGTTTGCATTTTCCTGATGACTAAGTACTTTGAACATTTTTTAAGTGCTTCTCGGCCATTTGAAAAGATGCCTCACTATACCACAGGGACACTTGCTCAACTATGTTCATAGCAGCTTTATTCATAATAACCAGAAACTGGAAACAACCTAGATGTCCCTCAACTAAAGAATGGATAAAGAAAAGGTGGTGCATCTACACAGTAGAATACTATTCAAATAATAAAATTAAAGACATCATTAATTTTGCAGGCAAATAGATAGAACTTAAGAATACCATCCTAAGTGAGGTAACCCAGATTCAAAAGTATATGCATGGCATGTACTCACTGATAAGAGGATATTAGCCATAAAACACAGGATACCAACACTGCAATCCACAGATCCAAAGAAGCTAAACAAGACGGAAAGCCCAAGGGAGGATGCTTGAATCTCTCTTAGGATGTAAAGTGAATAAATTTTTTAAAAAGGGAAATAAATAAACAGACAAAAAAGACTACAACTTTAAAACAAACAGAATGATAGCAAAACCAAGTCACTTACCAACTAAAAATTATAGTAACACTAAAGACAGATTTTACTAAAAAAGCTACATATAACCTAATGAAAAAAAAAGTGTAAATGTCCAACTTAGGAGAAAGAGATTTTTTAAAAAGTAGTTTCATATTTATGTTCAATGAATTGTGTGCCTCAATAACTACATCCATACTTAAAAAGTTAAACGTTGCTGGGTGTGGTGGCACAAGTCTTTAATCTCAACACTTGGGAAGCTAAGGCAGGTGGATATCTGAATTCAAGGTCAGCCTGGTCTACAGAGCCAGGACTATTCAGAGAACCCCTATTTCAAAACAAAAACAAACAGAACAGAACAACACAAAACAAAAAATAATTTAAATGTATTTAAGATTATTATACATATAAGCAAAATATTCCCAATTGTTGGTAGTAACTATACACAGGAAGGAAAGAAAAAGCAGGAAATAGCGTGGGCTGGAGGTAAATTTTCTTATCTGACTCCTCTGCCATTTGAATCTCATGAAGACCCGTTTGTCTATTACAGAATTATTCTAAATGAAAAACAAACAATTTTCTGGAACTTTCTGTTAGAAGTATTGTAGGCTCAAGTGTTAGCAATGTATTGTAGGGTCAGAGGAGGTGGCTCATGAAAAAGCCCTTAGCATTAGTCTTGGTAGGAAAGGTGTGTCTGTTGGTTCTCTGTCCTTCTGTCCACCACCCCCATTGCCTCGTTTCCATCTGTGACTTGCCCTATATGACATAATTATTTTACATGGTGTTTTTAGAGATAAGCAGCAAACATATTCTCCATCACTGAACTTAGCATTTTCCCATGTTCTTTGATGCCCTTGTTCTCATTAACTTCTCCTGGCTTTTCTCCCCCACCTGGTTCTCACAGAGGTCCCACTCATCCTAACCAACCTTTCCTCATGAAATCCTGAAGGCCACGTACATGTCAATAGAAGAATGTACCAGAAAACCTCAGCCACTTCTTCCTGTGTTCCTTCTCCCATGACCTCCTCAGCTGTTACCTGCCATCTTTCCAAGCTCACACAAAGATTATACTCCCAGGCTTTCTGTGACCAGCTGGCTATGGCATCAAACCCAGCCTAGTGTTTCTCCCTGTGACAATCCTACAAATGACTATGGAAGGCGTAAGAAGTATCCAGTCTGAGCTAGAGGTAGAAAGATAAACAAAGTAAGTCCAACTTTTGCAAGCCACACACCTCAAGCTCAATTTTATAGGTCAGTGTGGTCCAGTCTCCAGTGTTCAGCATGGATACCATCCCTTTCACACACTCTTCTCTTCAAAAGTGAGTGCCATGGTGACATTTGGTGTTAATAGGATAGCTTGTATTGATTAGCAGAGAGAGTTCATTTTTCTCTTCTATTTTCTGCCTATGATAGCTCGTCTCTCATGATCATAAAATGTTGGCAAAATGATCCTATTTTGTGAAAGCTGTTACCCATGAGTTTTAATGAATGTTCATCATAAACCAAGATTAGGCACAACTGTGGCTATGATCCTTGATCTCAAACGAGGTTGACAAGCCCCTTAGTAATGCTGTCACAATTGCCACTAAATATTTCAAAGTTCAACTCGGTTATGCAATGAAGGTCTTTGGCACAAAGAGATACTTGTGGGATGTGAATGTGACTAGAAGCTTTGTGCTGATGGCTGTGGTGGTGTTGGAGCACACGGCCAGATCTGCTTGCCCAGCCTGCAGTGTTAGCTTGAAATAAATGGCTTACTAATCATCCTAGCGTTCTGCTAATCTGTGCTTTTGAACAAAATTTAATATTAGTCCTGACATGAGTGTATCTTTAATTAACTTCTAATTAATTCTGTCTTATCAAAATGAATCTGCAGATAGAATTGTTTTTTTTTTCTACATTTAATTTCTTTCATTTGAGATGAAAAGAAACAAGATTTCAAAGAAAATGAAATTAGTTTTAAAAAACTGGATATGACTATTTGCAACAGCATATGGAAACTCACCTCTGACTCTCGCTATAGGACAGACATGGAGAAATGTCTGTAGGGAGGTCATCTTTGAGTCATGTGTGGTGATAAACAGGCCTGTTCTGTATTTCAAGAATCTGAATAGGATGTTTTGTGATTCCCTTTAGCAATTAGCTGATTGTCAAAGCATAAATATCTTCTGCTCTCGTGAAGACTTATAGTTAAACTGAAAATTCTTTTTCTGGCTGGAGCCATGTCAAGTACTTTTGATTTTGTTTTAAACTACTGCTCTTTCTGTCTTCTTAAAGTCTGTTTCCATCCCCTTCCGCTCAGCTGCAGCTGACAGTTCACCCTCCCTCTTAACTAGGGATTTGCTCAGCACTTGCCCTTCCAGCAACTCTCACCAAACTGATATGACAATATTTCCATCAAGCCAGATCAAAAATTCCAAGAGAGGGAATATGACTGCGAGCCAGAACCTTATCATTTTATTGAACAGAATAAAATCCACAGCTATTTGACTTGCCCTGAGTCATACTCACAGCCAACATCACATGCATGAGTTTTCAATAAGACAATTTGGAAATGAAATACCCTAGGTAAAAAAGCCACACAGAACTGCCAGACACAACAGCAGTGCAAAATCCTGCAACAAATTTAATTTACCCACCAAATTGCAACCCATAATTGATCATGGAAGTGAAAAGAAAACTGCACAAGCTGAACCTTGGGCTTTATGCTTTATATAGATATTCAATTATAGCATAGAAAATGCATATAATAAAATACACCAGGAAATTAATGCTTATAAAACTATTAGCCCCTTTACCATCTAGTGCATTTATTTCAATATGTGTAGCAAAGCATCAAATAGAGATGAACTCATTTGTAGTTTGAACTGCAAACCTGTTCTGCAAAATTAAGCATTACTATGTGTGGTGGTGCATGCCTGTCAACCCAGAGCTCAGGAGGCAGAGAAAGGCTGAGTTTCAGGCCAACCTAGGCTACAAAGGAATCCTTTGTCTCAGAAAAAAAAAAGTAGCTGTGATCATAGTCCATGATCATTCTAGAGAATCCAAGTAGTCAGTTTGTTCACAGGATGCTTTTTGACCCAAGTAAAAGCACAACCATGACTTGAAATTATAGCTTACTCACAGCAGTACGGATTAAAATCTCAAAGAAATCATAGAAGGGCTGGAGACATGAATCAGTGGGCATTACTTATCAGGGAACCCAAATCCAATTCTGAACACACACACCAAACAACTCACAACTGCCTGTAACACCAGATCCAGGAGATCTGACACATACACAGATACACACACAGACACATACACACAGACACACATGCACATATGTACATACAGAGACACACATAGACAACCCCCATACACATAAATATACATAAGTATAGATATACACAAACACACATACAGAGTGTAATGGTTTGTATATGCTGGGCCCAGGAGTGGCACTATTAGAAGGGGTGGCCCTGTTGGAGAAGATGTAGCCTTATTGGAGTAGGTGTGTCACTGTGGGTGTGGGCTTTAAGACCCTTAGCCTAGCTTCCTGGAAGTGAGTATTCTCTTAATAGCCTTCAGATGAAGATGTAGAACTCTCAGCTCCTCCTGCACCATGCCTACAGTATGTTCCTACTTTGATGATAATGGACTGAACCTCTGAACCTGTAAGCCAGCTATCTTAGTTAGGGTTTTACTGCTGTGAACAGACACCATGACCAAGGCAAGTTTTTAAAAGGACAACATTTAATTGGGCCTGGCTTACAGGTTCAGAGGTTCAGTCAATTGTCCTCAAGGCAGGAATGTGGCAGTATCTAGGCAGGCCTGGGGCAGGAGAAGATGAGTGTTTCTACATCTTCATCTGAAGGCTACTAAGAGAATACTCACTTCCAGGCAGCTACGCTAAGGGTCTTAAAGTCCACACCCACAATGACACACTTACTCCTTAACAGGGCCATGCCTTCTAACAGTGCCACTTCTCAGGCTGAGCATATACAAACTATCACAACAGCTTGAGTTAAATGTTGTCCTTATAAGAGTTGCATTGGTCATGGTGTCTGTTCACAGAAGTAAAACTCTAACTAAGACACAGAAACACCCACAGACACCCACACACAGACACACCTACACACAGATATACATACACATACACACGAGTACACATACAGACTCATAGACACACAGATGCACACACAGAGATACATATATACACACATATATACACATATATACACATATATACACATATATACACATATATACACACAGAGACACATAAACACACATGCAGAGACATACACACACACATACAAATACATGTATATACATACAGAGACACACACAGAGACATACACATATACAGAGACATACACATGTATGTACATACAGAGATATACACAGAGACATCCACACATATAGAGACATACACATGTATGTACATACAGAGATACACACAGACACACACACATATACCACACATATACACAAGCGCACACACAGAGACACATAGAGAGATACACACACCCACATACATATTCACACAAAGACACAAACAGACATATCTACACACATGCAGAGATACACACACACACATATATACACATACAGAGACGCACATAAACACATCCCACCACATACACACACATACACACATGTATATATAAAAAGACACACATTCACACAGAGAGAAACACACACCCCCATACACACATAGACATAGATATACACATAGATACAACACCCATACACACAGACATACACCCACACTCAGACTTGCACATACACACAACAGATACACATACAAACACACACATGTAGACACACAGAGATACATGCAGAAACACAGAGATATATACATACACATACATGGACACACACAAGCACATCCACACACATATAGAGACAAACACGTATACACCCACCCATACATACACACATATACAGAGAGACACACATACACAGAGAGACACACAGATACCTCACACACACATATACACACATACACACATAGACACATAGACACACTGAGATACACACAAAGAAACATACCCCCACAAACACACAGACATACACAGAAAGACATATACACACATACACACATACACACAGATATACACATACAAACACACAGAGAGAGACACACATACACACAGAGATACACACAACTACACACACCTACAGAGACCTACATATACACACACATACAAAGACACACAGAGACAGACAGACAGACAGACAGACAGACAGACAGACAGACCAACACACTCACAGAGACACACACACACAATTAAAAATAGAGTAGGAAATGGCAAACTTGGTCAGCAATTAACAGCACTTGCTTCTGTTCCAAAAGACCCAAGTTTGATTCCCACTATCTCCATGTAGCAACTCACAATTGCCTACAACTTTAAGTCCAAAGAGTTTCACGTCTCATAGCCAACTGTACTCATGTGATCCAACTAACACAGACAGGCAGACAGACAGACCAACAGACACACACACACACACACACACACACACACACACACATATATACATATATATATATATATATATATCAGACAAAATAAAATATTTTCTTTAAGATAAGTATTTTTTAAAGAAAATAAATTGTCAAAAGCGCAAGAGGCTATGGGAGACTACTGGATGTTGTGTTGAAATGCTAAATAGGTCAGAGGTAGAGTCTACAATTCTAGTCAAGTTGTAGCTGGGAAAACACTTGAGCTGCTTGTTAAAATGTGAAATGAACAGGTAAAAATGTCTTTAGTAGTATACTTTATTTAACCCAATACATCCATCTATCAATTCTTTAATTTTTTTTCAAAGTTAATGAAATCCAGGAATAGTGTCATCCATCTGCTGGCAAAGCTGAGACAAGAGGATTACTTGAGTCTAGAAGTTTGGGGATAGTGTAGGTGACATAACAAGACCCTATCTCAAAACAATTATCAGTGAGCTCTTTCATTTTGTGTTCTACCGTGTCTTTAAAAGCCTCATGAACATTTCTGTAGCTACCGACTTATACTCTATTGCCCCCAGCCCAGTGCTAACCCTGATTTTCATACCTTGGGTCATGAAGTTATTAGAGGTAAGGAAACAAAGAAAGCAGAAATGAGACAAAGGGAAGAATAGCAAGAAAAGCAAACTGTGGTAGGGAGTTGGCCACACAGAAACAAGTGTAACTACCTGCTCACCCATCTGTTCCAGCATCTTCTAAGGCAGGCTGAGGCGGACCATCTGCACATGAAGAAGGAAATGCAATTTTCTGCCATCTTCTATCTCGTGTTAACCACAGTTCACTTCTAAAAATTGCAGAGCACTGACTCTTACCCATCCGCAACTCGGATTCTTCTACCTGATGCTGTTCTGACTCTACCACATCTCATACACCTTGAGGAAAGCCCAAGATGGCCTGCAGAAAATGCACAGCAGAGACAGCAAGTGGAGCGCTACTGGGCTGTGCCTAGGTAAATCCAGTTGCCACACAGATAAGGAAATAGCCAAGGGCCCAAGAGACAGGAATGTTGGTGAGGTTAAAAGGTGGAGCTGATGTAACAGGAAAAGAATTCAGAGATGACTAAGTCATCGGAGTGCCTGCAGGCTACCAGCCAGCCTCATTCTACACTATGCCTTAAGTCACCAAACAGGTGTACCAATTTACAACTGCCATTCCATCTGCCATTCATTTACTCTTCACACTTGATCTTTGTGACATGGTCCTTAGCAGCAGCAGTGGCTGGGACTTCACCATGGCCTCAGATGGCTGGCCTGGCCACTCCATCTTTCAAATCAAGTCTATGAGTGCTCCTCATAGGATCCCAGGATCCCAGGATAGGATCCCAGGAAGCGGGAGAGTTGATGCTCAAGGTAAGCTTGTGCCCATGTTTATTAGAAGCCCTTGCTGTTGGCTTTCCCTACCCTGGAACAAAGCCTGTCATATGGATTTTGTTTTGTCAGAAGTCTGTAAGTGCTCTTTGAAAGTAGCTTTGCTAACATGATTCCATAAATTGATCTGTGTGTCCCTTTTCAGCCAGGTTCTCAGTTTGCAATACCCTTGATTGGAATACAGCTCCCTCATCAAATGCACATAAACCCAAGTGGCTTGTTCTCCCTTTAATGGAGCTTACTGGTATTTGATTTATTCTTGACCATGATTAGATCACTAAATGTCTATTGAAGGTTACAGGAGAGAAATTGGTATAAATGTGGCGATGGAACTCATAGATCTTGGGTGACTGACAACCTTCAATCACAGTCTGTAAATTTTACTGAGTACAATACTTGTGGCATTGGTCTCCCAACACTTACTATTGTCCTATGGTGCCTCCAGGAATCAGCACCTCCAGTAACCAGCAGTGCTTCATCAATGATGGCTCTTAGAAATGTAAAAATTGGGTTGTTATCTATGGATGACAGCCTTTAATTTACACACACACACTACTGAAACTCATAGACAGTTGTGTAGATTTATAGCCTGTATACACATAAGACCCGTACTAGCCAAAGGTTAACTATGGTCATGCCTGGCTATCAGCTGGTATGTGATATATGGATGATTCAAACTAAGGTAAGCATATGTATGTAAAATGCACATGGTATATTAAACATGAAAATAGATCTTATGTGATATTTCCATCTTTAATACAGTTGTTGAAATGCTAATCTCACATATAGCCTAAGTGTGTGGCACATGAGACTTTCTATTACACATGGTCATATTGCATAGTCACTTCTAGATCATCAATATCAGATCCTGAGCAGGACTCTTCTCAGATATCCTGTTGTCGTCCTGTGTCATAGAGATGCTGCAGCTTTGGACCTGCAGAATTGGCCCTTTTACATAGTGCAGCAGATCATAGAAAGGGTAGATGTTGGGAACAGACCAACTCATAGCCCTGGATCTGGGCCTGGGTGGTAGCTGAGCTAGTCAGCCTGCCAGATCTGCATCCATACCACCAGGACAAACTCTCCAGTACTGCCCTGGCTAACTCACTCAATGCTGCAGCCAACAAGAGACATGCTTCCATGCCCTTGGGGGCCAGGTCACCTATACTCACATCTCCAGATTCAGCTCTACTCCCAAGAGCTGCAGCCAGTGAGGGACGGGGACAGATCAGCATCAACATCGACATGGTCCCAGGTGGCAGCCCAGCCAGGGACATCCACATGACCTTTGATGATAATACGAGCCACAGACATCAGCATAGAGCCCTGCCACTGCATGGACATAGACCTTCACATCTCCAGTTCCACCTCTCTTCATAATGCTCATGCTGCTCCTTCTTTCTCTCCCGTCTGTCCACCATAGACCTGCACATTGTAGCAGCTCCTGCTACAGGTGGTCCATGCAGCCAACAGGCCTCTGGGTGTCCTTTGTCTACCTACACCCCATGATGTGGCTGTGGGTTGGCCTCTGGGTGTCTTTTTCCTTAAAATAATCAACCTTAAAAAAGTTTAAAAAAATAAAAACTTGATCTGGATTACAGTTAATAATCAGGAAAGCAAATAAAATCGTGTCCTGTAGGCTCTCTGTTCTCATTAGTATCATGTGCCTGTGGTGAGGCAGTTGTCAACTGTCTATTTCATCTGAGGAAGACTCATAGGACTAGCAAGGATACCAAGAAATACTTCTACACATAGTGGACTGTGTAGGAATCTTCTCAGAGAGCCCATCCCAGAACCCTCTCCTCATGAGTGTGCCTTAAACTTATGGACCCATTTCTAAGTGTGTGTGTGTGTGTGTGTGTGTGTGTGAGAGAGAGAGAGAGAGAGAGAGAGAGAGAGACAGAGAGAGAGAGAGAGAGAGAGAGAGAGAGAGAGAGAGACAGAGAGAGAGAGAGAGAGGGAAGAGATGGGGAGATGAGGTAGGGAGGGAGACAGATAGACAGACAGACAAGCACAGAGATAGAGAGGGGGAAGGATGGAGGGAGAGAGAGAGAAGTAATGGGATGTCCGTACAAGATTAGGTTCTAAAAACTTTGAGGTTCTATCTTACATGATCTCTGGCTTGTTCTCTCTCTCTCTCAGTTCACAGACTAGCTTGGTCTCTCCTCCCTGAAAGGTCTAATTCCCAATCTGATGATACTTGTAGGAAAACCTCTAAAGTGACAATCAAGTATAAAAGAGATTTTTATAGTGAGACCCTGATTGCTTGTAAGAGGAAGAGACAATGCAGCTCAATGGTAAAGGCTCACCTAACTAACATACGTGAGGACTTAGGATTGAGTCACAGCAGAGAGAACTGTACTCACCGTTCTCTCACCAAGCAAAGGGAATGTAAGGGCACAATTAGAAAGTAACAGCCTGCACACGACACATCAAAGTCAGTGGTATCCTGATCCTAGACTTCTAAATGTTGGCTCATTAAGCTACCCAGCCCTTGGTACTTCTTTACAGCAGCCGGTATTCCTCGATTGTCTTGTCACTGTGACCAAATACCTGGTAAGAAGTCACTTTAAAAAGACTTGTTTTGGCTTATGGTTTGAGGGCTCAGTCTGTCTTGATGGGAAAGGCATATAGCAGAAGTAGCTCCAGGCTTCAGTAGTAAAAACTGGCTTACATCTGGGGAGATCAGGAATCAGAGAAAGGAGAATTCTGTTATCTCTTTCCCTCTTTTCTTTATCCTAGTCCTTTGGAAGTTGCTACCAACCCTCAAAGTAGATTTCCCCCCTTGCTTAATCTTACACACCCAGTGGCATGCCTCGGTGAGCATCTCATAATCCAAACAAGCTGACATTTGCACCATAGCACAACATCAGCTAATAAGCCATGTCACAAAGATAACCTACACAGAGGCCCGTGTGACCAGAGACCAGAGCATTTCGGCCAGCAGGAGACAGTTTGGAAACCAAGCTCCTTCAATTGGATACCAGTCTTAACTCCCCAACAGGCAGAGTTCCTTCTTGTGACAGAGACACCCCAGCTGTGAGATGGTAAAGGCTTGTAGTTATGTAATATGTTAAATGTTGCTGGAAATTATTAGATAGTTAAAACAGCCCAAAACACTAAAAGTAAGTATGTGGAAAAATTAAATCGAGAGAATAATTCCCAAGTACACAGACACATTTAAAAAAAAAAAAAACACCACCACCAACAGAGGAGGGATTTCTAGGATAAAATCAGTGGAATAGAGAGGTTTTTTTTTTTAAGCAGAAGTAGATGATGAGATAACACAGAAGGTAAGAATGCTTGCCACACAAACCCTGAGTTCAATCCCTGAACAAATGAGTAAAGATTGAGAACCAAGACCACAAGGTTGTCCTCTGACATGCCACAAAACCACTGAGGCATGCATGTCCACCTACTCACATTACATACACACACACACACACACACACACACACACACACACACAGGAGCATGTACACACAATTGAAAAAAATACTGTTTTAAAGGCAAAGGCAAGAAACAACCTTGTGGTCGGGCACATGAAAGCTCTTTAAATCCTGAAATTAGAGATCCCAGGCTTGACTAGGCTCCAACATGCTGAGGGTAACAGATTCACTCCCAACTGTCTACAACCAGTTGGTACTAGGGTGTCTTCTTTTGGCTTACAACAGAATTGCACTCAGACAAGGAAGTGAAGATATTTAAGAGCAGAAAACACCACTGGAGAAGTGAAGCAAGAAAAAGGGGCCAGACAGTAAGGAATGTGGGCAACAGATAGAGCCCAGATCTCTGAGGCATCTTTCCCAGAGCTGAGGGAGGTAGAGCATCCACCCACTAACTCCTGCCAGTCACCTTAGAAGGACCATTAACTCTCCGGCTCCTCTCCCTTCAAAGCCATGCAGATGCCAATAGTGTGCTGACATAGAGTGCGAGGGGCTAGGAGTGTGACAGCAGAGCATCTGCCACATCCCAGCCTCTTGACATGGCAACAATTATTTACCCAACAACGACACAGTCTCACTGAGTGCAGCCATTGAAAACGATTAAGGAGATGTGGTGAAATGAGGAAAGCTGCTCTTCTCCAGTTCAAACGCACTTAGTCTCAGGCTTGCTTTAACTTCTTAGTTTTCCTGAAACGTGTTTTACTCTATGACTTTAAGTACTGAAACAGGTATTAGTGTTACGGTAGAAATTCTCACCATGCTAGAGTGGACAGTTTAACTTTGGTATAGAAAGCTTAGATGTGATATTTGTTTAGGAAGAACCACCTGTATTTGAAGAAACTCACATGGTCACAAAGTGCCTGCTGTTATCTGTTACCTTTTATTAAAACTGCCAATGAGGTTGTTTTGCCTGCTGCATTGGTATTTTACTTTGCTACACTTAGAGAAAACGACATGCAATCCAGAATGCTTAACATGCACACAGCTGTGAGTCCAGTCCCTCAGAGGACACGGAAACAGACAGAGTAGCAAACACCGGTCATCCTGGGACAGGAGGATCAAAAGTTCAAAGTCAGGCTAGCATGAGTTACATGAGATTCTGCCTAAAAGGACTAACATATTTGATCTATCTGTGGGAGGCTCCACATGGCAAGATCAGGTATTTTGTTATGTAGAGAGCTCTTCTGGTTTCCCTCTCCTCTGCTGTCCCTCACTGTTTTTAAGTCTCTGTCTCTGGTCTTTGCTGCTGTGGCCACTGATCTGTCCGTTTCTCTACTCCTGTGCTTGTGAGATACTTGCAAAAGTTTGAATTCAATGATGTAAAGGACAAGTGGGCTGGGGCAGCAGAAGTTTCAAAGACACATCGCTAAAAGATCTCTGGCATGCACACTTACGTGCTCCTGTGCACATACCAGCAGTGAGCACGACAGGACTACCATTCACTGTATGAAGCTTATGGGAAAGGCTATTCCTAGAATAACAGCTCTGGACTATTTGTAAAGAGCGTGGTTTTGTTTACTTTGTGAGTGTGTGTGTGTGTGTGTGTGTGTATGGCTTTTTTTTTTTTTTTTGGAGCCATGCTGGTATCTGCTTTAACTTCTGATTTGAGTCAGAGCCTTGCATTGGATACTTAATACAACAGACTCAAGTCTCCTCGCTGTATTAGAACTTGTGAGGTGAAGTGGATATTTTTTAAAAGTGACATTCAGGCAGATAAAAATACTTTACATGGCAAAGATAGTTTGATGAGTGTAACTCTTCCTATACAAAGGAGTGTAGGGAGGAAATGCAGTATTACTTCAAAGTAAGCAGCAGTGAACTCAGGACCAAATGCTAACAATGCCTGTAAGTCTTAAGAAACTTACCTTAGAGGCATTACACAATGCCTCCTGGTACCTTCCTTCACATTCCAGTGTTCAATAAAATTTTAAAAACTAGTGATGCATTCAGGCATATCACACCAAAATTTTACTATTCCTTCACACACTTTTCTGTAAATTTTTCTTTAATTAAAGCTGTTATTTCTAAGTCATACAGTCAGAATGGTTGAATGTTACATTCAGGTTATTCAAAATAAACTTTGAACTTTAAAGAAGGAAGACTGACTGTGTGTGAGGACACAGCTCACTTGTAAAGTGCCTACTATTTTTTCAAGCATGTGGACTTGAGTTCAGATCCCCCAGCAACCACATAAAAAGCTGGGTGCCTGAGAACGTGTCTGCAATCCTGATTCTGGGGAGGTGAAGAGAGGTGTTTTCCTGAACCTCACTGACTAACCAGTATAGCTGAATACGTGAGCACCAGTGTCAGTGAGAAACACTGAGTCATAAAAGAAGGTAGACAGCAATTGAAGAAGATACACAATGCTGACCTCTGACCTCACAGGAGTGTGCAAAAAAAAAATATGCATCCATACAAACAGGAACATATGTACACAACATATACACACAAACCAAGACAGAGGAAATGGAGAAACAGCAGCTGGCATCTTTACATTATAAAAAAGCATAGTAGCACCCAAAATTAATTAATAAATGGTTTACAAATAGTTGGAAGCATCCCATCTATGTTTTATGAGTTTGATTCTGGAAACCACAAAACTAGGGATAAACTTGAATTGATGAAAGGTGGCAGAAGAAACCAGGCAGTTTTAACTGGTTAAAATAAATAAGCATACAATGCTTATCTGAGAAATAAACATTATATTCTTTTAAGAGTCCCCAGCTCCATAAAAATGCCTCAAACACCCTGAAAATCTGTGACAAACAAACAGAGATGTGTAAGTCACACAAAATTAGCAGTACTATCATCATTATGCCCCAAATTAACTATACTCAAGCTGGGTGTGGTGGCATAGGCTTTTAATCCCAGCACTTAGAAGACAGAGGCAGGCAGGCTCTGTAAGTTGAGAGCTAGCCTGGTCTACTCAGAGAGTTCCAAGACAAACAGGGATCCATAGAAGTCCCTGTCTCCAAAATAGTAATAGTAATAGTAATAATAATAATAATAATAATAATAATAATAATAATAATAATAATAGTGAAGTTACCTGGGCATAATATACTTTGATAGTCAGAAGTATTTATTTCTGATATTTTGTTTAGTTCTTTGGCATCCCCAGCAGTGCTAAAAAAAATGTCAGTTCTCCTTCATTCATGGACAGGCCTGCATTACTTCTAAAGGAAGAAACCCAGACAAGGGTTTCTGAGGCCTACCTCCAAGCCAAACCAACCCAAGGCCCAGTATGCGGTCAAACAAGAAGGTTTTTGGAAAGCAAATAGAAGCTATCTATTTTTTAAAAACGAGAGAGAGAGCATTAAAGAAACAGAGGCAGAGCCTTGACATAAAAGCGAAGCCAATCAGCCATCAAACTAGACATGACCTGCTAGCCTAGGCTATACCTCCCACACAGCTGGAAACAGGTCTCCGGGTTCCACACGCAGAGCCTGGAACAAGCAGGCCTCGGGGAGGGTGCGGGTGAAGGATGGGGAATGGAATGGCTGATAAGCTGCAGCTATAGTCTCCAGTGTTTCTTCTTGAGACAGTCTTTTTACTAAAACAGGCAAAACCAAGTTAGAGGGGTGGTGGTGGTGGTAGTGGTGGTGGTGGTGGTGGTGGTGAACAAAACCAAACAAACAAAACCACAAAGTTCCCTGGCAGCTTCTGAGTGTGAGCCTGTCATGACAGGGAGACAACAGTCCAGCACACTCACTGGTGAGGAACCATCTGGAAGACTCACCCAGAGTTGTTTTCATATCCATCAGACCTTGTCTGTTAATCTTTCCCAGAGAACTTGTCATTGATCAGAGGATTCCTAAGTAGCAAACAGGATTCTGGTTTCCATATCCAAAACTAGAGAGCAAGACATTGCATTGAGCTTTCTAAAAATAAATGAGTTAGTCCAGCCAAGTTAGTCACTGGAAATGTGCATTTAAAGTCAGGAACACCCACTGCTATGCTTTGCCTGGCCTCATCCAAGCTCAGCCGGAAGTGATCTGCCAGCTTGCGCCTGGGCGCTGTGCTTGGATGGCAATGATCAGCGGTGGGCTCCCTTTAATCAAATTCTTTTCACAGGGCTAGAGGCAGCTCTGTTTGGTGAGTTACTAAGCAGCTTTGTCCCGATCATCTTGGGTTCCTGTTTGCTAGGGTGGTAAGCTGCCCATTCATTGTTAGTGTGGCAAGAGCCCTGCTCAGACGACAGCTGTGTCAATTCAGTTGGACAATGCCTATTGTTGAATGTTTTATCCGAGGAGAAAAGGAAAGTGCTACTACTTTGGCTTGGCATTTCCCTTGGTGGAAATGATTTCATTTATAGAACTTAAATGTAAAGATGGTTAAATATTGACATTATTCTGGAGGCAGCATGAAGCCAAGTCAGCCCTGTGGAAAACTGCCAGCATGTGCCGGTCTTCTCGTGGATAGCTGGTTGACTCCAAATATCTGTGTTCAGCCTACGACAACACCAGTGCCACCCTGGGCTGCATCTGCTAACAGCAGAGTCTACTCTGGTGAATAGCT
>JANHMN010000001.1:161420755-161502780 GCA_030674055.1 Rhabdomys pumilio
AGAAGGAGAAGGAGAAGGAGAAGGAGAAGGAGAAGGAGAAGGAGAAGAAGGAGAAGAAGAAGAACTTCAGTGAATTGGAGTGGGGCTGTGAGGATTGTTATTGGAGCAGAACAGCCTAAGCATGTTGACACAATTAGACTGATGGATTGGACTTTCAAGTGAGACTCAGAAAAATGAGGTTTTCGAGCTTCCAGGTACACAGAGGAAGAGGTCGGTGTCCCTGCCCCTTCTTGGCTACCTGGGATTTTACACTTCAGGTCCTCATTTCCTTTCTGATATATTCAAGGAGTTGTCAAACCTTATCTGGAAGATCGTTTCATTGCTCACCCTTTATCTTTGTCTAATTTCTGATCCCAGACTTGAACTTTGCAGGGATGCTTGTATGATATTTACTATCATATTAAACCCTTTACTGTGGATGAACCCCAAATTATTTATAAAAATTCCGCAAACACTACAGCCAAGTTCTCTAACACAGGGTTTTCACATCCTGCTATTCTACCAGCATGTTGTGGGTGCTGTGACCGTCTGCATGCGCCGCCTCTGATTAAGTTACGTGCTTCTTTGTAAGACACATGGGGTTTTTTTCTTTACCTTATTCTTTATGTGCTAAACATCCTTCAATAAACACTTACAGAACTTAACCCTTAAAGAATAAATTCTTAATCCAAAACGAATGACAGGACTCAGGAAGCTAAGATAGGAGGACTGCCATTTCAAGGCTACCCGAGTCACTTAGTGAATTTGAGGGCAGCTTGGGCGACAGGAAAACTGTCTTTAAAAAGAAAAAACAAAGGAAGGAACAAAGAAAAAAAAGAAAGAACAAATGAACAAATGAAGGAAAAAAAGAAATGAATGTTTTTGTTTTCTTTTAAGGATGCCAGAGCTATCCAAGAATTAAACATGGGTTCTGAGGACTTTGGATGTGGCAGGAAATTTCTTCTCCATTCTTCCTATTGCCTAATTCCCTCCTGTTGAAGTAGACTGCTGCTTCAGGACTTGTCAGTCTGGGTCAGAAGAGGTGATACTGCTTCCCCTATTTCCAGAAACTCTCACTCTCAGGATGTGAGCACTTCCAATTCTCTGCCATTCTATAAGAACCAGGCCACAAAAGAGGCCACAGGACAAGTACCCCAGGAGACAGCCCCAGAAGACCTTAGGTTTGAGATCATCCCAGGCTACAAAGTCAAATACATACCTGGAGAAGATTCTAGAGGATTTCAGCATTTAGGTATTGTGTCATGCTCAGTTATTTGAAGCTTCTAGTATGTGTACCAGATCTTTCCCCTGCCCTGTGTAAATCTCCAACTCATAAGATCCTTGAATGTAATAAAATCATTGTTGTTTTGTATTACTAAATTTGGGGGGTAGTTATGCCAGGGGAGGTAACTGGAGTTGTCTGTAAAAGTTGACCTGAAGCAGAGAATCAATGCAGACAACCATAAGGAACTATGTGCACACACGCTTTTCTGCTTTGTTTATTTTGACTGGGGTATAACAGCCTAACAACTATAGGGTGAATACTCCCTAGTAAGATCAATCTGAAAAACAGGAGTATTAAAAACGTCAGGCAGAGACACAACTGAATTATTAGCAAGCACTCACAGCACACAAAAAGTAGGCACAGACAGAATCCCAGAGCCTATTACTTTATCACACAATTGCAACCTAACAAAAACACCAATCAGAGATGCACTCACATCGATGAAATCGATACAGCCTCTAAAATATATTACAGGGCACTTTAAAATAAATATATAAAATCTGCTCTAAATTGATTCTAGCTCAGTGTGGAGCAAAACTGTTGTAACACTGTTTTCCATTCGAAGCTAAGAATCAAAGACAACCTGCAGCAGTCCATGGGGGTGTCAAGTACCCCCTTTAAACTCACTTCGTGGCATGACCATGTCCTTCACACTCAAGAATGGATACTGTTGTGTGATCTCCAAAATTCTGCTTGGGAGAGGAGGGAAAAGACAGCACATTCAAATTTTAACAGCTAGGGAGTGAAACTGAGGCCATGTGCTCTTTCATGTTGGCTCAGTTTGCTAAGAAGGCATGCAGAGAAAACCATCGAAGTGTTGAATCCTGGCTGTGGCTTTCTGTGAGGTCCTCTTTTCCCAGGTATTGCATTTCATTTCTATGCACTTTCCACAGGCTTCCTGTAGAGGACACAACAAGTATTTTCCACTATGACCATGGCAGTCACAGCATGAACAAGCCCTCAGGTTTACATATTAATATAGGTTAGTCTATAAACTGAGGACATGACTATGCCAAGGTCTGGTTTAGGGGAAGGTTTTTATTGTAGATATGAGAGAGAGTACAGCCAGAGGCATCAAGAAGAGTCCAGGAAAAAAAAAAGGAGAAAAGTAGTAGACAAAGCAGGGCCATGGGGGGTTGGGGGGGTGAGTAGAGCAAGAGAGGAAGACAAAAGAGAGGATTTAGGGAGAAGGGGGCAAGAGAGGTCAGGGCCAAAAGGTCAGGGTTATTTAGGAATGAGAAGCTGGGAGAAGGAAAGCCTCTGAGCTAAAGAGGTTTAAGGTAGGGGGCAGGGTGGGATGAGCCAGGATTGCAGCATGGACACTGTAACAGGTATTCTCAATGCTGAGTGTGCCAGTCAGCATGTGCTTTGGTATTTGAATAGACACCACCGCCATTTGTCCTGAGTTCTTTTGGACCTGCCAGTAAGACAAGGTAAGGCTGTAAGTAAGGACTCCAGCTAGAGAGGTGACTCAGCAGTTAAGAGCACTGCTGCTCTTGCAGAGGACCCAAGTTCAGTTCCCAGCAGACCATGCCCAGTTGTTTACAATCCCCTGTAGTAGCAGCATCAGAGACTCTGACACTCTCTTCCGGCCTCCCCACACACTAAACTCATATGGACATGCCCACACAGAGAAATAACACACATAAATAAATAATAAACAAGAATCAGTCTTTGAAAATGCTCTGATAAAAGTAATTCCTGTCCAAAATAGGTATTAAGAGTTAAAAGCAACAACTGTTTGCTAAACAAGGGGAGATATGTCTCACAAGGCTTGAATTCAATTTAATTTGGACATTAAACTCATATACTGATATTGTAAATGTATGATTATAAATTTATTTACACACCCACCCCCACACACAAACACACATCCCTTTTCAAATGCCAGCTTCTCCCAGACAAAAGAGCCCTTGGTTACGTGTTATAAGTTTCTGGCTATGTCCTTCAAGATATCTTGCCTCATAGCAGTATGGTGACATTAATGAAATCACTGAGTATGGTATATTTGACATAACACAAATAGAGATAGCAGCCCAAGAAAACTTGGACTTTGGTGTCCCCAGCTCTCTGACTACCAAGATGTCCCTTGTTCTTGCTCTCATCTTCCCACTTAAAAGCTGACAATGTAATTTTACTGAGATCTGAAGTATTGCCCTTACGACCTTTGTTATTTGAAATTTCTCATGAGTTGTGTGATGTGAAGGTTTAGTTCTTGGGTAAGCAAATGGTGCTTCTTGGAGAATTTGAAATCCCATCATAGACAGAGGAGGTGAGTCTCACCAGCAAATGTGAATGAAGCGCCCCAGCTTCACTGTCCCATTCACAACTGGAAAAGAGACTCCTACAAAGGGTTCATTTAGTGTCTCGGGCATAGCAAAGACTTTTTAGATGTTTGAAATGAAAGTATAAAAGCAAACCTGCAAATGAAAAATGGTTACTGACTGCTTCAAAGCAGAACGCTCTATCACCTAGGTGACTGCACCTTTGCTTATAGACATGTGCAGAAGCTGTATTCAATATGAACTTCATGAAAGAACCATGCTAGCAAGATTCAGGAAACACTGTCATTTGTGGCCTCTGTCCCCATCACCCCACTTTCTTACCACCCTAACATTTTGTCCTAACAAAACTCTGGCTTTGGTTTGATTTCTTTTGATACTTTGCTTGTTGGCAGTAGTGGGGATGGAACTTGCCTTGTGCATGCCTTGTGCATGCCTTGTGCATGCCTTGTGCTTGCCTTGTGCATGCCTTGTGCATGCCTTGTACATGCTAGGTAAGTACTCCACCACTTTCCACCACTGAGCTACAGCCCTGACCCCAGGGCTCTGATTTTTTTTCAGATATCACTGGCCCCTGTTCCCCAAGCAGCCACATCATCAGTTCTTGAAATTATCTGAGTCGTCGTCGTCATCATCATCATCATCATCATCATCATCATCATCATCACCACTACCACCACCACCACCACCACCACCACCACTAGGAGCAACAATCAATTTAATTCTAATTAACAAGTAAATTCTGATTAACAAGAAAGGCAAAGGAGCCTGCTGGGGGCCTGAGACACAGCTCAGTAGTTAAGAGCACTTCCTGCTTTTGCAAGGGACCTGAGTTCAGTTCCCAGAAACCATTGCTTACTGGCTCACAACTGCCTGTAACTCCAGCTTTCAGGGTATCCAATTCCCTCTTCTGTTCTCCATGGGCACCTGCATATATGCCATACACATACATACAAGTAAGTAAAAATAAGATAATGTTTTTTTAAGAAAGGAAGGAAGCCTATAGAAGAGGGTTGTTTTGGATAAAGTTTCATCTCTTCTGAAATAGAGATGATCCCTTGGCCCTTGTGTGATTTGAATGAGATGTCCTCAGTAGTCTAAGGCATAGGAATACTTGGCCTCAGGTGGTGCTATATGAGGTAGCTAAAACAGGGTGGCTTTTGTAGAGGAAGAGTGACAGTGGTGGAAATCACAGTGAAGACTCTCGTCATTGCTAGTGTGTGCTCTGTACTTTGTACTTGCTTTTCAAGCTGTGATCTCTCCGCATCTGTTTCTGTCATGCTTGTCATTTGCTGCCATCATGGACTCTTCTGTAACAGTAAGCTCAGATAAGCCCTTCCTTGTACATGTTACCTTGGTAGTGGTACTTTATCAGAGCGATCGAGGAATATCTAAGAGCGCCCTAAACTTGTTTTCCTGGGCAGAATGTGACATCTGTAGCTACGAATAAATTATGCCACAGGCTAAGGCCAACTCCTCTGAGGATGTCTAAGAGACAAGATAGAAGAAAAATGAGTTTCTCTTTTCATAGACAAGCCACTGAGTGTTCCTGCTGCAAGGTCATCCTCCCCCTCTGTTTAATCCAGCTTCAGTGTGTCCCTGTTGCTCTATCTATCTCTGTCCTGTGAACACCCTTTCTATCACTGACAGGAAGGATCCTAGGAAGCTGGAGATTCCTGTTTGTCTAGGAGATACTCTCTCTCATTCTGATGAAGTACATTCATGTGTGGCAATAGCTAACTTCAGCCTGTGGCTGTGTTCAGCAGGTCAATTCTTATTGATGTAACCAGAGGACCACTGGAATTCCTACATATTAAAGTATCTCCATCAGGTTTCCACCATTAAAGCCAAGTGGCTGCAGCGCAGTGCAATAGCAGCTGCCCCTGGCTGTGACCACTGTGAGCTCACCTGGGACTGTGGAACTGTGTGATAATAAATGGGCACTATTGGAAATCACTAGGTTTATAATTTGTCACACGGCATTAGAAAATACAATGTAAACCATGAACAAGAATTTTAAATATACAAAACAGATAACATAACTGGGTCCAATGGCCTTGAGCACACAGGCCAAGACAGGCCAAATCTTGGAGAGTACACAAGCTAAGAAAGGTTCACACATTTTCAGAGGTTTATAAAAAGTTAAGAAGAACTGGAAAGATGGCTCAGCAATTAAGAACACTTGCTATTCTTAGAGAGGATGTGTGTTCAATTCCCATGTCAGGTAGCTCACAACCAAACATAACTGCAACTCCATGGAATCCAGTCCCCTCTTCTGGACCCTTCAGGCATCCTCACTCACAAGTACACACACACACACACACACACACACACACACACACACACACACAATTAAAAATAAAACTTTTTAAGCTGGAAAATAAGTGTATGTACCAAAGGCTGGATGTGGTCCACAAGTCCTAAAATATTTGCTGCCTGGCTCTACAGAAGTCCTTTGGCCTAGCTGTGTGGTATAAGATGTTTTTCTCTGTAGGGACAAGTGTAATCAAGCTTCTGGGACACTCCAGACTCATAGCACCCTCCTCTGGGTCACTTCCCAACTCTCTTCCAGTCCTAGGAGGCTGGTCTAGTGAGGACCACTTTAGTGCCTATGCTATTCCCTTGCTCACTCTCTACAATGCTGCCTCAGAAAGGCTGTATCCTCAACCACCAGAGGCACTATGTGAAGGATAAAGACTCTACATAACAGTCTCCTTTGGAAGCCAGCAACCGATACCTTGCTTCTTTCCAGGGCCACACACATTGTGATATCCATTGTAACTTTCCCACATTCAGCTACATGAGTGTAATGGTCTCTTTAATGAACCCTTGCAGCAAAACATGAAGAGGGTGATTCTTCTTGCAGTGCCCTGACTGATAGATAATCCCACTTAACCAGTTACAGTGGCAGGACTGGACCAAGGCATGATGGAATGGCTATTCTTGGTTACCATTTTGACTCTATCTGGAATGCACTACAATCCGGACATGGAGGGCACACCTGTGAGAGATTTTCTGCTTGGTTTGAAGTGAGGGAATCCACTTCTAGTCTGCACCTTTGAGGGAAGAAGACACGCAAGTTTGGTCTAGATCTTGAGGCTGGAAGACATAGACAGCCTTTAATCCAGATCTTGAGGAGGGAAAACACATTTCTAATCTGTGTCACACCTTCTTGTGAAAACCCATATAAGGACATAGGAGAAAGTTTTTCCATGCTTGCTCTTCCTTGCTAGAAAGTCCATTCCTTTACTGGCACTAAAGCCTGGTTCGTCAGGATATACAGCATACACAGAAGACCAGCTGAGACACTCAGCCTTGTGGGACTGAGCACCTACTAGATTCTTAGACTTTCTGTTTACAGATAGCCACTGTTTGATTAGTTGGACTGCAGCCTGTACGTCATTACAATAAATTCTGTGTGTGTGTGTGTGTGTGTGTGTGTGTATGTGTATGTGTGTAATAGGTTCCAATGTCAGTGAAGAAATGAATGTGCAAGCAAGGGAGGGCAAGCAAGCAAAGAGCAAGAGCCTGCCACTATAACTAAGTGGAACTATTGTATCAGTCAGGGCACTGCTGGAAACAGATGTCACCCTCCTCATGATTTGCTACAAGTGTTCATAGATAGATAGATAGATAGATAGATGGATGGATGGATAGATAGATAGATAGATAGATAGATAGATAGATAGATAGATAGATAGATAGACAGTCCCTTAAGTTCTGTGAATTTTGAGAACCCTGACTAATATACACGGGAAAGAGAAAACCCTAACTAGATCCATAACATGTCTACCCTTCAGTTACAAAAGCTCTCGCATTTAAAATGGGCAAACTTTTAATATTAACTTATCTGTATGACCTACACACATAACATTTCACCTGGTACTGATTTATGTTCTAATGGTTCCAAGTTAAGACTTTACCATCTTACTGATTCCTCAGGTGGTGGAAGCTATTTTTCTGAAAAATTTAAAAGGGCAAGCAACATAGTTAATGTTCATTATTAATTTTTTATATTTACTATGTAATATGTTAATAATATTATACCTTATTTATTGGAGATGCACATATGTTTACACAGCACATGTGTGGGGATCAGAGGGCAAACTGTGGGAACTGTTTCTATCATACTATGGAGATTTTGGTGGTCTAACTCAGGTCACAGATTTAGTCCTTATCTTCTGATCTACCTTATAGGCACTCTGTCTGTATTTACCACCCACAATGCTCCTCACCAGCTCCAGATGCGCCTTATTGGCGGCTGTAACACTTAAGTGGTCACTTCTTTATCACAGACTGTAGCTCCCTGATCCACAGGACTTGTCTTTGCCACCAGCCAGGACACACTGCAGCCCAGGACATCTCTGCAGTGCATTTCCACAGCTCCGTCTCCCTGGACCTCCACAGCAGGTTCTGGGTGCTGTTTGGGGAGTGAAGTAATCGACGTTCCCTGCCAGTACTTATAAAATATTCTGGCTTTATGAGACAGCATCTCCTGCTGCTTCAGGCATGCATCCAGTTCAAGCAAAATCTGGAAGGAGCAGAAGGAGGCAGTTTTATAACCATTGTGCTTAGAGCAGTAGGGGGAAATTGGGTTCATGATGATTTAGAGAGAGAGAGACAGAGACAGAGACAGAGACAGAGACAGAGACAGAGACAGAGACAGAGACAGAGACAGAGAGAGAGAGACAGAGACAGAGACAGAGACAGAGACAGTCTTCAGAATATTTTTTTTTCTTAAAAAGGATGGCTATCTTGGATATGTCTAAATGAAGTTACAAACAGAACATGCTTGTATGGCCATGAACTTTATATGTATGGAAAGACAGCCCATTCTGACCCACAAAGGTTGTACCATTTTTCCCCTACTACCACACAATGCCATCATCTCTACCCAGGCTGTTCCTTCTCCCTGTGTCTTGTTCAGAGAATGCTGAATTTTAGGAAAGGGCCTTTGGTGAGTTATGGGCACTCAGTGCTTTCACTTGTACTTCATTTTTTTACTAGCTGTGACAAGATTTTTAATCTTTATACAAGAGAAGCCAAACCCTTGCAAGAACAACCTGTCAAGAATACTTACGGCCTTGTAGTTAACTCTCTCCCGAGTGTGATTTAATCAGTAAGGTGCTACTGAGGACACATAACTGAACATTGCCACTGCTACAGGTTAATGCCTCTGTGAGCACTCCAGGAGGCACTGTAAAGAGAAGGGCAGAGAACTAAGAAATGACTATTAGTTAGTATTTATTAATCCTGGGTGTTGTGTTAAGCTCTGAAGAATGGAACACAAACAAAAACAGATTGCTCCTCACAGCCTGTACACTCCTTAACAAAAACGAAACGGCCTTCCTTGACTCTAAATAACAATATGTAGCAGAAACACCCTGAATCAATAAACAAAGGCAGAAGATACCAAAATAAAAGCCAAATGAATTACTGATGTTGGCATCCTTTACTCACAACTTACTTTGTGTTCAGCAAAATCTAAATGACAGGCCAGTCAGACACCACCTGGGGTCATGCCATCAGTTTTCATGAGGTTTCCCAAGAGTACAAGCTCATCCTTTTGTCTGCAGATTGTGTGTGATATTGAGGAATATGACAGGAATAGTGTGACCAGAAATGTACTACTGCCATTTGACCCTTTTCAGAAAAGGTTTCTTGACCTACTTTGACTAGACAAAATTTTGTTTCCAGTCTACAATTTTCTTTATACATTAATATAGTAATTTGTATATATTCATTCAAAATCAAGACTCAGTTTAATTTATAAATTCACTAAGCACATATTAAAAGGCCTGTGTTTTGTGATTAAATCAAGGATGCACACCACAGTAAGAACTAACAAGGTACCCACCAGAGTAAAAGCATTATGACCATTCTGTCCCTACAGAACTGTGAGACTGTTCTGCAGCAAAGTCTCAGAATTGAATAGTGTATCCTAGAAGGAAGTACTCTGAGCCTCAGGACGTTTTAATGGGAGACTCTTAATACTCAAAAAGTCAACAACTTACAAGTCTTAGTGTGTCCCTGAAACTTATCAGATGCAAAATACCCCACCCTCCCTTAGGTTATATAAGCAATATATAAGCAGTAAGGACTGCTAAGAAGAGGAGAGTCTGACCTATGAAGCTGCCCATAAATTTTACAGAGAGCTACAGTATTACAGCCTTCACAAGCTGTCATCTATGTTGGGGTGGGCTTTCAGTGATGCAGCTGTCTTTGAGTCATCCATTTTCCTATAGGCAACCCCAGAAAACATTGGTTTACTAAGTTAAACTTTGGTAGTATCTTTACTACTAACTGTCATCAGTTCCCTAGATGGGGTAAGTAGACATCTGTGCATATCTTCCCAGGAACAGTGTCATCATACAACAAAGATGTTCTCCCAGACAAAGCTAGTCTGCCTATGTCATAGTTTGAATGATACTGGACCTCACAAGTTCATATATTTAAATATTTGGTTCACAATTGGTACTGTTTGGGTAGGTTTAGGAGGCTAAACCTTGATGGAGGAATTATATCACTTAGGAAATGGACTTTGAGAGTTAAAAGCCCTGAGTCACTTTTAGTTCTTCTCCCCCTCCCTCTTTCCTCTCTCTCCCCTCCCCTTCCCTTTTCTCCTCCCCCTCTTCCTATCTCTCCCTCTCTCTTCTCTCCCTTTTAGCTTTGTACTTGCAATTTAAGATGTCAGTTCTCAGCTCTGAGCATCCTGTCTTAACTACTGCCTATTATGTGCTGTCCCCACTACCAAGGGTACCAACCCTTTGAAGCTGTAAGTCCAAATAAGCCTTTCCTTTTCTAAGTTGCCATGGTCATGGTATTTTATCACAGTAATAGAAAAGTACCTACAAACATTTCTCTTGAAAAGCCCAAGGGTCTGAATAGACAACTAAAAGAAACACAGCTGACTCCAGACATCATTCTATATAAGAAAACAAATTGCCTATCATTCAATTTCTGGAACAATTCTAAGTAGCATTTGAAAATTATTCAACATACTGAGATGGTTATATGGATTAATTCAAGGTCTATGAAGAACAAACAAACAAACAAACAAAATGTATCATTTGCAATCTACTTGTTTAGCCTGTGGTTACAGTATCTGAGCCCACACATTCAAGAACATGATAAAAATCAAAGGACATTGTTTACTCAAAGGTCACAAATGGCTTTCTTTATAGGAATGCAAGCAGTGTTTGGGAAGTCCTAGCCTGAAGGATTGCTCTCTCAATCTTTGAAAAAGTACTTTTATCACTCCAACAAAAGCAAGACTTTGGAAAACTCCCTTTTTATCTGAATAAGTGAATAATGGTATAAGTCTTCCAGATACTGAAAAGGGATGTAGAGGCAGCTTCTCAGGATGAGGTGAAGCTTCAGAGCTGCAGTTGGTTCTTCAAATACCAAACCCTGAGACTTCATCTCCAAGTTTAACTCCCAGGGATGCGCTCTAAGTTTCTGACAGCTCTCATGTGCTTCCCGTGGCAACTGCATAATAAAACCATAGAGTTTGAAAAAGGAAGAAAAATCAGAGCTTTACAGGCTCTGTTGCTTCATGAAACTACTTTAAAAATCAAACTGAACCAAATTGCTGTCTTTCTCTCAAAAATGTCTTTATTTTGCAACAGTTTTCAAATTTCCATCTCACCAAGTTACCTCTCACATCCTCAACTCTGAACACAGTCACTTTTGCAAACTGCACTATTAAGAAAGCATGTAAGTATTCTTAGATTTATTTTATATGTATTGAATACCTGTATACATGTATGTGCACCATACACATGTATGCCTGGTGCCTGAAGAGGTCAGAAAAGGGTTCAAGGTCTCTTGGAACTGGATGTACAGCCAGTTGTGAGCTACCATGTGGATGCTGGGAACTGAATCCAAGTTCTTTGTAAGAGCAACAAGTGCTTTCAAGTAGTCAACCTGCTCTCCAGCACTGTGGTGGTTGGAATATGCTTGGCCCAGGGAGTGGCACTACTAGTAGGTGTGGCCTTGTTGGGGTAGGTATATAGCCTTGTTGAAGGAAGTGTGTCACTTGGGGTGGGGTGCTTTCTGAGAACCTCATCCTAGCTTCCTGGAAGTCAGTCTTCTCGAAGCCTTCAGATGAAGATGTAGAACTCTCACCTCCTCCTGCACCATGCCTGCCTAGAAGATGCCATGCTCCCACCTTGATGATAATGGGCTGAACCTCTGAACCTGTAAGCTCCAATTAAATGTTGTTCCTTTATAAGAGCTGCCTTGGTCATGGTGTTTGTTCACAGCAGTAAAACCTTAACTAAGAAAGGATCTAATAATAGATATTCTTAAGCAGAATCAAACCAGCCCTGAACCAAGCCAGGTTAGTTTCTTCTGTAGCTTTGTTAACTGACTGGGTGACTGGCCTGGACCAGTTTACTTGCTGTTCTAGGTTTTACAATTCTCATGCCCCCCCCCAACCCCCCCCCCCAAAAAAAACAAAAAAAAAAAAAAAGCAACAAAAAAAAAAAAAACATAATTTAAACTATCACCCAGAGTACTTCTAATGATGTCAAAAGCCTGCTATCTATGGCAACCTTAGCATAATTGCCTCTAATCTTTCTCCAGCCTCATTACCTGCCAGGAAAAGGAAGAGCACAGTAGGTCAGCACAAACTTAACTTGGAAGGAGTTGTCAGGACACTATTAAGGCACACAAAAAAAGCTTGTTTTCTTCACACAAGCTTTTTGACTCTACGACTGTATCATTTAAAAGAATAGAAATGAAGGATGTTTTAAAAAATAATTTAAAACTATATGGAGCCCACAGCTCAACACAGTGGTGCAACTCAATCACCTCATAACCTACACATAAGAGAGGATATGGAGTCTCTGGAGAGCCCAGATACTAAGGCAGGAGAGTAAGACAGAGATCAGTCAGGGAGGCCTAAACAACGTCTTACAAATTTAGTATATGACAAAACAAGTTAGCAAAAACGGAAGCTAGAAACCCTTGGCCCCTGGCCAACTACGCCCAGCTCATGCCCCAGCATGGACACCGAAGCATCCCCAGAATGTCCCAAAATACCTCTGGCACATCACAGTACTAACTGTATAGATCCTGGGTGAAGATTCAAGAAATTAATGAGATATTCAGTGCATGGAGTCGTACGTAGAACTACTTGTAATAGAGCCTAGTCCAGAAAGCCCACGCTATGTAGATAAGCCATGAATCCCATGCTGTGTAGCATAAAAGCCCTCATCTTTGCCCGGCATTTGCCATTTGGGCTTCTGAACTTTAACTCTGCCCTCCCCCAACATGCCTCTTCCCCTAAAAGCAATCTTTTTCTAGTAAGTGCTCTCTTCTGCTCCTATCTGTGTGTCTTTGTCCAATTCTTTGTCCCTAAATACGAGAACCCGGAACTCCTGCAGGAGTGCCTACTGAATCCACTAATACCAATACGAAGAATTACCCAAGAAAAGAAGGCTATGAGGAACCTGGACTGATTAACTTATTTAATTAATAACCAGGTTGGGAAACATTGTCAGAATGACCTGAAGCATCCAGTGTCTCTGCTATCAGGAAGGATCAGGATCACCCAAGCAAACAGAAAACAATTAGGCAACCCATCTTTTTGTTACTGTGATGAAAGGCCCTCGGGAGGCGAGGGGTCTCAGCGAGACAGAAGTAATGAAAAGCGATGAAGCACGAAGTCTGCTTATTTCCTGGGAGTTTCTCAGACTCAACCTCCAAGCTTTAAAAGAAACAACAGACACAGTATTATCCATGAGCAGAAATTCCTACCTTTCAGTCATCTATGTGTTACACTCAACCCCGGGAGCGAGAGGGAAGAAAGGGAAAATGGCTGACAGTGTCTCAGATCAACAGTGGCAGGCAGCCCAATGTGGAAAACCCAGATAACGCCTGCATTTTTTTTCTTTTCATTTTCATTTTACAAGAAGTTGTTCATTTTTTACCTAAGTGGCCCAGACTGGTCATATGCTTGTAGTCCTCCTGCTTCGACATCATGAAGGCTGGAAGTACAGGTATGTGCCAGTCTTTATGATATATGCTTCAAAACCCACCCAGTTACGAAGCTTGCAAGTGACTTGCTGTGTGTCCACTCTGCGCTATTGCTCTTCCTTCCCCCGCCCCCCCCTACGCTCCCTCCCACACATCTCTGGACCTCCTTCCACTGGCTCCAGCCTCCGCGTAACCCCTCCTCTCCCTTCCACACAACTCTGGATCTCCTACCATTGGCTCCAGCTTCACCATCCCCCCCTGACCCCCCCGCAACGCCTCCTCCCGATTTCTGCTCCCTTCCACACAGCTTTGGATGTCCTTCCATTGGCTCCAGACTCTAGGCTGCCACACCAACTGTGCCCTCTCTACTTTCATCACCCCACAGTGCTCTAAGTCTTCTATTTTCTTTAACCTTTATTCTTTGACAATTTTGTGCATATGTATACTGATCTATTCTCCGCTTTCACCCTCCTCGGACACTACTCAAAACATCCCCTTCATGTTCTCATTTTCCATTGTAACCCATCAAGTTCTCTCGATGCTGCCTGCTGGAATGTTGACTAATCTTGCTGTCTTCATCATGTGCAGGTCACCATAGCTATAGCGGTTCATTAGTGCAATGACCATGTCACGTCCGGAAGATGACACCCATCCTCATGCCCTTCACATTCTTTCTTGCCCCACCTCCTCATATAGCATCCTTGTCTTTCAGCTCTTAGCTTGAAGGGCATCTCAGTGGAACTGTCTCTTCTGATCACCAATCTAAAGGAACTCTTTGTCCAGGTAAGCTTTGTTAAGTAACACACTTGTTTATTTCCCCACACATTAAAATGTGCACTCCGTGAAAAGCTTACAGTTTGTCTACTTCATACTAGGTAGTGTGAAGGAACTCATATTAACCCTTGTGAAAATTCTAAGAAAGACTTTATTCATGACAAATTGGGTAAGGGTTAAAAAAGGACAGAAAGCAGACTTCATTTCAAATACAGCCAGGAGAGTGCCAGGGTCCCCGATGGATAACATCTGAGAAGAGACTTCAAGGAAATCCCTGCTGGGCTGACAAAATGGGATTCTTACTGAAGGCAAGCTGGGGTGATCAAAGATCAAAGGCTGGAGGAAAACTTAGCAGGCCTCCAAGATAGGTTTGAGCTCCTGGACAGGCCTCAGGGGAGTCCAGGAATGCCAATGGTGAGTCAACCAAAGAGGAGCATTCAGAGAATCTAACTACCTTGGTCAAGTGGAGAATCTTTGTTAGCAAGAAGTAAATGCTCAAAATATCTTGACTGATGGCAATGAATGAATGAATTGTTTCTTTTGCTCCAAGTTAAAGGAATAGAACTACTTTCAAATTGTTACATTGTTTCAGTTTCTACTTTGACCTCAGGCCCATTAACAGGGGTACAAACTGGAATAAACAAGAAAAGACTGCCAATTAATAAACTGTCTATGATCTTGCAAAATAAAACTCAGATAGCTTAATATTCAATGATACCTTTTATTATTCACCTACTCTTCAAGCGTTTGGAGAGAGCTCAGTAATACAACACACTGGCTTCTCTTCCAGGCAGACAAGTAAATCAAAAGGAAAGAATCTGTTTTGACGTTCATTGTGTACTAAGAACATTGTCATTATCCATGAACAGATGGGGTTCAGGAACAGTGTTAGTGTGACCAAGGTGGAAAAGTACAGAAAGGGAAACTGCTTGACAATGGGAAAGAACGTGATTCAGCAGAAGCAGCCATGGTGAGAATTTCCTATGCCAACTGCCTATGAGGCAGCCAGTATCAGAAATGATAAGCAATCCTGTCCATCTTTTACAAAAGCACAACCGTAAGTTACAGCCTTCACTTTCTCAAGGAAGCTAGGGCAGGGGCAGGTGGGTCGAGTCAAAGCTTTATGTTGAGTTTAGCAATGGAGCAGCTATTCTTCCACGCTATGTTAAAACTGGATATTATGATTTATTGTGAGTAAATAAGACAGTCCAATTGTTGCAGAAATGTCAAAGCAGAAAGTCGGGCCTACCTACCCAAAAGACCACTGCCTTCTAATGAATTCAGAGAGGCAGGAAAGGAAGTAGACACCTCACACAGGGTCTTGTCAGAGGACAGATGTTCTCATGGGCAGATGTCCAGACTCCCCACAAGAGAGTATCACAGGAGGGGAGAGGGTAGGACCTGAGATGCTCAACTCTGGTGCATTCCTTCCATGCTCCCTGTTCTCCACAGAGAGGAGGGTGAGGTATGATGCTGACAAAAATGAAAATAATACCTATGCATTTTAAATTTTCAACATAACTAACATCTGAGCTGATCGTGGTATTTTCCAATAGTTAGAGAAAAAAGAAGATTCCTATGCTTTTCAGCTTTATTTGAAGAGTGTCGCAACTCAATAACTAGATGATTCCAAACTGGAAGAGTAGGAAGACTCACAAGGAGAAGACTCACTCTTTGCAAGAAGCAGGATGGATGACAGCAGTGACTTCAACACACATTCTTGGGAAGATGGTTGACTGGAAGCTCCGCTTCCCCCATGTGAAAGCAACTAATAAGAACTTGATAACACTAGGACAGGTATCTGAGCCTCAGGAGGAAATTACAGATGGAATAGATACCTCTGGGTATATACAAGACTTTTAAATCTAAATTGAATCTTTATTTAGAAATCAATTTGTGTGGGTAGACTCATGGCCCAAGGGTATTTGTTTGCTACTTTATGAATGTTTCAAACCAGTGATTTCTTTTTCTTAAGGTTATAAATGCCTCTAAATAAAATATGAGCATAGATTTGTGTAATAAATATGTTCTGACATTATCTATTTATTTGTCCTTTGAAATATACAAACTCTATCTAATAACAGTTATTTAACTATCAAAGCTTTTATTTTATTAAATTACATTGTCTGTAAAGAGTCATTTCCCCCTGTGGTCTCCAAAGGAACTAAAATAATAGGACTTTAACTTCTTCTGAAGGTTGTGAGGTCAACATGACTCAATTTCCAAGTAAAGGAAACACTATACAGAAGATCTAACTTCTATTTCATGTAACAAAATAATTTACAGAATATATATATATATATATTTTTTTTTTAAAGTGGATAGATAAATTATCTCTAAATCTTTAAAAATTGGTTCTTTATAAACCACAGTTTTAGATCATGAAAAATGTTGTGTCCTGGAGGCTGGAGAGAAGACTAGGAGGTTAGAACCTCTTGCTCTTGTTCCCAAGGACCCAAATTCAGTTCCCAGCACCCATCTTGGGCACCTCAAAGCTGCTTGTAACTCAAGATCCAGGGGATCCTGTATCCAAACATACACACATATACACAGACAAAACAAATTAAGTAAATAACAATTTTAAATTTAGGGTTCTCATTCTGGCCACATCTGCCTGTTGACACAGGCTAGTGGGGAACGTGTTCTCAGTGCCACACAGAACAAGGATCCTGGGACCAGGTTCCAGGGCTGCCAGTAACCAATACATACACTCTTCCCCTAAGGAGAGAATTGCTTCCAGTTGACATGATACCTAAGGAGTTTAGAACAGTGCAGAGCAAGTTATGGTGACATCATGGGCTAATGTGTCCAGCTGGCTTAGGAACAGAGTATATGGAGAGTAGAGACCACATCTCAACAACAACAAGAACTCGACTCTAAGGTGAAACTTTTCCTGCTAAATTTCTGTCCAGATCTACAGAAGAAGCATGTCCTCACTGGCTAGACAAGATTACAGCAGAGATATGTGGTCACAGAGGGATTTGAGCATACATGAGCGATGTAATCTCGTAGCAGCACACAGCCAACAGTAAACAGTAAAGACAGAACCTTCATTCCATTTCTTCTCATGATCACACTAAATGCCAAGTCATAAAGTAGTACTTACTTAGCTAATCTGGGATCCTATGAAAACACATAACATGAAGCCTTCCCAAAATAAAGTAAGAAAACATGAGCCTTCTGGAGACAAATGTGGAAACCAGAAAACAGAACAACAACATAATGAGGGAAAAAATGAATTTTTGGCTATTATCACCATAAATCAGAAGTGATGGGTGCTTAGTGCTAAGCCCAGTGTCAAGGTTTACAAACCCCATTTCTCCGTGATCATCAGGTTTTCTATTTAAAGTTCTCTTTTCCAGAAAAACCTCCTGCTGTGCTCCGGTTTTTCTTAATTACATTTTCATGATTTCTGCTATCATAGCAGAATGCTACGGGAAAGTAATTATAAAGCTAATAAAAAGAGTGAAAACTTTTTCTTTAATTTTCCCAAATGTATACACCAAGGCAGAGTTGCAGAGGCTTATATAATTTGTTCTCCATTTACTTAAACAGATTAATATATTTTTTGATATAAATGTTTATAAATATGGATAATATCAATCAATCAATGAAAAGAAACATTCACAACCACCAACTCCACCACCCATGCACTCATTTCTACACTGAGGAGTGATAGTAGCCTTAACTGCTTTATAAACATTTTCTTCTTAAACAGACTGTGAAAGTGTCCTTGTGTCAAGCTTTCTTTTGTCGCAATGTTTTATTGGCTACAAACTATTTTAATAGTAGAATACTATTTATTTCAACTAATACCTTGCTATATACAGTTTATTTCCAATTTCTCCTTGTTGTGTATGTTTTAGCAAATTTCAGTATATCGTAAAATCACATATGTATATGATCATTCTTATTCCTTTAGGTTATAGTCTTAAATGTGGCATAACTGAAGCAATACCCAACTGGGTGACACTCGGCTCAGGTGGGCAGAGCAAGTCTGAGGTGATCCTAGCCTGGTGCTGTGCAGGTCCAGGAAAGAAAGACCATGCCTAAAGTGACCCCTGCCACCAGGACATAGTGCTCCTGGGATGACACCCGGAGGCCCCTCGGTGTCTCTAAGATGAGCAAGTAAGTGGTGCAGAGATGGAAGAGAAGGAGAAGCAAAGGATGTGTGCAGGACAAAGAGAAGTGGAGCTGGAGATTTAAGGGTAGTAAGGAACATACTGATGTGAGAAGCTGACTGTGCCACCGAAGGCCATAATGAGGTCTGGCTTGTGCTGTCACTGAGGGCCATGTCTGGGTCCATGGTCCTGCAGCAGAAAGGGATCTGTTACCACCAAAGGTCAGGAGACATCCCAGGTCTGGGCTGCCACCCGGGGCTAGATTGATGTATGAGGGCTGTGCAGAGCTGGCCCTACCCCTTGCCTGGGCATTGTGGGAAAGCTAGCTCTAAAGATGAGAGAGCAGGAGAGCTAGCCTCCCCCCTCGACAGCTGCTCCTATCTTGGGAAAGCAAGCCAGCACCTCACCTAGGAAACACAGTAGAGCTGTCACGGGTTGTGGGAGTGAAGGGTAGGGGGGTGAGGGTGGAGGTGTTGCCAGTGAACTGGTCCCAAGGGCATGAGCACAGAAGAGCTGGCCCTGCCAATCATCTGCTGTGAGATGGCATAGGTAAGGGAGAGAAACCCTCCACACCCGCACCCCTTGCCACCTGCTGCAAGAGCGAGAGCTTGTCATGAGAGCTGAGAGCTAGCCTTGCCTTGCCTGTGCCTGGCTGAAGCACTCAGGAGAGCAGGCCCTGCTCCTTGCCTGAGCAACACAGTAGAGCTGACCCTGATGGTGGGGTCATGGTTGAGCAGCCTAGGAGGAACATGGGAGAGTTGGCCCTGAAACATGACTGCTGTGCAGTGGCATAGGCGAGGAAGAGATGCCTTTCTCCCCACCTCACATCCCCCACCACCTATGGCTGGCAGGTGAGCTGTGCCCTGAGGTCACAAGAGCAGGAGAACTGGTCTTGTCCCTTACCAGCTGCACCACTTGGGAGAGCTAGCCCTGCACTTTGCCCAGACAACACAATAAAGCTGACCTTCCTGACTCGGGTGTGGGCAGGCCTGCCCCCGGGCCATGAGAGTAGAAGAGATAGCTCTGGCCCTTGCAAGCTGCAGCGTTTGGAGAGCTAGGCAGGGCAGTACTGAGAGCTTGCCCTGGCGGTGTGGGTGTAAGAGAGCTGGCAGGCTGCCCAGCTCAGCTACCACTCAGGCCCAGATCCGAGGCTTTGAGTTGGCCCACCCTAAAACGTACCCCATTTATGAACTGCTGGGGCACTTGAAGGAACTGGTCCTGAAGATCCGCAGCTACAGCGTCTCCACGATCCTGCAACAACAGAGTATCGGAAGGGAGTCCTAGAGAGGATCCGGTTCTGATAGAGTAGCAGTGGCCTCGAACCAGGCCAATGACTCACTGCAATGCACATTTGCAAGTAAAGAAGTGTGGACAAAAGGGTATATTGTGGAACACACTGAGACACTACAGCTTCCACAATGATTTTTTTTTTTTCTTTTTGGGGAGGAGGTTGCAAGGGTGGAGGGTAACCATGAAGGGATGATAAGTAGCACTGGGGTGCATGATGTGAAATTCACAATAAAACAGATAAATTTCTTAAGTCATAGCATAACGCTAAAGGGCATGTACATGTAAACCCTTTGCCCTGTGTTGACAAATCACTTTTCAAAATGATTGTGCCACTTTACACCTGCCCTCCACTGTAAGGAAAATGAGTGTCAGTTTCTCTAGTGTCAACCATAACAGTGACTTTGTTGCTTAAAATTACTGACAAGCCAATAAAAGACAACATGCTATTATTTGTATTTGCTTTGTCATAAATACCAGCTGAGTTGTTTTCTGCACTCATTGGTACGAGCTTCTTATTGATATAAAAGTGAGATAAATTTTGTTACCCTCATGGGCATTGTGCCTATATAACACATTTAGGAATACAAGGCTTAGACCCAGTCCTTCTTTAACTTTTTTAACTGATTTGAGATGGTTAGTCTGTAAGTTAAGGGCCTATAGCAAATTCATGGCTTTGAGTTTATTGTTAGGGTGTTTTCTATATTTTAATTAGAAATAGCTGAGAGGAGTTAATGGACAACAATCCAGATTACCTTATGCAGATAGTTGGTTTTCAAAACATCAGAAGTCCACAGAATTGACATTATAAACATTTCTGTATTAATGTTCATTTTGATTAGAGACCTGTCTGCTCCTGACAGCTTCCCTGTATTGGATTCTAAGAAGAAATTGAGCATCTTTGGAATTACTCCAGTTGTGGTGAGATAGCCACTAAGCAAGAATTGCTTCTTTTCATCTACAGACAAATCACTGTCCAGAAAAGGACACACTTGCAGAATAGTCTACTATATGATTATATCTGCCAAGGCAGAGTAGTCAGCCCTTAATAATTCTGCATCACTATGTCTGTCAGATGATCCTGGGCCAGAAGGCTGAAGATTGGATGCTCCAATGTTCTATAGTATAGGGACTGTCCAGGTGTTTAACGGTCTCTATAAATTGGCTAAGTTTTAGAAGCTATGCTTTGTGCTTCCCATAATTTCAGTTAATTCAGTCATTCAGGATTTCTGACAGGGTTGAAAACGTATAGTCTCATAATTAATCCAGGCTATTTACTTTGAGAGAAAAGATTTGAGAGGATGGTTTTCAGCTGACATTCATTCTAAAGCCAAGAAAAAAGCCAGGTTCAGAACTAAGTGTTTTATTTAGGAGAGGTGACAGAGGTTCTGGTTAGTCAACAAAATAATGGACTGGGTATTAAGTCTATCTTGTACCTTACTGATACAGATTGGTATAGTTGTACTCTAATTGTATTTTGAGAGAAAAGTTTTATTTTAACAGGAAGGGTGATATATGGGAGGAGCTAAGGTGGGAGGAGTAAGAAGAGGAAGAAGAGGAGTAAGGAGAGGAGGAGCAGAAAGAGAGGAAGAGCTAGGAGATGAGAGAGAGAGAGAGAGAGAGAGAGAGAGAGAGAGAGAGAAAGAGAAAGAGAGAGAGAGACATATGAAGGCGGATGTTTGCATGTCTCCACCAGTCAAAGATAGTTGCTATATCTAGGTTGGGTATTGGGTTACACTTCTGATTGATATTGAGCATTACCAAACTTATAAAGCCTTTAATATTTTTTAAAAATTGTATAAAAGCAAAAAGGAGAAGGTGGCATGGGATAGAGGTTTTCTAGGGAGAGGAAATGGGGAAAGGGGATGGCATCTGAAATGTAAATAAAATATCCAATAAAAAGAAAGAAAGTTTTTCAATTTAAAAAAAAAGAGAGAAAAATAAAAGAGTTGCTATGGCCATGGTATCTCTTTACAGCAATAATATCCTAACTAAAATGGTTATCAATAGTATTTCAAAAGGATTACACCAAGTTCATAAATTAATCTGAGACTGCCTGAATGACCACTGCCTGAATGACCTCCTCATTTTGAGTCTTTTGATAAAAAACTATAATCTAATGATGCATTTTTCAACTCAGTTTTTCTTTCACAGAACTTAGATATATTTTATGGATTTTTTAAATTATTTTTTCCATACTAAGATTGGAATCATTATGAAACTTTGCCCATCTTGTTATTATCAGTTGATTTAAGAAAAAAAAAGCTGTAGTTCTTTTATGTTCTTAATGATTATCATTAGTGTACGCCATTGTTTAGGCTCAATAACCAAATTCCTTCCACTTTGCTGCTTCTTTTTCAAATCTGACTTCATTGGATAAATGTTCCAAAAGAGTATTATGTCATATAGGTCCTAGTGACAAGGGTACTTCAGGTGTGAGCTACTAGCTACAGTAGGAATGTTTGAAATCAACTTTGTAAAACATTTGCTAAGAAATACTTTTCTACCCTAATGTCTTATTAGGATCTCTAGTCCTGTGAAGAGACACCATGACCATGGCAAGTCTAAAAAAAAACCAGTTCATTGGGGCTGGCTTACAGTTCAGAGGTTTAGTTACAGCAGGAAGCATGGATGGCAAGCAGGTAGAAGGAGCTGAGAGTTTTACATCTGGATCCCCAGAGGCAGCAGGAAGGAAGAGTAACACTGGGCCAGACTTGAAGCATCTGAAACCTCAAAACCTGCCCCCAGGGACACACTTCCTCCAGCAACATACTCCGACAAAGCCACACCTCCTGGTAGTGCCACTCCCTATGATCCTAGGGGAAAAACTTCCATCCAAACCACCACACCTAACTTTAGGCTTTTTTTTTTTAATTTTTCAAAAATTAAAATTAAATGGTAGGTAGCAATCCTTAGGAGGCACTCAGCTGGTGAATGTGTTTGCTTAGCGAGCATGAAGAACCCCAAAACCTACACTGAAAAAAATAAATTAAAAAAAAAAAACAGGGATGTGGCACATGATTGTTATGCTTAGTGCTGAAGAATCAGGGGTAGGAGGATTCCAGGGTTCACTGGGCAGCCAGCCTACTAGCCTACTGAACAAACCAGGGGTCCCAGTGAAAAACTCTGAGAAAACAAGGTGAACAGCTCCTGAGGAACAACACTGGAGTGACCTCTGGGGTCACAGAGTGGGGAAGGAAGAAGAGAGAGAGACAAAGAGGACAAAAATAGTGTGATTGATTGTTGGTTGGATGGTTTGAGACAGGAACTCTCTGTGAAACCCAGGTTTGCCTCAAACTTAAAATCCTCCCACCTCAGCTTCCCAAGTGCTGGGATTACAAGCATGCACTCCCACACCTGCTAGACAGTGATTTCCGTCAAATCTTTTCCCCACAGTTGTGGGTGGGATTAATCAAATTGATAGTGATAAGTTATTTCTCCGCTGGTGTATTTCAATTCAAGCCAGATTTTAAAATGCATATAAACACAGGTTTACTGAGAAGCTGCTCTTGAACAGGTGAGTTCACTGACCCAAGAAAGGAGGCCAGGGAAGTTGCCATGGAGGAGTGAGGGGAGAGGGAAGAGATAGAGGGAAAACATGCACAGAGAGAAGGAAGGGGGGAGGAGGAAGAAGGGGAGGGGAAGGAAGAGGAAGAGGACAGAGAGAAACCAAAGTGTATCCGTTATATAGCAAAGAGCCTTTAGGGGAAGGGGGCAGGGTATGCTAGGAAGAGACTGAGGGATGCTGGGAAAACCTGGAGACAGGTCTGCTTCAATAGTAAAATATGCATCTTACCTCATGGTCCCAGAGTCTGAACCCCACCAGATACCTTTCTCTCATCAAATCTCTGAATTTTCAGAAGACATTTGGTTAATTTCATACTGTTCTCTTAATGCTGGATTTTATTTGCTAGAACACTTAAACAAAATTTGCTTCTCTGTGTGACAGAAATGAGCTGACGGCATATGAGCTTTGATACTTTATTTGGAACTGCTATTACTGTTACATTAGCTCCTTAAATGATTTAGGAAGCTAAATATGATATCATAATTTTAATAAAGTTATGTGCTTTGAGGGTAAATTGCAAACACTGCTCATTATCAGTAAATGATGAAATATTCTATTTACATCTATGAAGTTCCATAAGACAAAAGATTCCCTGTTGAGCCTAGGCAACACATTGTCCTAAAGATAATGGGAAAAAAACCAAGTACAGCTAATATATCAATAGAAAGTTACCGGAGTAGTCTACCATAAAAAATGAGTATTAAATCTGATAGCCAATTCTCGAGTTGTGATTTTTTTCAGGCATGTGACCCTCTAGAACAGACTAGGTTCACTGAAAAGAGGAAAGTAGAAGTCACTAATGGAGTGATGTATAGTTGTGAACAGATTACACTCTATTCAGGGCTTTTGTTGAGGACAGTTTCCTCACTGGATACCTTCCTAAGCCTCTGTGATCATGCCATGTCTCTTAGGACAGTTGGTTAAGAAGGCAGAATTATTCCATGGTGATACCAGACATGTCGAGGGGGGAGGGGGGTCCATTCTCAGCTAGTCTTATCTGCTCTGGGTTCAAGGTGCTGTGACAAAGAGACTCTCTATGTGCAAATGAGGCTGGCAGCCCCAAGGGAAGAGGAAGGGCTGTGAAGACCCAGTTCCCATTTCTCATCCTCTCCTTTTCCAGAAATCCTAAAAATCGATCGGAAAGAAGCTTTTCCTCTAGGGTACTGGCTCTCCTCCTCCCTCCAGGGAAAGTTTTCAAAAAGGAAGTGAACATATGGCCCTTCTCCAAGAGCTGTGATTTCTCAAAGTGACACACTGCAGGAAAAGCACAGTTTCTTCATAGCTTGATGAAAAAAGCCTAAAAGGGAAAGAAAAGGAGAAATAGTGAGGAGAGGAAAAAACAAAACAACAACAATAAAAGAGCAAGACTCCTGCGACTTTTCTCAGATTCAATAAACCTAAATTACAGAAGTTCTGGGTTCGCTTTCATCTTCAGAACATTCAGGAAACTCTTGCTGCAGGAGATACAGAAGTCAGTGGTCTGCGCTGAGGATCCTTGGCCACTGAGCCAGGCACTAGCATCCAAGGTCTAGGCTTGAGAGCCTACACTGGAAGGACCAGGACAGACCAACAGTGGACACTCCTGAGCCATAGCCCGCTCTGAATTTCTCCCTTAGTGGGGCTCAGAGATGCAGCTCAGTTACATGGACTGGAAAGGCTCTCAAAAGTTCCTTGTGAAGCAAACTCACTGTTTCCACCTGATTATATGTTGTAGTGGAATGACTTTAAGCGGCTGGTGGGACTTACAGAGAGACTGAAGCCACCCTGAACCATCTGGCACCCTACCTGCCACAGGAGTTGAGCCCATTTCCCAAAATAAACAGAGGCAAAAATAACTTGTACTTTCTGTCACTAAAGAAAAAAAAGAGCGCTTTGCCTGCACCACTGAGCTCTGAATGGAAACAGGGAGACTCAATCAAGAGTAATCCCCTGTTAGGGTCCCCATGGAATGGGTTATTTGGGACAGAACTGAATTCATATATATGAAAAGAAACCGAAAGGGACAAAAGGGGATTGTGTGAAGAAGGGAGAGAAGATCTTAGTATAGCAGACAAGCCAAGGAGAAGAGTCTGGAGGTAATCACCACTGGAACAGAGCTGGGTCAGAGCTGGCAAAGGGGACAGTGTGCATGTTGGCAAACACCTAGCCATCCCAGCTGTGGGGCCTTGGCTCACTGTTGCTTCCTGTCCACGTGACCAATGCTGACTCAGAGGGAAAGTATCAATAACGTCATCCTTCAGGACAGACACTGGAGCTGTTCCTGAGCACGGATCAGCTCTGGGAGTATCCATAGTAACCAAATGATCACCAATCTCCAATCTTTCTTTAGTCAGACCTACTGCTAAGTTCAGGCACCGGCCAACTATTCCAAATGAGCAAACAGCTCAACACATTTCTTCTGCTTCTCCCAGGAAACCACAAAACTGGCTTGCCAAGGAGCTATGCTGCTGATCCATCAGATCAGAATTGGCAATTGCTTTCAAGTGCCCAACAACCCATGAACTTGAATAAGGGCAGGACAATGAACCCCTTATTGGGCAGATACAGCTGTCCTGCCATATACTAGCTTTCTTGGGAACATGCCGGGAGCTGAGCTGAGCTCCTCAAAGCGTTGTCCTGGAATCACTAGTAACATTACCATCCTACCTGGAATTTGTTAGAAATACAAAATTTTCAGTTCCCTGCCAACCCTACTAAAGCAGCAGTTCTCCGGGCAGAGGCCCAGCAATGTGGGTATTAGCATATTCTTGAAAGGGTTCTATGTATGCTAAGGTTTATGAGCCATTGTGTTGGAGGAGATCCAGTCGCCACCAGACTTGCCTTTCTGGCTCCCTGGGATTGCCTTTAAGTAACCACCTTTATCTAAGATGATTTCTTATTCCTGTTCACCTAAGTCATTTTTTATTAACTGCTTTCTCCTGGAAGGAAGTGAAGGAAGACCCCTGAACTCAACAGCTGAATGCCTTCTCCTGACTGCATGCTTCCATCAGCACGTTAGATGAGGACTCCTGACCCCATGTGTTCAAAATAAGACTCCCCTTCCCTTCCCTTTAAACAAGGCCTCAATCTATTATCATCGATGTATCTGTTAACACCAATACTTTTCCTGCCTTTATTACATCCTGCATCAAGGGACTTTCAGCTCCATATGGGCCTACAAACCTCATTTTCTGATGTCGTCTTCTCCCATTTCCTTATTCCTGAGGATACTTCTATGGGACCCCCTGAAATTCATGGTGGCCAGCAGTAGCAAAATCCTTAGAAAACTTGCCAACCCACCCCACCCTCCAGTGTTCACTTTAACGTGTTATGGTGACATTAGATTAGCATTAGAATTCTTACGTCATGGATCTCATGTCCCCGGGCCTGAAAGGTTGGACAGGTATCCTTCAGGCTCCTCATTGCCACTTCCTGCCTATTTTTCTTTCCTCCTCCACCCTGACTGAAGGCCAACACCCATTTCTTGGGCCACTGCTTGTCACCTTTTCCAGATTGTCACGTTCACACCTATGACCTTCATGACCTTCTCCATAACCTACTCTTTCAGCTCTCTTGGCACTTGTCTCTTTTGTCACATCTTAACTCTCATAAGGACCCATGCTACATCCATTCCATGACCTCAGATGTCCTCTCCTCCTCTGATCACCACTCTCTATCTTTCCAGCTCACTTCTAATCAACTTCAACAGCACTTCAACCCAACCAGGACCTTGTCTACCTCGTGTTGTGCCTTTGTTTCCGAACCAGCCTAAGATTCTTAGCCTGTTTTTAAATGACTCTTCGGCTCACACACACTCAGTTCTCTTGCCCTTCTCTTTCTCTCTCTCTCTCTCTCTCTCTCTCTCTCTCTCTCTCTCTCTCTGTGAGAAAAAAGGAAGCACAGTTGAATTCCAGCTATTGACAGGCATGATGATTCATGCTAGAAATCCATGGAGTGTTGGTCCTGCCCATAAATCATATTGTATCCTCCTGACCATTTTCTCCCATTCTACCAAGTAACTAACCTTCTTTTCTTCCTTTTTGAGGGGGTCTTCCTTTTTTGAGATGGGGTCTTAGGCATCCTAGGTTAACCTTGAATTTTCTATGTTGTCAAGAATGATCTTGAACTTCTGATCCTCCTGTTTCTACTGACTGAGGTGGGATTACAGGAAGGGTATCAACACACCTAATTTCTACAGTGCTAGGTGTGGGGGTACCGCAAACCTAAGACCTTGCACATGCTAGAGTAGCAGGCTGCCCACTCAACTACACCTCTAACTCACACAGCCACTATTTCACATGCTATTATCATTCCTCAAATCTCCAATGCTTCTTTATTATTTTATGCTCCTTCATGCTCAGACAATGACTTTGCTTTCCATTTCACTGAACAACAAATGCAATGAGACTAGAACATTGTTTTAAAATATAGTCTTGTGTGGCTGGAGAGATGGCTCAGCCGTTAAGAGCACTGGCTGCTCTTGCAGAGGAGGTGAGTTCAGTTCCTAGAACCTACTTGGTGGCTCACAACCCTTTGTGGTTCAGTTTCAGAAGATCTGGTGTCTTCTTCTGGCCTCTGGAAGCTCTTCACATGTGTAATATACATACATGCATGCAAACGCTCACATACAAAATCTTTTTAAGACATGGTCTCCCTACATAGCCTAGGCTGACTAATGATCTTTCTTCAGCCTCCCAAGGACTGGGACTATGGATGTGACATCTAGGAAGGAGAGAACTAATAAAGGTCTCAACCTTCCACTTGTTCTCTGCATCTGCGTCCATGTTTCTGCAGTCTCTATCCCTAGTACTAAGAATCAGTCTCAGACATGCACGCCTGCTCCTGTGTCTTCCACCTCTGCCTCCACACTCCAGGAGCCTTCCACTCCAGTATACTTCTTGTCTTCTCAGTGTCCTGGGTTCTTCCCATGAGCATTCCAGCATGTTTCCTCAAAACCTTCTCTTAACTTAGCTTCCCTTTCTGGCCACTGTTCCCTTTCTTCTCTTTCCATCTCAAGTCCTCAGGAGTGGTACCCTTCCTCACTGAATGCATTCTTTTCAAACCACCTTGCAGACTTTCACCTTGATTACTCGACTAAAATTGCTATGGTCAGAGTCTGTGACAATCAGTACTCGGTTACTTACCTTGACTAGGCTGATTCCTAGTCTTACCTTGAGTAGGCTGATTCCTCCTTCCTCATACAGCACCTGTATCATTTGACTCCAGGACATTCTGCATTCCAATTGTTGGTTTTCACTCCATCTCACTGGCCTCCTTTGCTAATTATACCCAACGTTCTGCCTATGCTCTGAGCTATAGCCTAGTTAAAGTAGGTGGAAGAGACGGGACCAGTTTCCTATACTCCTGTGTCTTTAGTGCATACCACCTCCTTAAAGAAGCTCCTGAATCTCTGCCTAACCCATTTTCCTCTTGTCTCTGGTTCTCAGCTACCCCATTTGCTGGCATCCTAAAAAGACAGACACTTTTGCTTCCATCCTTTGACAAGATAACATATAAGTCAGAAATAAAGATGTTAGAGAAATGGTAAAAGGCTAAGGGAAATGAGAAAGAGCCACTAACCTTGACTTTCTGGTAGTTAGATAGACAAGTTGAGTTGTTTCTGATTTTTCTACCTGCAGATGAGCCACAGTTACCCCAAAGAGTATTTGTGTCTTGTATATTGAGTTTCTGGAATGAGATGGTCAGAAACAGCTTTTGACTCCCCCTCCCTTCTCCTCCTCACACATTCCCTAAGAGTTTTCTGACCTCTGTTTGGTCCCCATTAGACACAATGATGGTCTCCCTCTTCTTAGATTCCATTTGTCTTCCATTTGTGTTCCCCCCACCCCCCAGATTCCATATTCCACACACAGAAGACTAGTCAGTTTGTTTCCAGATCCAGATCCTAAATGACACATGGCAAATATAGTTAAAGCAAAACATGGTTTTCATTACAAAAAGTAGTGGTCTTGTGAAGTAATGATGCGTGCATATTTTTAAGAAATCTAAATGATTCTAAAATGCAATATACTTCAAAACATATAGCTTGTGATCTATGCATGCAGTGTTATCAGTTGGTTTAAAAATATAGTGAATGGTGTGCAAGGGCTGTACAGGTTGTAAAGGTACATAAGTTAGACAAACAGAGACTAGTTCAAATTCAAAGAAACAAGATAATTTTAAAGTAAGGAATGGTGGAGTCTGTTTTAAAAATTAGATAAAGGGGGAAGAGACAAAGAAAGAGAAACATAAATATGAAGGTCACATCTCCCACAAGATGAAGGAAAAGGATACCTCCCTCTGGGGTTCTGAGAAACACTGAAGTGTCCAACATTGAACATTTTTTTTTGAGACACACAGCTTATATGCACTGACGATTATAGCAGTCACAACTCTGGAAAGTATAATCTATGATTATTCTTTTGTGAGTCTTACTCTACAGATGATATATCTCACAGAAAGATATAACAACTTGCTGAAGGTCAAAGAAGTACCAAATGATAACCAGACAACTGAGTTCTAGCAGTAGGCTGTTGAATATATAGCTGCCAAAGGGCAGATGTAGGGACATGTCACCATGTCAATATAGTGGCCAAACTATATGAGTACTCTCTCTAGGTCATCTCCATTTTCTTCCTTAAAAGAACAATTGAGAGAATCCCCAGAAGTGTTGTGCAACAGAAAAAGAATGTGAGTCACATATGCCAATTTTAAGTTTTTAAGTAGTCATGTTTCAAACATAAGAAGAAATAGGTGAGATAAATTCTAACTAAACCTGCCATATAGAATTCTTTCAATATTATATTTATAAACAACATTTCGATATTAGTTTAACAATCTTGTATCTATTATCAAGACATTTGGCATCTCTTTTTTTAACAAGTCTTAGAAGTTTATTGCATATTACAAACTTATAGCACATCTCAGTTTAGGCCAAGTATATTGCCAGTGATCAATGGCTGCCATGTTGAATCATGCAAACATTGGCTGGAATACTGAGAGTAAAATGAAGATGTGGATAGAGGTGAGGAATTGAGAAAGAAACCTAGACACCTATGGTTTATTTAGCTTATTTCGTTATGAGAAACAAATAACAAGACTAATAAGGAGAACCAGGTTTACATTGAAATAGAACAATATAAACCTACATGAATGTGTATGTTTGTATGTGTGCATGTGTATACAAATACACACACACACACACACACACACACACACTAGGGAATCACCATCCATAACTGGTAAGCCAGCAACTGACATAATTGAATACCAATAAACATTACATATTTGTGTTAGCCAATGTTTTGCTATGTGACAAAATGCCTGGAAAATCAACTTAAAGGATGAAAGGTTTATTTTGGCTCACAGTTTCCAAGACTTCTTCCAAACTTCTTCTGTTTCAAAGAATTTAGGCATATGCTAAGGGAGACACTTCATAGAATAGAATACAGGGGGAAAAAGTTGCTCATTGCATGGCAGTCAAGAACAGGAAAATGAAAGAGGGAGAGTCTGGAGACAACGTATGTTTTTCAAAGACATGGCATTCATGATATATACTTCCAGCTACAACTTACTTCCTAGTTTCTATCATCTTCTAAAAATGCCATCAAATTATGAATCTATCAGTTGATTCATGCATTGATTAAGCCAGTGCTCATATGGTACAAATACTTCCTTAAAGTATTTGTCCTTTGCCTCTGAGTGTTGTACTGGGGTTCAGGCCCTTAATACCTGAGGACATTAAGATCCAAATCACAACATCATTTCCCCACACAATGCCTTGAGCAGCCTCTGGTGGGAATGAAGTCTCTGTCTGGGGAATCATCTCCTCTTGTGTCATACATTCCTTGCCTAATTTCCAGTTACCCTGTACCCTGCTCTGCTATAAAGAGCACCTCCCAGAGCTTAAAGCCCCAACCACTTTGTGTCTCCCATCTTTTCCTTTAGTCTGTTATCTAAACACCTGTGGATTAATACATGATCACAGACAGGCCTTGGCACTAACTTTCCACTTTTCAGTGTTTTATCAGTATAACCACACCCTAAAGAAATGCACTGGAAAGAACCTTTTAAGACCCATCACCTAGCATGGCATCCTTCTTTCGATTTGACCTCTCTTCTTTATTTAAAGCTTATCACCTTTTTAGTAGTGAATGTTCAATGAGAATCCAAGAGCCAGAGAGTTGTTCAAGCCATTTAGGTTGACAAACACATGGCAGCTTATCTGGATGGAAAATTGTAGGACAGGATTTGGAAAGAAATCAAAATGGCTGATGGGATGGGAATCTATAAATATATTTGAAACGGTATAGCAATATAATAGTGATAAAATTGAATCTTCTTCCCTGGGTAAGTAGCTTTATCATAGGCCTTGGTGGCCAGAATTATCCCTTTTCCAAGCTGGAGTTTATCATCCTTTAATCAAAAACCTAAGATACTGTCATTCTCCCTACTAGAGTCAATGCCTCAATTTCAAAGGCTGCTCACCGTTTTTGATCTCATATCAATCAGGCTGATTCAACACAAAGAGAGAGAAAGCCACCTTACAGAAGCTGCAGCCTCCTTTCTCACAAACACAGACTTAAAGAAACTGTCCTGCTAACACTACTGCTCGACACAGAAAGATGGGCATGGGGGCATGGAAAGGCAGCTTTGTGTGGAGAAAGTACAGTATCTACCCAAAGGAGCAAAGATAAAATTAGGGGGAAAGAAGTTGTCTGATATGGCTAGATAAATCCCTTCATTCCCAACCCAATTGTTCCCCTAAGACCAGGATTTCTAAAAGAAAATAACCATGATATCGCAGGAGGTACACATAGCACATTGCAGCTAGCCAAGAGCTCAAATATACAAAACTATGTTTAGTTACATAATACACGCCAAGACCTGCACAACTGTTTTCAAAAATGCAGCAAGACAGGGGTTGAAAAGGTAGATCAGCAGTTAGGAGTACCAGATGCTCTCCAGAGGACTAGTTTTCAATTCTAGGTGACAACATGGAGGTTCACAGCCATCAGTAACTCTGGTTCCAGGGGAACTCAATGCCTTCTTCTGGTCTCCAGTGACATCATACACTGGGTAATGCTGGGACATTCAAGGCAATACAGCAAGCCCCACCACAGTCTCAGAAAGAAAGAAGAGTGACAGGAATGAGGAGTGTGTCTAGACTGTACCCTCGTTGAGGACCCCAGCACATTGCTTCCCCTGCTTTATAGGTTGTAGCCTAGGCAATTTCTTTTGTGTAATTCTGTGTGTGTTCTCATCTATTATGGTTCCCTCCTTGATGGAAGCAGGAGGGGAGTTAGCTGTGTCAGCCTATGAATGCCAGAAGAAAACGCCCAACAACTGAAAACATTTGTTTTTACTTTAGCCATTCTGTGCATATCATAAATGGGAACCATCAAAATAGTATGTCCAATATGTATTATTATTGAGGCTATCTCTGCCTACCCCCACTCATAATAGGTCATATTTTCCAAGTTGATAACTTTAATAAGTTGCTGGAATACTTGTTTTAAGCTACAGATTTAGCCACAATAAAACATTTTACTTGTGATTATTAAAGCATCTTAAAATAATTAATTGATTTACTTACTTACTTATTGACTTATCTATTTAACGTGTGGGTATATGTGCACACATGTTCTCGCAGATGCCTGAAGAGGCTGGAGGAGAGTATCACACCCCCTGGAGCTGGAGTTGCAGGTAGTTGTGAAGTTTTTAGCTGCCTGACACATCTAGAAGAGCAGCAGCTGGACCCTGAGCCCTCTCTCCTGCCTTTCTTGATGTGATTGTGCTGAATCTATGATATCACTCATATTACTCGTCAATAGTTTTGCTCAACAAAATTCAACAAAGGACAAACTGGGCTGCAAGCCTAACACTGGTCAGCTTAAGAAAGTATAGGATTGGAAGGCAGCCAGGCTACATAGTGAGTTCAAAGCCAGCTTGCATTTGCTACTAGATAGTAAGATTCCACTAAGTACGAAAGGGGACAGTGGATGTAACAACAACTAGAACTGAGCAAACGTGAGCTGTACAACTTGTTTCATTTCTTCACCACGTTGGTTTTGGTCTTATCCTGACACATCGCTCCTAAGTGTTAGAATCCAGAAAGACAGGAACACCTTACGTAGACAACTGAGCTGGAGAGGCATTGGGTCCCCAGACAACTGAGATGGTGAGGCATTGGGTCCCCAGACAGCCCCAGAGACAACTCCTTGTCAGGGAAACTAATCCTGTGATTAGAAGGTAGGAACCTCCCTACTATCTGACCTCCAGGGAGTGAGAGAAGCTGAAGGCTAGATTGATAAACTAGTTGTCAATGACTTAATCGATCAAGCTTCAAAATGAAGCATCCCTAAAACCCTAAGAGTGAGTTCAAGGAACTTCCAAGTTGTCGAGTAAGAACACATCCGCATGCTAAGGGTAGATACCCCGACACCATGAAGATGAACTAAGGAGCTCCTGTGTTCAGAACCCTCTAGGTCTTGTCTGTGCATCTCCATTCTGTTCTTTTGTATTCTTCAAAATGTCTGCAAATGTAAGTAGAATGTGTAATTAGAACTCTGTGAAATCCTTAGAAATTAGCCAAACCTAAAGAGGGGTCAAGGGGACCCAAGCCTATAGCCAAATGGTCGAAAGTTCTGGAAGCCCTCAATGACTGAGCCTGCATCCTGAGCTTCAGGTTGATGGTGTTAGAACTGAACCTAAATGGGGTTAAAGAGTACTAGTTAGTGTCCACAGCAGAGCTAATTGCCTCCTAGATGTGAGGAGACCCAATACATTTATCACAGAAGCAAGCATGTTATGGAAGTAAAATAGGAGTGAACTAAGAGTCACCTTGTATGACTTTTTGCAAATGAATTCCTTTAAGCCGTTTTCAAAAGTAGAAGGAGCACACCCTCACCGGATTCACACACACCCACATTCTGAGCTGTGTTCATTTGGAATTCATTCACTCTTTCCCACATGCCGTACAAATGTTTATAATTTTGCACAAGATTGTTCTACTTTTTATAAAATAATGCGTTATGCACTCCTTTCGACAGTTTATATCTTGTTGTTAAAAAAATGTATTGTGCACATTGCCTACAGATCCGAAGGTATACATTGCATTCAACTTTAGTAAATTCAATTTAAATATTTTTTTGAGATGAACATTAAGAGTGCATTCTAAGTTTTTGGTTACTGTTGCTGTTTATTGTCATAAATACTGTTATGTAGGGAGTGAAGGAAGCCCCGAGCGAGTAATTGAGCAAAGGCCTGAGTAGATGTGTATTTGACATAGGCACAGCCATGTCCTCAAGGACTCCATGGGACAATTTGGCAAAGCCATTACACATGTGAGCCAAGCTCTTCTGGACAGTGATATTGTCTTCTGGACAATATCTATGGTCGGTTGTGTGTGTAAAGACTAGTAACCAGCACTTTCTTCTCTCAGATGTTACAGCAGGAGACTGCTTACCTACAGAGAACTACTACTGAGGTGAGTTAACCCCTACCCAGTGCTGTGCATGCTGGCATTCCAGGTTGCAGTAGTAGTCATTGCAGAACCTACCTGGTCCCAGGATCACTGTATGTGTGCATGTGTGAATGTGTGCCTGAGTACCTGGGTGTCTGGGTTTCTTCATTTGCTCAACAACCCAGAGGGTTTCAGGCCCCACTCTGTGAGAGTCTGCATGCATACCTTGTATACACATAGTGGGAGCTGTGATACACCAAGATATAGCCCAAACACAGCAATAGCTCAGGGGTGATGCATATTGTTTATAACAGAAATATTAATTGTTACCAAGTATATAATACAGTAGATGCTGACAAACTCCTACACAGACACAGCTGACAGGTCTCCTTTCAAGACACAGAACATGTGTATCAGCCAACAGAGTTCCATTATGCTCCTTTCTAGTCAAACCTGCTCCATACTGTAGATCAGTCATCACTCAGATGTTTTGTCATTTCCTACACACAAATCGCAAGGTTTGCATCCTTCTGGTCTGGCTTCTTCTGTTCGACACATTAGTTCACTCCACATTATTATGTGGCTATAATCATGACATCCATTTCTCTGTTTTCTCTTGTGAATGCAAAGCAGATACTCACCCACTAAACTACATTCCAGTTATTTTCTTAAAAAAAAAAAAAAAAAAAAAAAAAAAAAACTCTTTTTAGAGACAATGTTTCCTATGTTTTTTAGGCTTACCTCAAATTTGTGATCTTCCTTCCTCAACCTCTAGAGTAATGGATTACAGAACACACTATAACTGCTCTCCACAGTGTATTGATGGTGCTTTGTTGAGAACATATAAACTGTTGCCGATATTAAGTTGTAAGGTGGCAACTCTATCAAAGGAAATAGCTGCTTGAATAGCAGTTTAACTCTTTAAATATTTAATTTTGTTAGATATTAGATTTTGTCATCTACCCTCTTAGTAGACAGGGATTCACAATCCCACCATCCTGTTTCCCCAAACTTGTTTTATCTGATAAGCAATGATGCTCTTGAGATATCAAGAGATTTTACCCCTAAATATCAAGCACCTAGGGGTTTTCCTAGGCTAATAGTTCAGAGGAATGAAATCCACCATGGAGGGGAAAGATGGACCATCAGGGGCAAGCTAGACCACAGAAAGGGGAAGTAGAAACTGGGAAGTGAGAAAGAGGACAGCCTGGGGGCCTAACTGGCTTTCTCCTTTTCCCCTTTTATTCAGTCTGGAACCTCTGCCATAGAATGATGTGACCCACATTTAGAGTAGCTTCGCCCTCCTCAGTTAAGCTTCTCTAAACAGACAAGCCCAAAATTGTACTTCATTAATATCCTAAAGACAGAGATGCTTCTTCATTCAATAGGGCTGTCAACTGAATTAACCATCACAGAGACTACCAGGTGGTAAAAAGCCGAGTGAACCTTGCTTCTTTTTCTTCTGAGATTTTTCTGAATAGAGAAGAGAGCCCGAAGTTATCAAGGGTGCCGATTTTCAAGTGGTACAACAGGGAAGGAAACTTAGGGGGACTGGTAAAGCACATACTGGCTTTGACAAAAATAAACTGAATTAAGGGGAGTGGTCACAGTGGCACATACCTTTAATCCTGGCACTCAGGAGCAGAGGCAAGTGGATCTCTATGGTGTCAAGGCCAGCCTGGTCTACACAGTGAGTTCTAGGTCCCAGGACAGAAAGAGCTATATAGTGGGACCTTGTCTTGAGAAAAAAGAAACAAGCAAAAGGACAAGGGACAAGAAGGGAAAGAGAATTCTGGACAGACATATGACTAGGCAAAGCCATGGGGCACTAGAGACCTACATCTTCAAGTTAAAGGAGACTGTAGAGATAGGACAGAGTCATCCCAGATACACACACATCCACAGGCACATATATTTACACACAGAACACACATGTGCACACACACAAATGCTATGTAAACTGGTGAAATTTGAATAAAATCTATAAAGTAAATACTATTATTACATCAAAGCTAAGTTTCTTGATGTTGGTAACTTCTCTCTCTATAAACGAATGTCTTAGTTTTCAGTAAGCATCCATTGAAATTTAAAAGGTAAAAGGAAAATAATGTCCACAACATATTTTCAAATAGTGACTGAAAAAGACAATAAAGAAATGATAGATGGTAGGTAGGTAGATAGATAGATAGATAGATAGATAGATAGATAGATAGATAGATAGACAGACAACAGAGCAAATGAGGAAAGATATTAAAAATTCATGAATCTAAGTGAAGAATATATGAGGGCTTTCATTCTAAACTTTTCACCTTTCTGTAACTTTAAAATTATTTTAAAATAAAAATTTCTTGCTGTGGACAGCGGCACATGGCAACTGCTCAGGAGCCTATGGAGGGAAGAGCCTGTGGTGGGAGGAGCCTCTGGTGGGAGGAGCCTTGGTGTGAGGAGCCTTGGTATAAGGAGCCTGTGGTGGGAGAAGCCTGTGGTGGGAGGGTCAGAAGTTCTAGACCCTGTCTGGACAACTTAAAACACCCTGTCTTATTTCAAGGTAAAAAGAAAGAAAGGAAGGAAGAAAGGAAGAAAGGGAGGGAGGGAGGGAAGAAGGGAGGGAAGGAAGAAAGAAGGTGTGTGAGTGTGTGTGGCTTAGTGGTAGATGATGGAGTGCCTGCCTCTCTATAGTAAAGAGCAGAAGGTGAGAGGAGAAGGGAGAGGAGAGAAACAGAGACAAATACTTTTAATGAATACTCAGAATACAAAACCCTAATATGGTGAGACAGAGAAGCAAGACAGCTTCAAAGGCCCAACTTGCTCTTAGTTCTTTCTTCAAAAGCCCAACAAGTCACCTTCAAGGGCACTAACCAAGTCCTGAGAGAACTGGGTAACACCTTCTGGGGGTGCAACCCCCAATATGACCAATGCAATTTACCTGACCCTACTTCTTTTTTCCCTCTTCTTTATTGGATATTTTATTTACATTTCAGATGTTATCTTCTTTTCCCTTTCCCCACCACCCAGAAACCCCCTATCCCATCTCCCCCTCCTGCTTCTATGAGGATGTGCCTCCACCCACCCACTCATTTCCACCTCCCCTCCCTAGAATTCCCCCAAACTTGGAGTCCAGCCTTCATGGGACCAAGGACCTCCTCTCCCACCTATCCCCTACAAGGCCATCCTCCACTATATATACAGCTGGAGTCATGGGTCCCTCCCTATGTGCTGAGCCTGATATAGCTATCTCCTTAGAAGTCTGCCAGAGCCTGACATATACAGAGGCGGATGCTCACAGCTAACAATTGAACTGATCACAGGGTTCCCAATGGAGGAGTTAAAGAGAAGACTGAAGAAGCTGAAAGGGTTTTCGGCTGACCTTACCTCTTAAAGGGTATTTCAACCATCTCCCAGCATTGTCACACTGAGGCCCATGCTGTCAGCATATGAATCTCACTCAGATCACACACCCCCACCCCCCTCCAATGAGCTCTAGAACTTGGAAAACCCATATGGGAAACTAGCGGCAGTGAAATCCTGAATGGAAGCATCAGTGTGACAAATGACTAACTCCAAAAGCTTTCCTCTGTTCACCACTCCCACCACAACATTCTCTAAACACATCTCATTTTAAAATGTCTTAAGAGACAAGGTGCTAAGGATGTAGCTCAGCTGATAGAGTACTGGCCTAGCATCCACAGAACTGTGGGTTCAATTCCCAGCACCATGTAAAACCAGCCATAATGGTGCATGCCTGTAATTCTGTATTCATGAAGTAGGAGCCAGAGAATCAGAAGTTCAAGGCCAGTCTTAGACACCTAGTTTGAGATTAATCCTGTTCTGCACACATGCATGTGCACATGCACGCACACACACACACACACACACACACACACACACACACACAAACACATAATGCACACAAACACACACATATACAGGTGCACATACACCTGGGTGCACATGCATATGCATACACACACAAATACTAACAAACATACCAAAAGAAGATAAAGTATTAAAATGTTATTAAAATTAAACAGAATTCCACTGACTGAGCATTGATAAAGAACAATTTATTTCTATACTGAAGCTGGGAAGTTCAAGATAAAGGTCCCAGCAGATCTGACTGTCTGGTCTGAATAGCTGTCTGCTTCTAAGTCCATACCTCAAGGCCCCATCATTTGAAGGCAGAAGCATGGCACAGGGAAGAGCATGTTTGTTTCCTGTGCAGTTGGTTTTGATTCTTCGTCTTGTGAGAAGTTCCTCACATTGTTGCTCAAGCTGGCCTCACACAAGTGTAGAGAGCCGCGGCGAGCGGTGACAGCATTCGCCATTACAACATGGCGCTGGCACCCGGGCACTCCCGTGGGTAAACAAGTAAATTGCGCATGTGCAAATGGTGAAAGCGCGCCAAGTCACTGCCCAGCCCGGGGCGTTATACGACCCTAGGGTGTATATAAAGCAGCGCCATCTTGGGTCTCGCTCTCTTCCTCCTTTTATCGCAATAAACGCTTGCTGCAGAAGGATCCTGGTGCCCACGTGCGTTCTTGCCGGCGAGACGATTGTGCGGGCCACACACAAGATCTACCACTGTCAGTCTCAGCTTTCCAAATGTTGGAGTTACAGGCATGTGTCACCAAATGCAGTATGAAGCCTTCTTTTTGATAATATCTTTACTATTTTATAATCGTGTGTGTGTGTGTGTGTGTGTGTGTGTGTGTGTGTGTGTGTGTGTACGTGTAAGTATACATACCTGAAGATCCTCTAGAACTGAAGTTCCAGGTTGCAAGGTGCCTGCCATGGTTCCTCTAGAAAAAGGGTAAGTTTTCCTCAGCCCCAGGGAGCCTCTTTTTAAAGAGACTCAATCCCATTTATGAGGAGAGGAACCCTCATGACCCATTCACCTCTTAAAGACTCCACCTCCCAAGACAATCACAAGGGCAACAGTTGAACAAGGTCAAGTTCAAACCACAGCAGCCACAATACAAGGGATGCCATCTGTCTACCCCTGAGGAAGTAGATACACCATCCCCACCACCAAAACCACATATATTAACAGCTGCTCCAGATTAAAATCACACAGTCACAAGCTAGAGATATTTTTATCAAGCACAGCAGTGGATGTGTTGTCCTTCAGGTGTGGCTCACCGTAGCAGCTGAGCCAGAAGGTCAGGGTGACTGAGGGTCTGCCTCATCAGCATCATCCCCTCAGCTCAGACACAGTCATCCAGCCAGACCCCAGCAAGCTCTCCAACACCAAGCAAAAGCGCTGTCTAAATCTCACTGTGTTCTATCACATTTCCTTACAGCTGAGAGGATACAGGAGAAGTGGCAAGGTGGAACAAACAGATTTATGAGTACCCAGGATCCGAGAGAAAAATGCAAGCAACTTTAGATATGTCTACACTTCTAAGCAGACATTCTAAAACAACCTCCAAATGATCCATACATCCAACCACGAGACAGAAATAAAATATATGAAAGTGTATTGAATCAGAAATGTAATAAAGACTAAAATTGCTAATTATTGTTAGAGAGTGTATTGGTTTGAATGAGAACAGCTCCCATAGGCTCGCTCATATACTTGAATACGTAGTCCTGGGTTGGTGAAACAATTTGGTAGGGGTTGAGATTTGTGGCCCTGTTGGAACAGGTGTGTCACTGTGGCCAGCCTTTGAGCTTTCAAAAGCTCATGTATTTCCAGTTAACTGTGTTTCCTGCTGCTGGATCAAGATGGGAGGGCTTATGGACTACTCGGGTGCCATGCTTGCTTGCCTGCTGTAACGCTCCTCAACACAATTACCATGGAAACTAATCTTTTAAAACTATAAGCCCCAAGTAAACTTTTCATTCTGTAAGTTGCCTTGGCCTTGGTATCTACAGCAATGATAAATTAAGACAGACAGGAAGAAAAAAATTCAAATAAAGAAGTTACAGGGGAAAAAAAACTACAGAGCTACACAGTGGTTTGTGGTCAATATGAGCTGCATGAGTCCCTGCCTGAAGACAAAACAAAACGCAAAGTAGAAAAATAACAACATGCAAACAGTTTCATTTAGAATGAAGAGTAGGTAAGATAGTAAAGACTCCCAACAGGACAAGCCAGCCTAAAAACAAAATAAAAGATAAAGTAAACAAACAACAACATGCAAACAGTGCCAAGAGTTTCATTTTAGAATGTAAGAATAGATCAGCTAGTAAAGACTCCTAACCGGACAAGCAAAGTGACAGACAACACAAATCACACAGCTGAGAAGTCATAGAGGTGACTGAGAAAGTGCAGAGATCTTGTTTTATTTTAAGCAAATATTTACAATCCAAGGCTAATAAAATGGTAACACTTAAGAAATGGCTAATATTCTTGAAGTACGTGTAGCTGTTCCAACAATAATAAATTTGGGCTGGGAGCGTAGCTGAGAGACAACCCATCCAACCAGCTGGAGGCCTTGGGCTTGATCCCAAGCACAATAAAATCAATCAATTAGTCAATTTAAAAATGAAAACCAGGAATGAAATGAATACATAAAGAAAAAAAAATACATAAAAATTGCCCTGCAAAACAACCTCTGGCCCTAGTCTATTTTCCAAAGGCATTCTGCTCCTTTTGTGTGTGTGTGTGTGTGTGTGTGTGTGTGTGTGTGTGTGTGTGTGTATTAACTTTCCCCTTGTATTTTAGACAAATTTACACATTTTAAATAAAATTCATGCGTTGTCTTTTTATTTAACATACTGAGAAAGGCTAGCTTAGAGATAGCTAGAGACTCAGGTAGCTTCCCTTAGGAAAAACAGTTTATCTCCTTACCTGTACAATAACACCTGTAACCTCCCCCAGTTTCCAGTGCAATACATCCTGCCTAGGGAGAGACTAAATAGCCTAGCTTAGACCTACATTGGGCACCAACACTGAGAAGGCTCACCTGTCCTTAAACTTATCTGTCAGGGGAAAGCTCTATTTGCCACCTAAAGCATATTCACGATTGGGGTGTCTATATGCTTAAAATTATGGAATGCATAGTCTATTTATACACAAATGGTCCAAAGTTATGTAACAGCTCACCTGTCGATCAGAATATGAATCCACCCCCATTCCATCCCTTGGAATCTGCTCCCCAGGTCCAGAAAGAATCCCAGAAAATAAATGAAGTTCTTGAGCCAACAAACTGAGCATTGTGTGCTATCTGCTCTTACCCTCGATTTAGTAAATCAACAGCTCTGCTGCCTCTTTTCGGAGCCCTGTTAAAGATGCAAGAAACCCAGACAGAGACCCGGAGATCCCTGAAGAAATCAAACTAGGAACTGTACCTCCCCGTGGATTAAAACGCCTCCATGAGGATCCTGAGAGCTGAAAACAACTCTTGCTAGGACACTAATATTAGACTTGATATGTTTATTACTTTCTTGTCTATGAAACCACCACACAATTCAACTTCTTCATCCATTAATAATCTTCTGTTTGGGGAGAATTTTTTTTGTCCTCCCTGAGTCACTGTGTATGAGCAACTTCACACCAGAACAGTGCTGGCCTGCTTTGCCAAAAGTTATGCCACCTACACTTAACACCAAGAACTTGAGAGGGTCCCTCGCACACTGTGCCCTCGCCAGCATCTGAGTGAGTCACGCCCTTTAAGAACTGTAGGCTATTCCTCTACTCAAAGGATAACAGGCTGAGAAAGAAATTAGAGAAACACCACCCTTCACAATAGTCACAAATAATATAAAATACATTGGTGTGACTCTAAGCAAAAAAGTGAAAGATCTGTAGGACAAGAACTTCAAGTCTCTGAAGAAAGAAATTGAAGAAGATCTCAGAAGAAAGAAAGATCTCCCATGATCATGGATTGGCAGAATTAATATAGAAAAAATGGCCATCTTGCTGAAAGCAATCTACACACTCAATGCAATCCCCATCAAAATTCCAACTCAATTCTTCATAGAGTTAGAAAGAGCAATTTGCAAATTTATTTTAATAACAAAAAAACTGAGGATAGCAAAAACTATTCTCAACAATAAAAGAACTTCTGGGGGAATCACCATCCCTGACCTTAAACTGTATTATAGAGCAATAGTGATAAAAACTGTATAGTATAGGTACAGAGACAGGCACATAGATCAATAAAATAAAATTGAAGACCCGGAAATGAACCCACACACCTATGGTCACTTGATCTTTGACAAAGGAGCTAAAACCATCCAGTGAGGAAAAAAAGACAGCATTTTCAACAAATGGTGCTAGTTCAGCATGTAGAAGAATGCAAATCAATCCGTTCTTATCTCCTTGTACAAAGCTCAAGTCCAAGAGGATCAAGGACCTCCACATATAAAACCAGATACACTGAAACTAATAGAAGAGAAAGTGTGGAAGAGCCTTGAACACATGGGCACAGGAGAAAATTTTCTGAACAGAGCACCAGTGGCTTATGCTCTAAGATCAACAATAGACAAATGGGACCTCATTAAATTGCAAAGCTTCTGTAAGGCAAAGAACACTGTCAATAGGACAAAAGGGTAACCAACAGATTGGAAAAAGATCTTTACCAATCCTACATCCAATAGAGGGCTAATATCCAGTTTATACAAAGAATTCAAAAAGTTAGACTCCAGAGAATGAAACAACCCAGTTAAACATGGGGTACAGAAAAAAAAATAAGATATATTTAAGGTAAAAAAAATCAAAATCTAAACTAGGCATTTGAAGAATTATTAATTTTTATATTTCTTTCGAAATTTCCACAATAAAAATGTGCACAATTTTCATAATTAGAAACATTAAAATATTATTTTAAGCAGAAAAAAATGGGGTACAGAGATAAACAGAAAGTTCTCAACTGAGGAATATTGAATGGCCAAGAAGCGCCTAAAGAAATGTTCAACATCCTTAGTCATCAGGGAAATGCAAATCAAAACGATCCTGAGATTCCACCTCACATCAAAATACCTTAGCTATTTTGATCAAAATAGCTAAGATCAAAAACTCAGGTGATAGCAGATGCTGGAGAGGATGTGGAGAAAGAGGAACACTCCTCCATTGTTGGTGGGATTGCAAGCTGGTGCAATCACTCTGGAAATCAGTCTGGCGGTTCTTCAGAAAACTGGACATAGCATTACCTGAGGATCCAGCTATACCACTCCTGGGCATATACCCAAAAGATGCTCCAACATATAACAAGGACACATTCTTCACTATGTTCATAGCAACCTTATTTATAATGGCCAGAAGCTGGAAAGAACCCTGATGTTCTTCAACAGAGGAATGTATACAGAAAATGTGGTACATTTACACACTAGAGTATTACTCAGCTATTAAAAACAATGAATTCATAAAATACTTCAGCAAATGGATGAACTAGAAAGTATCATCCTAAGTGAGGTAATCCAGTCATGAAAGAACACACATGGTATGCACTCACTGAGAAGTCGATATTAGCCCAAATGCTCACAATACCCAAGATACAATTCACAAAATGTATGAAGCGCAAGAAGAAGGAAGACCAAAGTGTGGATGCTTCAGTCCTTCTTAGAAGGGGGGAAAATATTCATGGGAGAAAATATGGGAGACAAAGTGTGGAACAGAGACTGAAGCAAAGGCCGTCCAGAGACTACCCCACCTGGGGATCCATCCCATATACAGACACCAAACCCAGATAGTATTGTGGATGCCAAGAAGTGCTTGCTGACAGGAGCCTGATATAGCTGTCTCCTGAGATACTCTGCCAAATCCTGACAAATACAGAGGCATATGCTCACAGCCAACCATTAGACTGAGCACAGGTCCCCAATGGAGGAGTTAGAGAGAACGTAATGAAGATGCTGAAGGAGTTCGCAATCCCATAGAAAGAACAATATCAACCAACCAGACCCCTCAGAGCTCCCAGGGACCAAATTACCAACCAAAGAGTACATGTGGCCCAGTGAGATGAGCAACAGATTCTCCGGAAGTCAGACTCAACAAAATGAATTCAAAAAGCAGATGAAAGTGAAACTACAACTCAGAGATTAGGTCAGAAACCAAAAAACTTCCTACACAGAAAACCCTAGCACTGATAAAGAGGAAATAACACCATTGTCTACCACCACAATAAATAAATAAATAAATAAATAAATAAATAAATAAATAAATAAATAAATGTCAGGGTTCCTGAAGTATTAGCCTGATAGCTCAACCAGTAACACCACATAGAAATCAATCTACAAAGTAATGTGTGCTGTGAATGTTAGTACAAACATGCTCAATCAAATGTGAAGATCAGAATAGATAGATAGATAGATAGATAGATAGATAGATAGATAGATAGATAGATAGATATGTATTTATTTATATATATGGGATTATGCATATATTCAAGTCAGATTTACCTGAAAACACAGTTTTTTCCAGCATACAGAAAATAAGATGTGCTATGCTACAAGACTAAGGAGCAGAAAGCAAATCATCAAAGCAAATGAGTAAAAGGCATTTGACACTAGGAACTGACCTGAGAAACAAGTATTCTTTCTTTGTCCTTTTAAAAATATTTATTATTATTTGTGTGTGTGAGAGTGTGTGTGTCTGTGTGTCTGTGTGTGTGTCTGTGTGTATGTCTGTGTAGAAACAAGCACAGGCTTCTGTAGAGGTCAGCTGTCTGACATGGATTCTGGGAACCAAAATCTTATAAGATCTATAAGTTTCATGATTCTGTAACTGTAAGATGTCAACATTGTTTCTGACAATAACATGCTCTTAACTGCTGATCCATCTCTATAGCCTCTAAATAATATTTTTTTAATAATTCTCCATTGATTCTAATGTTGATTCTAAAGCCAGTGCTTTGTCTCTGTCTACATTTGAGATGAGTTCCTTCCTAGAGATCTGCTTGTATATTTGCATATGTTAATGTCTTAGTTAGGGCTTCCATTGCTGTAAAGAGATACCATGACCAAGGCAAGTCTTATAAGGACAACATTTAATTGGAGGTTGCTTACAGTTTCAGAGATTCAGTCCATTATCATCAACATGGGAAGCATGGCAGTGTCCAGGCAGGCATGGTACAGGAGGAGCTGAGAGGTCTACATCTTGTTCTGAAGGCAGCTAGGAGAAGACTGGCTTCCATGCAGCTAGGCAAGGGTCTTAAAGCCCATGCCCACAGTGGCACACCTACTCTAACAAGGCCACACTACTCCAATAAGGCCACACCTAATAGTGCCAGTCCCTGGGTTAAGCATATTTAAACCACCACAGTTATTATACTAGTTTTCTTCAGCATCTTGACTGTATACGAAAGAGTAAGCTATCTGAGAAATTTGATCTATATACAATCTATCAATTTGATTGTGCTCTATAAAAAATTGCTTTCATGAAGCAATTAAATTGTTCCAGAAAATAGTTGACATATTATCTTGATCAGATCACCCACAAGTATATACAGGAATTTTTCAAATGCAAGTTGTGGCCAGAGATATAGCTGGTGTCCTGACTCAAACCTGATGCTTCAGATTATAAAGTAATGAATCATATATGTTACCACTATAACATAACTGCAAAAACTCCGCAGAAAGTAAGAGAATGTGTATTTTACAACTCACTATTCCTGATTCCCCAAAACTAACATCAGTGCAGATTCTGGAAAGTTCTATAGAAAAGAATTGTCTTCACTGTAGACAGTGACTTAATAAGGCTCAAAGTACTGACTGTTTTCATGTTATACCTTATTAGAATAATCATGATCCTGAAACTATAAGATGTCAACATTGTTTCTGATAATAACTCAGCTATTGCCCCAGTTGATTTTAAAGAAACTCTGGGGAGGAAACATCCTGGTCTTTATCAGTCTCTTTAAACACATATCAAAATAAAATTATTAACAAGGTGCTAGATGCTAGTGGGGAGGTGATGGTTTATCTTTTTTTAATCAAGCAAAACAAATTTATATTCATTACTTCTAAAAATAAAATTAGACCTTTCCAACCCTTAACATCTGCTTTTAATAATATCTTCTAACCAAAATACAGATGGTTCATCTTTATTGTCAACTTGAGTGGATTTGGAAGCACTTAGGAGACACCTCCAGCACATTTTTTGAGAGTGTTTCCAGGCTGTTTTAACTGAGGATGGAAGACATCATCCCATGGATTGGGATCCCAGACTGAATAAAAAGAAAAAAGCAAGATGAGTGTCAACATCCATCTCTGCTTCTTAACCATGAGTGCAACAGGATGACATCATAGTCCTGCCCCCAAGACTTCCCTGCCATGATGGACAGAACCTTCAAATCACAAATTAAATAAGCCCTTCTTCCCCATGCTGCTTTCTTTGGGTATTTTTTTCTTAAGAACCACAAATGTAACTAGTATGGTCTCGCCACTCATTTGGTGTGTCCTTCTGAAGAGAAGTGGAGCAAGTTAAGCAGTAATCAAGAAAAACCTGGAGCTCTTGCTATGGGGAGGAGTCTTTTCTGGGAAGGTTGTGTTTGAGTGTGGCAATGAATGAAGGCAGGGCGGGAAGAACAGTGTGTCAGCATGGGTAGGAGTGTTCGTCTTTGTTCTTACTGCATTAGAGGTAGACCTTCTGTGACACAACCTTCTGTTCACCATCAGACTACTTCATTTGGACTTTGACACTGTGATAACAAAATTATTTTTGCAGTTTTATTAAGTACGGTTGACCTATGACAGTCTATATATTTGAATTACACCATTGAATACTCTTATACCTATACGTGCATACAACCACCATAATCATAAAGACAAGAAGCATAGCCATCACCCCCAAAGGTGTCTGTGTGCCCTTTCATGATCCCTCATATGACTGACTCCCTCATCTCTGGACAGCCTAAAGACTGCACTAGCATCAGTTTAGATTTTCTGTAATTTTTAACTAAATTGGATCTTACAATAAATGCTTTTGGGTCTGACTTCTTTTGCTCAGTGTAATCATTCCGAGACTTGGCCATGCTGTAAAGTGTATTGATGGTTCATTCCTTTTGTACCAAGTGATACTCACTTTATGGGTAAACTACTATTCTACTATTTATGAAGTGGACATTTGAACCATTTCTGGTTTGGAGTTACTACAAAAAGGCAATAGGAACAATGAGAAAATCTCTCTCTGGTCGTATGTTTTCCTTTAAAAAAAAAAAAATCCTCATAGTAAAATGGCTAGATTACTGGCAGAAAAAATGCCTAAATATTTTTAAATGTTAGTCAGTTTCTAGAATACGTATACCATTTTATATTTGTGCCACCAGCGTATGACAATTCTAACCACTCCCCATGGTGAGCAAGGTTTAGAGTGGTCACTGTATCTAACCAGATCCCTTCTAATTGGTGTGTAGTAGCATTGCTGGTGCTGCTTATAGGATTGTTGGATTATTTTCGTATTTTCTATTTCTCTAGTGGCTGATATTTAACACATTTCAGGTGCTTATTTGCCATCTGTATGTCTTCCTGGGTGTAGGACTTATTCAAATCTTTTGTCCTTTTTAATTGAGTTATTTTCTTGTTTTGAATACTAAAGTCCTGCCTCCATACTAGATATAAGTCACTTATTAAGCAAATATTATTTTCCCTAGTCCATGGCTTATATTTTGTTACCCTAACAGTTAGTTTGAAAAGCAGTTTTTAAGTTTCATGAAATCAATCTTATTTTCTCTTGTCTGTTGTACACTCTGTAGCATATCTAAGCAATCTTTATCTAGCTTGAGGTCCAAAGGATTTTTTTATATCATCTACAAGTTTTATAGTTTTACTTCTTAGATATATGAAAGTAATAATGTGCTATTATTTGTAGCTGATGTAAGCAAGGCATATATCAAAGTAGTTTTTTTCTAAACCTTTCTTTTTCAGTTTGCACATGGGTCTAATTTTGCTAATCTCATCTGTCAGTGGTATCCCACTTGTTTTTCAGGGTCTCCACTTATTTTGCCTTGGCCTCTTTTACAAAACTCGATTGTCACTAAATGTCTGAGATTATTTCAAAATCCCTTCTGTGGTTCCTGTGGCCTATTGTTAAGCTTGATTTCAATATCACACTGTTGTAGGGCCTGTAGCTTCATACAAAGTCTTGAAATGAGGCATACTATTTTGAGCTGTTTTTTGACTGGTTCCAAGGGGTTAATGTTTCACAAAAACACAATCATGGGTGGTATGGTTAATCTTAAGTATTCCTAAGCAACAAATTCAAACTATGATACCCATCATCAGAGCCAGGATACTCCAAACCTTCGCAATGCAGCAGGCAGTCTTGAGGGCTGTAGGGATGGACAGGTAGACCTGTTCTGCTTGCTTCTTGCTCTCCTGAGCATTGCGCTTTCAACCCAGAAGCTGCCATGCCTCCTACACTTGTGAGACCAAACCACTTACTACTGTACATGGTACATGTGTACACATCTGTGGTGGATACCCAGTTTTGCCAGCACCATCGTTGAATAGTTGATCATTTGCCCAGTGCATGTTTTTTATACCTTTATCAAAAAAATAAGTGGTCACAGCTGCTTTGGTTTATTTCTGTCTTCCATTCTGTTTTTGTCTACGTGATGGTGATGGTTGGTATCATCAACTTGACAGGATCTAGTATCTTTTGGAAGATACGGCTTTGGGCCTTTCTCTGAGGGATTATCTTGATTGTGTTAGTTAAGGTGGAATGAGATGCTCATTGAGGGTGGTGGTATTGTTTCCCTGGCTGGAGCCCTGGACCATATAAATGGAGATAGAAACCAGGCAACTATATGTCTTTATGCCATTCTGATTCCTAACTGGGGCTGCAGTATGGCCAGCTGCATCAAGCCCCTGCTGCCTTCATTTCATCCTTGTGATGGACTGAACCTTGAACTGTTGCCGAGAATAAAGCTTTTTGCCTTTACATTGCTTATGTCAGAGGTAATTTATTACAGCAACAGAAAACAAAAACAAAACATACAAAAAATCAGGTAAAGACAATTCACGTGGCTTTCTTTATGACAGTACTAGGCTGTCTTGGCGTCGGTGGCTCTGTAGGATGATTTGAGCTGAGGTACTAAGATGCTCAAGAGTGCTCTTTCTTTATGAGTACTTCAGCTCTCCCTCATCTCTTAGGCGTCCATGTGAAATCTTGGATTTCTCGTTCTGAGAAGTTGTTTCTAGTTCTGAGAAGAAATGATATTAGAAATTTGTTAGGAATTGTGTTAAATCTATTGATTACTTTTAGTAATCTATAATTAATTAGTTTTGTTGTGAGCCTAAAACTTTTCTAAAAATGGTTTAATTTAAAATTTTACCTCTAACTTAAGCAAAATTCCACTTGCTTCAACACTAAGATATCGAGGATGTAAGTAGAATGAAAGAGTCACCTAAGGTGCCATTACTGTGTGAGGGGTTCACCCTTCGGCGGCAGATGTTGCATGACTAAACACTTCAGAATGAGAAATCTGAGAGTTACGCAATGTTAACAGTAAAATCACCGTAAAGACTGAGGCCAGTGGGTTTCAACCTTGGGCACAAGCTGGCGTCATGTGCAGGTATTTAGGATATGCTGAAGCTCCATGAGGCTTATTCTAGCCTATTAGAAATACTGAATACCAGTGAGTCAAACAGCAAAGTGAAGCTTCCACCAACCATGGTACAGAGTATAAGGCTTAAGTTTCTACCTTCAAGAATTATTTGTAGGGGTGACTATGTAGCTCCGTTGGGGAAAGGTTTGCCTCTATGCTCAGGATCCTCCATTTGGTCCTTAGTGTGGTATAAACTGGGCCTGCCTGGTGCATATATTTGTAATTCCAGTATCCTAAGGGTAGAAGCAGGGTAGAAGGTCAAGGGTTCAAAGTCATCCTCAGCTACAAAGCAAGTTCTAGGCCACCCAGGACTACATCAAATGCTATTTTAAAAAATACAGTATTATAAAAAAAAAAAAAAAAGCATTCATGCCCAAGGCTGATAAAAAGAGATAAAATTATTTTTTGGAATTTTTCTTTGAATTTTTAAGGCTTGGTGTAATATCATGAAGAGAGCTGGTTTTTATAATTTTAGAATCAACTCTGAGACTTGACAAAGATAAGATTGTGTTCCCAGTCTTCTAAATCAGCACAGTGCTACTGATCTCACAATTTGTTCTGGAAACAAAGATGCAAAGTGGACCACGTGAACTTCTCCTTTTTATTTAAGTCATGAAGTGTTGGTTCTTATGAGTTAGCGACCTTAAGAAAACACGCCTTCCAACTGAGGAAGCTTGAATCTCACTTAGAAAGGGGAATACAATAGTCATAAGAGCCAGATGGAGGGAGGAAACTGGAAGGAAGTGGGGATGGAGAGGGAAATGGGGGGTGCTCGGGATCAGGTGTGAGGAAGGACAGGAAAGACAGCCAGATGGCCATGAAAGTGGAAATCTGCAACAGATAGGGATAAGGAGATGGGGACATCTCCAGAATGAGACAGAGACTAGAATAAGGGAGAAGCCCAAGAATCAATGTGGGTGACCTTAGCTGTGACTCACATTGGGAATATGCAACCTGAAGAAGCCATCTCCTATTGCTAGGCAGGAACCCCAGTGAAGTGATAGGAACACCAACCCACCCACAAAACTTTCAACCCAAAATTTATCCTTTCTACCAGAAATGCAGACACACACTGGGGAGGGAGCAGAGACTGAGGGAATAGTTAGCCAATAACCAGCCCAACTTGAGACTCATCCCATGGGCAAGCACAAATCTCTGACACTACTAATAATACTCTGTTATGCTTGCAGACAAGAGCATGTTGTCCTCTGAGAGGCTCCACCCAGCAGCTGACTTAGAAAAATGCAGACACTCACAGTGGATGAAGCTTGCAGACTCTTATGGAAGAATAGGAGGAAGGATTGCAGACCCTTGAGGCTCTGAGTCTGAACCACCAACCAAACAACATACACAAGCTGGACCTATGCCTCTGCACATATGTAGTAGCATATGTGCAACTGGTCTTCATGTGAGTCTCAAACAACTGGACTATACTAAAAGTTATTGCCTGTCTGTGGGATATGTTCTTCTAGCTGGCTGCCTTGTCTGGCCTCAGTTGGAGAGGAAGCACCTAGCCTTGAAGACTTGAAGTGCCAGGGTTGGGGGGAATACACAAAGGAGGTTCCACCAGTTCAGAGGAGAAGAGAATGGGGGTGACTGGGAGCTGGCAGGATATAAAGTGAATAAGTAAAAAAGAAAATTATAAAGAAAAAAAAGAAAACAAATCTTGGTGGATATGAATCCCTCTGTATTCTTCATCTGCTCTGAGGAATGGTGTAGGATGTTTGAAAAGGTGCTCTCTCCTAGAACATGTAAAAGCCAATATCTCAACCTCATGGTTGTTTTAAGAACTAAACATTTGAACAGCACTGTAGCACTAAATAACAAAAGTTATTCAGAAAGGATTGCACCCCATTTCTCACAGCCGCTGAAATGTTTTATTTATTCTACCTAGTCTAAATTAAGGAATTCTACCCCAAAACAGCAAAGTTGACCTGGCAGCTCACTTGGACTGAGTGGCCTGTCCCAGAAGTTCCTGAGCATAGGGAAAGGAAATGCTGGCTCTTAGCTGGGATATCTCAATACCACTACTGTGCTAGCTCTAATAATAAAGCACCAGCAAGCTTCTTTATAGAGCTAATTGGAATGATGCTGATGCTAATAACAAGATTTGAAAGTCATTTAAGAATGCACAGCCCAGGCACTGCCGTGCACACCTATAACTCTACTATTCAGAGACTAAAGCAGGAAGATTACAAGTTTGATACAAACCCAGGCTACCTTGAAAAACTCAGTCTCAGAATAAGTTTTAGGGTGCCAGCAAGATAACCCAATGGATAAGGGCTGTCTCGATGCAAGCCACCTGAGTGTGATCCCTAGTACCCATGAAAAAGTGGAAGCAGAGAAGCAACTCCAAAAAGATGTCCTCTGGCCTCCACGTGTGTGCTGTAGCATGTGTGCATGTACACACACATGCATACATCATATACACACTAATAATAAAAATATTTTAAGTAGAATGAGAAAACATTGAAAAAAAGGGGGGGACAGTTCTACCAGTCATTCGAGTGTTCTAGAGATCCCTGATAAGTGAGACAATGCTGGAGCCTGACTAGAATGAAGTACAGAAGAAATGCAACCAGCTTCATGTAGAACCTGCCATGTGAGGGCGGTGGCATCTTCAGGGCAAAACCATCCTTTATCATACATGGTAACGAAGTAAAGGATGGTAATTTGGGAAAGAAAATAAGGAGACAGATAAATTCTTCAAACCATGCATGAGTACAGATGCTAAATGGATCCAAGGGAGTAGACAAACAAAAGCACATTCCTCTTTAGCTTGGGTGTAGTAAACATTTGCAATGACTCAATATATAAAATGTAATCAAAAGAGAACCCTGGTGAATTTGAGCATGTAGAAGTTGGTGCATCAACACAGGGGAAAGAGAAACATACATCAAAGGGCAACACGCAAACTGGGATGGAGAGTTGTAACATGTCACACACAAAGAGATAGTAAATATGACGGACAAATGGGTGTAAAATTCAGGTGCAATGGGCCAACATCCTCAAGAAATTTAAATAAGCATGTAAAGAAAAACTAGGATGTAAAAATAGCCATTGGCTGGGAAAGTCCTTGGGCATTGTGTTGCTGTTCCTGACATCCTGGGCTTTCATGGGATGTTAGTTAGCATTACTATGGCTGTGATGAAATACTGTAACCAAAAATAAGTTGAGGAAGAAAGGGTTTAATCAGCTTACACTTCTACAGTGCTGTTCATCATCAAAGGAAATCAGGCCAGGAACTCCAACAGGGCAGAAACCTGGAGGCAGGAGCTGGTACAGAGTCCATGGAATGATGCAGCTTACTTGCTTGCTCTTTCTGCTTTCTTATAGAACCAATAACCACCAGCCCTGGAGTGGCACCACCAAATAACTAATTCAGAAGATGCCTTGCAGGCTTGTCAACAGCCTGATCTTCTGGAGACGTTTTCTCAACTAAGGCTCTCTACTCTCAAATGACTCTAGCTTATGTCAAGTAAAAAACCAGCCAGCACATGAGATTATGGTCTCTGACAGCTGGAGGACCCTTGAAGGGAGAGAATGTGGCCCCAGATCACCGGTAGAAAAGATGAAAGTGGGGTTTGTGATTCAGGACTAGAAAGGCAGATTCTGTTCTATTATTCTGGACCATACCTGCTTGTTCTTCAACACCTGGATTGAGCCATGGAGCCTTTAGTTATTCCTAACAAGGGAAGGGTCAGGTAGGAGGTTGGCAGCTGCAGCTGGGAACTCATCCTGCAGCCCAAGAATAACAAAAGAGGAGTCAGCACAGCTCCAGGTATCAGTACTGGAGTTGGTCAGCTTTGGCCTAGCCTTGCATGTGCTGTCTAGGACACCACTGCTGGAAGACTACATCCCCACCGGGGGCTTCACCTCAGTGTGAGCACCTATCAAACTAGCATGGCAAGTCCAAACTAGAATAAACCTGAAGACTCTGGGCAAAGAGTTTTTCTAATCCAGCCCCCTACTGTTTAGGTCTTGCCTTCTACCCTTTATTGACAACAGAGTAAATGCTGTTCACCAGCAGGGTGAAAGGTGCTTTTCCACCTGCTTTGTCTATACTAACTGTGACAAAGCCTGTGTTTACAGAAGTCTAGAGAAGGAAGGAATCCAGGCCCTGGAACAAGATTAGAGCTAGGGGTCAGTCTTAGAACTGTGTTGTTTATTTATGTTCATCAGGGCAAAGTTCTGGGTTCTGTTTCTAGGTGCTGTCATCAAAACCCCAAGGGACTGTCACAGAAAATTTGAAGGTTTGTGTTGGAGATTGGTTCTTTGTCTTAATTTGGCTCCCAAAACCACACTGGAATCTATTTGTCCAGACTCTGAGGGTCTCTGTCCCTAAATGGTTTTTGATTGATCAATAAAGAACCAGTGGCCAATGGCTGGGCAGGAGGACAAAGGCAGGACTTTGAAGATTCCCTGGATAGAAACACAGAGAAAAAAGGGCAGACTCACGTGGAAGCAGAGAGATCAGATTAAGAGCTGCAGGAGAGAAATCATGCAGCAATGTAGGTACAAAGGGGCAGTGCCCCATGGGAGGATCTGCCCAGAAGGAAACAGGGCAGCAAAGATAAAATACAGACTTAGAAAGTGTTAACTCAGGAATACTGGAGGGAGTGTGTGCTAGCTGTGGAGAGGTTTGGAAGAGCCTAGCCACTGACCTAGTTAAGGCAGATTAAATATAAAGGTTGTGTGTGTGCGTGTGTCTTTCATTCATGAATCCAGAGCTCCTGGGCAGTTGCAGAGCTATGTGCACACCCACCACGAGCACAGAGCAGCCTTTAAAGATTTACCTCTATGGGTTTGAGAAAAGTATCCAGAATCATGAGTGACTTATAATAGCCAATGACTATCAATGAAGACACAATTGTAGCTTCCCTTTGCCTCCACCCTACCTTGAGATCATAATTTGAGACTTCACAGAGACTCACTCATATGTACTTAGATTCTGCCATGTGACCCAGAACACAGGACAGGATTATTACAAGTAGAATGGCCTTGGACACATTATCAAGCCCTCGGGAATCATTTATTCACCATCAAAAGCAGACAGACTGAAACTCTGCATTTTCTCCATCAATTCAAGACTGGTCTTCCTGTTGTCATTCATGCACTCAGAGGAGCTTTGAGTGTGCTAGGGGCCCAGGTCACTGAGTAATGAAACAACAGCCACAAATGAACGGTTTCTTTTTAACCATTTACCCCACTTCACTGAGGGAAGTCATGGAAGGAAGCTAAGACTGAAACCATGAAGGGACACAGTGCACTGGCTTGTTGACTGGTTCAAACTCACCCAACTTTCTCACATAGCCCAGCCCCATCCATCACCTGTGGATGGTGCTGCCTATGGGGCCCACCTACATCAATTGGCAATCAAGATAATCCCTCAGACATTTGATGGAGGCAATTCTTCAATTAAAGTGCCCTCTTCCCAGGTGACTTTATATTTTGTACAGTGGTCAATAAGAACTAACCAGAACATAATGGTAGACCTTATCGCAAATAAAAACCATCTTTATAAACTCATATAAATTTATTCCCAGAATATACTGTCATGCAAAAAATAATATTTATGTATAAAATACAACAAATTTGGACATGTAATATAGATAGATACACAGGCTGTCTGCCATCTTCAAGCAAGAACTTATCAGTGAGCGTTAAATCTAAGAGAACACTTAATGAGATGCAAAAAACCTGCATAACCTTAATGTGTGTCCTTACCACCACTGGTTTCTTGCTGAGCCATTTCACCAGCCCAGTCATGACTTTGTTTTAAATGAAACAGTTCTTTACAGGCCTCACATATTATAATTTTAAAAGCTTCTTGTATATATACCATAGCAAGAAAAATATAATTTACTTATTCATAAATTGCTATATATAATTCAGACAAATAAATCATTTGTCTGTTGACCTAATAAGCTGAAACTAAATAGCTCTTAGAGGCTACTAGGAAGTAAAATTGTGTTTGGGGCTTCCATCCTCTCAGAGGAGAAAGGGAGGGAAGGAGAGGGAGGGGCTGTGTGATGGGGGATCAGGAGGAGGTGGTCAGCTATTCAGATGTAAAATGAATGAATGATGAATGAATAAATGAGCAAATAAATGAACAAATAAATAAATAGAAAGGGAAAAGGTAAGAAAGAAAAGAAAGAAGAGAGGGATCGAGGGAGGGAAGGAGGTATGGAGGGAGAAAGGGAAGGGAGGGGAAGGCATGGGAGGGGAGGGGACAGAGGGGAGGAAGAGAAAAGGAAAAGAGAAAGGAGGAACTGGGAAGTGAAATGCTTTTGCCTACAGGGCTGTTGAAAAGTCCTTTGCCAGACCCACCTTGTTCATATTTTGATCAATGGAAGTGTTAAATTCTTAATCATAGAGGGCAGTGTTTTTAGATTTTTACATTGCTTCTGTTTGCTTAGCATCAATTTGTTTTATGTAGGTTAAGACAAAACAGGGCTCTATAAAGCATTGTTTAATTCTTGTACAAGCATTAAGCACTTGCTTTAGAAACGGCTGTTAACCATGGTAGATGCTCGGCTGTGCAGCATGCTTGGAATCCGTAAGGACTGCCAGCTACCAACAAAGAGGCTGCCTTCCCATTGCCACTCTTTGAAGCCTTCCCTGAGGACTATTCTTAAACAAGCTTAGACAGAGCCCATCATGGTATATATATATATATATATATGATTATATTACTGATCTGTCCTGAGCTTTGAATCAGCCATGTATCCTTTGTGCGACAAAGAAAAAGAATCTGTCTCGAAAGTGCTTAGGAGTTGATTTTTATTTTATTTTTCAACTTCACCGTGAATTACATATGTAATGGTTACACAGGTTACACAGATTTCTCTAACCGTCCTGTCCTGGGAATACTGTGTGTAAAGATTTCTAAACATTAGCTTGGTAAACACACACCATAGGCTCAGGCTGTTTGACCTTCCATTGCTAAAATGCAGTCTGCAGATCAACTTGTGGTTTGCTGACCATCAAGCCCAATAAACATTTACATGAAAACAGAATCTCTTATTTATATCTGTGTTTTAATTTATGGCTAATTATGAGGAGATGATTTAAAGGAACTGTCTCAGCTTTGTCTTGGTGTTTATATCATTTCCTTTCAGGATTTTAATTTATGATGAAGTATAGTAATAATTCAAAATAACTATCACAATGGGTGTTACTGTTTATATAATGCTCCAAACTATATCAATTACCCTCTAATGCTGAGAGCATTAGAGAATACGGCAAAATCAATGAGATTATTTGAAGGCAACTGTGCAAGACAACAAAATCCAGTGCATTATTTTATCTAAAAGTTAATTTTCTCAGGCTGGGTATTAGTCAGGGTTCTCTAGAGTCCCACAGGTTCCACAAAACCTATGGAATCTCTCTATATATTAAGGGAATGTATTGTAATGGCTTATAGTCAGTAATCCAACTAACCCAATAATAGGTAGCTGTGAATGGGAAGTCCAAAACTCTACTAGTTGCTCAGTCCCATGAGGCTAGTTGTTTCACCCAGTCTTCTATATAAACTGGAATCCTGAAGAAGTAAATTCCAACAGATGTGCTGGCCGGTAACTATTATCAGGCAAAATACAGTGAGTCTTCCTTCTTTCAATGTCCTTATGTAGGCCTTCTGCAGAGGGTGTGACCCAGACTAAAGGAATGTACCATCATGTCTGGATCTGGAATTTGCTTTGTTCCAGGCTGGCCTTGAACTCAGAGATCTGTTTGCCTTAATCTCCTAGGATTAAAGGCATGTACTACCTTGCCTGGGCCTAAGCTTTTTATGGGCACTCTACCTCAAGAGCTCCATGACAAGCTCTGTGTCAGAAGCCTGTGCCTTCCAGCCTCAAGATATGGATCACAGGTGTGCTTTCCATTTCTGGATTGCAGTTCATTGAAATGAAGTCAAGTTGACAACCAGGAATAGACATCACAGGCTAGAAAGATGCCTACATTGTTAAAGGCACGTGTCTCCAAGCCTGATCACCTGAGATCTATTTCTGCAAGTTGTCTTCTGACTTTAACATGCATACTATGACATGAACATGCTTTCAAGCACATGCATGAACACACATATACAACAAATGTCAAAAAAAATTAAATAAAATAAAAACTATTTTTCTCCTTCAAACTTCAAAACAGTATATATATATATATATATATATATATATATATATATATATATATATACGAACTTTCTCTGGCTTTGAAAGTACTGACTTAGAGATTGAATGGCAATACCACTGAAGAGTGATACACAGTCTTTGGACTTTGGACACATGGAACTTTAGAGATGACTGTGGTGCTTTGAATATACTTGGCCCAGGGAGTGGCATTATTTGGAGGTGTGACCTTGTTGGAGGAAATGTGTCACTGTTGGGATAGACAATGAGACCCTCCTTCTAATCACATGGGAGTTAGCCTTCCCTTAGTGGTTTTCAGATGAAGATGTAGAATTCTCAGCTCCTTCTATGCATGCCTGCCTGGAAGCTGTCATGTTCGTGCCTTGATGATAATAGACCAAAGCCAGTCCTAATTAAATGTTGTCTTTATAAGAGTTGCCTCGGTCATAACATCTGTTCACAGCAGTAAAACCCAAACTAAGACAATGAGCAATGACTCTACTTGAGTTTGAATACGTTTAGAAACCTAGAGTAAACTAGAACTAGGAGATGGGGGGAAGAGTGGTAGAGAGACAAAGAAAAATGGAACAGCCATGGAACACAGCAGGGCTAGGCAAACTCTCTGCCACTGAGCCACACACATCATCAGCCTTTGGAGTTTGGAGACAAGGTCTCACTCTGCAGCCCAGGCTAACTCCACCTACTGCCACTGCCCATGTGCTGAGGTTACAGTTAAATTCTCATAACTCTGCCTCCAGGATGGCCAGTATGAGCACTTACAAGTCCTGGCATAACACTCCAGAATGTTCTTTCTGTCCTTAACAAATGCAAGTCACTGTGCTGTTTATGTTAACTTGACCCAAACTAGAGTCGTTTTGGAAGAGAATATGTCAGTTCAGAAAATGCCCCTAGAAAATTGGACTGTGAGCAAGCCTGAGGGGCTTCTAGATTGACAATGTTATGGGAGTGTTCGGTTCACTATGAGTGCTGTCATGCCTAGTCCTGGTGCTATATGAAAGCAGGCTGAGCAAGCCACCGGGAGCAAGCCAGGAAGCAACATTGATCCATAGTTTCTGCTTTAATTCCTGCCTTCAGGTTTCTACACTGGCTTCCTTCAATTCGTTGTGACAGAATAAGTCAAATAAACCCTTTCCTCCACAAGTTGCTTTTGGTCTCAGTTTTTTTTCTACAGAGATAAAAGCCCAAACTGAAACAGTCATCACTGTTACTTGTATCATATATCCAAGTAGCATCATAAATACATTCCCATTACATTTTTCTTGGCTACCCCACCCCCAACAGTACTATCTGCCTTTAAACAGAAGGCACCTGAAGTAAATTAGAAAAAGAAAACTTATCAATTAATTAATTAAGGGTTCATTATAATTTGTAATATTCTTGATGCTGCATTTAAGGCACTCGGATTCCATTTTCTCCTATCTCTGCGTGTGACACTTATTGAAAATAATACTATTAGTATTATTATATAATATTATTAATAATATTATTAGTATAAGAATTTAGATCAGAGTTAAATGCATGAGAACACAGAAGCATAGAAAAGGCACTATAGAGCTGATAAAGACTTGAAAGATACCACCACACTCAACATTTTAAAGGAATGTAAGATCCCAAAATTGTGAGGTCTTCTAAATCTTGCATACCTAGTTGAAGGCGCAAACCATGCAAGAATAGGCAGAAAGAAGCTGAGTCCATTTGAGAAAACACACAAGAAAGGGTAAAAAAAAAGTGAAGCTTTGGCACCATAAGTAACTAGGCCATGTTCCACAAGGCCACAGTGGACACTGAGGAGCACTGCTCAGAAAACACCCTGTGGCAAGAGAAGCATGAATCCAGAGGGACAATGTTGCTCCTTCCCTACAAGCAGTAAATGAATCCCAATCATCATCTCAGAATTTGTCTCTAGACATTCTTTGGGAAAATAGAGCATGCTAGACTAGTAAAAATTTTATCAACAGAAAACAGCAGCCTCAGGTAGTCATGGTAACACACATGTGATATCTCATGTTGCTCATGAAACTCTGGAGGCTGAAGCAGTAACAGTCATCTCAAAGTATGTTCCAAGCCAGCCTGAGCTACAGAGTGAATTCCAAGCCAACCTAGGCTACAGAATGAAATTCCTGCCTCAATGAAAAAAGAAAAAAGAAAAAAATGTATGTACTAGATAGCAGCCTTTAATCAAATGCATAAGTGAAGACATTTTCAGTAGAGAGATATGACCATGACCAAAAGCAACTAAGAGGAGAAAATGGTTTGTTTTAATATACTTTTCTTGAGGGATTGCTATGTATTGTAGGGAAGACATATCAGCAGGAGCTGGAAGTCAGGCAGTTAGGAAGCAGAAAGATCTCATTTCATACACACACAAAAGCAGAACAAAAGAACAGGAAGTGGACCAGTCTATAAAAACCTCGAAGTCTGACCATCATGATCTCCTTCCTCCAGCAAGGCACTGTCTCCTAAAGGTTATGTAACATCCCCCAAGAAGGCCAACAACTGGGAACCAAGTGTTCATATACACGAGCCACCACACTTTCCAAGTGTTTCCATGATGTGACTAAGGAAGCAGCGTAGGAATGGGGGACAGGGACATAATCACCCTATGACTAAGAGAGTAAGCAGAGAAAACTTTTTGCCCTCAAAATGAAAAGCCCCTTCTATTTTAAGCAACAGTGCCTTACTTTAAAGAATCTCACAAGTGAGTCACAATTACATCATACTCTCCAGAGACAGCTGCTTTCCAGAGAATAAGCCTCTTAAGCATTGATAAGAGGAGAAAAATATAACCTGACAATGAGGACAGGAACCAGACCTTTGTAAATGCCCTGTCTAGCCAGGTTTCCTCAGTTCATACAGCAGTCATGACTACAGTAGTGACAAGGATCTCCCTGGGCCCTCACGGGTTTTGTGCAGCTATTGTCCCCCAAAAGCCTTCTGTTTTGCCTTTACATGTTACATCTCCAGGGTACAAAAGCAGACATTGTGGTACCTTGAAAATGTGCAGTTTTGAAGATAAAATCATAAGTGTGCACTTTAATGCAGTTTGGATACAGATATACATGAATAGCTGCTGTCCTCTCTCAACCAATGAAAATGCAGATGATAGTACCAAAACGTACCATTGCCGACTTCCAGATGTTCCCATCATTTAGCGTACTGCTCTTGTTCCTTGCATCCTCTCTTGTCTCTCTGAATTTATCCTGTAACAGAGTCCTCCTTATGAAAACTACTTGTTTCCTTTTTTCCGTATTTAAGGAATTAGAATTTTAAAAAACCCTCATTTTCCTAAGTAATAAGGAAAATAGATCTTCATTATCACACCCACAAAAGCAATTATAAAGAAATAAGTTGGCAACATAGAAATTGGCAGACAACCTATTTGTGAAGCTACATTGATAACTTTGTAGAAATAAAGGTGGCCCAGTTTTCCTCAATAGCAGGCAGGGAGAGCTCTTGATAGGACTCTTAAGAAAATAACTAATGTTCTTTGATTAGTTCTCAAACCCTCAAGTGAAATCAACTGATTGTGCTTTGGACCTCTTAGGTACACACACACACACACACACACACACACACACACACATACCAAAGCCCAGCCTCCTCCTCCATAAAGAGAAAACCCCACTGTTGGCAATGAAGCACAGGACATGTTTCCAAGAACAAGGGTCATTTGTTTATTTGCCAGCTATCGCTCGGGAATTTCCGTGTGTAAACACCATGATAAAATGAACAAGACACCACACTTACCTTCAGAAGCAAAGTCCAGGGGAAGAGCAAATTCACCATTAATCAACTCGTTGATTAGGACTCTGCATTCTATGTGTTTTGCACTAATTTTAGAAACACGGGGAAACCTAGATGCTCTGATTAAAAAGAAAAATGTTTTGAGTCACTGTCATCTCATAGTCCTGTGATGAATATTCAATGGTATATGCTAAACACCCTGGCTCACTCGGGACTGTAGTGTTAACTCTGCCCATGCAGATGAGTGCTCTGCATTGTTGGCAGAAGCAGCTTCACAAGAACTTTTAAGATGACAATTTACGGGCTCAAGAAACAAACGTTCTAAGTGTTTCAGGCATGATGGAGTGACCAAAGTCACCAGGTACTCCAGCACTTCACGTAAGGACTAGGCTGATTTCAGTTTCTAAGGAGATCTCATCTTGTGGTGGTAACAAAGCCACTACCATAGGAACTCTAGGCTTGTCTACCATAGGAACTCTTATAGAGATAGTCTTGGTCAAGGCCCAGAACTGACGTTAACTTAGCCTGAAGGAGGTCATGGTCTCACTGTTACCCATCCTCTGACCACAATGATGGAATGTGTTCCTTAGCTAGGCCAGTAGAAGATTGAAGAAGGGATGAATTTGTAAATAAAAAAAAGTGTGTGTGTGCCATTCAAGAGGGAAAGGGGGCGCTGGTAAAGATAGAGGTGCCCACTGCAACCATATTGCAAGGGTGAGTGTGAAACACTCCAAAGTAAAGACCCCGAGGATGCTGTAAGAATGTAGACATGGGACATTGTATCTGCCTTCATCAAATCAACTGTGTCCAGTTGATCACAACTGCTCCTGTAGACCTGATGGTCCCTCAGAGAAAGAAGGGGTAAGGAGGATCTTTGGAAGTTCCCGGGAGTGCCTAGCCACTCCTTTCAGCCATTTGTATGCAAATCTGCCCAGTTGCACCAGAAAGACCTAGGCCAGAGGTTTTCAACCTTCCTAAAACTGCAACCCTTTAATACACTTTGTCATGTTGTCCTAACCCCAAAGCCTATCCCTAGTGATGTACTTCTAACAAGATAACACTTGCTCCAACAAGGCCACATCTCCTATTCCTTCTAATAGATTCCAATATATGAGCCTATGGGACCATTCCTATTGAAACTACCACAATAGCCTTTCATTGTGGCTGATTTTCAATTATCCATGTTCTTGTTAGGAACCCCTCACCCAGCCGCCGTAAGTAAGTGCAATAAACCTGGTCCTCCTGAGTGAATATGAATGAAATTGAACCTTTGATTATCCTTGGGACCCTCTGAGGAGGTTGTAGATGTTGTTTATGTGTCTCCTCAGAAAGGAGTTCTCATAACAGGGCCATTTCCAAAGCAGCTGATTGAGCCAAAGCTCCCGAAGCTCCCTGGAATAATTAAACAGAGTCATCATAAAATCCTGCAGAGCCACAGCTGGGTGCCTACAAAAGGCTTATGCAGTCTGTGAGTTCTCACAGCAAGGCTACTAGTAATACCCAGATCAACCTGGTCCAAATGTTCACCACCTGAAATTATGGATTAATAAATGCAATATATTTGTCCAATGTGACATTATATGGCCATAGAAGGGGGCGAAGCGTGGGGGTGCATTATTAGGAGGATCCCACAAATATGATCAGAAGCTAGATCTAGAAGCTCACTTACTCCATGATTCCATCCATATGACATGTCTAGAATAAGGATGTAGAGATAGAAAACGGTCCTGTGGCTGCTTCAGGCCAGGGGTAGGGGATGTGGAAAGAGAAGGCATGGAGGTAAAGACACTAAAATGTTGTTTAGAGGAGGTTAAAAATGTCTAAAATGGACTGGGGTTTTAGTTGTTCGTTACTATAAATAGACTAAAAATTACGGAATTGTATATTTCAGCTGGTATCCATTTTACATTTGTGACATACTGGATTAAGTCCAAGGCCTCATACATGAAAGGCAATGCATTTTAAACAGGTGAATTGTCTGTGTTGCCACTCACATTTCAAGTGCTAGTTTTATAAGGTAACATTGAAAAGACTGGCAAGACCTCAACATGAGTAGTGTCAACTTAGCATGCTTGAAGCACAAAGTGTCACCTCACTTGGTTGGCCGAAGTGGTCATCATGTGAACACAGCAAGTGCTGTGGTGGAAAGACCAGGCTCCCTTTCCAGAGCTAAAGCATGATGTCTTCAGCATCTGGAAGTCTACCTGCTACATCATCTCCAGGAATGGTCCTGTCTGACCAAACTCCCCCTCAATGCTGGTTATGAATATGTGAAGACTCAGAGACCTATCAAAGGGAATCAGAACAGTCTCTGAACCATCTTGTATGTAAGGACATGCATGTAGGTGATTGAAGCCTTTATTGACTACATCAGATGCTAATATCCCAACCTTCTTCTACTTCCTTCTCATCTCTTCCCCGGCAGCCTTTTTTGTATGGTACCCAATTATTACCCAGAATGCTAAGGAATATAATTAAAAGACCAGAAAAGTAGACCAGGGCTAGACTCTAGAGGATCTTAATGACCATGCTGAGGAATTTGAGTTTCTGTGGGCTATAGGAAAGCCTTAATTATTAGTGTGGTTGGGGAAAAACAACTCATGAACCAGGTTTTTATTAAGCCTAGAATAAAATGTGACAAAGGACAAAGACGAGGGTTAATAGATCAGGAATGTGGGTCAAAGGAGGTTACTGGAGAGCACAACTAAGATTATGGAATTACCCATAAAAAGAAGGAAGAGGGATGGTGAGATGGCTCAGCAGACAAAGGTGTTTGCCACCAAGGTTGATAATCTGAGTTGAATGCTTGGAACCACAAGATTGGAAAGAGAGAACTGACTTCATCAAGTTATCCTCTGACTTTCGCATGTGTGTGCACACAAAATAATATGGAAAAGGAGGTGGAAAAGGAGGAAGAGGCAGAAGGGAGACATTGTAATAGAATCAACTGGTTTTGATGATCAATGATCTAGCAGGAAAGAATATGGGAAGTGGAAAGTCTACAGAGTTCCAGCCTTGGAGTTGGCGAGCAGTGAGACTAGCAACCTGGTAAAGAGAGTATTCATGGGGGCCAGTCAGAAAACAGAATCCACCCACTGACAAGAGAATATGCCTAACTGACAAAAGAGGGTATATGGCATGGCCAGGTTTGGCACAATGGTAGGCAAAATGATCTAATAAGGAATCCTGGAAGTAACAACTATGGTGGCTGAGAGTCTCCCTTATCCCCGAGGAGATTAGCCACCAGTCCATGAGGACAAAGGGACCAGAGTCCATGAACAGGGTTTCAGATAGCCTGTGAGAAAAAAACAGTAATAACAACACAGCAGGATCAGCTTTGGGGAGACACATCAATTTTACTCGGGGTGAGTCAAGTGTTACATAGTTTTTGAGAAGTGGGTAGGAATATCCAGAGTTGGCAAAGCTCATTGACTGAAGGCTATGTATGGTACTGAGATGCATCACCAGTATAGGGGGTGCATTCTAGGAATCTCAGGTGCTTGCTGATTGAGTTCTTAATGGGAGAAAAGAAGTTGAACCTGTAATCTAACCAAGGCTGCATGGCATTCTGCAGTTTTCGCGCTCCCCAGACAAGAGCAGAGAAGGAGAATCCCTGCTGGGAGTCTGCCATTTTTCACAAAGCTCAGAAGGCGATCTGGACAATGGTAGACTTTGACCTTACTTAGCAGGGCAACAGTGGCAGCCTCCGTTCTGAGGATGGGTCACAAAAGGGAGACTGGAATTGCTAATGTAGCAGTTTAAAAGAAGCATCTCACAGATCTGAGACTACACTTGAGAGAATGCTCTCAGCTGATGCTACAGCTGATATTTCTTTATTCAATGGGATTCCATGGAGCTGGAACCCAAAACCTTAAAAGGGGGATAGAATTCCAAGCCTGTGATGCTGTGACTGGACAGGAAGGGTTCAATAAAAATTGTTCTGGAAGTGATGAGAAAATCACACACAAGAACTTACTTCTGCTACTGTAACAAATAACTTCTGCAAGTATAATGAAGCATTGCAAAGAGGAAAGGGTGTCACCTCCACAGCCACCACCACAGCTGCTACCATCATCACCGCAGATACCACCATCATCTCCATAGCAAGCACTACTGTCTCTACTATAACAGCTGTCACCACATCCCCATTGTCACCACCACTATCACAGCCACAACCACCACCACCACAGTCACCACAATAGTGACTACCACAACCAGAGCCATGATCACCACCACAACCATCTCTAGTCACCACAACCACCTCAGCCTCACCACAATCGCCACTACCACCACCACAGCCTTATTGGGTCTCTTTGGTATCCCTTAGTGGCATGCTTGCAGTAATCACTTCATCTCCATGATCCTTTGCTTCCTCATCTTATAAGAAAACCTCACACAGGTTCTTCCTTATAGTGTTATGAGAAAGATTGGTGAAATGATACTTGCAATCTGGCCTCTAAGATGAGGTTCTCCCCCAATAGTGAGCAGAAAAAGAGAGATAAAGTCAGAGATGTTAGTGTTTGCTTTTGAAGTGGACATAACTCGGGCCAGGCTGAATTTTCTAGGGCTGTGTGAGTATCCTCTAGATCCATTTTTATTTGATATAGAGAAGGTTGGAAGTGTATGTGTGGACTTGCCTGACATAAGGCTGAAATGTCAGAAGAACAAATTCTAAGTTAGGTTATACAACTTCATTACTACAGCATTTTGCTGATGATAGCCAAACGGAGAGGACAATGAACAGGGAATAATAAATATACCAGGAGCTGGGGAGAAGTTTTGAAGAAAAGGAAGGACAATAAAGTCATGATCTTCAGTATCTAGCATACCTAGAGGCTGATGAAGCACTTGCTTTTCAGAATCATGGCCATAGGTTCTGTGCCCAACACTACAATACAGCCATAATCTATCCCAACTAGGAGCACCTAGAGGGCTGTTAAAACTGAGGTCAGTCACATTCCCAGGGCTCTGGACTCAGAAGGTCTTGATAGCAGTGCTTGAAAATATACATTTGCAGCAGGGTCCCAGTTGATGCCAGTCTAAGCATTGTGTGAGGTAGCAAATGTTCAGGCCACTCAGGAAAAAAGCTGCAATCACTGAGTAGCTTCTACTTCAGATTTTTAAATTGATGAGGAGGGAGAAGGCTTAGATTTTTTATAGCCTACTTTAGGAAGGGTTCCTAAACACTTAAATCTCCCTTCTAGCCCACCAACCAAAGGTAGGGAAAAAAGATGGTTAATAGGACAAGGGAGATGTGGGCCTGTTTAGAAGCAGTTCTTTGGGGCAATTCTAATCTTCACTGTCAGTACATTAGCAGTCCAGACTAAAACACCAAACAAATCAGTAGCAGTGGCTCAATCCAGAAGAAACCACAAGGCTTCACTGAGTTGGCCTTAGTCTGAAGAAGCAGCAAGAAGCAGCCAGAACACGACAAGAAGTTCTTTGTTGAATTGTTCTCTACTAAGTCACGACAAACAAAGATCAATGAAGACCAGAGCAATATACAAGGTGTACCAATGCAAGAACATCGTCATCAAAGACCAGCAAAGAATTGCAAGGTGTACCAATGCAAGAACATCGTCATCAAAGACCAGCAAAGAATTGCAAGGTGTACCAATGCAAGAACATCGTCATCAAAGACCAGCAAAGAATTGCAAGGTGTACCAATGCAAGTGCGTTGTTTACTGCCTACTGGTTCTGCTTATACTCTTTCCAAACATCTTGTGTCTTCTCACGTATCTGCTTCAGCAAGCCATCCTCTCAACAGACACCTTCCAGAAAAACATCACATGACACAACTGAATCCCCTAAGAGACTAAATCCACTTCAGATGGGCTAATTAGTTGCATGTGAGATACAAGACCGAAGTTCACAGGCACAAGCTCAACAACCCTAAGAAGTTGGTGTTAAGAAATTTGTCAGATGATGTTCAAGTTGCAACTCAGGGAATAAGGAACATGCCCAAGTCACACTTCTAGGGAGGCAGTAGCAGTGGCCCTGAGACTCTGAGCAGCTCAACCCCAAAGCCAAATGTTGTCCATCATGGTATGCTTTTAATGACTCTCTGTTAACAAAGTTAGGAAGGTAAGAGGGACTTAGATAAAAAAGGTCTACAGTCTATCATAAAGACGGAAGCTGTCCAATTTATATTTTTAGGTCAGATCCACCTTCTGCAATCAAATGTTTCACTTCCTATGCACCTGGCACATGTCTGGAAGCAACAGCTTGGGCTTCATTTTTCCTGAACTGGACAAGGAACCACAGGGCCGGAGATAAGAACACTGATGTCCTATCCTGGCCCTGAGTTTTCTTACATGGGAGAAAGAGCCTACAGACAGATGGCAGCAACACAGGTGGCACTGATCAGCTAGCCAACTGGACAGTGATTCAACAGGAGTGAAAGTAAGGAAAATAAAGCAGAAACCATTTCTCCCAGCTAGTGTTTCTTCCCTTTTTCGCAACAAAGTCCTAATTTCAACTCCTAGAGTACTTGCCTATCACACATGAAGCCTTGGATTAATCCCCAACATTGCATATACCAGGTGATGGTATATACCTATAAACCCAGGACTCAGGAGGTAGAGACAAGCAGATCAGAAATCCAAGGTCACTCTTTGCTACACAAGTTAGTTTGAGTCCAGCTTGGGGAACATGAGACTCCTGTCTAAAAAGACATAAGTTCCTATTCTTTTACCTATCTGTCTATTCTTTCAGCAAATATCTGGTACCAAGCATGTGCCATCTATAATACAGATCTCAAATACCTAGAGCTGAGGTCTGGTTCAGTGGTCTAGCATTTGTGAATGAGAACTTGTGTTTAATCTCAGGACCAAATAAGTAAATCCTGTCTCTTCTCACAGATGCTAGGTTTAATGAGAAAATGTCATAGTTAGAATATGTGGTTCTCTACAGATTGTTATATACTTGGTCCTCAAGTGGTGGCACTGTTTGGATGCTGTGGAACTTTTCAGGAGGGGCCTATGTGGAAGAAGTGGGTTGCTGGAATCGTGTCTCAGGAAGTTCTTGCTCCTGGTCCTTACTGTCCTTTTCTCTGCTTTCTGTGCTCCCCAAACTGAAGATGCTTCCTCAACACACATGCCCATCAGTGTGATGTTTTTCTAATGCATGTAGCTCTACAACCATAGACAGAAGGAGCCCTTTGAAACTGTGAACAAAATAAATCCTCTGTCCTCTCTGGGACAGTTGGGAATAGGAACAAGAAAGCTAATACGCGGAGACAGGTAGGTACTGGTACTAGCCTAGTGAACAGTGATAGGACAGACTGCAACCGGATGATAAGGAGGATGGGAAAGGGGCTCCTAGCCCAGCTAAAAGCCAGTGGAAGCTCCAATGTCTCTGAGGCCACATTAAAGACTGGATGATAAGAAAGTGACCTGAATAATGAATGAATTGAGGAAGGAAGACAATATATTGAATAGAGATCCCTAACAGAAGACTTCAAACATAAATGCAGCCATGATGTAAATTAGCATGTATGTGTGGGGACTAGACAACTCAGATAACACAGAAATTTTAGGGCAGATGAAGGACTTGACAATGTCAGTAAATCATCAGCACATTCTACACCAAGTTGTAGTGGGATTGCATTTTCAGTTTTGAATGATCAAGCTGGCTTCTTGATGGAAGGCAGACTTCACAAGTACAAGGTAAGTTAAGAAACAGTAGATGAAAATAGATGAATGGTTGAAACAGCAAGATGATGGCAAGGAAGATAAGAGGAATGCCTTTGATTAATCTTCAGGAAGTAAAGTCAGAATGGCTTGCAAGTGGATTGAAGGTGGGTGCTAAAAAGAACAGAGTCTGCACCTCAACTAGACAAGACAAAAATCAGAGACTAGCTGGAGTCATCTGCACAGGCTACAAGGGAAGCAGCCGGGAAAATCTGCTCTGCTGTTTTGAAAGTTCTGCCTGTGGACTGAATGAGCTCTCATATGACGACAGCCTTCTTGATGGGACCTTCCCAGGAAAGTCACCCAGGTTTTCCACATACTTGATTGCTATACCCTGTAAACTTATACCAAGTTATTCCCCTCTTCTTCTTTTTTTCTCTCTGTGCTCTTCCTTCCTTTTCTCTCATCTCTTTTCTTTCTTTTCTCTTTCCCCTTCTTTCTCCACTCTTCCTTGCTTTATATATGTAAAAATATATATCACAGAGAACTGTAGATATATGTACATATAGCTATACACAGTTAAATTATGACAAAAAGAGAATGGATGGTGGTAGCCTGTGATTCCAGCACTGGGATTATAAAGTGAGGCAGGAAGATCACAAGTTCAAGGCCAGCCTCTACTTCAAAAATGAAAAGTAGAAAAGTGCCCATAAAAAGAAGGAACCTGAGGTGCAAAGAGAAGAACTGGGCAGGTTGGACCCTGTGGTCAGCACAAGACTGTCACAAGTATCACCCTGTGTCTTAGTTAAGGTTTTACTGCTGTGAACAGACACCATGACCAAGGCAACTCTTATAAGAATAACATTTAATTGGTTCTGGCTTACAGGTTCAGAGGTTCAGTCCAATATCATCAAGGCAAGAACACGGAAGCATTCAGGCAGGCATGGTGCAGAGGACCTGAGAGTTCTACATCTTCATCTGAGGGCTGCTAGAAAAATACTGGCTTCCAGCAGCTAGGATGAGGGTCTTATAGCCCACACCCACACTGACACACCTACTCCAAGAGGGCCACGCCTTCTAATAGTGCCTCTCCGTGGGCCGAGCGTATACAAACCATCACACTCTGGAAATTCCAAATCCTAAAGGGTACAAATGTCATGAGAGAACATGAGTGGTACCCAAGACAGAATTGCAGTGCTCAAAAAAATGCAACAAACCCTCTTGATTCTCCATATTCTGTTGAGAAATAGTAAGAAAGCCTTCTGTCAGTCTCCTGGATATGAGGTTGACATTTGGATGTCAGATTGGATTTGGAGGGTTTTCTTTCTCTTCTCAGAGATAGTGTGCTCCTATGTAGCCCAGGCTGTACCTTCCTGAGTGCTAGGGAAACAGATGTGTACCCCCATGTTCAGCTTGCTCAATATTTTAACAACTAAAAAGGAGTTGTGATCACCTAAAGAATTTCTGCATATTTGAAAGTCACTAGAATGAAGTGTTCCCGAGTTCTCACCAAACCATGGGAGGGAGCATGGTGTCACTGTTGAGAAGCTCTTTACAGACAAATAAAGCCAACTCTTTCTCGTCCTTTTTCTGAATCTGTCCTACTTTTTTTTTTTTTGAAACAGTGACATCAGTGTCTTGATAATGATAATGTATCTAGTAGAGAAAATCTGCTTCTACTTCATATTGTCATCGCAGTAAAGGACATTTCATTTTAGCTGGGCTTGAGGAATCTTCTTAGACCACTGGCAAAGTGGCTGATCAAGAATTAGAGTAGAAAAGTTCCCAACCCTGCCCTGCGGCTTTCTTCTTTGCTTGAGTTTGCATTGGTGAAAGTAAAACCTGTAGAATCTTTTATCTTTTTTTTAATACACCAAGTGGAAGCAGATAACTTGGTAGGAAGGACTTGGAAGACAGAGACAAGCTAAAGTCCCATTCTGGAAAAAGACTACTTATTTATGGCTTTTATTATAGAAACAGCAAGAGTCTCAACTATAGAAGTGGGGTTATACTGGAAACAAGGATCTTCTCTTAAACTCTGCTAAAAGTTCCAGACTCGGCCAAGCATGTTGACGCAGGCTTGCAGTCCCAGCACACGGGAGGTAGAAACAGGAGGATCAGGAATTCAAGGTCATCCTTGACTGTACAGGGAGTTCAAGTAGGCTGAGCTTCAGGAGACCTTGCTTTAAAAGGGAAGAGTTCAGAAGAGCAAAGCATTTGCTTATGCCACTTTTATCACATCCTCACAGGTACGTGTTGTACTAATTCTAGTCTATGTTTCTCTTTTAGTAACAAATGCTATTTCCGTTTCAGAGGAAGCAGATGTGGTATAAGAGTATAAAATGACCCTCATGCGGCCATGTGTAAGCGTCTATTACATCTAGCTACAGCCCCGTGTACCAGCCCACCCCCATCACGGCTGCGGTCTTACTCCTTACTCACAGTATGGAAATGATCCCGCCGCCCACTACGTTCCAGACAAGGTTCCGCGAAGTAGTCCACGGAGGCTGGGGCATGCATTACTGCTGTTGCTGTTGAGAAACATTTTCTCCTCTGCACTTGCTTATCATCCTTCTTGGGAAAATATAGATTTTCTTTTTTTTTTTTTTAACATTTGTTTAAAAGATGGAAGTTTACCTTTCAATATGAACTAAAGACCCAAACGTTCAGACTGAAGCACTAGGTCTGTCTATCACTGTAAATGTTGATAGTAGCTGTCACTGCCTCCCAGAGTTCTAATTTGAGCAATGTGCTTTACAGCAGGCAGTTCTCCCACATTCATCAATTTCATTCTTTTTAAAGCTAAAGAATGAAGGGGTAAAAATACTATTTCTACCTTATTTTAACCAAAGAATATGTATGAAGAACAGAAGCTCTATTTTCAAAGATATTTGAAATGCTGAATTAACTAAGCTTCTAGACACACACCCACTGCCGCCTTTCTAGAATTCTTGTCTCTTTTGTTTAATATTTCATTGGAAGAAGTCAGTGAAATATATCACTGCTTTACCATTCAAAATGAGCAGTTCAGTGAAAATTCCTGAGTGCCCCATCAGCCTTGCATCCCAGCTCCAGGGAGGTCCAGTGGCAGTGTTGACTGCTCCTGGCATCTCAGCTCCCATGGCCATCTCAGTGCTAGCTGCTCTTGGCTCAGCCATATTGGAACCATTTGAGAACATAAGACTGTAGCCTGCAATTACCACAGAGACAGCACCCATCCAGAGACTGACTGGTTTGAGGGTACCACTGCAGCCTCTTTGCCTCCAGGAGGTGCCTAACTTGTGTTTCCATTTTTCTCCTTGGGAATTGGCCTGCCAGGAGTCTCCTTAACCTTGCTTGGCTCATTCCTATCCACTCTTGTCCTACTGGTAAGCTCTGCTTCTGGTGAGATCACTTCCACAGAAAATCACACAAAAACCTTGGTCCCACGCTCTGCTTCTAAGAAGCCTGATTTTATAATGGTCCTAAACAAGAGATAGCTCCAAAACAACTATGGCTGTCTGTGTCTGGAACTAAATCTCGGAAGCCATGCCCCTCTGTCCCACATTTTATATAGAAAAGCTTACTTACAAACTATATTACAATTACTATGAAATTACAACATTATTTACTGTCTATGATAGTTTAAATATACTGTATCAGGAGATTCCAGAAATCCTTTACTTTTTAACAGAAGAAAAAGAAAAAAAAACTTAAAAAAAAAATTAAAATGGTCTAAGGATGTAGCCCATTGAAAGGTAATTTCCTAGCACATACGAGGCCCTAAGTTCAAGTCACAGAACCCATAACTAAATAAATAAATTTATAAATAGTGAAATTATTCACCAATATATTTAGGAATAAGCAAGGTAGAAGAGATACAGTAATTAAAACACTGCTATCCTGTAGATAGGAATGAAACTGGACACAAGAATAAGACTTCTAAATGTTGATTTAATTTTTTTCTGCATAATTTTTAGACAGCAATAGCAGTTTCTTAGAAAGCCTGCCCATGGCTTCCAACTGCATACTGACTGTGTTGAAGCCTTTAGAATTAGTTCAAGTATCTGTCCAACAGCAAATGGGATGATAATGAATCACCCAGTCCTGAAACTGCATTCTCAATGCTCCCACAATGCCTCAGTCCTCCTCTGAGCCATCAAGTCCTTTTATAGAAGGAGACAAATATTTGAAGGGAACTCTCCACATTTCAGCTTGAATGGGAGCTATTCATTCCACAAATATTGATTTGTTACCTGCCAAATGCTTTGTCATGTGTTGCATGGAACTCAAAGGACATAAGTAGAACTAACACCAGAGTCATGCGCAAAATGAGGTAACGATACTTGGCTTGGGCATGTTGTGCCATGCAGGACCTCAGCATGTCAATTTGGTAACATGTCCACTCTCTCTGCCTCCCATGTCCTTCCTCTGTCTGTTCAGTTTTCTCCAGTGCATTGCCGATTTTCAACTCTCTATCACATCCAACACGGTTCCAGGGATGAACCTGACTGGAAGCCGCAAGGAATGGAGATAAACACAGAGATACACAGAAAGACTGAATTTGGGTATATTGGGCTCCAGATGGAGAAACCGCAGCATCCAAGAAGCGTGGCCTGTTTATTATAAACAGTTGAATAGGGAAGCTAGGTTGCTGCATGCAGCTGGATCAGGGAGACAGGCTTAGCTAATCTAAGTAGAACAGTCTCTCTAGGGGCTCACTCTTCTAGCCACAAATAACTGGGAGAAGAATGTTCTTGAGGACACTCTCTGTGCACACTATCAACACCCACACATTGATCAGAGAAAGGCTTTCCTAGCCCTCTGAGCCTCTTCACACTGGGTGGGAAAGCTTTTCCATTTTCCCATAAGTCTGATGCGTTGGAGTCCTTAACCTGGCTCTTCCCGTATCAACATACAATCACTCGGGATTTTATTCAGTCAGATTTTCTTTGCTCTCCACATTTCTCCCAGCTAAATTATAGAGAAATACCACCCGTTAGAAGATATGCACAGCATCCTTTTTGTATTTTATGATCCCTGTCTGTGACACAGCATTAAGCCTCTTATGTATTTCCTTGGGACAAGAGAGTAAATAGAACAATTCACCTTACAATGTTGGTTGTCTAGCCAAAGAATAAAAAGTATCTTTGCTTCTGGAAAAATTGTCCAGTTGCATGAAAACAAAGCAGCTCTTTTAACATTTCTAAACTCAACATGTGTCAAAGTTGGACCTAGTACATATGATAAAAAACAGTTACTTGTATCATAGCAGAAGCAAAGAGCATGCTAGGGACAGTCTCTGAAGGGGCTCAGTCTTCCAGCCACAAATATTTGGGAGGAAAAGTTATGAGCATTTTCTGCACATGCTATCAACATCTACCCTGGCTAAGACCTCCAAAAGACCACCCCTAGATCTACATCCTTTAGGTAGGCCTCTCTTCCTTAAGAGTTTACAGACTCCCAATGTAATGCCACTAGCTAGCACTGAGTTTTCAATACATGATACCTGTGGGGGAACAGTTCAGATTCAAACCACACCAAATAGAATATCTAATATAACCCTGTAACAAGAGAAAAGCCAGAACTTGAACCCGCATTTTAACCCTAAGCCTTAACTTCTCCAGAGTCCCTACTCATGCTTGTGGGATATCTGTATCCCATAAGTTGTTTTCTCCCCTTCTTCTTGCTTCATCCACTATTAAAACTTGCAATAATGAATCTATCCTTACAAAAAAAATCAAAGCTTTGAACAATGCCAACATCTCCACCATCTACACTAGCCAAATCTTTAGACAGTAGATAATACATGGACCATTGCTGTAGGAACAGTAATTATTAACTGACTTTCTTTCTCCCCCAATTTGGCAGGTAGGGATGCTGCAAGACACCATATTCTGCAAACCAGAATGGTCAGTGGGTGCTATCAGAAATGAGGGAGAGAGATTGATACATAACTGATCTTACTAGCATTTCAATCACTGTTTTTTCTAAGTGGTCCAGCACATGACAGTGAGAAGGGCAAGAATCTGCATCATAAGATGTACTTGGGTCTGTAGACCCATTCCTTATTTAGTCTCTGCTTCATGATTTAAGGTTTATGTTTTATGAAAATTATGAAGGGGATGGAAATTAATGTCCCCAACTTTGGCAAGCAGATCAATTCTTTCACTAGCATTAGAGCCTACTTCTTCAAGATTCCAGTATATACTAAAGACCAGCTGAGGCCTAACATTGCATACTGAGCAACTACTATATCTTTGGACTGTTTGTTTATAGCCTGGCATTGATGGACTAGCTGGATGACAGGCTAATATATTTCCCATCTATTTTCCTTCTCAGCAGTGCATTTGAGGAAGAAATTGGATCATATGGCTGCCTCAGGATTACTATTGCTGTGATGAAACACTGCAAAGTAACTTAGGGATGAAAAGGGCTAATTTTGCTTACATTTCTATATCTTTCATATCACAATTCTTTATCAAAGGAATTCGAGACAGGAACTCAAACAGGGCAGAAACCTGGAGGCAGGAACTGACACAGAAGTCATAGAGCAGTACTGCTTATTGGGTTGTTCTTCATGGCTTGCTCAGCCTGCTTTTTTAGAGAACCCAGGACTACAAGTCCAGGGGTGGGACCAACCCATGGTTTACAGATTTGCCTTATATAGCCTGATCTTATAGAGGCATTTTCTCAATTAAGGTTCCCTACTCTCAGGTGACTATACCTGTGTCAAGTTGATGTAAAACTAGCCAGTATAATGTCTTTGTTTACTAAGCAAATGGCACAGTTGTGCAAAGAGAAAAGGACCTTTGTAGTGTTGTAATTTAATGAGTTAGTAAATGAAGAACAGGGTGAATAAATAATATTTACTTTGGATTTGTCAGTTGTTAAAGTAATGAATTGCTTCTTTGCCACCCTCCAAAGATGACTAAAGCATTTCTTAAAGTACTATTCATGTTCAGTCTCTACCAAAGACCTACTGAGTTGGAGTCCCCAGAACTTAGCAGGGGTTTCCACGTGTTTAAATCTTGCTGAAGAATGTATTCACTGTTGAATAATTCTGAAACATGGGCTGTAGAGCAACTACTAATAATGCCTGAGCCAGGCAAATACTAAAACCCACCCTAGCATGAATTTTTGAGTCTATAATGTGCCATTAACTATGGATTGCTTATATTTCCACCTCTTGTTCTATAGCACAACTGGTAAAGAAGAGTGCCAACTGGCTGTTCAGGCTATAACCAGACATTCTCAAGAGCATAGAAGCCAATTTCTAGAGAGATCTGCATGGTTGGTACAGTATACTTTTATTTTCCAAACATAGGATGAAGCTTGTGTTATTCCCACTGGGTGAGGATAAGACCACTCCACAATTTTTAAGGCAAATTTAAACTACGCTTTACTAAATACTGGCTAGGACAATGAACACTGAATAAGTCCATACCCAGGATTCCCAGAGAATGGCCATGAGTTATGTTACTCAGGTACTTGTAAAGGCAAAACTAGGTACTTCCTGCCTTTATCAAATCGAGGCAAGCATATATCTGGTATACTTCCTGCCTCCAAACCTCCCACCTAAGTGTGGTAAAGTACATCCTGAGAAGTTGGGGCAACCAAGCAAAAACATGTGACTTATTATCTTACATGAACAACAGGTCCCAGAATTCCAGGAAGTTATCTGTCTTTGGGCAAGTGATGCTTACAGATAAAGGCATTTTTGTCTTACAGATCTATCTCTTAAGCACAGTAAACTTAAAACACAACTTTAGCCCAGTTGATACTTCTACATTTCAGTTCTGGCTGCCTCAGGCCTTTCAGACATTGCAGCCATTGCTGAACAGGCTCCTCTTGCCACGAGGCAAAAGGTTGAGACTCAGAGTCCAGGTCAACAAGTCACAAGCATGACGGTTGCCTGACCACTGAAACCTAAAACATAATTTATTGGAATCTGGGGACAAATTCACTCGAATTATGCCTCTCCCCCTTACAAGATGTGACTAATGTCAGCTTACCCATTCTCTGTCTTTACCAAGTGGGAAGCTACCAAAGGGCTCAAAGCCATGTTTTGTCCTTAGATTACCAACCACTATCACTGTTATTACTTAAAGCCACAAGTACCAGCTGGGTGATAACTTGAAATCAATAACAGAGTGGTTAATTACAAACAGACCACATATTGTGTCTATTGAAAAGACTCATTCATTCATTTTAAGCACTCTAAGGTTAAGAACCGTATGGGTGCTCAGTGTATGGTAAAAATCCCTTTTAACTATGATGGACGTGGCAAGTCGCATGTCAGTACGTACATGTCTTTGGTAATACAATTCAAACTGCTATTACATCTTCAATCCCCCCCCAGTGAAGTCCAAAGTCCCCTTTCTATCCCAACAATATTTTCTGCAACTTCATGGGACCACCTCAGCCTCTTGCTCTTAACAAGCAGCCATGTGTCACGTCATACCAACCTAGGCAACGAATGCAACTCTTTCCTCCATCTGCATTCACTGCCACAGGGCTTTCATGGAATTAACCGGATTTTCAGGCAAGTTGGGAGAATTTGAAAATTTCCTGAAATCATCAAAAATAATCTGCTGCCATTCCATTAGACAAAGCCACCCCTGAGCTGCCCTTTGACTTGGTGATGCATGATGGAACTCACTATTGCAACGGATGCTGGTTCTACTAACACTGGCTACACATGGCTTTTGGACACTTAGAATATGTCTAATGTAACTGAAACATTGAAACTTAACGTTATTTAATTCCAACGTGCTTAGGTTTGAGTGTCAGGTCAGAAGGAAACTCCATTTCCCCAAATCCTGATGGTTGGACAGAAGTTCATTTCTCAGGAACTTGTGAAACTGGTTCTCTCAAAAGAAGTCATTCTCCTTATCTCTGGCAAAAGGGACATATGGCTCTCCCAGGAACATATGCCTGTGCTACTATCTGCATATCAAGGTCCATGCTAGCCTTCAGGCTCCCTCAGTCCCTACTCAAGCTCTCAGCCCAGTTAGCAAGCCCCCTCCCGCTATGACCCTGGAGATTTTTCCCTCCATCCTCTCTGTCTCCCCCAGAGACAGCCTTGGCAGTTTGGAATAAACTTTTCCCTCTCCCACCCACAGAGGAGCTATTTCAGTTTCTTTACTGTGCCCCTCACATTCATCTGGTTCGGAAACCTTCAAGGAAGGCCTAAACGGATTCCTTTCCAAAGAACCCAGTCTCTTTTAACTGAACCAGCCTGCTGGTTTGAGTTTCCTAAGATATGTATGGATCATTTGTTTCTGCTAGCTTCTGCTTCCTAGCACATTCAACTCTGCCTCTGCAGCCACTTTTTACCCCACCTGCTATGCTACTCTGTGATGCAGAGCATCTCATCTGGCCCCTGAGGCCTGCTACATCCTCCTGAGTGCCTGTCATGTCATGTGAAAAGGCTCAGTTTCTCTTGTGGTCCTCAGGAGTCTCCCTGAAGCTGCCTGCTTTGTCTCTGTTGACTCCTGAAGCCTGCTACTACTGTGAAAGTCACATTGGCATGCCAAGAAACCCCTCTCACTGTGCTGGACCTCCATCATGTAGAAAGGAATGCCCTCTTCTGTAAATTGGGACAAGTCTCTCAATCTTCTTGGGGTTGCCTTAGATTGAAATTCTTGTCACCAGGATACTTTTTTCTCTCCTACTCTTTTCTTCCTCCCCACATGTTCTCAGTTCTTTTCTGGAGCTTTCTCCCTCCCCGCTTCTCTCTACTTTGCTCTTTGGGTGAGGCCCTGTCTGCTGGATGTGGTCTGTCTACTATTTTTTCTCTGCTCTGGCCTCTCCCAGGTGCCTCAGGCTGTTGTCTCTCTCATATCAAGAATAAGAACTTTCCCCTTAACTATACCATGAAGTGGTCATATCATCAGTTTATGTATTAAATAGACACACAGGACTTGTGGCAACCTATTTATAACACAGGACTAGTTTTATTCCCGGAGCCTCATGGACTCTGTGGACCCACTGAGATTATGATGCCATGTCCTGTCTTGCCTGCAAGATGGCTTTTTCCCCTTACATTCATTATTCTCCCTCTTCTGTGATGTTTTCTGACCTTGGAGAAAATAGTCTAAAAGACCTGTTTAGGACTAAATACTCTGTCATGTATTCTCAGCTCACTGAACAGCAAGAAACTACCCTCATCACCGTTTATTGGGAAGAGAGGCTCCCATACTCTTCTCATTTTTTTCACTCTGTTCTTTCCATGCCTCCTCAGGCAGTTCTTTCTTCTGTGCAAAGCCTCAGCATCTGCAGACAGCTATGGGAGTCCCAGCCAAAGGCACTGTATGGCAAGCAAATTCCATTTCTTTTGTCTCTAAAATGGGTGTCTTATTTTATCTAGTTTACTTGAGAATTAAAGAAGTTCACACACACAGAGAAAGAGAGAGAGAGGCAGAGGGGGAGGAGAAGGGAGAAGGAGAGGGAGAGGGAGAGGGAGAGGGAGAGGGAGAGGGAGAGGGAGAGGGAGAGGGAGGAGAGGTGGGGGAGATCCTAAATTTAATGTGAAGTCTGATCCACATGATCAGACTGGTCTGATGCCATGGTCCTCTTGAAGACCCATGGTGAAGGAAGTAATAACACCCGGGATTGAGGAACTTAATACTGTCCTTTAGCTAAGTTGATGTAGAGTCAAATTGCCTTCTAAATATTTATGGTTTTTGCCCGTATACCCCACCACTTAATTAGAGAAGCCTTTCTTTCCAATAAACAGCGATGAGGGCAGTCTCTTGGTGTTCAATGAATATGCAAGAGTAGAGGACTCAGTTCTAAACAGTACTTTTACAGCATTCTCTCCAAGGTCAGGAACTATCATAGATGAGGGAGCAGAACAAATGTAAGAGAAAAAGCCATCCTGGAGGCAAGACAGGACATGGCACCATAAACTCAGAGCAGCTGCAAGTATCTACACTGAATCTATACAAGAATGGGCCTGAGAACAGTCAGGCATGGATAAAAGGGCTTAGGGTGCCCTATCTCTCACTGCTGACCCCTTTGTTGCTACTGGTAGATTGGGGGGGAGGGAATCATAATCTTTAGTTCCTGATTAAAGTAAATGGGTCACAAATAGAATCTACAAGTTATCATCTTGGAAAGGAGCTGGTAGGGGGATCAGATTATAGGGATGAGAGATGGTTAAGAGAGCAGGGGTCAGAATGCATTATACACATGTATCAAATTGTTGACAAACTTAGATAACTGTTAAAAAGATTATCTCAAAGAAAGACATTTTAAAAGTCTGATGATGGTTGTTAAACAGAATTTTCACCTTGTTACATCATTTTTAGGCTCCACTGTCAATAGCTGCACTGTCAATGCAATAGCTGTGGTCTCATGTGGCTATTTCAATTTTACTTTTAGCTAGTAAAATTAAAGAGCCTAACATGATTGCGTGCACCTGTACGGAAGCACATACAGAATGTGGAGGCAGGAAAATTATGATTTTGAGGTCAACCTGAGTTCCAGAGTCCCAGGGCAGCCTGAACAGATTCTAAACAGGCTATCTCAGCCCATCCCCCATCCCAAGTTAAAGTTCAGGTCCTTATGCTCCAGATATGCAATGGATACATAAGACTAGTGACCATCAACCTGAACATATTGTGGATAATGAAGTTATATTGGGCAATGGCAGAGCATTAGTCTTCTCTTTTTTGTCTTTGTCATTAGTATTAGTATTAGTATTAGTATTAGTATTAGTATTAGTATTAGTATTAGTACTAGTTTTTCGAGACAGGATTTCTCTTTGTAGCCCTGACTGTCCTGGAATTGAATCTGTAGACCAGGTTGGACTTGAACTCACAGAGATGTGCCTGCCTCTGCCTCCTGAGTGCTGGGATTAAAAGCTTGCAGCATCACACCTGGTTCATTATTATACTCTTAAACTTAAGGAAACAGTCACTATAGACCAAAAAGCCAAGGAAACTGGAGAAACCAGGCAACAGCAGGTTTGGCCCTTCTCAGCCTCACTGTATTCTTCCTTCATTGATCCCTCTTGCTGCTTCTCCTGTCCTAACAGTACACATGGAATCTACTTAACACATATCAACAGATCATTGACCTAATTGTAAATGTTACTAAGAAATCTTCAGGACTTGCTGTCTTCTAAGGTTTCTCAGTCCAAAGGATTATGCCTTCCTTTGTATTACTAATATGTCACCCCTAGAGGAGTCACATGGGCAGTCCTATCCCTATTCACAACCACTGCCCAGTGTGTATGTGTGTGTATGGGGGGGAGTGTTTATATTTGTGTGATGTGTGTGTGTGTGTGTGTGTGTGTGTG
>JANHMN010000001.1:161504284-161530816 GCA_030674055.1 Rhabdomys pumilio
ACACACACACACACACACACACACACACACACACACACACACAATTATGCTTTGTCACCCCAGTTCCTTCCTGTTCTTTTACAATTAAGCTTACCACCTATGTGACCGCTTGACCATTCCATCTCTATCATCAATCAGCTCTTGGAAGTGACTTTTACCTGCTTTGAATCTCCTCATACTAACATTCATAGACGGTTGAACCAGACAGTGTGACATTTTTGTATGTTTGAGCTTCCCTTGCTCAACATAATGCTTTTGAGGTATGGCTATACCACTGTTTGTTAACTCATTTTCCTCTATATAAATATTCAACTTGTTTCCAGTTCAGAACTATTATTAACAAAATGCTGCCACCATTATTATTAACAAATGCATACCGTTTCCCTTGGGCATATATTGTCTTTGTGGAGCTGGGGTTGGGTGTATGCAAATGCCTTGGAGAATAACTGCTGAGTGTCTTGCTAGTTTAATTTTATAATAATCTAAATAATTATCTAGAGCGATTGTATCATTTTACATAGCCATCAGGAATGTTTGAGGGCCCTAGGCTGCCAGTGTGAATTGTACTGTCACATCTTCAATGCCAGCCATTTGATTAGGCATACAGTGGTTTCTGTATATGATTTTAATGTGCATTTCTCTGATGGCAAATGATAAATATCTTTTAATTGTTTCTTATTGTCTTTGGTAGAGCTCCTTTTCTGAAGTACTTACTTACAGTTTTTGCCTACTTTTTTTAGATGCATTTATATGTTTATGCTTTCATGTATATATGTGCTCCATATATGTGTAGGTGCCCACGGAGGCCAAAAGAGGTTGTCAGATGCCCTGGGACTGGAGTTACTGGTTGTGAGCTATCTGATGTTGGTGTTGGGAACCAACCTCGGGTCCTCTGTGAGAGCAGCAAACACTTTTAACTACTGAGCCAATTCTCCGCTTGCATTTTACCCTTTTAAGTGGGTTGTTTATTTGATCACACTATATTTTGATACTGAACTCAATCAAATGCTTTATTCTAATGGGCATTAGATTCAACAGGGAAGGGTGAAGCTGGATTTTGTTGGTGGAAGGTAGAAGTTTTTCCCCCATACCAGCTATGGAGTATGGTGTGAAGATTTGACTGGCCTGTAGTTTGATAAGGCACAGTGATAGGCACATAGACTCTGGTGTGTCACAGGTGTGCTCTGCAGCTGGATCCAGCACGCCTTAGAAGGCTATAGTTGAGCAAAGTGTCCGGTTAATCTGTGCCTCACTTTCCTCTACGGTAAAGTATGGTTGAGATTGTACAGATAATCCTTAACTTCCACTGGAGTACCATCCCAATAAACCCATCACACCCTGAGAACTTTATAAGAGTGTCCTCAGGGATATATGGTTGACTGTGAGCTTTGGCTCTTTATTGCTGCCCACTGTCTCTAGAGAGCATATCCCACATACAGCTGGCATTTAAAATGGTGAAATGTGGGTGGAAAAATGGCTCAGCAGTTAAGAGTGTTCACTGCTCCCACAGAGGACCCAGACTGATTCCCAGCACACACATCAGACAGCTCACAACCTCTTGTAACTCCAGTTCTATGGCATCTGACAGCCTCTTCTGGCCTCTGTGGGCACCTGCACATAGACGGCGCACACACATGCATGAAGGTACAAATGTGTACACATAACAATAAGTAAATAAATCTAAAACATAGATTTAAACAAAAGATTTAAATAGGTATTTCAGAAAAGGAGATGTACAAAGGACAACAGGAAGCAATTAAAACACATTTATCATCCGTCACAACCCAGAATGCAAATGCTTATCATGGCAACAGTGGCATAAAGTGCAAAGCCTTAAGCTGAACCATTACAAAGGTGAAGACCACCTGTATTGATTTCATTGGATGACTGTAGTCTCAAAAAAAAAGGAAGAGAGAGAGGGGGGAGAAGAGAGAGAGAGAGGAAGAAGGAAAGAAAAAAGAAAAAGACAATGCATTTTGCAATTTTGCAAAGTCTAAAGACAAAGTAAGCATGCAAAGAAGGTTTCCTCTTAAGAGATGAGGACTCACACCTCAAAGAATCCTTATTAATTCAATGCCATCTCTCTCCTAAAGTTCTCAATTCCAATTCTACAACCATGTCCTAGATCAGCAACAACAGAAGACTTACTTTCCTCTTGCCAAGACAGTAGAAAAGGAACCAGCAGGTTTTAACTGATTGCGTTGTCATTTTGTACCAATTAATACCAATTTGTTCTCTGGAAGTTTAGCTCATTTTAGAATATTTTAACTTTCCTGAGAAAGCTTAAAGTTCACGAGAAAGAAAACAAGGAGTCCACTGGGGTCTGGAGTCAGAATATTTGACAATCTGGTTATTTTTATGTCAGGGCAGAAAAGTAGCTTCTCCTAGAACAGAAGTGAAACTTTAGCAACTTTTGGCTTTGAACTTCAGGGAAGCCCCAAAACTTTCAGGAAGGACCTTTTTTTTTAAATAAATAATTAAGATGTATTAGGTTACTATAATAAAAGACAAAAGATATGTGATGATCTAAACAGATATAAAATTTTTGATATAAAAACCCCAACACCTAATGTTAATAAAAAAATTTGAACTAAAAGAAAAGAAGTTGAACTTCCTCAACATAGTAGTATTTTATCACCCAACATCATACTGTGAGAGACCATGATTTCTTCCCAAGTTCAGGAAGAAGGTAAGACAAAGAGCTAGCTTAACCTGGCATCCGCCCTTCTCATAGCAATTCATATGTACTATGCACACATATCCCTCTTCAAACTATACGCCCAGCAACCTCTGAACCTCTTGTCTATTCCTTTACTGCCATCTCTTGAAAAACTGCATGTTTTCTTACCCCTGCTCTCAAATTTGCAGTTTTCCATTCAAATGAATTCCCAACATTCCCGGGTATAAGAACAGAAGAGTAGATCCGGCCTAAACTGTTTTGGGTACGTGTGCCCTCTGTTAACCTTTCAGGGAGAATCTCCTATTTACTATCTTTTGTGTATGCATAATTAGGCATGCAAATGATTAAGATCCAATGCATAATGAGAAGGGATATACACAGTGGAGAAATGGTTATTTGTCAGTCTAATTTATCAGTCAAAATAGAGATTCACTCAAGCCAACCATGGCCCTCAGTAACTAACCACACCTCTTAGTAACCAACTCCTCTTGACCTCGAGAGAGGAAGCCCTGGAAAGTGACCAGGCCCTCGAATATCTTCAAGTAACGCTGCTGCTGCCCGGCTACTCAGCATCTGCCTCTAGTATCTGCTTTATTGCTGTGATATGAACAAAGTATTCAGGCTTCTGTGGCGCATCTGTGTTAGCCTGGTTTTCAGTTCTCTATATAAGAGGCCAAGAACCCAGAAATGCCAGACTCTAGCCCCAACCACTCACACCTGTTTTCAACACTTTTACTCAGTCATTTTACTGAAATCTCTATAGGGAGTGCCACAATGAAAAATAAAGCAACTTTTAAAAAATTAAGGCCATTCAATTGGAAAGAAAGAAGTAAAATAGTCTTTATTCTTAGATGACATATTTTCGTGTGAAAACCTTAAAGTTTTACTAAAACTTTAAAGCGACTGTAGTAAGTGTACCAAATCAATGCAAAAGTAAAGGATATTTCTAAAGACTTTGGAAGTTTAAGTTATTAAAATAACTATGTCACAATAACAGTACAGAGAACAAAACATTGGAGAATAAATTTAACAAGAAAAATTTAAGACATATACACTGAAAACTATTAAACATTGCTGAGAAAAATTAAGGGATATCTGCAAAAGGGCAAAGATATTTTATACTCATGGATTGGAAGATATAATATTGTTAAGTGTCCCCACATTGAACGGTACATTGAAAGACATCCATATCAAAACTCCACTAGGAAGACAGACTCAGGAAAAAGCTCTCAGAAAACTATGAGGCAAGGAGACTCCATATTTCCTGGAGCATGATCAAGAAGCTGGGACATGGTCTCCAACTGAGTTCATCGATATGAGTGAACCCTTGGACACTAGAAAAGGAAGCCACAGAGGTGCCTTTAAGGTAACACTTAGCAAACTTTACCATGTGGTGGACTACTGGGGCTCTTGTTAAAATGTAAGCTGTGCCTTTCCAATAGGGCTCCAGGTGATAACTGGCACTAAGGTAGGGGCAGGCATCCTCCTCATAAGGCTGAATGAGCAGAACCCAGCAGTGCAGTAATGTCCGTGGAGTGAAGATGCTCTAGAGCTGCCAGGGTTTCACCACCCAGGTGCCTGCCAACATTGGCCATAGTTAACGAGGAGTCAGTGCATAGGGTTTGCAGGACTGGCTTTTACAGAGGTCCTGGTCCTTATTTTGATATAAGCCACCTTTTGCAAGGCATCACTTAATGATGATGAGAATAAGACAGGTATACGTGAGAAACATAGGCAGAGCAGGGATGGTGTGATGTGGTTTCACTTCTGTTGCTGTGATTAAATACCCTGACAAAAAGCAACAATGGAAGAAAAGTTTCAATCTTTTTTTGGGGGGGAGGGGGGTGGCTCAGCTGTTAAATGCTAAGGCTAACAACCAAAAATATAAGAGGCTCAAACTTTTAAGTAGGTCATATTATATACAGCCTAGAGCCGAGAACAGTGAAAGCAGACATGTTCACTGGGGTTTGCTTGCTTATTTGTGCTCAGTTTGATTTCTCCACTCTTATACAATCCAGAAACCGTCTGCCTAGAGGATGGTACCACCCACAAAGGGCTGGTTCTTTCCACATCAGTTAATACATTCCCCCAGAAAATCCCACAGGCTCACAAAATATAGATATTTTTTCATTAAGACTTTCTTCCCAGATGATCCTAAGTTATGTTGATTTGAAAATTAAAGCTAACCACCATGTGATGACTAATTCTTTGTTGGAATAACATTTCAGAAAGCAGTATCTGTACAGAACACTGAATGACCTGGGTTTCCTAAACAGAGAGAAAAAGGATACAGACATAGAAAACAAGACATCTATATCAGAATGTATTTTACTAGATGGACACAACAATCTTGTTAGTCCTATTACTCCTTCTAGAAGCTTCCCATTCCACAACTAAGAGCAGAAATCGAATTCTCTTCTCATGCAGTCTTTGTGGGTTCTTGGGGATGCTCTGGTGAACAGCACGTGGGAAGTGACACTGTGTGCTGTGGACCTACATTAGAAAGCACTCTGTGTTCAATTTTCTTTGCTTGAGATGAAGTACTGTGAGGGAGGCAAGCAGACTACATTCCAGTGAGGAGGATCTGAGTTCTGTATCGAAACTCCCACTAAGATCCTAGCCAGCCTGCACCAACTTACCAGCCCCATGAACAAAACATCTGGAAGGCAGGTCTCCCACCTTTCAGTCAAAACTCCCCATGTGATATTGCAAAGAGCAGCGATACGCCGTTTCTGTGCATCCTTAGCCAAATTTTAACTAATGAGAAACAAACTGTTGTTATTTTAACCACCAACTTTTGGAATAGTTGATTATGTAGCAATAGATTCCCAGAACAATCTCTAAAGGTAAAGAGGTGTGAGACAGGCTGTGGTTTAACACAACACAAATAAACAGGGCATGCTTCCACACAACTCAGCTATTAGAATTAGGAATATAAAAATGTGGGGCATGTTGGGAATGTTGAATGTGTGTTGTATGGGGAAAAAGGTTTGGTGAACAAGCTATTAGATGTAATCTGGAATGAGGTTGCAGTGTGTATCCAACCGTGCTTGGACTAATTATTATTCACGACAGTGCCAGAAAGTGCTCTAGATATGAATGCAAACATGTTTATGTAACAACATTTTCTTATTTTAATAAAGTAAATGCTTGTTGAAAAGAAAAAGTTAGGACTGGAGCTGTGGCTCAGAGTCACAGCACTTACCTAGAAGGTGCATGGCCCTGGGACCGATTTCCAGCACTGGGGTGGGAGATGGGTGGTGGTGGCAGAGGCAGTCTTCTGCACATGAACCATTTTAGTTTGAAAAGAAGTCATTCCATTGTTTTTACCACCCCAGTGGGAACATGATATAATTTCAGAAACAAATTCACATAGATTTAGAAAGGGGGAGGCGCACATGCCATAGTGCTTCTGTGAGGGTCAGAGGGCAGTTTGTAGGAGTTCTGTTCTTTCGCTGGAATGGAACTCAGATCATCAGGCTTGGTGACAAGCCCCTTCAGCCAATGAGCCATCTCGACAGTCCCTCATGTAAACTCTTTTTATGGACAATAAGTCCTGGGGGGGGGAAGCTCTGTTTGAGTGAAAATCTGAGAGAATATGTGTATGAACCCATAGCCTCTGACCCATGAGAAAATGGCAAAGTCCCCTCACCCTGCACTAAAGCTCAGAGACATGGGAAAGTCTTCTGGTCCGTGTGCAGATAGTAAGAGTGTGTGTAGAAAATATCTGCCGTAGCTTTCTCACACCAGACAGTTATGGCCTGAAGACGGACCTCCTGCAGAGAGTGCTCCCACCGAGATTAACTAAGCCTATTTCTTGATCAAGCTGTATGCTCTAAACCTTACCTCCTTGATTTTCTCTATGTAATGTCCCTGCCTCTCTGTTCAACTCTGTTTAAGCTCAGCACTGAGCTTTCAGGGGGCTGTGGTCTTCTGCACATGTTGTGGGCTCTCTCAGAATGCCTAGGCTGCCTGACCCCAGCTTTTCTGTTTGTGTTCCTGTCTGTCTGTCCTTTCTTCATTCTCTTGCCACCCTAGTCAAGCCAATCCCATGAAAGGGCTTAGTAAGTCCCTATATTCTTGGGTTAAAAGTGCATAATTTGTCATTAACACCTCTGTTTTTCCCACTGATACACAATTTTGTCATCTAATCAAGAGTTTCTGGAAGAGGTTAAATTTATGACTTTTTTTTTCCCAAGCTGAAAACCTTATTTCCATAGGCCATAGGTATAAAAGGTGCATACTAACTTGAGAAGTAAAGTCTTCTAACAGTGAATTGATATGAGATTATAATCTGTTTTCCTGACTTCTAAGTCTCCTAAACATTTTAGAATTTATTTTGATCCTGATTTAATGATGGTTGAAAGGAGATGGAAATTCCTATGACATTCAGCCATTGGGGATCCCAGGTTCAGGGGTCAGTTGGGGATCCCAGGTTCAGGGGTCAGTTGGGGATCCCAGGTTCAGGGGTCAGAGAGAAGCAGGTGGCTCTCAGCTCCTGTCGCCTTCTGCTCAGCAGACTCCTTCAGGAATACCATGTTCAGTTCACCACCGTACTGTATTTTAAGAAAAGCATGGACAGATTAGAGTGAGTTTGAAAGGAGTGACTTAAATGACAAGGGTGCATCAATCCATGTCAAATGACAGACAAATGAAGACAAGGATGTACTAGAAGAGTCAGCCATCTTTAAATGAGGTAACCTTCCTACAGAGGGACTGTTATCATCAAGGCTTCACAGCCCCAGAAGCATGCTGAGGAAAGGAGGAGAAAGATAGATACTCAGGGCTGAAGACAGTGAAAGCTGACCATGGACACACATGGAATCAGCAGAGTCAGGTAGTCTCCATACAGAAAGTTGGCACATTTTCTGGAATGGAGCCTGAATCAGAGAGTAGTTTGGTTTCACATCCTACCAGGTTGTTTCCACTAGCAAGACCTTAAACCTCCATACAAGTCCCTGTAGTATTTCCCCAGAACACACCCTACTTCCTTGTTTTGACTTTGGAACCCCAGGAAGTGGCTGCATTTCCAGAAATGAAATCCCACAGATAATGGGCTTTCTATAAATGGCTAAAGGCCAAACACAAATGGTTCTAACAGCACTGTATTGATGCCACTGCCACTGCCAATGCAGTTAACATGCCAGCACACAGCTTCCTCCCTCTCCTGTGCTAAAGACACACATTTTACCAGCGATAACGGTTAACTCTTAAGCATAGAGTCTTCTTCCTAGGGTTAAATAAACACTCACAGGGTTTGAGTTGGGATAATCAGGAAGCAATAGTTCCTATGTCTTGCTTAAAATCACCTTTATCCAGAACAGGTTTGCTTTATCTTCCAACAAAACTATGCTTCCTGTTTCTTTTTTTTTTTTCTTGAATCTATTCTCACAGCATCCCTGAACCCATTCTACTGCCATCGGGAACATTCTCTGTTGAGGTTCAAAAGACTGCATCTGTGGCCCTTCTGCCTTCTGTCTGCCGATGCACGCTCATAGAGAGGGCCAGAGAATTTATGAAGGCCTGGGAAGTATCTGTCAACTCTATTCTGAGTTTGTGGGAAATACTAAAAATCTTCTCTAGTCTTTGGAATGGGTGTTGATAAAGTGACTTTGAAATGATAATCCCCACTCTTGCCACTCCATAATTTGGGGAAATGGCTGTGGGGGGAAAAGATATGTTCAGTCTCTTCACAATCTTGTGGGTGATGTCTCTTTCCCCTAAACCAGAGACAGGAAGAAGGACAAGGTGTGGCCTCTGTATTGAGGAGTCACTGTAAAAAGAGCTCAAGCAGTCACAGTTGACTCTGGGAAATCACGTTCACAAGACTGAGCACAAGAGTGCTCTCTATACTTCTTGTGTCTGTAACCAAATGCCTGCTGAGACTCAGCTAAAGGGAGTGGGGCTTGTTTGGGCCTATGATTTGAGGGGACCAAGTTCAAAATGGCAGGTTAGGCATGGCAGCTAAGTGTGAGGAAGCCAGTTATAGAATTTACAGTCAAGAGGCAGAGCACACCCAGGAAGTGGGCCTGTCTATAAAAGTTCAAGCATTATTTCCTGTCTAATTTCCTCTATCCAAGCACCATCTCCTAAGAATTTCACAACCTTTTAAAAAGGTGCCACTGACTAGAGACAAATGTCCAATAACATGAGCTTATGGAAGGTATTTCACATTAAACGATGGTCTATGAAATAGATGACTCTAGATCTGGGGAGGAGTGGGGCATGATCTCACACCTGTCAACTGTCAACTGCTATGGCTTCTCATGGTTGCTTCAAGTTCCAGTCTAGGGGCTTCCTGTAATCTCCTTTAATCAGCTCTATTACTATGTACCTGAATGAGATACTAAGAAAAGTCTTATTTTTAGGGAAGAAATAGGAGTTGTGAGAAGTTAGGCCAAAGGGTGAGGATCTATCTACACAGCAAGGCAGGAGAATCCTGGAGGCATGCTCATGGATGCAGACAGACAGGGTCCTGGAGTATCTCTGCACTCCTCAACCCAGTGCAGGTCTCCCACCTTATTCCCTGCTGGAGGTTTTCTAGGTCAAAGGCACTTTTATTTATTAAACTAACAGTGTTTTAACAAGCATCCCAAAGATGACCTCATCTCCAACCTCACTGCTCAACAAAGAGCTGCCTGCTGCCTGCCAGCTCAGTGCTCTCTGCTCTGACTTAGAATAAGAATTTCCTTCCTTCCTCTTTTATATCTGAGAACCATTTTCCCCTTCTGTCCATCCACAGCCTCAGCTCCCTTGGAGAATCTTTAGACATATCTTAGGACATGCACAAGTCCCTTCATCCTTGTTTCTGAGATGCTGGGGACACTAGTCCATTTAAGGAGAATGAGATTTCTTGCTGTGAATGATCTACCACAGCTGAAGGATCTTTGACACAGAAGACTGAGGGAGACAGTAATGACATTAAAGAGGAGAGAACGTGGCATATCATTTACTGCTGCGTAACAAACTTCCCTCAAAACACAGTGGCTAAAAGCAACACATATTTGTTACAGAAAGGTCGGGAATGACATCACTGAGTGCTCCTGGTTCAAGGTCTTTTATGAAGTTTCAGATAAGATGGCCAGGGCTTCTTCAGATGAATGCTTGATTGATGGTAGAGGATCTGCTTTGGAGATTGCCTTTGCAGTTCAGTTTCTAGCCACACTAGCTTCTCAACGAGGCTGCTTACAAGAAGGCAGGTGGCTTCTGACAAGGTGGAGATGAGAGAGAATCTGAGCAAAAGTGAGAGAAGGGGAGGAAGGGAAGAGGGAGAGAGTGGGATGGAGGGAGGAAAAGAGGTGGGAGGGAGGGGGAAGGGAATGACAATGGAGGAAGGGTAGGGGTGCTGAACTGTGAATCTAACATCTTTTATAAACTAAGCCCAGTCATGACCAGTATACTTTTCAGTGTCATCTCAACCCTGGGATAATGATATGGAGGGAAAAGACATAAAAGTGTGGATGCCAGAGACAGGGAGTGGTTAGGAGCATCATAGAGACTGGATGCTACATGCATTCAGGATCTAGGGGCTAGAGAGGTCACTCTTGGACATTCATAGCTTTTTAAATCTTTACACATTTGTTTATTCACTATTGTGTGTGTGTCATGATGATGGGCAGGCATGCACACCACAGACAGCACATAGAAGACAGATGACAACTTTGTAGACTTGGTCCTCTTCTTCCATCTTTATGTAGGTGTCAGGTATGAAACTCATGTCACCAGGCTGTTGCTGCAAGTGTCATTACCTGTTGAGCCACCTCACGAGGACTGGTGTTAGAACTCACTGTGTAGACCTGCTGGCTTCTAACGCATGAGAATCCTCCTCCCTCAGGCCCCTCTCTGATATGTTGCACTACAGGTATCAGCCATCATTTTAAATTGTTATCCCTTCTTTAACATCTAAAATATTCTTGGCAATCACATGTGACTACAGCCTTTAATCAAAAGATCCCTCTCTGTCATCTTTCTGTCTTTCAGGACTCTTAAGTTGTTCTCCAAGTTAGGGATTGAACCCTCAGCCTTGGACAGGCTGAGTGAGTGCTATACCACTGAGTTACAATCCCTAGTCTGTGGTTCTCTGAGACAGGGTTTTGTCAGCTAAACAAATTCAGGATCCTTGTGCCTCAACTCCCCAAGTGCTGGGATAACACGTGTGTGCCATCACACCCAATCCCAGTGTTCTAGTCACTAGTAAATCCAAGCTGACGCTATGGACTCCCAACCCCCATGGAATCTAATATTTCATAATCCCCTCTCATTGGGTGCCTGATAAGAAAGGAGGGTCACCAGTCAAGGAGCCACACTGTGATGCCTTCGGCTGAATTCTAGTGTGGGTACTCTCAGTGAAACATTCCTATCACTCCTCCAAAATAGGAACTAGTGAGCCTACCTTCTCCTGAGCTTTTCTGTGTTAAATTTAGAGGGGCCTTTCAAAACATTCCTAGTTGCCAATTCTGCTTGCAAGTGAATCTATATTAAAGCCCAGACACAAGGAATGTTGGAAGGAAGAGTATGCTCACGACTACTTGTTAAATATTTTTAATTCCAATCCGGAGCGTCTACCCTGTCTTTGATCATTCAGCTCTTGGATAACAGACAAATGTAAAGGATAAAAGGCCTTTATATTTATAATAGGCCTTAATTAGCTCTAAGGCTGGGCAGATATCTACACTCTATACCATTATTAAAATCTGTTTCCTGTCAATAACCCCAAGTTATTACTAGGGTTGATTTGGGCTGCTCTTAACTCCAATTGGCCAGCCCTCATGGTCATGCTTTCTTGATTCCTAACCTCTCTCCTCTCTCCACCTTCTTCTCTCTCCTCTAGTAGTCTCCTCTGACCCCAAGTTCCAGAACACCAAGCCCTGCCTATCTTAATTTTGCCCGGTTATAAGCTGTAGGCATTGTTATTCACCAATCAAAAGTAACTTGGGGGCAAGGTAACATAGCATCACTTGAATCTACATGTGGAGTCTCTGGTCTTTGGGACAACCGGGCCTTAGGAGCCTGCACTTAGCATCACAATACATAGCAACAGACCAAACCTCAACAACCACTAAAGGCTATAATGAAACTAGAAACATAGAGTCAGTGAGCTGTTTGTCTTGGAGAGTAAGCCTGAGTCTCCAGAAATTGGGAAGAGCCATTAACCTGTAACATGGGTTCATGGTAAGAATCCTGAAGTTCACGGACACAGAATCAAACCAAATTGCTGTTTTCAAATCCAGTGCTGACTGTGGTCAAGTCACTGGATAATCGGCAACTCAGAATCTCTTACTCTCATCTGGACAGCAGGGCTGGTCAAATGAAACCAAGCCACGCAGGCTTGTGACCTGGTGCAGGCAAAATGCTTAGAACCTTGTCTTGTACAAATTATAAACATCGTAAGCACTATTTATTACTATAGAAGGTATTACAGCAATGGAAAGCTGTCAGTTTCACTCTCTTAACCAGTACTTACTGAATGTATACAGCAGGGAGCTCAGCCAACAGAATCTTTTTTGAAAGGTGCTTACTTACAGGTGAGCGTAGGGTGGGAAAGATTAGAAGACTAAAACGAGTAAGATCATGCCATGTGATCATGATGAGCAAAATAAAGCACAGAAGAAAAGAAAGTTCTGCAGGAGGGAGGACATTCTAGGAATAAGCAATAATGAATATTAAAGTCTGGAAGGCTTGTTGGGGGCAACAGGTGGAGGTGGAGGAAGAGAAAAAGGAGGAGGAAGAAGAAGAGGAGGAGATGAAGGAAGAGGAGGAAGAGGAAGAAGAAGAGAAGGAGGAGGAGGGGGGAGGAGGAGGAAGAGAAAAAGGAGGAGGAAGAGGGAGTGTAGCTATCAGGAGAACACTGCTCTTGCTGCAGGATGCAAAGCTAGTGGCATTTTTGAGAGGAGAGACATAATGTAGCCTATGTTTTAGTGTTTTGTTTTTGTTTTTCCCCAGAGACATTTTCAGTTTGGTCTTCCTACCCTTGTCTTCTGAGTTTTGAGACCACAAGCTTGTCCTGTTATTCTGTTTTAAAAACTCACATTTTTCCATCTCTCTGTTTTTGTTTCTGTCTCTCTGTCTTTCTCTCTTTGTGTATGTGCGTGTGCATGCGTCTCTCCCTCTCTCTCTCTCTCTCTCTCTCTCTCTCTCTCTCTCTCTCTGTGGTGTGTGTGTGTGTGTGTTTGTCGAGAGTATGGGGAATGGAAAGAACAGTTAGGGCCTTCCTTTGACTCCACAGTTCACAATCGCCCCAACCAAGGAATTAGCAGTGAGTAGGGATGAGAAGGCATAGACATTTCTTGGGGGCTTTGCTTTGAGAATTTCCTAAATGAGTTCAATGCATTTTCATCATACCATATTTCCTCACCATCTTCACCCATATCCTTGTCTCAAATCCCAAGTCTATGTCCTCCCCTTCTGTAATTCCCACGCACAAAGGCACACTACGGAGTGCAGGTAGACTTGCTCATGTGTATACGTGGATGTAGACCTGACCACTTGGGTTGGGCAACCTTTCTAGTCCGTGGAGAAAACCAACCCTCCCTCAGAAGGTCTTGAATTCCTGTAGCTGTCCACTGGAGGTGGGGCTTATGAGTCCCCTTCCCCCCATCTATTTTGGCATTTTGATCCATGTGGATCTATGCAGGCACTCACACTTGAGAGTCTATAGGTGCAAGATCCCTCCCATGTCCACAAGATGTGTTGATGCAGCCCTCCATGTCTTCCGGCTCCTAAAAGCTTTCTTCAGCCTTGAAATCTTCCTTAGACTTCCAAGACTCAGGTCTTGGGGTGTAGGGGTTGTGTTAGAAATGTCACATTTTGTAATAGACACCCATTATCATAAAGTGCATAAGCCTGGGGTTCAACTGGTGGTGGCTTTCTGGAATAATGATTAGCAGACATTTTGGATAAGATCAGCAGAATTTGCTAATGATCGAATATAGAGTGTGAAACTGACAAGGGTAAGAACAGGGAAGCCCTGTGAGGACCAGCTTCCCTCTTCATTCATAGTTACTTTACATCCCTACTACCTAGACTCAATAAACAAGAGGCTGCCCCACGATATTTAGTATTCCTGGAATGAATGACAACGGTGAATCGGACTTAAAGTCCTGTTCTGAAGTTTTGTAAAGTATCAGTGAAAACATCTGCAGCCCGACAAAATGCTGCCGAAGCACAGGAAGCAAAGCTTCAACAACATGGCAGCGGAGTTCTTTAGGTCTACCCCCTGGGTGGAAGCTGACATCACTGCGTCCCCATGCCCCACTGCCAGTGACAGCCGCTGGGGCGGAAGGGTGCTCTCTTATGAAACATTCATTGTAAGCCAACAGCACACACACAGAAACGGAGGCTACCAGAGGCAGGATGTAGAGTTCGGTGGCAGGAACTTCGATGCCCGTTTAGCCTGTGGAAGCCCTGGGTCAAATCCCAGCATCAAAACAAAACAATTTTAAAAGCGTTTCAAAAACACAGCCAAGGCTTTGCTATTTCTGTATTCTTGAAACATAATCAGGAGAATGAGTCTATGCAAAAATTTCACGAGGGAAGATGAATTAGATACACACTTAAGACTGTCTATGAAATGCTGTATTTGATCATATTCTAAATATGATGCATTTCTACTGATACACTGTACTACAGCTCCTAATGCACCAGGAGACAGATGTAAGTGGCCACACAAACCAGAAAACCAGGTCTCACCCATTTCTAACCCTCCCTCTGCATACATTCTTGAGCTTACATTCCTAAGGACAAAGGTGCTGTTATTTTTTCTCTGTGGTGAGTTCCAGGCTAGACACCACTAGCTGCTTTGGGAGATTTTCAGTGACATAATTAGTTAAAAAACAGTTCTTGAAGAACGCACATCTCGTGGAAGCATTTTCTGTTCCCAATGCAAGTTATGGGTCTTGTATTGCTCTAGTCTCTGGGGTCTTTCACACTAGTTCTTTACACTGCTTGATTAACTCAGCGTTTCACATTCCCATGGCGGCCTATGGCATCTGGTACACTGGGTTCCCTATGGTTTCCTATGTATTGGCTACACTGTTCAAGAGACTTGGACCATACGGAGAATGGAAGTCTGTCCTCAGCTCCCTTGCTGGGCAGGACGACTACAGCATGGGTTCAACCACTCCTAAGAATCCTCACAGAAGTTAAGAGTAGTCCTAGATCTCAGCTGTTATGATAGGCTGGAGGTGTGTGTGTGTGTGTGTGTGTGTGTGTGTGTGTGTTTTCCCACTATGGTGATGATGGTGGTGGTGAGGTGAGTTCATGAGCGCTGAGTTAACAAAGCATATGCAAATTTTTTGTTTTTGTTTTGTTTTGTTTTAAGTGGCTATTTTGGGCTACAATGACAGAGAAACCTGATATTCTTCAGGCCACCCACAGCCCGGCTACTGTCTCGCACTGGTCTTTCAGGCACAGTGGCAGCCTCCCACTCTCTCAGTGCTGCACCCTTCGTCCCGCCCCGCCCTCCTCAGCCTCCCAGGGTGGCAGCCAGCATTCCTGGACAGGACTAGGCACAGCAGGACCTTTTCTGCACCAGTTATGGGGTAAAGCGAGGCTTCACCCGGACCCTCGCGAAGTTTTCCAACGGCGGTGCAGGTGGGTCTTGCGCGAACAGGAGCTGGTAGGAGCATGGTGGTGGCGGTGGTGGGGTTCTCCCTAGCCCTCACCCCAGTTCGATGCACTTCACCCTCTTGAAGTGTTCCCCCACCCCTTACCCCGCGTGTCCCTTTAATGCGCGCGCTCGTCAAGGTCCTCGCGTCCCTCCCCACCGCCGTCGAGCCTCGATTTCCCTCCTCCCTTTCCCTTCCCCCTAACCCGCCGTTGCTCCGGCCGGCCTGGCCCAGGACTCAGCTGTCACTTTACTTTTGCGCGCGCACCTCACTGGTCCCCGCGCGGGCACGCGCCGGCGGGGGCGGGGCCAGAGCGCGTCGCGGGCTCGCGGGCACGGCACCGCGAGGCCGACGTGGGGCTCGCGCTGTCGCGGGCTCTCGGGGCGGGCAGGGCGAGCTCGCGCTTGGGAGGGGGCGCGCGCGGACGGCGGGCGGCGGCGGCAGCGGCGGCGGCTCGCGGAGGCGGCGGCTTCACTCCAGGACTCGGCGTCCGAGCCGCGGCTGGAGCGCGGGCGGCGCCGCGAGGTGAGTAGGCGCGGGCGGGCGGGCGTGGCCGCGGCCGGAGCCGCGGCGTGGGACGCGTGGGGACCCCACGCGACGAGGGGCAGCCCGGCGAGATCCCCGCCCCCGCCGCGGCCTCGGCTCGGGCGCGCGCCCGCGGCCCCGCAGGCCTCCCTGGCCCTGCGCGTGCCCGCTGGGGCCCGCGCGCCCCTCCCCCCTCCCGCAGAGTGTGGCCCTCCTTCGCCCTCGAGGACCTCTCCCTTCCCCTCCCGCGCCCACCGAAGCCAGGAACTAAGTCTCCGCAAAGTCCAGAATGGATGTCGCGGTGCAAAGTGCCCGGCTGTCCCGAGCTCTTCCCTAATTGCATAATTGCTACACGAGGTGTCCGAGCGGGCGAGGGTCCGCCTGGGAGTACCGGCTGGGTGTGTGCGTGATGCCCCGGGGTGGGGGGCGTCACACTGGTCTTTTGTAATGCCTGGTGCCTGGCACAGTTTGGCTCCGAAACCGGTTTTCCTCTGGCTTCTCTGCAGCCCCCACTGGCCTGATTGGAAACTGGATTCCCCCTGCCCCCCCACCCCCACCCACCCCCTCTTCGCTCCTAATGTTTTGATCCATTTGCCCTTTTCCAATTCTAATGAACGTAAAGCCTGGTTTCTTGTGTCTCTTTTCCCACGACTAACCAGAAATGCCCCATCCATCTTCCCTAAAGAAAATTAAGGCCGCATTAGAGAGACATCATCACCCTGGGCTTGGTGGCAGCTTTTGGACCCATTTGCTGGTTTGCAAGACTCTTATCCTCCAACGGTGAATTGTGTAATTTTGAGGGTCTACTCGAGTATTTCCATTTTAAAGTACAAAAGAATGTGCTAGAACTTACCTCTGATTACCTTACTATTCAGAAAGATTTTTAAAAGCTCATCTTAGTTTTAAATCCTTGGATTTTGAAAAGCACGCTCTTGAAATGCGATAATCAAATCTGAATCTTGGGAATCTAAATATTTGTCTTTACTCAGGCAGTCAGGATGCTCCTGGGTGCTTTGCAGTTTCGTTTGTGGGCGATGATGAAGATGGAGTGTTTTCATATGTCATACTTTGAGCTCTTTCCCCTAGGGCACAGCACTTCTCCCAATCAGGTGCTCTACTTTTATTTTTTGAATAAATATCTTTTCAGTCACTTGGAAAGCTGGATAGCGCTACATGTTCGGCATATAGTATAAAATATTTCACGTTTTGGAAAAGTTCAGAAATCCCAAGTAGAAAAACTGGGATGCCAATGACAAGTTCACATTTTTCCTGTCGTAGCAGCACGAATGAATACTTGCTTTTCTAAGTTTTTTAAATCATGACATTTGATGATTTGAACAGTAATGTGGACTTGAGTACTGTTGGTTTCATCGGTGGGATTTGTAGCCAGATCCTTAGTTTTTCTGAAACATGTTACTTTCACTCACTATGTGCTGGGAATTTCCAGAGCCTGATGACATCACAGCACATAGTCAATAAAAGCTTAGAAAACGATTGTTTAAATTCTTAAATGGAATGTATTTAGTTATGAACTAATGTTTACTTTGTATCTGAAGTAAAAATACCGCTTTAGGTGTCTTAAGATCTTTGACACTGTCATTGGAGGTTGTATTTGTGTTTAGATCCCTGGAGTTTAGCTTCCTTCTAGGTTAGGGAATTAGGTCTTTAGGAATTAATTTTAAGATGCCAGTAAAGATAATATGTTAAAGTTTTAATTCAGGGACTTACTCATTTATACTTTAAAGAGACAAGACAGCAGTTTTATACATAGTTCCATTTCAATGATCTATAGAGGATTTCCTCTCATAAGAATTAAGTGTGCCAGAGTACACAATCACATTGTCCCCTGTTTTGTATAATCAAAGATTCAGAAAACGCTCAGCAGCACATCTCTTAACTCTTGACATTTGAAAAGGAGATGCAGAGCCTTTGTTTCTAAATGGTTTCATAACGCTTATCAGTGTCCTCTGGAGGATTTGACATTTGTAGGTAAAGCTCTGTATCAGATAAGGTATCTTAGATCAAAAGTAGAAATAACTTTTTTTAAACTGTAAAACTATAGAAATTATGCTTCTATTTAGCTGTTTAAATGCTTTCTGGGGAAGTGTTCTGGTTGAACCCAGGCCTTCACATAAATGCTTGACAAGTGCTCTAGAACTGAGCCATGCCCCCAGTAGCAGTTTTAGTAGTTTAATCTTCTGATATTTTTCAGTAGTTAAGGAAATTTCAGTTTCAGATTATGGCCCATTACATCGTTGAGTAGTTTATTCAGTAATTATATAGTTTACACACTATTAGTTGTGTACATAAAGAATATTGAGACAAGTGTGCACTTCCCGACTGACTCAGCACACAGCAGTCATAGCTGTGCTGCAGTGTAAGACGACTACTTTTCTGCAGTTCCTGTGTTTGCCATGTGATGGATTGCCTCAGGTTTAGAATACAGAACAACTTCTCACTGATTTCACATCTCTGAAAAGTTTGCCCACAGCATCCTGCCCTGAGAGCACCTCATCCTAAGAATGCTGCTTTCTGTGTCCCTGCCTATACACCTGTGTGTCTAGCATGCTGTAGCATACATACTTACAAGGTTTTTAACTTTAGGTATATTTTAACTCAAAGCTGAGTTAGAAGCAAGCTGAGAAAGAATACAAATATTAAATCCAATAATAAGAACGTTAAAGTCAAATAAGAAACCCCAAGAAATACGCTCAGACTTTTAGAGCTAGACATGAAACATACTGACATAAAATTTCAGTATTCTATTAAGTGACTTTATTGCTCATAAAAGGTGTCTTAGCCATGGAGAATGATGCTCTCCATTTGTAGGAGAGGTGGGAGAGCAGTCCCTATGTTCTGTGGACAGAATTACTGTTTGTCATGAACAAAGGGACTAGGGATGAGGGTGATGATGTCATGTGTAGTGTCTTTTAATGCTTCATCACTGTGCTTCCTGAGTCTTCCAATCCTTTGCTGTGCATATTTGTCTTATAAGTTTGTTGTATAAAACCCAGTCTGGGCTGCGCAGTAGTGGTGCACGCCTTAATCCCAGCACTTGGGAGGTAGAGGCAGGTAGATTTCTGAGTTTGAGGCCAGCCTGGTCTACAGGTGAGTTCCAGGACAGCCAGGGCTTCAGAGAAACCCTGTCTCGAAAAACTAAAACCCCCCCCAAAAACAACAACAACAAAGAACCAAAAACAAACCAAAACAAACCAAAACAAAAAACCCAACTCAGTCTTTTAAAGGCCTGCGTTGAGAAAAGCTACCATGGTTTTGAACAAACTCTAGGTTGAGCCGATGATGATGACTGTTGAACAGAGTTAGTAGGGCACACCTTTGAACTGGGTAATGATAGTCATAAATTGTGTTTGCAGTGAAGTTTCATCTTGACCATGTCAACAACAGTTTTATTTCAAAGTCTTAATTTAAGAGTAACCGAAAAGGGTCCCATAAAACTCTTTCTCTTCTTCTCTTCTCTCTCCCATATTTGTGTGTTTTGCTCTTGATAATGGAGGTGTTTTACTTTTGATGATGGAGGTGGTGGCGGTAGTAGTCGTGGTGGTGGTGGTGGTGGTGGTGATGGTGGTGGTGGTGGTGGTGGTGGTGGTGGTGGCTGTAGTCACAGGCAGTCTCATTCTTCCAAGTCATGTCTGAGCTGTAGCTATTCGATACTCAAAGTGATTACTGGTGGCTCAAAGCCCTGTAGTGTCAGAGCATGACTTTTGTCAGTCCAGTTCTAGGTCTGCCAGCTTGTTAGGTTGTACAGGATGTGATAATAAGGACCAAACTGGGGCTGATTATGATGGAATGAGATTGGAGAAGGGCTCTCCTTTTCTCTCAGTGCATTTTTTGTCTGCTATCTAGGTTATAACGGCTACCTAGGTATCAAAGTATTAAGGAAATTGAGTTGGCCATCAGAGCTGCTCCTGGAGCATGAACTCAGAGCAAAGTGGATTTCAAACCTCGAGGGAGATTTCCTCCAGACTGGGAAAAAAAGAATCCTTCGGTGTCTCTGTCCACTCTCTATGTCTTGTGCAGCATGGTTGCCTAGTGGAGCTGGGTCAGTGCCCACCCCCTCCTAAGCTTCAGTTCTCATTTAGGATCAGGTGGCCTCTGTTCTGTTATCACAAAGGTTACTTAAAACAATTTCCCAGCTTAGAGGATTTTAAGCTGGGCTCAATTCTGAGGATGTATTGATTGGATGTCAGCGTGGCAATGCCCCTGTCTCTCAGCCCTGTGCCTTTTTACTCAGACTTGTCAGGACACTTTGCAGGTCTCTTTACTTGTCTGGACTTCTCATAGCTGAGCCCAGTTCACTCAGTGCCTATGAAAATTAGGCTCTCAGTCCTCTGTCTGTCTGTCTGTCTGTCTGTCTGCCTCTCTCTTTCTCTCTCTCTTTAAAAGTTTTATTTTATATTCTGGGTATTGATATTTGTTTGCATGCATGTCTGTGCACCATGTATGTGCCTGGGTGCCCGGGCAGGCCAGAGAGGTGTCATCTGGAACTGGAGTTACAGCCTATTGTGAGTCACCATGTGGGTGCTAGGAGTTGATCCCAGCTTCTCTGGAAAGGCAGCTGGTGGGTGTTCTTAACCCCTGATCTGTCTCTCCAACCCCTTCTGGTTTATCTTGTGCTAGTTCTTTTGAAATGTAATTCACCTTATAAAAGTAGCCCCCTCCATTTTTGTTAATGCTGGAGCTTCAACTATGCTGAGTGTGCACACTGCCCAAACTGCACCTCCAGCCCCAAGTCCACCATCTTAAAGTGTAGCCTAGGGGTTGCAGGTAGCTCAGTGGTAGAGTACTTGCCTATCATGCCAAGACCCTGAGTTCAGTCCTCAGCACCACAAAGCAAAGCAGAACAACTCTGAGGCTTTTCTACTATAAGTACTAGTTAATTTAAGAATATTATTATCACTCAATGGAAACTTTCTGCCCATTAGAAAACATTCCCATGTACCTGCCTGGACATTTCCTTACAAATGAGCTCGTACAGTCTAGTCCTTCTGTCTGGCTTCTCTTACTTAGCATAAAGATTCAAGGTCTTTCTGCTGCAACATGCTGATGCCACACTTCATTTGTTCTTGTGGCTGAGGTGTATTGTCATATGGATGCACCATGAATGCAGAGAAGAGAGGTTTTGGCAAACCCCAGAGTTATTTGTTCTATAAATGGGCAATTCTCATTTTTATACTTAATTATACTTCTTTTGTTCATATGCTCCTTTTCTCTCCATCCTGGACGTACCTTGTTGTAGTCCCTTCCATAGCAGAGTAAATGACTTGTCATTCTTTAATCCAGGATCTAAGATGTCCACCGAGGCGCAGAGAGTTGATGACAGTCCGAGCACTAGTGGAGGAAGTTCTGATGGAGACCAGCGGGAGAGCGTTCAGCAGGAACCTGAGCGAGAGCAAGTTCAGCCCAAGAAAAAGGAGGGGAAGATATCCAGCAAGACAGCCGCAAAACTGTCAACCAGTGCCAAAAGGTAGCCAGCCACGGTCTACTTCGTTTGCATGTCTTCCCTGGTACTTAGTCGTTCTTCTGGACTAAAGATCATAGGGTTTATAGATTTTTCTCCTCTTTATATGATGTGGTCTTTTAAAAATGTGTTTTTTAATTGTGAAAACCTTTTTAAAGTCATGGCATATTATAAAATTGGCACTTGTAGTATATTGATGTATTTATATCATGATAGAAAAACATGAACAGAACATTGTAAAAGTATAATTTGATTTATGGTTATTTGATTGTGAATATAGGCTCAGTGACGCAAAATTGGCATTGAGAATCTCTTGACTAGGGCTGGGGAGTGGGAGTGAGATGGCTCATTGAGAAAAGTGCTTGTTGCTGAGTTTGGATTAGTGTTATCCATGTAAAAACTGGGAGTGGTATGTACATCTGTAATCCCAGCACTCTTAGCAGAAGGGTGTGTGTGTGTGTGTGTGTGGTGTGTGTGAGCACATGTATGTATGTGTGTATACGTATATGTGTGTATGGTGTGTGTGTGAACGCATGTGCGTACACATGTGTGTGTATGTGTTTATGTGTGTGGTGTGTGAGTGTAGAACAGGGAGTGATATGGGAAAAAATCTTCTGTAGCTAACACATGCACACACACAGACACACAGACACACAGACACACACACACACACACACACACACACACACACACACAATCTGTTGAAATAACTATTAAGTGATAATTTAGTATCTAATCTCCCTGTTGGTAAAGTCAGAAATGTTAGTATTAATGCATCTGATTTCACTACATTGGGGGGGTGTTGCTCTTGATTCAGGTTTCCTCTTTCCTAGAGGAAAGATAGATATGGAAGGAGGCACTTGGATGATGCCCCAGCACTACCTTAACCTCCTACAGTGATTGGTATGGCGAGGGGCTTAGAGGGGATAGCCTGGTGGTTGGAAGATAATTTGAAAGGCAGATTACATTCAGTGGACTCATATTTGCTTGTGATTTTATACTCTTTAATACCTGTTTAAAAATAAAAACAGCAAATAGGAAGTGTAGCTAACAGCTGTATGTAGGTGTTAATTTAATGTTCTTTTCAGTACATGTAACTTCAGGTACTCTCCGAATGTTAGATGACAGCTTTGTGAGCCATTGGATGAGATGAATTAGGGAACTTCTTTCCTGTAAAAACAAAGACTGTGTGTCCTTCCAGCTTAGTCCTATCCATAGGCCTGGGATGAACCTTTTCAGGCCCTCTGGTGAGAGTTATGGTGACCAGTCAGCAAGCCATTCACACCAGATAGATGAGGGTATCCAGCCTTTTGAAAGCATGTTCTACAGAAGTTATATACCACAGTCATAGCTGTCCTAGATGCATGCTGCCTGTTCCTGTGTACGCCTAAAAGTGAATATTCACTTTTCCTTGCCAGGATCTCTTACCACTGTTGAGGGAATTACATAAAGTCAGACAGCTCAAGATATTCACCAGTTTAGACTGGAACATGATAGGGCAGGAAAAATGCTTCTGTTTCTTTTTGCCGTTATACCCCATGTCCAAGGAGACTTGGCACAATGATCTCTTTTCTCCTATGGCACAGCATAAAGTGACCTGCTCCTGCCAAGTGGGGCTGGGGCAGGGTGGATAAGAAAGGTCAGGAGTGGAGAAATACACCATTTAGGGAGGTGGATGGGTAAGACTGTTCAGATCGAGATCTTACACAGTTTCATCTTGAAACTCACAGGCAGCCCTGGGCTACTGATTCAGGACTGCTTCAGGCATTCAGTTAAGGGGAGAGAAGAGAGAGCTAGACGGGTCTGTGGGGAGCAGTCTTGTTGGACTGTCCTTGACTCTTCTGTGATGGATAATCACTGGAGATTTCTCTTTTATCTAGCTGGGAGCATCACTACAAAAAAAAAAAAAAAAAAGTCAAGACAAATTCTGCCCGTGAAGGAAGGTGTACTGTTTATGTGGATCTTAAAGGTTCACGGTTCATCTTTTAATCCATTTACCGCAATGTTTTAGAAAGCAGGGGAAAAACTGACTTTAGAGAGGTTATCTGTGCCCAGTCTAGGATGGTGCAAATACAAATACCACACTACAGTAAAAGGCATCTTTTCTCTGCTTCCCAGAAAAAGCAGTCTCTTCACTGGCAAAATCATTCTATTGCGCTTGCGATCGATGTGTGTCTTTATAGGTTCCCTGATGATTTTCAGGTGGCAGTATGTGAGCCCATTTACTTTGGGTTTTGTGTGTAAAAATGCTGCTTGTTTGCTAAGTGGTTTAAATAAAAAAGTGAGGTTTGTTGCCAAGGTTCTAAGAATGTGAAAAAAATTGAGACTCATGAGAGAAAACGAGGACCCACCTCCATTCCGCACAGCAGCACTGTCCCTTGCCCAGGGCAGCCAGCCCACTCCCTGCTCCCCCTTGCCCAGGGCAGCCAGCCCACTCACTGCTGCCCCTTGCCCAGGGCAGCCAGCCCACTCACTGCTTGCTATCCTACTGCTCTGAGCTTGTTGCAGGAATGAGGCTTGTCTTGGGTAATGGAGTTTCAAAATAAAATTTTAATTTGTATTTAAAAGAAATGAAGAATCAATATTTAGATGAAAAGTCTTTCTAAACACCATTATTCTCTGAGATAAGCAGTAGCTCCACTCAGGAGACAAGCTATGCTTGAAACCTAGGCTCAAATACTTCGCCGCTGTCTGACTTGAATATGACTTAGTTGTCTTTAGTTGTACTTTCCTCTTGTTTCACTGTTGGGGATATGCTTGAGATAGACTCGGACTGTGTAGCCAACTGTGTAGAAACTTAGTATACATCCCAGGCTGACTTTGAACCTGAGATCTTCCTATGCCAGTGTCCCAAGTGCTAGGATTACAGGTATGCTAGCATGCCCAGCTGACTCCGTTTTTTCTTTTGCTGTGGTGAGTCTGGAGTGCTGTAAGTATTTGCTTATAGTAAGCTCTAGAAAATGGGTGCTATCCGTTAGGCTTTATGCCACTTACTGCTGTGAGGATATCCTTCAGTTCCACTTGGTGCAAATGTTGGCACAGTGAAGCTGCTGTTAACCTGGGGAACTTAGTGTTGTCACTAGGGCTACTCCGATGCAGTAATTAATCCATTTTGTAGTAACTCAGGTAAAGTGTTTTTCACTTAGGGGCTCAATTACTAAGTGAATTGTAATGCTAGGATTGTTGGATTAATAATTACTGTAATAAATCTACTATAATTGTAGAATTAATGTGTTTTAGAAATGTTTCCTTAAAATATCTCATTTTTGAGGTATTGCAAAACAGTTAAGTATTGAAACAGTAGCCTGAACCTTTGTCTTTTTTAGAGTCCAGAGGGAAGGGAACGTCTGTGATGCATTTCCCTTTGAGAACAGTTTTATCTTAAGGCCTGGAGTGTTCCTACCACACACTTACTTCTCTTAAAGTGCCCACACTGCTCTGTGATGTTTGCAGATGTGTACTTGGACAGTTATGTGACGTCTAAAGTGACACATGTGTAGTTTTGATTAAATCACTAGTCAGCTCCATAAAACATCTATTTTGAGGTCCTCATTGAATTGACTCTGCCTCTTTCACATCAATATTTTGATAAATAATGAATTTTAAATCAGATTTATTTCAAATTAGTTTTTCTTAGAGTTGATATTGTAATGTTACTGGGATTTCAGTGACCTGCCAATCTAGGAGGAATATTTGATTTTCAGCTTCACGGTTTTGTTAGGCTAAAAGGTGGATTTCAGTAGTTCTAGTGTTGTCTCCCATTCTATGATGGACTCATCGAAGTAATGGCTGTGGTTTTTTTCCTTGAAGCATATATTTAAAAGCTTTTCAGTGTTTTGGAGTCGGCAAGCATTTTACAGTTGATGCACACATTTAATTGATGATGTGTCTCAAATCAGTGGCCTCTTAAAATGACAGGTGTGTGGTACTTATCAGCATTCAGAATTAAATTCTAGGCTTATGTGCAATAGAAGTTTTTTTTTTTCTAGAGATTATTCTGTCATTAACAATATACAATAAAATGAATGTGATGCTTTCTTGAGAATTTCTGGGGAGGAAATGTTTAGTTGGTTAGGAGTGCTGGTGTGTCTTAAGGCATACAGTCTGTGGGGATATAGAAAGTCTAGATGTGGAATCTAGAAAGATTGCTCAGCAGTTAAGAGAGTCCCAGCACCCACCCACATCAGGCTGCTCACAGCCACCTGTAGCTCCAGCATCAGGGGATCAGCTGGCCTCTTGAACACAGCATACACATACATGGACATACACAGAAATAAGAATAAGGTTCACCATCGGGAGGAAGGTAGATGGGTCTCTGTGAGTTCAAGGTCAGCTAGGGCTACACAGCGAGAGTTTGTTAAAACAAAACGTTAAGAGGAGGAAGGAGACAAGGAAGGGAGGGAGGGCGGGAGAGGGAGAGGGAGGAAATTGTAGGTATAAAGAAAGGTCTTAGCAGCTAAAGTTCTAGTGCCCTCTGTTTCATGCCCACATGTTCTTGCTGTGCTGAGACCTGGGTGAGTGAACTTTCTTTAACCAAGATTTGTGTGTGTGTGTGTGTGTGTGTGTGTGTGTGTGTTGTATGTGTGCACTGCTTCATTTTCCTCGAGTGTGTTCATATATCTCCCATCCTGCCGAGTCTGAGTGAATTATGACTGATAAGCACCACCTTTGCATAAACCCCTTTTTTTCCAAAAAACACCAATAGTCTGACAGACTGTCCCCAGAGCGTTCACTCCTGCAACACAGCTTTATGTTAAGTCGGATAAATAGGCAAACAGGTGAACATTGCTTCTGACTCTCTAGGGAAGCATGTGCATTTACTAACTGTGTATCACTGAATCAGGGATTATATCATATTGGATGATGGGAATTGGAAATACAGTCAGTTGTCTTGATGGTTTATGGCTAAAACAATTGTCTGTTAAAAAGCCATCTTTTAATTTGCCTTATAATATAACATTCTTTCTTCTTGCTTGTGTATAGTAATCAGTCTTATCCTGTAAATGAGGACAGATAAAGCAGGAACCCAGATTTCTGGGTGATTTGTTTAATTCACTCTTTGGGGAGGTGTATTTATTTATTTATTTTAAACGTTTTTATCAATTCTTTGTGAGTTTCCCATCATGCATTCCTGTTGTGTTTATCTCCTTGTTCCCTCATATCTGACCTTTGCTTTTGCAACCACCCCCCAAAATAACACACACACACACACACACACACACACACACACACACACACACACA
>JANHMN010000001.1:161530826-161541952 GCA_030674055.1 Rhabdomys pumilio
ACACACACACACACACACACACACACACACACACACACACACACACAAAACCAAAACCAAAACCAAAAAACAAAAACAAAGCATAGAAAAACATCTCATCGTGGAAGCTGTAGTATGTCACAGTGTGTCCCACAGTATATCCCTCTGTCCATACTTTCGACTGTTCATTATAGTGAGTCATTGGTCTATGGTTTGAGGTTTCTGGCTTCTGTGACACTAATACTGGATCCTCACCAGGACTCCTTCCGTTATCTTGTTGTTGCCCTGTGTCATGGAGATCCTGCAGCTTTGGATCAGCAGGACTGGCCCTTTCCTGCATCCCAACCATTCTCAGATGATAAAGATTTTGGGGTGGGCCAACTCAGAGCCCTAGATCTGGGCCTGGATGGTAGCTGAACAGGTCAGTGTACGAGGCCTCCCTTATCCACAACACCAGCTGAGCTGTCCAGCACTGCTCTGCCTAGGCTATGCAGTTCCACCATTGGCAGGAGGCAGGCTCAGCTCTCATGCATTCTGGCTGGCTCGCCTGCACCCACACCCCAGAGCCAGCTCCACTGTGCTGTCCAGTCAAGGCACGGGGCCCACTCTCCCAAGTGCTGCAGCTTGTGAGGGTCTTAATTCATTCTTAGTGGCCTAAGATCATCATGGGACAGGTACACTTTAAGGGTGAAGTATTGATACTTTTTCATTTTTTTCTTCACCCTAGGGACAGTACTAGCAGTCTTCCTTATTTAAGACAGAAATGTAATACATACCACGATTATAATTTTTGAGAATTTTAGAATTGGATTGCTGTCATTTAATTCAGCAGGACACCTTGCAATTATTTGAATAGCAATTCTTCGTATAATTTTTTCTGTCTAGAGAAACAGCCATGCTTAGGTAACAGTCGTTCAAAATATATTATAATATATTGGCTTATTGCTTAGAGTTGTCAAATTTATCAGGAAATTACTTTTGGAAACGAGTAATTTGGAACCATGATGGCTGAGAGAGAGGTATGGGTTCTTTTGGGGAATTCTATGACAGGAAATTATGATTTATTAAATATTTCTTTTGGTATTCTCAAATTGGGTATTTGAAAATCCCAATAAAGTTCTTTTAGATTAAAACCAGTTTCCAGCTGGTACAAACCTGTACTCTCAGCACTTTGGAGTGTGAATTCAAGGTCAGCTGGCTGCATAGCTGTCCTCTGTCTGAGATACAAGCATCTTTGGTCGGTTAACGGCACTCTTTGAATGTTTCCTTTTCCTAATTTTAAAAACAGTTTATTAAAGTCTCCCATGAGCTGGGGAGATGGCTCAGAGATGAAGAGCTTGGGCTGCTTCTGAAAAGATCTGAGTTTGGTTGTCAGCACGCACACCAAACAGCTTACAACTGACTGTAACTCCAGCTGTCCCGGGTTGGATGCCACCGTCTCCATTTGCCCCTTCACACCCGTGCACAGACTTACACAGAAATACATGCATATGCATAATGAAAAACAAAATACATATGGCAAAAAGTCACTTATCTCTCAAATCACCCAAGGCGGAAAATTTCCTTTTTAATGGGGAGCAATGCTTTTTTTGGCCATCCCTCTTTCCCAGATAATCCCAACAGTTTTAATTTTTTTTTTAATATTTATTTTTATTTTGTGTGTATGAGTAATTTGCCTGCATGTTTGTCAGTATACCAGAAGCATGTCTAGTGCTAGAGGAGGGGCCCCAGAAAGGCCATCAGATTGGAGGTCCTGGGTTGGAGTCACAGACAGCTGTGAGCTATCATGTGGTTGCTGGGAATCTGGGGTCCTCTGGAGGAGCAGCCAGTGTTCTTAACTTCCTCCGAGTTGCCTCTCCAGTCTTAGTCCTGACGGTTTTTGAAGAAATCTTGTAGATGTTTCTGGTTTTAACTCTTCTGTTGTTTTTGTGTGTAACTCTAAAACATACTTATTTTTATTTGATTAGCAAATAATGTATTAGATACCTTGCTCTAAAATATTAGGATTAATTAGTTTACCTTCCCCTTTTAATTAAAAAAATCATTATTGGTTGTCTCTATACTCTCAAGGAGATATTTAAATTTTTATTTCCTTCACACTCCTGTGGTATTTATCGGCTCACACTTTGAAAAATGGAGATATTAATATTTTCACTGCGTGATTTATTTCGTGCTGTCTCACATTGACCTGTAGCTTTTTTGTTTTGTTTTGTTTGTTTTAAGATTTATTGATTTTATTTTATGAGTTTACGTTTTGCTTCCTTTGGGGAGGCCAGAATAGGGTATCAGAGCCTTGGAAACTGCAGCACCAGGTGTTTGGAGCCACCTCGTCTGTTGGGTGCTAGGAACCAGGGTCTCTGCAGGAGAAGTGCGTTCTAGCAGCAGAGCCGCCTGCCCAGCCCTTTGGGCTCAGATGTATTAGCTGTAAGTTTACATCCTCTGGGCCAGCATCTGTGTTGCTTACATTGTCCAGCTACAACCTGTCTGTGTGCACTGATAACCGGTTTACAGTTGTGGGCGGTCGGTGCCAATCTGAGCTGCGTGTGGGAACCAAGTCAGAAGGTGTAGACAAATAGCTCACTAAGATGTCATCTGACTGCTCTCAAGTCCCCTCATACTTCATCTATGACTTTCTTACAAGGGATTTTTTTTGGGGGGTGGGGTGGGGATTTTTATTTATTTTTCTGTCTTTGAATCTTTTATTCATTAATTTTATTTTTGGTGGTACTGTGTGTTGTGTATTATAAAAAGATAAGAAAGAAAGAATATGTTTGGTGGAGGCACAGTATGTTTGTTGTGGGGGAGGGATGACTCTGTGGGCCCAGGCCGAGGCATGCCTTCCCCCTGAGGTACCAGCCACATGATGGTATACTACAGAATAGAGTTGATTTGGGGCATGGGGAGGAGAGGGAGGGAGTAGGGACAAGGGGGGGAAGGGAAGGAGGGAGGGAGAGAGGGAGGGGGGTGAGACTGGCCATGAGCACTTGGAGAGAGAGGGGAGAGGGGAATGAGGAGAGAGAGTGAAAGGAACAGGGGAAGAGGAGAAGAGAAGGGAGCAAGCAGCCCCTTTTATAGTGAGTCAAGCATACCTGGCTGTTGCCAAGTAACGGTGGGGCGGAGCCTAGATGAAATGCCAACACTGGGATTCAAACCCAAGGCCTTAAATATTCTGGCCAAGTGTTCTACCACAAAGCTACAACCCCATCCCTTTTTAGCATTTATTCTTACATATTCTAAAGTTTTATTCTGCCAATTCCAACCTGTGCTGTTCCCCACTTCAGGCCCTTTTCCTTTGTAGTTTATTCTCCTGTAGTTTCCTCCTCCACTTCTCTGATGTGTGTGTGTGTGTGTGGGGGGGGGGGGTGATGAGTCTGTGAGTGCTCAGCTTACCATGGTTAGCCTGAGCTCACAGGTTTTATGTTGAAAGTGTTTGATTCTTTTCAGGCTCCTGATACTTGTTGTCTTTTCACTTTTGAGTCACACTTACTCATTTACAAATGGTAATTACAAAGTAGTAAAGCTAAAGCCATCATTGACTTTGCCTTAATCAATTCACTTTATGGAACAGGAAACTGAGGCACAGAGAACATGTGTGAACATCTTTGCTTGTGGACACAATAATGGCCTGAAGTAGAGTTAAAATGCGAGGGTTTGTTTGTTTTATTTATCAGTTGTGGTCTCTGTCATGGTTCCTCAACCCTGAGTCATGCAGATTAGAGACAGGGACATTATGTTGTTGGTGTGTTTCCTTAGCAAGTTAGTGGCAGGCCTGTGGGAGGAATCATGTTACAATCTGAGTTTGATCCCTGAAACCCACGAGGTAGAAGGAGAAAACCTGGTCTTCTAGGTGAAGTGTGTGTGTGTGTGTGTGTGTGTGTGTGTGTGAATGTGTGTGTGTGTGTGTGTGTGTGTGTGTGTGTGTGTGTGTGTGTGTTTGTGTGTGTGTATAAGAATATAGTAAAGGTTCACTAATAAATTAAGCAAAAATACAGAATGAAATAGTTTGAGCATGAATGTCTGTTATTTCAATCCTCTTTAAGGTACTCAAGTTAGCTGTCACTCATACATTATCTTAATTATGCAGCTCTGTAAATAATCTCACTTATAAACAAAACTGGTTTTGAGCTTTATTTGCTTTTACAAATGCTAAGTTTAGATGAACCATAGTTAATAGTGCCTGGGGAACTAGAAGGAGTGCCAAGGGTAGTCTGCATGCACTTAAGATGTTAGGTGTGGTTACAGATAGGAGTAGAACACTGTGTATGAATGAGGTGGGGGTACAGCTCATTGGTAGTGCTGTGCTTAACATCCATGAGTCCCTGGGTTCCATTCCTAGCAGCTCCCACCCCCAATAACATGAGGACATAGGCAAGTTTAAACATACTGTCTTTATTCATGTCAGTCTCATGCAATGGCATTAAAATACTGCATGCAGTATTCAGGTAAAATGCACATAATATTCAGGTATAATGTACACAGTATTCAGGTATAATGAACACAGTATTCAGTTATAGTGAAAACAGTATTCAGGTATAACCAACACTGTATTCAGGTATAATGCATGCAGTATTCAGGTATAATGCATGTAGTATTCAGGTATAATGCATGTAGTATTCAGGTATAATGAACACAGTATTCTGGTATAATGAACACAGTATTCTGGTATAATGAACACAGTATTCGTTATAATGCATGTAGTATTCAGGTATAGTGCACTCAGTATTCAGGTATTTATAGCAGAAGGAATGAATAGTATCAGGATTGAAAGGTGCAGCCTGCTATTACAGGCACCTGGGTCTTAGGTTGGAATGAGATACTGACATTTCTTTATCAGTTGATTGGGTCAGCCAGGATGTTTGATTCAATTTACTGTGTTCAGCTTATTGTCTTATATGGAAATGTTCTAAGACAAACCAGAAGTTAGAATTTGTATTAGAATTCTTATGGCCTCTAAATAACATGGCAGCTGTTTGTAATTAAACTAAAAATTTTGGTTAGTGCTATTAATATTTTTTATTATCTTAACCCCCAGTTATAAAATCCTGCAATGATTCCAGCTACTTGCCTATCTAGAAAGAAAAACCACATAAAATATGTAAAGTGGAAAAATTGATTGATTGATTTTGGCTCAACTGAGGAGAGTCTTTCCCAGTTTGCCTTTATCTTCCATTACATGAGCACCAAGTATGGATAGAATAAAAGCCAGGAAGTGTGCAAATAAGGTTTAGCTTTGAGCCTCGGTTGATGAGCTCAGGGTGATGCTAGAGCTTTGGGGTGGGATGGGGTCGGGTGGGGGCGTTTACCATCTTGTCCCAGAGCTCTGTCCCATGAGAGGAGCTAGAACTGAGAAAAACAATGTTGAGGGCTGATGAAGCCCTAACGTCTCTTCCACATGCAGTGATGCTCGGCATTATTGGGGCATCTAAGGTGGATGGCCTCCTGTAGTTCCATGTAGGTCCATTTTCAGAGCTGGAGTGCCTCTTTCTTACTGTGCATGCTTCCTCCAGGGGGAGTGTTTCTCACTAGATGTGCATGAGTGGGAGATGCTACTGCTAACGTGCAGTGTATTGATGAAGCAGTTAACGTGCAGTGTATTGATGAAGCAGGCTCAGCATGAAGACATCTGAACATGATTTTCCTTGTCTTCATTTTAAAGAATTCAGAAGGAGCTTGCAGAAATCACGCTGGACCCCCCTCCCAACTGTAGGTAAGTACTCTGGTTTCATTTACTTGTATATTTTGTAGAAGTTACATTTCTGTTAAAGAGAGAAAACAGTGTGGTGGCTTGGACTCAAGGAAGTGGAGAGCAGAGGCGTAATTGGCTGTTCACAGAATCTGCATGTAGGGCACGTGACTGTTGGAGTGACATTGCCCACTGCGGGGGTGGGGGCTGCTTTCATGATGTGTTGGGATTACAGGACAATGCATAGAATTATCTCTCACAAGAAGAGATCATTGTCTTGGCTTTAAATGGTATCTTAAATGTTATAGCAAAAGCCTGGCTTAAGTATTTGCCATCTGATAATTACTCAGTTGTTGGAAGTTGATTTTTAAAAGCACCAAAATTTCCTGGGGCTTTTTCATGCTTCACATTATGTCTTTGGTTGTTGGTTGTGGCTGAATATGGATGAACAGTTTGAGGTGGTAATACCAAATGTTTTCTTCTTGTGACTGCATTTCCTCCATTTTTTCTGGTCAGTGTTTCTCTGGAGAAAATAAAAGTATCTGTCCAGAAGTGATTAATACACAGGTACATGGAGGAAGAAGAGAAAATAACTTCCTGCCTGTGCTGGTCTCGGGCCAGCGTGGTAATTGGATAGTAGCTGCTGGGCTATTTTAAGGCCTTTATTTTTGTTTTGGTGTGAGGTCAGTGTTGGAATCAGGCCAGCATGGAGTTTCCTTGCTTTAAATTGATGGTCTCAAGCATCAGAGGTGAGAGGGCAGATTAAAAGCATGATAGTTTTTCCCACATTGAATGCTGTTGGATTTATTTAGAGTAATTCTGATTTTGTTGGCCTTATTTTTCTGTGAAAACGAACCTTTTGCAGAGAGTCACATGGATGTGTGGGTTGTTGGTGACTTGTCTTGGTACAGGAAGGAAAAGTTCTGATGAGGCTTCTGTATGCAGTGAATCTGTTTCTTTATATGAGCATCATGTATAGTACACAGACTTACAGGGATAATGTTAAAAGACTATATACTTGAATGTGTTAGTTAAGACCATTTAATGTCTGAATCTGTCATGCTTGAGACTCAGGGTACAGTGTCCTCAGATGACTGAGATTGACTCTGGGGGGCGGGGGAATTAGATTTTTAAAACTCCATTTTTTCCTGGGATGTCATTTGTTTGAATAGTGTTAGTTTTTATTTAAAAAAAAAAAAACTATTTCATTATATTTGTAACCTTTTAAAAGCAACTTGTTGGTAAATGTGTGAACTTCTTATATATTTGCTTGAATTATCATGTTTGATTGATTGGTAGTAAGTGTCCATTTCTATTTCTTTCTGTGGAGCTGGAGGGGGAACTTGGGACAAGCTCCCTCCAGAGATATATGCCCCCTCTCACTGGGTTTCTGTTTTTGTTTTTGAGGCAGTATCCACTGGCCTTGAAGTCGTACTCTTCCTCAGCCTCCTGAGCACTGGGATCACAGGCCTCTACCACCGTGCTCAGCTTACTCACATACAGTTCGCAGAAAGTGTGGCTCGTGTCTTTAGAAAGAGAAGTAAAGTGATAGTTGATTTCATTCTGTTTTTGGCCAGGAGTTGACAGTGGCTTTGTGGTTGGCTTTAAAAGAAATAGTCCACCAACTAAGGAATTAACTTAAAATAATATAGCAAATCAATGTTGCCTGTGAGCCAGAAAAGGCCAGAGTCCCTCCCTGAAGCTGAATTCAGCTCTCATTTCTGAAGAAATCTCTTGTGTATTATCTCTTATAGATCAGCTACAAAGTCTTGTCCTTTGGTTCCACAGACACCTTGCAGTCAGTTCTCGAAGAGGGTGGCAGAGAGAATGCCTGTGGGTCTTCTGGTTCTACTGATCCCTACAGAGGGGGATTTTATCTGTGGCTGTCTGGCTGTGGGTGGGTGTGTCACTTTCTACTTAAGACTGTGGTAGAATCCTATTTTCTGAGACACTAGCAGACAGTACACAGCTCTGTCTGTCTGCCTAGCTATGGAGGCTCTGAGTTCTGATGCCCCTCTTAGAGTGATGTCTAGGTAAGAAACACTTGGAATCGTACTAAAGGAAGAAACAGACTTTTTAAGTATCATGTGGTTCTTGAGTAAAATATTCATTCCTCCCAAATTACATATTCAGTGAAGACAGCCATATTTGTGTGAGCCATTTCCAGAGATGATGTCTTATATAGTATTGGCTCACTCCACCCCACCTTATGGTTTCGAATGAGCCTAAATCCTGTTTTTGGTAATAAGGATGAAATACAGTGCTGAACATGTGATCTCTCAAATAGTCACTTAAAAGAGCATCCACAAGTAATTTAACAGACTAAATGATCTCATGTAGGAAGTACACGTTGTACATGGTAAATTGTGTTCTTGAGAATGGTAAAAAAAAGTGTTTTCTTTTAAAAAGCTGAATTAAGTTTTCTTTTATTAGTAGTTCTGTCTAAATTGCAGTTTAAAGTATAAATGTTTCAAAATAATTAACTTTATGTCTAAGCAAAAGAGTTTCTGCTTATAGAATCTTCCCATGGGGTTATGGCTAGAGAAAAATTATCCATCCCTTTTGAATTAAAATTTGTATCTGATATAAGATCAGAGTTCAACTCCAGTTTCTCTGGGTTATCCAAAGCCATCTGTTAAAGAGAGTTTTCCTACTGAGTTCCCTGATTTTTTCTGCCTCTCATTGTTTTCTAAGTTGGTAGACAAACGAATAGATTCCATTATGGTGTTTCCTTCCACCACCATATGGTGTTGTATGCCATTAGACTTTGTTCTGACATGTCCCTCTCTCCTGCTCTCTCTTCCTGTGACCCCTATCCCTCCCACTGACTCCTTTTCTCTCCCTCAATTCTCCTTCCTGCTTTCAGCCACATAAATTCCTTTATTTTCTGTCCAGGATATTTCCCCATTCCCCTCAGGATCCCTACCTCTTTTTTGTTTCATGGCCTACATGTATGGATTTGCATACACACATACACACACACACACACACACACACACACATACACACACACACACACAAACACACATACACACAACTTTAAACCTATGTTCTACATGTGAAAGAATACATGGTCTTTATCTGAGTCTTTACATTTTGCTTGACATAATTTCTAGTTCTCTGGATTTCCCCACAGATGTTATGAATTTATTTTTCTTTACAGCCAAATAAAATTTCACTGTTTAAATGTGCCACGTTTTTATTATCTATCTATTGATGGTCGTGTGGGCTGCTTCCTCCTAGCTATGGTGAATAGAGAAGCAATATATGCAGCTGTGCAAGTCCTGCTTTGGTGTGTGACTTTGGAGTCTTTTGGTTATACTCAAGTGGCACATCTGGGATATGTGCTGCAGTTCTAGTTGTAGTTTTCTGAGGAATCTCCGTACTGATCTTCCATAGTGGCTACACCAGTTTCCCTATCCACCACTAGTGAGTAAGAAGTCCTTCCACCATATCCTCTCTGGCATTTGTTTTCATGGTATTGGCCATTCCTCTTAGAGTGACATGGCATCTCAGAGTAGTTTTAATTTGCATTTCCCTGATGGCTAAGAGTATTGAACACGTGTTTTCAAAAACGCCATTGTATCTCTTCTTTTGATAAATGTATTTTCAACATATTACCCTATTAATTAATTGCATGATTTATTGTTTAATTTTTGCTGTTCTTTATATATTTTAAATATTAACCCTCTGTCTGATATATAGTTGGCAGAGTTTTACTATAGGCCATTTCTTTACTCTGAACACAAATTCCTTTTTAATCCTATTTGCCAGTCCCTGGGATTATTTCCCGTGCTTCTTGGCACCCTTGTTGGGAATTACTGGGCTAAATAAGACTTATTGCTGAACTCTCTGTTCTTTCTTGCATATACGTGTATCGAGTTGTGTGTGTTTGTGTGTGTGTGTATGTGGTTTCTTATGCTAGTAACACACGATCTTTGTAGTTAGTGTGTCTTTGTAGTAAACTTGAACAAGAATGTGTCCATCCTCCAGCTAGTTTGCTTCCTGCCCCATTAATTCAGATGTTCTCAGTTGTCACCTCTTCCGTGACAACTGGTCAGAAGCTCTTACTGTATTACTGTGCGGATGAAGCAACAACTTAATAGAGGAAAAGGATTTTCTAGATCATAGTTATCAAAACAGTTTGATGTGCATGTGTGTGTGTATGTGTGCATATATGTATGTATTACATATTTTATGTGTATTGCATGACTGGGTGTGTGTATGTTTTTTGAAACCATGTTGTAGAACAGGAAGTCTTGAGATGTAAGGAGGACTCTGTGCCCGTCTAGTGTCACCTCGAGGAAGAGCATCCAGTTCAGAAGTCCAGTTGTTCTTACGACTTCTTTCCCTTCTGGTTGTTGTGAGGGCTGACTAACAGTTGTGGATGTTGAAAATTCATTGTACGTGGTTTGGTCTCTTTACTGCTTGGAGCGTACGTAACTTGGTCAGGGTTTCAGCGTTAAAGGAGGTGACTGTGATTGAATAAACTCAAGTGTTTTTTTTTTTGTAGATAATACTTTTTATTCTTCAGAAGTCTCGTGCATTCATGCTGTACTACTCCCCCTCAACGTCTCCCAGTGTCCCCTCTCTATCTCCCCTCTAGCTTCATGTCCTCTTTTTACTTATGGTCGTCAATACCCTGAGTCCAGTTGCTGCTGTCCATAAGTAAGCTCATGGGTGTGTGCGCATCTTCTGACACAGATGCCACATACAAATGGCCACAACACCAAAGGAGAGTGCCTCCTTCCCTCAGCAGATGTCAGTTTGCAGGTAGATCCTCTGACAGGAGCCGAGCCCCTTCTCCATTGCTGATGGAGCTTTGACTGTCTTGATCTAGCATAGGCAGCCATAGCTGCTGTGACATGACGCATTCTGCAGCCACACCATGTCCAAAAGTCAGCATTCGCCAGCTCTCTTCCCCAGCAGCTGGCTGTTTCTGCCATGTCCCAAGCCTTGAGGACTGATAGAGAAGACTGTTCCCAGCTGTGTACTCAGAGTTCCTTATATTCAGCACCGGGGCCAGTTAGACGACTGCAATATCCCTGCAAGGAGATTCTTTGACCACTTTAGAGTGGCGCAAATCTGTGACTTTAACTTAGAATCCAGTTGGACATTCTGATCACTTAGCAGAACAACAAACAGTATGTTTCCCCTCCCCAACTCCAGGCCTATGATCTCCCCAGTCAAAGACTTTTAACCTTATAGTAACTTTTAACCTTTTAACCTTTAATACAGTGGTTCTCAACCTGTGGGTCACAACCCCTTTGTAGGTCTCATACCAGATGTTTACATTATGATTCATAATGGTAGCAAAATTATAGTTATGAAGTAGAAACAAGATAATTTCATAGTTGGGGTCACACCACCACGAGGGACTATATTAATGGGTCCTAGTATTAGGAAGGTTAAGAACCCATGCTTTGGGAGTTTAGATGTATACTCTGTCTCTTCCCTTTCTTTT
>JANHMN010000001.1:161541962-161580927 GCA_030674055.1 Rhabdomys pumilio
GAGGGGTGTGGGGTGACAAGTGTGGGTCAGAGGGGTGTGGGGGTGACAAGTGTGGGTCAGAGGGGTGTGGGGTGACTGTGGGTCAGAGGAGTGTGGGGGTGACTGTGGGTCAGAAGGGTGTGGGGTGACAAGTGTGGGTCAGAGGGGTGCGGGGTGACAAGTGTGGGTCAGAGGGGTGCGGGGTGACAAGTGTGGGTCAGAGGGGTGCGGGGTGATAGTGTAGGTCAGAGGGGTGCAGGGTGACTGGGTCAGAGGGGTGTGGGGGTGACAGGACAGTATGTCATGGGTTAAAATGAAGTTGCAAAGTGGGGTTGGGGTCAAATAAAGCAGCAAAGAGGATTCAAACAAGCCCTGAAACCATAGCACTTTATGAGGAAACCACAGTAACCAGCTGTCTTAAGGTTGCTATTTCTGCGATGAAACACCATGACCAAAAAGCAAGTTGGGAAGAAAGGGTTTATTGGCTTGCACTTCTATACTATAATCCATCACTGATGGAAATCAGTACAGGAGCTCAAACAGAACTAGAACCTGGAGGCAGATGCAGATGCAGATGCAGATGCTGATGCAGATGCAGATGCAGAGGCCATGGAGGGGTGCTATTACTGACTTGCTCCTCATGGCTTTCTCAGCTTGCTGCCTTACAGACCCAGTACCACCAGCCCAAGGATAGTACCACTCATAATGGGCAGGGCTCTCCCACTAATTAAGAAAATGCCCTACAGCCAGATCGTATGGAGGCATTTTCTCAGTTGAGATTCCCTCCTCTGGAATGACTCTAGCTTTTGTCAAGTTGACTAAAATAAAATAAATCCAGACCAGCAACCAGGGGATATGAGGAAAGCCAAAGCAGGTTTCGTGAGGTTGAGACAGAATACACAGCTTTTATTGAATACCACCCCCTCAAAATTCACCATGAATGAGATATTTAAGTAACTAATAAAGCAAAATAGCATCGTAAGTACTCCCTCTCCTTAGCTGTCTGCTTGCCTTGACATGTCAGGAGTAGCTGCTTTAGTGCTCCCTTATTCAAGCAGATTTTGTAGTCGGGCTAAGGAGGGAAGCATTCCATTGGGGAGCAGAGCTCTCTACCTGAATGCTGACCAATCCGGCTCAGAGGCCTAAGAGTGCTTTTAAGAACTCATAGATCATTCCCCTCTGTGGACTGAGCAGAACTGGTTGAGTATATATCATTATTATAGTCTTTTTCTAATAAAGTGTTTTTCCCTGTACAGAAATTGTTGCTAGTAGCCTGTCAGCTATATATACATGGCTGGCTCTCATCTCTTGATAATGAAGTTAAGCTTTCACTCCGAGACAGAATGACAGAATGAGCTATTAGGAACATTGTAAGTGCAGGTTAAAATGTTGGCTTAAGTGTGCTCTTAGATACTTCCTGTAGCTTTTGGGCTGCCCCTCTCTTTATTCTTACGTCTGCTTGTGAGACAGAGGCCAGATAGGCTGAGCGGAGGCTGGAAGCCTCCAGGTAGACTTCAAGGCCTCCCTCAAGTACCACATCTGTTTGATAATTCTGTCTGCGCTCAGGATACCCATGGCAGGCACCTGGCACTGTGAGACAGACACAGTGTTACACAATGGTGGCTCCTCAAGAGACTGATCGGTGTTTCTGTACGTAGCCTGATCATGCACAACTTCTCAGGACTCGGGTTCTTTGTCTGTAAAATCCCATTGGGCTGCTAGAGGATGACATAAGTTAATGTTTGCAAACTACTTGTTAATTTTGGAATTGTTTATGAGGTGTGAATGCATGTGCTGTCTGATGAAGGCGTGCCATGTATTCATGATCTTAATATAGTATCATGTGTATAGAAGACACATTCTTTTCTTTATTACGAGGTAGTGAAGGCCTGCATGTTTTGTTCTCCCTAAGGTAAGCATGACTTGACCTTTGGTTGTCAGCATCTTACCATAAAGGTTTTGTGCTTGCCATCTGTATGGGGACAGCTAGCTCACCAGCTGTGCTGATGATAGTGAAAGGAAAGTGATTAGGAAATTCATTAGGCAGAATTTACTATTTTGTCATCACATTAACTCACTAGGTTTTTCATGTTTATAAAACTCATTAATTGAGGTTATGTTTATATTGTCAGCTGAATTTTTCCCCGAAATATAATTTTTATGTTAATTTTACTGTGTCATGTACTTTGCTTTGCTTCATCTTTGTAAGTATGTGAGTCATCTGGGTCTAATATTTCTTAGCAAAGTGTAATATCTTCAGGAGGTTAGAGAGTTTTAAAAGATAAGCTTCTATGTAAGTAAACACACACAGACACACACACACACACACACACACACACACACACTGTATTTGCAAACCGTGTCCTTAATTTATTTGTTAGTATTTCTTGAAAAGAAGAGCTTAAGTAAATTTTTCACCTCTTATACACTTTCTAAGTGGGAAAAAGATTTAATTTTTAAAAACAGTCTTCCAGTGTATTCTTTGATGATGTAGCTCAGTGACGTCACTATTCTGTATTCATGGGTAGCCTGACGTTCACTGGTGTGGGCATGGGGAGTGGGTGTGTGAAATGATCTCAGACTTTATTGTCGAACTTGGAGGAGCTTATTTGAAATAATTAGAGAAAGATATTGGGAAGCGTGCAGATATGTGTTATAATAGTAAAAGAATTAGTTTTATGTTTTCATTGAAAATCTAGTGCAAGCCTTTACACCGGTAGTCAGTTGTGGCCTTTTCTCCAGGTAGACTTCAAGGCCTGCCTCAAGTACTACATCCATTTGATAATTTTCTTTTCTTTAGTGTAAAAATGTTTGGGCTTTGGGACAAGATTTGGCACTGTGAAGCTCAGCAAGTCCTTGAGCCTGCTTATGTCATAGGGTAATTGATGGGTCACACCAGGGTGATGTATAGACATAAGAGCCAAGTCTTCATACTTTTGGGCAGAGCACATGGTGTGGTAGCAATTAAAAGGAACAAAATGGTAAGGGCTAGAATGGCCATTGGGCATCGGCCTGAATGCTCCTCGGGAAAGCGAGGGTCTTTTAGAAGTCAGCCTGTAGGGTTAATGGGGTGGCTGGGAAAGGGACATTTTTAATAAGGTGGAAAGCAGACCCAGTTCCTTTTGGAAGATGAAGTATTCCATCTGGGTACTTTCACTGAACAACCAAAATATATCGCGGTCTGAACATTTATATTCTTCCTTTAAGATGTGTTTTAAATGAGTCTCCATAGAGTGCGGCATCTTCCTCGTGTGTTTAGGACTGTGTTGAGAACTTCAGTAAAGATCCGTCATCTATTGATCAATCTCTGAACTACTGAGATCCTAAAATACATAGCCCTACCCCCCCCCAAAGGGACCTCACACTGCTGTTATTTGAAAACCAAAGGATTCATGGGGCAGTGGTAGCACACACCTTTAATCCCAGCACTTGGGAGGCAGAGGCAGGCTGATTTCTGAGTTCTTTCAAGGCCAGCCTGGTCTACAGAGTGAGTTCCAGGACAGCTAGGGCTACACAGAGAAACCCTGTCTCAAAAAACCAAACCAACCAACCAAACAAACACACCAAAGGGTTCAAATTCATAAAATCCACCCTTTTACAGTGCTTCCCAGTTAGAAGTTTTACAGTGATTCAGTGTTTCCCACTTAGAAGTACTTACAAAAATGTATACATGACATTATTGTTACTTCAAAAACATTTCATTACCACAGAAAGAAACTTGGTCACCCCTTCACCTCAGCCTTCAGGGTATCATCCAGGATGAGACCTTCTGCATCTGCCTTCTTTAACTTAGGATGATAAAGCATTTAGTTTTATAAAGAATGCTAAATAGTAAGGTTACGGAGATATCTCAGTTAGGTTAGGACCTTCATGAAGAAAGGCTCTATTTCTGCTTACAGCTCCACATGACCGCCATTGAAAGAAGTGGATCAGGAACGGAAGCAGGGCAGGAACTGGAGGGAGGAGTTCCATGTGGAAGAATGCTGCTTGCTGGCTTGGCCCCCATGGCTTGCTTGGCCTGCTTTCTTTCAGGACCATCTTCCCAGGGGTGGCATAACCCCCAGGATGCTGGGCCCTCCCACATCAATTGTTAAACAAGAAAATGCTCCACAGGCCCATCTGAGGGGGCATCTTATCAACTGAGTTTCCCTTTTTCCCAGAGGACGTTAGCTTGTGTCACATTGACATAAAACCTGCCAACACCTGTAAGAGGGCTTAAGTGAGAGAAGATAGAAGGAAGGTAAGATGAAGTTTAATCAGTAAGTGCCAAGCATTTGTAAGCATGGCACTGTGCCATGTGTGCCAGCTGAGAAGCAGAGGAGTCTAAAGGTATGTCTAAAGACCTGCCCAAGGTATGAAGGTCCTGGGTTTAATCCCTGTCATTGCAAATGAATGAACACATAAAAAGTGATTGAAACAATTAATAATAATAGTATGATAAAGGCCAGCTGGCTTTTTCTTTGGTTGGTGATGTAGATTTTGAGTAAAAAGGACGGTTCTGTGTTTGTGATATTGAGAGCCCAGGCTGGCCTGGACTCTACAGCTCTCCTGTTTCAGCGTGCCAGAGTCTCAGAAATGAGAGACTCCTCCCCAAGTGACATTCCTAGCCCTTCTTTTTCTTTTCATTTTGAGGTAGAGTCTTGCTAATTTGGCCCTGAATTCATTCTGTAGGTCATGCAAGCCTTGAACTTGTGATCCTCTCATCTCAGTGAGCCAGCTACTGAGATTATAGTTCTCTGTCACCAGAGCTGACTTTTTGTATCTCTTTAAAAGTACATGTCTCATTTCTGTCCAGTTTTCATATGCTGGGGGTTTAGTCACTTGCCCAGGATGCCAATGCTATAGAGTAGATTAGTTAATTTTGGAAATTCTGGGACTGGGACATCAGAATCTCAATAGTCTCGTGCTTGCTGATCATGTCATACTTAAGGTTACAGTGATTTGCTGAACATACACTTTGCTTACTGACAGATCCCTTTTGTGGACTGCATGGGCAAATGTCCCTCAGCCCCTTTGATGTGTCTCGCAGTTTTCATTTTTGGGTGGTGGTTCTTACAGGGCTTAGAGCTGTGCTCGTGAGTTAGCCATTTGAGAGCATCTCTCTTTCCTGTTTGGTAAAGACCCTGTGTCTGTTAGTGACTCCTAGTTCTGTATTCACAACTGTTACAGAATCATAACTGCAGGATACAGTCCTAAACTGACACAACATGTAAAGCGTGGTGTGGCTGGGCTATGTTTGCTACATGGTAGCATGCAGCTGTTAGCAGTTTGTCTTAGTTACTTCTCTATTGCTGTGAAGAGTCGCTGCAACTGAGTGTCTTAACTTATAAAGAGTTTATCAGTGCTTACAGTTCTGGAGTAAGAGTCTATGACTATCATGGCAGGGGGCATGGTAGCAGGTAGGCAGGCATGATGTGGAAGCAGTAGCTGAGAGCTTATTTCTCATTCACAAGCACAAGGCAGAGAGCTAATTGGGAATGTTACAGTTTTTGAAACCTCAGAGCATACCTCCAGTGGCTCACCTCCCTCAACGAGGCTACACCTCCTAATCCTTCCCAAAGAGTTCTACCAATTGGGGGCCAAGCATTTAAATGTATGAACCTCAGAGGATCATTATTGTTCAGTCACCACACAGTGTGACTGTGTTAACTATCAATATGCTGAGGTTTTAAAACCATAATATCCTTAAACATGCTATTTTGTTAAAGGTGAAAACCTATCGTTGTTGAGTAGTCTTGTACCCATGGAGTGCTACATTCATGCCATTTTGAGTCTATAGATAGAGCTTACTAAGTCTACAGGGAAAATTGCATTCAAATCTGACAGAATTTGTTGGCATTTTATTTCTAATCATTATAAGTTACCACAGGGGTGACTTGAACCTTTTATATTGTTGAATAATGATTTAGCCTATTTTCTCCGTTTGCTGATACTCATTTTTAATTACTCACTGAGTGAAATTATTCTGCTAGGATATCTTAAGAGTTCAGTGAGGGTTTTTAATAGTGTTCTGGGAGTTTTATGATGGAGCATTACATTGATGTACTAAATGAAAGTTAATAATGGAGAAAATGTGTTATATCGACTAGTCAAATAGATGTTAGAAGTTAAGGTTTCATTTTATTGATTAGACTTTATTTTTGTTTAGCTGTCTGTAAAATAAACTGTCATCTAAAATTTAGCTACTTAGTATAGCTGCTTACTCAATACTTAATTGGCATGTCTGGTAATGCTTCAGAAGTAACAAAACTCAAACTGAAATCCCCATTTCTGAGACCTGTAATCCCTTTGTATAGTTGGTTAATGGTATCTCCGTCTTTCCAGTTAGGCCAGACTTTGGGGTCACTGTGGGTTCCCCAGTGATTTGTCCTGAGGATCACCCTGGGGGGGGGGTCATCCATGCACTTGTCAATAGGCTCCTCCAAGCTTACTGAGCTTGCTTCCCTTTCCACTCCAATCTTCTGCCAGCCCAGCTCTTTGGTCCTGTCTTCAGAATACATCTGAATTCTGAGCCAGGGCACCTTCAGTACCAGCAGCTCTCCCTGCTCTACCTTCCTCTATACAGCCTGGGCACAGCAACTGCAGCAAGGCTTCTGTGGTAAAAGCCAGCAGCTCATCTGCCCTTCTATCACTGTGGCCTACTGATATTTTGTCGCTTACTCACCTCTGCACTCTTAGACAGTGTCTCTCCTCCACCGTCCTGTCCCCTATGTGTCCAAGGGGGACCTCCCCTGGCTCTTGCCTGATCTTGGATTGTTCCTTTCTTGAATTGGTGCGTGATTTCCCTCACCTTCCGTCTTTCTTTAAATTTCACCTCATTCAGGCCTTCTGGAATCCCCCTATCTCATCATGGCTCACTCTTGTTTCACTCAGTTCTTTGTTTCATTAGGATGAAACACTGGACATTTATCTGTCTTGGTCATCTGTTGTTCTGTGTATTCTGGGTTCTCTTCAATTTAGTTGGAACAGTGTCTGGAATATAGCAAGCATTCGGTAATCTGCTCCTTATTGGTGTATATTGATAATGTAACAAATATTTCTAGCATTTATAGAAGACTCATCTGCTGTTCATACCTCTCTGCAGGGATTTTTTTTTCTCTCTAGTAATGATAGAGTTCAAACTGGACTGCCCCACATGTACATGGCAGATGCTTACACAGCTGCGCAGTAAGTCCTTACATGATGGATTTAAAGTTATTTTTAACGTGATCATTACTGTCATATAAATAAAGTACATTTCAGAGCAGTGGACTATTACACAGAACTTAGTTCTTCGTGTAAGTGTGAGTCAGTGATGCCTTTGCATTGCTGCATTTTCTAGTAAAATCATAAACTTTCTACAAAGCCAGAATATATATCGAAACAAGGACTGTTGGTTGAGTTTGTGGAAAAGAGGCTTAAATTATTCCTGCAACCTTTGCCCTCATGAGTTATGTGTCTCAGGGCTGACAGTCTCTACTGTTTTATGAGAACTGTTAGTATTCAGATGATCATTTTATATGGTTGAGAGCATGGAGGACTATGGGTATCTGGTTTTCACACTGAAACATGAAGTTGTACATTCTAACTCACAAGTTCTTCTGATGGAAAAACTTTACATGTTAGGTTAATGCATTGGTTATATAGGAGTCCCCCACCATACCCTGATTCTTTACTAAAGCCCCTGGTCCTGGTGATGCTACACAGATCCTCTCAGATTCTTGATCAGTCCTGTCATGCTGAGCTGCTCCTGTGCCCTGGCAAATCCCCCAGTTTCTTAAAAACAAAAACTGTGTTTTTAGTGTGTGCATGTGTGTGTACATATGTGACATGCATGTGTGTTTGTGAGTTCAGGTGCTGTGGAGATTAGAAGAGGGAGTCAGTTAGAGGTGGTTGTAAGCTGCCTGACATGGGTGTTAGGAACCAGAGTTGGATTCTCTGCAAGAATAGCAAGTGCTTTTAGCTGCTGAACCATCTCTTTAACACCTCCAACTCCCAGATTCTTAAATCTTGTCATAATTGCTTTATTTGAAAGTAGTTGATTAGATAGAAATAGCCTTAAAAAGATTAAGCAACAATTTTAGTCAAAGGACATTGCCCTGATTGGGTGTTTTAGTATATGGAATAGTTCACTTACCTCATTAATGCCAGTACAATGGAAAGATGATTTTAATGCTGGTAATAAAGCCATTCTCAGTTGAGCACCTTTGTGTCAGATCACAGATCACACTCTGAGCTTTTATGATACCAGTAGTTCTGCATGGCAGATGATTTAACCTCATATTCTTAAACAAAAGCAATCCCTTCTCATCTATGATTTGTCTTATTATTTCTGCCTTAGGGTAGTGTAGTGAGGTGTGCATTCAGCAGAAGCTTGGCTTTTGGGCTTGAATCTTCTTCCTTGCTAGGGACATAGGAATGGTCCTCTTGGTGCTGATAGCAACAACATGGGTTGCTGCTCTCACATAACCACATGACCTCACAGAACCACAGTCATGGATCACAAGGGAGATTAGACACTGTATAGAGTTCTGTGCACTAAAACTGATGCCCAGTGGTTGGGTGGATGGTATGTATCTTTATGTACCATATTTTCAGTTCCTCATTGTGACACAGTCTTACTGCAAACAAGGAGCTGTGTGTATATAGTCAGTTTTTGAGCCTCAGTTTTCCAGTCAGATGTCCCCATTGTCTTCCCCTCGTCCCTAGGGTCCCTAGGTTCTTCCTGGGTTTTACAAATTTTATATTTTATATTCTAAATTTTCCTTAAAGATCAGCATATACTTACTTTAAAGTAATGGCTTTACTTAAGAACTTAGCAATTGCTAAGAATAATACTGTTTTATGGCTCAGCTAAAGGTTATCCCACTGTTAGTAAGAGCACAATTATTTTGGCACATTTACTGACTGTTTTCCAGGCATTAATTAAGCTAATTAAATGTCTGAATACCTTTGTGATACCTAAAACATGTGAGGTGGCTCTCACAAAAGTACTATTTCTTTTTCTTAGCCTTTGGGCCCTCATGATGAAATATTTCCAGGTTAAATTCCTGAAAATATTAAATATAACAAGAGGCAATGGCTTCTGTTTCACCTCAAGTTAGATGAGAGAGCACGAGCTGGCTCTCCACCTGCTTTTCCTGGGAATGTCAAGGTGTGCCAGTGTCTTCCCTGGCCTCTCATTTGTCCACTCCTTACCATGGTCAGCTGCAGCTGTATCAGTGATTCATCTGTAAGACTCCCTTCCCTAGCATGGACCACTTGAAAGTCTCTGCAGCCTTTGACTATTTTATTTTTTTTAATTAGGCAAAGAAGTGTGTGTGTGTGTGTGTGTGTGTGTGTGTGTGTGTGTGTGTGTGTATCTGTGTCTATGTAACCACATTTTAAGAAAGGAATTTATTACTTAGTGTAGGCTGGTTTTTTATTCAGATGCTGATAATACACCAAGCCACTATACCCAGCAAGAATAAATTCTAAAATCAACTTACTCTTATTTTAAAACATGTTTAAAACAACAACAACAAAACATAGTTAGGGGAGATTTTCCAGGTGAAAAGCATTGTGCAGAAAGTTTAATCAAGAAAGACTAGACAATCTTTAATAATCACATTCCCACCGAATGTTGTCGAGTTGGCATTTGCATCTAAGATAGATTAGTTATATACTTTGCCTGAGCTTAGCTTGTGTATACAGCCCTTCCTTCTGGCAGGCCCACGCCTCTCTATGTGGTGGGCTTTCTCTGCTCATTATCCTCCTCAATGAAGAGTTTTACAGTCAAAATGGAAGCCGGCCAACTTTTTTATTGTTAATGCAGTGATGCAATTAACCATACAAGGTTTATTTATTAGGGCAGAATCCTAGAACAATGCCTCAAAGAAGAAAACACAGAGATTAGTAAACAGCCACCTGTGTGTGAGCTTGCCTGTGGGAACCGTGCCTCCTTAGGCAGTGCTGACATGTGTAAACACTTGCTTAGATTTTACAGATGATAGCAGCCAAAATATTTCATTTTAATTGCCATTTTTATTAAGTGTTATAAGGAAATAATGGTATTTTGCTTGGGTAAGTGATGATATTAGAGAAATGTAATACATACTTCTGAAAATCTTTTGTATCTTTTGTATAAACAATGCAAAGAGATAATGAAAACTGTCTGCTTTGCTGAGTCTGCCAGGCAGAACGCTGCAGTGCGGTGATGAACTTAGCAAAGGTGTGGAAGCTTGCCCCAGGTCCATGCTCAGCCTGTGTGCACTGCACATGCCCTGTAGGTCCTGATTTCACCTAGAGAAAGGCCTTCTTTTCTTTGCATGTTAATACACTTAGAAGTTGGGTCGCTTTGGGGTATTTGATCTGGTCTTCTAAATGTGATTGACCGGTGTGGATAATCAGTATGCCTTTGTGATGTTATTCAGAAAGTTGAGGGACTATTTGAAAGATACTGAAATTTCAGTTCTCTTTACATAAAATATACGTGAGGATATAATAAACTAAGAAAACCTTAAGCCCTACAGAATTCTTGTCTGGTAGAGAGTGTACAGCTGATCCACAGTTTAGACACAGCTTAGGAAAAAATAAGAAGGATATTAAGTTTTCCTCATATGCTGAATGGTGCCTTCTCCTTTATTCAAACTCTGTGACTTCCTTATCTGCCATGTTTTATATCTGAGAGACAGAATTTTAGAGAGCTTATATTGGTGAAGGTCATGAAAGCAAAACTGAGACCCTAACTTGAAATCTTCTTAAGTCACTGTTTAGTAGTAAGCAAAGTTATAATTCCCTTAGAGTTAACAGAACTGGCACATGGTATTGATGTCTTAATTAAAGACTATACTGAGCAGCATAAAGATATTATAGATTATTTTTAGATCTCTGTTGTAGCAGTTCAGATAGTAGAGTGTGGGACTGTGAAAGGATAGCTTGGTTTCTGGTAGAGCACTGGATAGAGATGGCCAGAGACCCAACAGGTATTCCTACAAGGGACGGCATACATTTCACCACACTCCCGGACTCCAGGCTCCTGGCTGAAGACCTCCATTGATCTGCGCCTTTCAGCACATAGGGCAATACCCCTACAACCCCTCCCAAAGAGAGGTTTGTGTCACCTAGCACAGGTAGAGGGTGTGACTACAGGCCTCAGAGCCTCAAGAGATCTCCATATTAATGATATATCTAAAGGCTGGAGGGCGTAGCCAATTAAACATTTCTTCCCAGACCCTCCTCTTTACAAATGGTATTTAACTCAGGTCCGCCCTCAGAACGGGGGGGGGGGGGGGGGGTTGGGGGAGGCAGGAGGATACAACCACATCTACTTTCAACCATGACAATAAACCTTTTAAAACAATGGACTTTCTTGTGTCTTTGGGACCCTGCCCTGAGGAACCATGGAGAAGGTCTTTAACTACCCAGCCACTACTTAATTTCCCGCTAGCAGACTTCTCTACATTCCTACCATGAAGGCCACCAACTCAAGCAAGCTAGCCGACCCAGCCAAGCAAGTCCCAGTACGCAAGAGTCTACCCTGCAGGCGCCACCAGAGCTTCACCCTCTCACCTCTCTTAGTTGCAGCTGGTCCTGCCTGTACGCCTTCCAGTCTCAGTTCTTCCGTGGCTCCCAGCAGTGTCTGAGAGCCCAAAGACAGAGACCACTGGTCTCCTGGTCAGTTGCTTTGGCCTGGAGACCCCCACTCAGGAGCTCCCCCCCCCCCCCCCCCCCCCCCTCCCCGTGGGACTTCAGGCTGAGACTTCTCCACACCCAGGCGGAACCCCACAGCTTCTCATAGCCCAGCATCTGCCCTGTGCCTTGTGGAGTGAACTCAGTCAACTTCCTGTGCTTCTGTCTCCCTGAGCCATGGCAGACACTCGGGAACCACAACACAGCCCAACAGGATCCACACAAGGATCCATGCCCACGCCGAGCTACAGCCCTGCAGTAGGGGACTTCTGATACTCAAAATAATCACATAAATAATTGATGTCACCAGGATAACCAAGCAATGTCTGTCTAATAATGATAGATTACATTAGAAAAGCCTTTTACAGTTTTAAAGAACACTTTTGTATCTCTCAACAGTTTCCATTAGTTCTGCCAAATAGTTGGGTTTGTCTTTTTTATTTTTAAAGATGCTATACATATATTTTTTTATTTAACAAGTTTGCTCACCTGACAGAACTCCAAAACTCCAACATAAGAAACAGCCCTTAACATCCAGAAACACCAGAGTCAGGTCCCAATACAGACAGAGGTGGAGGACAGGCCCAGTTACAGTGGTTAAGATTAGATCCCACACAGGCTTCAGAAGGCTGAAAACAAGAGGGCCATGAAGGGGATGCCACATAAGTAAAAGGAAGTCTGTACAAATCTTTACTGTAGCATTTATAAGAAGATACACACTCATTCCAGCAGATTTCCCAAGCCTGGTGACCCAGTAAGCTACACACACACTCAGGTACTTGAAGGCTATAACTTAACAAATGCTCACTGGGGTATCAGATAGGGTCATAACTTTCCCACACTGAGACCCCCACAAGAACCCTTTGGGGCATAGACCATGGGGACCGCTGCAGCAGAACCTTCTCTCCAGATTACTAAATCAAGAAAAGCAGCGTAGTTCTTGGGGATTGAACAGAGCCACATGTGCTCAAGTGAGACTTCCTAGATACAAGGCCTAGTATTACCTGCTTATCAAGGCACCCTGGGGGCAGTGATGATGGGCTGGGCGGTCTCAGTGGGTCTCACAGTTGCACAGTGCCCACAGCTCAGGATTCCCTAAGATGATTTGCTAGTTGGCTCTTTGTTTTTGTGGCCAGTTGGAGGTTTGGAGGAATTAGCTGTGATCCAGGGATGTTCTAGGACTTCTGCTAATGTTAGCCTCTGGCTAGAGTTGTGTGTTTTAACAATCTTGAAATGAGGTTCCTGGCTCCCTCTGCCACAAAGTTAAGGAAGGTGTATGCAATCCGTGATCTCCTTCTATGTCTTCTAGTGCATGCATGTCTCAAAAAGAGGCATCCCCATTAGGAACTCATGGTAGAGAACACTGCAGAGGTGTACTTTATTGTTCACCTGGTCCTCAGTCATCGCCAGGGGCCACGCAGTTCAGGGTGCCATGCAGCGTGGTTCCCCTGGAAGATGGAGTGTGTACAGACTATCCAGAGTCTGCAGTCCTCAGCTCTCTGTTTGGCCCAAGAAGCAGGTTCTACAGCTTAATGTCTCTGGGAGACTCTATGAATGACAGTAAGAGAGAGTGTTTGCCAACTGGGTGCTATAAGTAGCTGTTCTCTGCTCATCAAACTTGCAGAGTTTTTGAAGCTCCTGTAGAGTGTTCCAAGGGGCATGTACTCCAAAATTGGATAAACTCTGGTAGCATTGTGGAAATAGGGTGCTGCAGGTGGGTGGTACTGTATATCCATTTCTCTTTGATGCTTCATCCCTGCCTTCTCCAGCCATGTTTTAAATAACACCTTCAGGGGCAGCATAAACTTGCTTTGCTTCTCCCTTGCCAAATAGACATTTCCAAACTTTCCTTTACCTAGTGAGCGGTCATTATCAAACTCTTCCAACATTTCTCTCTCTCTCTCTCTCTCTCTTTCTCTCTCTCTGTCTTCAGTTTTCTCTTTCCTTGCCTGTTCCTTTTCAGAATTATTTCCAGAGGCTGCTGGTTGTGGCTGCTCATTCACTCATTCTTCTGGGGATTACTAAGACAGGAAGCCAGGCTGAGGAAGGCTGGCAGTTGGCAACTGATTTAACACTGGCTTCTGACCTGAGACAAGTTTCTGTGCTTGTGGAGGGACACACTGAGGAATTGAAAGGACACAGGACCCACTGGACTTGGCCACTGCTAGCTGGTCCTGGGTTCTGAGTCACCAGGACTTGTTTCAGACTGAAAGGAACTGTGGTCTTAACAGGCCTGGAAACACAGTCTTCTTTATATCTGTCCTTGTCACCCACAGGTGGGATCCTGCTTCTGACTGATGCCTCCAAGAGCCCGGGAGCTCTGCTTTTGTTCTTTTGATCTTTAAAACATGAAAGTGGGAAAAGCCTAAGGAATGGTCAAGAATGTTTGTGTGCACGTCTTTCTTCCTTCCATAGACTCAGCCCAAACCACAGACACTCGTGACTAAATAGATGACCAAAGATAAGTAAAAGGAGGGTCATGTGAAGCTTTAGACAGGTCTCAGAAGCTGTTGGAAATCTGCAGTTACATGTGAGCACAGAATTCCTGGAGACTGTCAGTTCAATATGAAGCACAGTGGCCTTGAAACGTTATGATTGCAAACTACCGAGACTGCTGTTTGGCACAGAATAGATTTTCAATCACTGCCTACTACATAAGTGAAATCCACAGTGGACATTGTAGAGTTTAAATTATTCTTAATACTGTCTCAAAAAGCTAGTTTCCTGAGAATACAAGAAGAGAATTTATTGCTGAAACATTACAGAAGACTAGTTTTATATTATTGATTTGATACTTTGTTGTCTTATTCTTTATTATTGATATTTACATAAAAACATTAAAGCTTTATACCATGTCTGTGAGTACACCATTAAAAAAAGAATTATTTTAGACTAAAGTAGAAGGCTTCTCCCACAGTATGATAAAAGCTTTTTTGTTTGTTTGCTCTTTGTTTTTGTTTTTGCTTTTTCTTCAGCATCGAGGTGAATTTGGAGTCTTTCCAGTGCACCTTCCCAAGATATTGGTTTATAAAAGAATTCAGATACTTTCTCCCTTTCTCTTTTTATTAAAGAGAGCAACTTGTATAAAGTCATTTGCAGACTCATATGTGACTTCCTAGTTTATATTCAAATACCAGCTCTAAAGTCCATGTTGCTAATGTCCCAGGGCTTGAGCCTATGGTGAGCTGCCATGTGAACACTGTGGCTGACAAAATGCAGTTGAGAGCTGTTGCAGATGCCACACAGGAACATTTTATCTCTGCCACAGGTCTTTAAATGCATTCTTCCTTTCCCACTGTTGTGGAATCATGGGCCACATTGCTGCATTTCTGTAGCCCACTACAGTTGTTTCTCCCAGAAAAGCAGTTACTGGCTGAGCAGATATTAACCTCATTTTTCTACAGAAGGCAGAAAGACAGAGCACCCCAGGGTGGGATGCTAGGATGCTCAGTAGGCAGCTGGGACAGGATCACTTGTGTTTCACGGCTTCCTCTCCTCCTGAATAGACTGAAGGGTTAAGGGATCAGATGAAGTTTGAGTTCTGCTGACTTGGTGAGATAAAAAACTTTTAAAACACACAAAAACACCTCCTAGGACTTAGCATGCGGACCTCTCAAAATAATCCGGTACATTACCAGCTGAAGACATAGACCAGAGTTCAATTCCCAGAAGCCATTAGAACAACCAGGTACATTCATTTGCAGCCCAAACACTGGGGATACAGAATGACCAGCCTAGCCTTGGAGAGTTGCAGGCCAAAGAGAAAACCTGCCTCAAAAACAGGTGGATGGCCTCCGTGGAATAATAAACATTTGCCCTTTGGCTCTCACACACATATGTGCATATATAAATATCATTATATATGCACATTAGATATGCACAAATGCCACATTAGAGAATTAACTATATGCAATATTGCTGTTGCATGGCACCAGACTCAGTAAGAATCTTTAAGGGAGATGTTACCTCTTGTGAGGAAATGTAGAGTGCAGGTGAGCTCCACTCAGCCTCTTCATGCTGATGGGTGTATGTGTCCCAGCATGCTGGATGGCAGGCCTCTCTCTTCCAGACTGTTCTTCATGGTGTGAGAAGCTTCCTTCTCTGAATGTGAATGTAACCTCCCCAGAGTGTTCTGAGCTGAAGACGCAGCCGTCTGGCAGGACTCAAACACACATTGTTGAGTCCTATGGAAGAAACACTCTTTGTCTTTGTAGCCTAAGGGATCAAAGGGAATATGACTGCAGTTGTTGCTAGCTTGACTTTAGAACTGAATTCTGGAGAAAGATAATATTAAGTGAATTCAAGATGAACTAAAAAATATTAAGTATCTGGTAACTTATGTGTAGAGAAATGAAGTTCTGATCAATAGTTATCTTTAAAGTCCTCCTGTTTCCTAGTTTTGAGGTTTTGGTCACTGAGAACAAGTGGTAAGTAAAGGATGGACCGAAGAGAAGTGTAGATTAGCTGAAGAGATTCTGGTGACCCTGATAAATGTCTACATTAACTGAAAGTTGGGTTTTTTAAATTAACCTTATTGTTAAGGGCTTTTCATTTGAAGCAGAATACTAGCCTACTCTTTGAGGAGTGCACACTGGCTGTACGCTAGGCTATGATAAGTTAAACTGCAGAATAACAGGGTTGCACATGTGAGCCTGAAAGCCTCGTGCCTTCCCAGGTGGTCCTTCCCATGTGCGCCATCCGTGAGCCTGGCCGTGGATGCTGTTCTAAAAGCACTGTGCAGATCAGCTCGCTCGTTCTCAGCAACTTTAGGGAGAAGGACAGTTGCAAATAGAAACTAGCCAGTGGCTCACAGCTCTCAAGTAGGTGAGCCATGTCTCAGATTCAGCTGCCCAGCATACAGCTCCGGTTTTATAGCCTGGTTCTCATCTGTATAACTATTGAATATGTAGAGGATTCCGGTTCCAGTCCAGATAACTGATAATGGTTGCTTTGATGATTCTGACTTGGAGTCTACCTTCAGCAAAAGCTTTTTGATTTTTGTACAGAAGTCGTTTTATTAGTGAGTAATACAATAATTTATCTCTAATTTTATGCAAACTGGATTACCAGAAAACCATTTACTCCTACATTTTATATTTCAAATTGCATGCCTGTAAAGAATGTATCCAGGTCTTCCCCATGTGCAGCCTGGCTTCAGCTTTGAACAGTAGGCATCTGAGCCTCAGGGAAGGGCTGGGATGGGCTTGGTAGGTTTGGAAGGTGCTAAGGGAGTTATCATGGGTAGAGAGAAGGTGGGTACCAAAAGAGTCTCCCCCTGGAAAGAGAGACTGTCTGTCTGGGTCTTCTGTTGTTAGTTTGTAATTGTGAGGCAGGACATTGATTTGGGGTAGCCCAGAGGGGGTTGATTTGTTACCTGTTGGTGAATCTTGTGTATGCCCCATAGGATCTGTGGCCCTCTGTTGTGACATGCAGGTATTTGTTTTATCCGTAAAAGATACTTTGTAATAAAAAGGTTCCTGTGTTTTCTATAAAGTCCTAGCACGTCATCTCTTACTGTTTAGATTCCATCATCAGAGTTCACATGACAGACTCTGAGAATTTAGTTTCAGAAGGCATCCTTCCTACCTTGTGATCTGGCATGCATCTTCTATCTACCACTGGGAATTATGTAACTCATGTTTTCTATTTGCTTTGGCTTTCAGGAAGTGGGGAGTTGTGTTTCCTTTTAATTATAGTAACTTTATTAGCCTGTGCATTTGATGAGAGGAGTTTCTTTTCCAAGTCTCTGCAGCAGAAGCTTTGATGCGTCAGCTGTAGATAGACTCAGGAAACTCTTGAGTGCTGCTGAAGTTAATGGTAAAATTGTTTGTAAGCAGTGTGCACTTGGCAGGCAGTGTCCTCAGCTTTCCCCCAGGGGACCCCCCTCCCTCCCCCACAAAACTCTCTGGGAGGTGGGGACTTTTAGTGACCTGACTGAAAGCCTCTGATAACCTCTGACAGCAGGCAAGGTGTCAGTCAAACCCATATGCTCATTCCATCTCACCTGTCAGTTTATCCAGGAGTTAAAAGGCAGCACTTGCAGTGTTAAAGACACCTAGTCTTGAAAACACCAGAGGATTACTGCTGTCTTCATGCCAGGTATGGATCAACTGCATGTGTTTATTTATTATTTAAATATTTATCTTTAATCTTTTTTTATAGTCCAGTCATTATCCCCCCTCCCAGTCTGCCCTCAGGTAGTTCCTCATCCCAATCATTCCTCCTCATCCCCCCCCCCCCCCCCCCCCCCACCTTGTCTCTAAGAGGATCCTTCCCCTCCTACTCCTCAACCTCACCAGGCCTCTCCACTCCCTGGGGCTTCAAGTCTCTCAATGTTTAGGTGAATCTTCTCTCACTGAGGCCAGACCAGGCAGGCCTCTGCTGTATATGTATCATACTGGCCTCATACCAGCCAGTGTATGCTGCCTGGTTAGTGGCTCAGTATATGAGAGATCTCAGGGGTCTAGGTATCTCTTTTTAAAAGACTTGTCTTTATTTATTTATTTGTTTGTTTGTATGTATGTGTGTGTTACTGTATATGTTTATGTGAGTGTGTACACAGATGTTTGTACATGGACATGAGTGCTTCTGTATACACAGAGATCAAAAGAGGATGTTAGTCTGCAGGGCTGAAGGTACAGGTGCTTATGAGACACCTGGCTTGGTATGAGGGAGCCAGGCTCTTAACTCCAGCCTTATGAGTAGGCTGTGTGCACTTAACTACTGATCCATTTTTCCAGCCCAGGACCTAACTGGTGAGTAGTGGTTCATTACTAAATTATATGTAGACTCAACATGTTTCAACCATAATAAAAATCAATATATGGAAAAGAAGTCTTAAAGTGTCTTCTTTGATTTTAAAGGTAAACAGAATAGATTCCATGATCCTAACCATCTCTCGGTGTGTTAATTAGGAGCTGTAACTCTCCCAAAATGTACGGTAGAGTTACTGCAATTATTTGACTTATTCATCTGTTTAAAATAGGCAAGACAAACTTACTGAGACTAATCTTAAAACTGAAAGTGTGAAGTGCTTCAAAATCCAGATCAGTTTGTAGAAACCCCATAGCTTTTCCTGCAACTGATGCCTTAGGATGCAGCTGCCCGCAGAGACACTGTAGGAAGCATCCTTCAGTTGTGTGTAAATGGCACATAAGGAATGAAAGTGAATCTTGTGTTCACCCCCAAATGACCCATTATGGATATAAAAATATTCTCAAATCTGAAATCTGGATGTCTCTGGCCTGGAGCATTTCAGAGGAGGGGTACCCATTCAACCATGGCTCCGTGTCCCAAATCTCACCAAGATTAAACTCCACAGCTGACATCTTAACAGTGTTTTTGTGGCCCCAAGATGTAGGTTAGATTAACAGGTATTCTGCATACATGTTGCAGCCTAGAGAGCACATATATTATGATTTGTCTTCATTGGTGTTTTTTGTTTGGTTGCTTTTTTGGTGTGTGTATGTTGTATTCTTCCTTCTTTCCTTTCTTCCTTTCTTTCTTCTCTTTTCTTTTTTCTTTTTTCTTTTTTCTTTTTTCTTTTTTCTTTTTTTCTAACCATGTCTTTGAAACAAGAAATTTTAAGTGGACCTAGCAAGATGGCTCAGTATATAAGAGCATTTGCCACATAAAAGCGAGGACCTGAGTTTAGATCTAGTAACAACATAAAAGCTGGGCATGGTGCCTGCTAACTCCACTGCTAGGAGACAGAGACAGGAAGATCCAACCAGCCTACCTGAAATAGCAATTGTCCCATTCAGTAAGCAGCCTTGCTCAGAAACAAGACCCCAGGTATACAATGGAGAACACACCCAGTATTACTTCTGCTTCTACCTACACACATGGGTACAGCATGTATGCACACATGCACCGCCACACAACATAAAAAGCTGGAAAAGAGGAATAGGGTGATATTTGGGGTATTTAAATTTACAAACTGTAATTACATATATATTTTTCCTGCTGTGAATTGGGTGATTGACAAAAACACTACCATGCTGTCACAACAGCGTGGTTGGATGGATGACTTGTATAGCTGTGTAAGTGACACTCAGCTTTGTTCTTTACTACACTCAATATACATGACTGATCTGAGGACTGTGACTTAGCAAAACAAGCACCACACATCCTCCCTTCTTCCACAGTGCTGACTGTTGTGAAAGGGAGTTTGTGTGACTTAATGACGATGTGAAAATGCAGCTTGCCAACAAAAACAGCTTTTCTTAAACCATGTGTTTGCTGTGTGACACCATTCCAGGGGAAATGAACAAACGTTTACTCACCCCAGATAGGAATCTGATGATGGCTCAAAGTAAGATACCACCAAGTACATCGTGGTGAACCAGTGAGTTTTACTGGGGTTACCCACAGGAGCAGAAATGACTCAAAGAGAGCTGCATCACTACCACACCCCCTGCCCCAGCCTGTGTGATGGCTTGTGGAAGCTGCAAACCTGAGAGGCAGTACATAGTCTGCAGGCAGCCTGACAGGCTGGAGAATGTCTCTTCCAGGAGAATGTCTCTTCCAGGCTGGTTTCTGCCTCTTCTAGATGGTTGGGTTAGTCTGAAGTGTCTCAGCAACAGTCCTTACTGCTTATATAAGCTATGGTAAGCTTCTGATAAGTTTCAGTGACTTCCTGAAGCTTTTAAGTTGTTTACTTTCTGAATTATGAGGCACATTCATGACAGGGTGGAAGGTTTCACTTCCCTTTAGAACATCCTGGTCTGAACTGGCTTCCCTGAAGGAAGCACCTGGAGGAGATGCTACACAGAGGGACTTTATGTCCCAGCAGTGGAAGGGAAACAGATCTAAAGGTTGTCTTGCCATCGGTACCTCTTACCTTTTGTGTTTAGTTTGTGAAAAGACTAGTAAGATTCCAATAATGGCTAGATGTTATTTTTTTAGATATTATCCTTTAACAGGGACTCCTTAAGTACTCACTGACTGCTTCGTATGTTGAAGCACATTGCAGTAGACTATTGGGAGATACAGAACGACTCATCTTTTATAAGTGAAAAGATTAGATAAAAAGAATAAAATAAGAACACAAACTCAGAGAGTGACTTTTAGAAATGTTACGGGGGGGGTTGTTTGTTTGTTTTGTTTTTGTTTTTTGTTTTTGTGAACAGGGTTTCTCTGTGTAGCCCTGGCTGTCCTGGAACTCACTCTGTAGACCAGGCTGGCCTTGAGCTCAGATATCCAACTGCCTCTGCCTCCCAAGTGCTGGGATTAAAGGAGTGCGCCACCACTGCCAGGCTAAAGTTATGTTTTTATATTAGTTTCTTGTGCGTGTGTGTGTGTGTGTGTGTGTGTGTGTGTGTGTGTGTGTGTGTTTGTGTGTGTGTGTGCACATAGCCTGCATGTGCATGAACATGCAGTGTATGTATGACATGTCATGCATGTGGAAAACAGAGGACGACTTATATTATGTGGAATTTGCAAATCAAACTCATGTCATTAGTCTAGTCAGCAACCATCTTTAGTGACTGAGTTATCACCAAAAACCCGAAAACCTTTTAAAAGATCCTGTAACCGTAGTTGGCCTGGTCCTCACTGGGTACCCAGGCTTGAGCGCATAGGGGTCCTCTTGTGTAGGATAACTGCCCAGTGAAATGAGCTGTAGGTAAAATTGAAATAAATAATGCGCCTGAGGTATGTGTTGAAAAGAAGGCAGGACAGGATACTTCAGGGGCAAATTGTCACTGGGGAGGAAATCTTTCAGTGAGGGGAGAGGAGTCACCGGCTCTAAGACCAGTAATGACAGAGATGGGCGAGGACTGTGGAAGAGATGTTGTCAGTGGGTGTTTGGGAATCTGGAATTTTCTCTTTTTAAGGGACCCAAGAGATGTGACAACACAAGAAGAAGCCATGCACAGGGCTGCTGGAGCCACTGCTGCGGCTAAAGATGTGCAGATGCAACTAAGAACATGGGCAGCATGCTTCCGTGGAAATCAAGGGGTCTGCTCATACTCTGATTCAGTCACATGACAAACGGATTGAACTTATATAAAATGATTGAAAATATGCACCGTTACCCAAGGAATATGTAAGGGAAAACTTTTTAGTAAAGAAAAATAAATGGCTAAGTAAATCATGGTCAGTCCACTCATTGATAGCTATGTATCTATTAAGTAAGTGTATAAACAACATAGAGATAAAAGACAAGATGCATATAATGGTTTATATAAATGTAATCTATGATTTATAAATCATAAAATACAAAAAAGATGAAGAAAGTTTACTTCACAATCTTCATGTTAGCATAGTGAGCTGACAGGTATTCTTTTTTCCTGGTCTCTGTGAATATGGCTTTAGTTTTTTTTTTTCTTTTTTAATGTCAATTTAAATATGTATTTTAAAGAAGACCTGGTTCTTATTCTTAAGGTGCTGCTGGCCCAGTATAATGACAAAGAAAAAAACGTCACCCAACATAAGAGACACTTCTGGTGTCCTGGGGAGACTCTTGAGTACAGTATATTTTAGGCATGTGTCAGGTGGGATGGATGCTGGTAAGTGCCCTGGTTATCACACCGCGGTCAGGGGTTGTATCTAAGTGACTGATACCAGTCATGCTTCAGGAAACACTGTGTGAACTGGTGCTTATTTATATCTGGAGTGATTTGGAGGCTGGCAGGATGACCCAGTGGGTAGGTACTTGTTGTGCAGGCCTACCAACCCAGTTCAGACCCTGGAACCTGTGTAAATCTGGAAGGACTTAGCAACAGTAGACTTTCCAAAGTTGTCCTCCACCCTCTACAATATGTACACGCATACACACATGAGTAGTAATTGTTTTTGAAAGAGTGACTTGGACTCATGGATCCTAGAGAGTTAACTTTAAGTGTTAGGTGCTGGATAATCATGGATTTGGGAGCATCTGGTCAGTAGGTGTCTGTGAGGCAGTTGTAGGAGGGCTAACTAGTAACCAGTGCTCAGGAAGATGGCCTACACGTGTTTGTGTACACTGTAAAAGCCACAGAAGTTAAGAGACCTCTGTCTAGTTTGGGGCTTAGTAAGTAGCAGCAAATGTTGGCTAGTGGGTGTGTTTGGCCTTCTTAAAGTTCTCGTTTCCACAATTCTGATCCAAGATTATAGAGAAAACAATGGGATATTAATGGAGTTTCTTGGGAGAGGGTGGGGGTGTTTGACCTTGACTGGGAAGATGAAAAATCAAAGAAGACTCCCTGTAGGAAGCTGTAGTGAGTCGGCTTTGAAGAGTAAGTAAGAGTATGGGAGTCAGAAGAGTAGTGAGCTGGACTGAAGAAGTTACCACACCAGTGCTGGGGGGCTGTGAGCTGTTTCGAGCCTTTTCCCCTTATGCCTCATGAATGACAGTAAGGATGTGGCATATTTAAAGGGAATTTGACATTGAAGAGAATAAGCCAGTGCTGCAAAGGCTGTGACTGATGTCCTGTAACCTTCTTAACATCTTACCAAGGTATTGTGAGCCAGATGAGGTCAGTTGAAAGGGGAACTTTGATTTGACTCACTCATTTCTATCAGCCACTTAAAAGTAGCGTGCTGTAAAAGAGAGGTAAGGGATAGATTTGCTATTTATAAATAATGAGGCGTCTGAACAGAAGGCAAAAGGCAGAGACAGCACCTGGGAAGACTGAGAAGCGTGAGCAGAGTCAGAGAGGAAATCATTGACACTGGCCTGGGTGGGAACAGGTTGATGTCTCCATTTAGTGGTCTTTTCATTTACAGAAGTGTGAGAATCTTCTATTTACATTCCAGTGTGTGTCAGTGTTAGAAGTAACTGTCAACTGGACTACAGAAAAATCATCTGAGAAGACGTCTCGACTCAGTAATTCCCTGATTAGACTGGCCTGTGGGCAAGTCTGGGGATTTCCATAATTGTTATGTAGGAGTACTGGCCTAGCTTGAGTAAGAAGCAGTTCATCTCAGCCCCTTATCCTGTCTGTATGTTTAAAGTTCCTCTTCCTTTTTCTTTTCAGATTTATTTATTTTATTTTATGATGCGAATGCTTTGTCCATATGTATGTATGTATGTATGTATGTATGTATGTATGTATGTGCAACATATGTGTTCTTGGTGCTCACAGAGGTCAGGAGAGGGAGTTAGATCCCTGAAACTGGAGTTTTGGATGGTTGTGAGCCACCATGTGGGTGCTGGGACAGTACCAGCACACCCCCTTCTGCGTGATTTAATGAAATGGTAGGCACATCCTTAACATACAAATAGAAACATGCTTATTTAAGTATAGTGAACGACATAATAGCTGGCCCAGTCACCACTTCCCACATTTCTTCACTGCTGGCCTTGGTGTTCTTATGACCCTGCATCTTTCTGTGCACATACTGGGTTTGTGGGAGAAACTGTCCTTCCTCACACTGGCTTTCCTGTGAGGTCTGCAGCTTTCAGATAAGCCAGGGAGTTATGGAAGGGTGGATGGATGGATAGCATTTGTAGCACAAGCTCTAAAGCGGTAATGCTGCGACCCTTTAGTACAGCTCCTCGTGTGTGGAGACCCTCACCTATAAAATTACTTTTGTTGCTACTTCACAACTGTAATTTTGCTACTGTTACGAATCATAATGTAAATAATTTTGGACACAGAGGTTTACAAAGGGGTAGTGATCCACAGACTGAGAACCACTGCCTACGGTCTGTCTGGGGAATGTTCCTCTTGTTAGCGCTTTCCCAGCAGAGTGGAGCATTCCTGGCTGGCTCTGTAACTCAGGGACAGTAGAAAGGCACTGGGCTGTGTTCCTGGATTATCTGTTTCCTTGTGCAAAGGCCTGTGGCAAAAGTAGCTGTCTGTACAGTGGGGAAAGGAGCATCTGTCCAAACCTTGATGGTTTGATGAAATCCATTGAGTCTGAAACAAACTGTCTGTAGACAGACAGGAGAGAAGGCATGCACATGTATTAATTTCAAGCTTATAGTAATGACACAAATCATGACACTCAAATACAGGCCAGGTAAACGGTTGAAGCTTACAGACTTCAACCTCTTCCTTCATAGGGGAGAAGTGGGGCGTAAAGGCAATATGAGACTAGGGTAAATGACCTCTTTTAGAGAGAGCCAATGGATGAAAGACTAAGCAGTTGAACCATTCTTGTCTCGGGGCTAGCTATGGTGTCTGTCCTGCTCCTTGACCTTCTGGAGGATCAGGCCGCTAGCTAGAGAGGGTAACTTCAGACAAACCCCCTTCTGGCAATTCAGAGGCAAGTGTACTAGGGATGGAGAGGTGGGAAAAGCACCATCATAGCAAAGCATTATGCTTTGGGCTGCTGCTCCCAAGCCCTCATGTTACTTAGAGAAGACTGCTTTTATGTACCAAGTTTCATCTGCCTCTTTCTCTTTCTCTTTCTTTCTTTCTTTTTTTCCTTCTTTCTTTCTTTTTCTTTTTCTTTCTTTCTTTTTTTAATTCTTGGACTTGTGGTTTATGTGAAGTCACGCATGCTTGCTACATACTGAGTACATTCCTGTATACATCAGAATTGCTTTTCATCTTTTTCATTTTTAAATTTGGTTAAAAATAGTGGCTGGAGAGATGGTTCATCAGTTAAGAGCACTTGTGGCTCTTGCCGAGTATCCAGGTTAGATTCTCAGAATTCACATGGAAGCCTGTGACTGTCTATAACTCCAGTTCCAAGGGATGTGATGATGTATACATGTGATACACATCCATACATGTGATTACAACACTCTTCCACGTTAAAAAAATAAAATTGAAAACATTTTGAGAAACTCAGTGGTTTGTATACAAAGTTAGAGTATAAAGGCTGGTGGTCGCCTCACCTTTCTTAGTTTTCTGTGAATAAAAACTCAGTAGTCAGAGCTTCAAAGGTTCTCTGATGCTTGGTTGACTGCTTATGTTATTTTTTAGTTTTTAGAACCATTTGTTGGTTCTTTGTGAATTTCACATCATGTACTCCATTCCCACTCATCTCTACCTCCTTTCACACTCGCCTTCCACCCTTGCAGTCTCCCCCCTAACAGAGAAGACAATCTTGTGGCAGCTGTGATGTGTCACATGGTGTCCCCCAGTACACCCTTTTGTCTACACTTCTTTGCTTGCAGATGTTCATTGCAGTGACTTGTTGGTCTAGTACAAGGCCTCTGGTTTCTGCTACTCTGTCAGTACTGGAACTGCAGTGGGACTGCCCTTGGGTGTCCTGTTGTTGCCCTGTGTTGTGTGTAGCTTTGGATCTGTAGAATCTGCTCTTTCACACTGGCTAGCAGTTCATTGATGGGGTAGATGTTGTGGTAGGCCAGTTCAAAGCCCTGGATCTTGGCCTGAGCAGTATCTGAGCTGGTCAGCCTGCCGGCTCTCCTGTTCTCACATCCTCGGGAGGCTCACCAGCAGTCTCCACAACCAGGACCAGCTCTTCCCTGTTACCCAGGCCAGGTACAGGGCCTGCTATACAGAGTGCTGTAGATGGTGAGTGAAACGGCCAATTCTCCCACTCTCATGACCAAGGCCTAGCTCTCCTGCCTGCCATAACTGGCAAGGCATGAGGGTGTCTCTCCCTCATCTACACCACTGCCCAGCAGACAAGAGGCAGGTCTGGCTCTCCTTCACTCACACCCTCGAGGCCAGCTCACCTGCAACCCCCACATCCAAGGCCAACTCTACTATGTTGCAGTCATGACCCTAGGACCAGCTCTCCTGCCTGCCATAGGTGATGGGGGTGAGGATGGAGGAGGGCATCACTCCCTCACACAAGCTGCTACATGGCAGACAAATTGCAGGGCCAGTTTTCCCACGTTCAGACCTTTGAGGCTGGCTCACCTGCATCCCCACCATCAGGGTGAGTTCTATTGTGTTGTCCAAGTGAGGTACAGGAACCACTCCCCTGAGTGTTGTAGCAACTGAGGGGCGGGGATAGCTCTCCAGCTCTCATGACCCCATTTCCTGTCTACTGCCAGTGGCAAAGACAAAAGGGAGGTGAGGGGATCCCTCCCTTGTTGAGGCCAAACCCAGCAGACAAGAGTCAGGGCTGGCTCTTCCAAACTCAAGCCCACAACCCCCACATCCAGGACCAGGTCTAATGTGCTGGCTAGGTGAGGTGCAGGTCCTGCTCTCCCAAGGGCTGCAGTAGTTGAAGCACAGGGACAGCTCTCTTGCTCTCATGACCGCGGGGCCAGGTCTTCTGCCTGCCATAAGTGCCAAGGGGTGTTGGAGGTGGGGGCACATCTCTGCTTTGGCTATGTCACTGCACAGCAAACAAGTAGCAAGGCCAGCTGTCCCAGCTCCCTCAGATCAGCTTGCCTGACCCCCTGATAACCAAAGTCAGCTCTTCTGTGCTGCTCAAGCAAGGTGCAGAGCCCATTCTCCCAAGTGCTGCAGCTGGTGACGGGCAGGGTCAGTTCTCCTCTTCTCATGTCTCCTGGGTCAGGTCTCCTGCGAGGCCTAGGTGAGGGGTGAAACCAATTCTGCACAGTCCTCAGATATCAATATGTCCACAGGTGACAGCCCAGACCAGGGATGTCTGCCTGGCCTTTGGTGGTAAGAAGCCCCTGTTGCTGTAGGGCTACAAACCCAGACATGGCCCCGGGTAGCAGCATAGGCAATACCTCATCATGGTCCTAGGTGGTATCACTGTGTGTTCATATCAGGGTGTTCCTCACTACCCTAGAGTATTCAGTTCTGCTGTCTTTCTTCTTTGTGTTTACATCCTTCTGTTTCTCTTCTCCATTTCTCCACTGCTGGGGTCTCTGAGTGTCTGGAGTTGTCTCAGGAGTGCTATGTCTTGCCTGGTATTGTGGTACCAGGCAGGGGTCATCTTGGGCATGGTCTGCCCCCTCCTAGGCCTGTATACTGCCATACTGATCTCAGGCTAGGTCCGATCTTGGCCCCATGGCACTGCTCTGGTGGTCTTCACAGGCTTGCTTCTCACTTGAGCTCACCTGAGTTGCTTCATTCTAAGGTCATCTGTCATGGGCTCATTTCTGCCCAAGGCAGGATTCTTCTAGTCTCAGGTTTGCTCCCTGTCCTGGGAGCCCATCCAGGTCTGCCTGGCAGCAGACTGATGATTGTCTCAGGGAGTGTTAATGCTCTTAATCATTCAGATGTTCACAGGTGACAGTGACTCTGACAGTAGACATAGCCTTTCTCCTCTCTCCGCCACCTACTGACACACATGAGGCACTGCAGCCACACCCCTAGGGGCAGTGACTCCTTATGTTCTTACTGATTTTTCATCCACTGACTCTAGGGTGGCCTTCATGTACTGCTTCAGTGCAGTATCAGATATTAGATTATTATGTTATTTATAAAAGCCTGTGTTTATTAGTGATCTTATAAAATATAACCCCACAAAAGGAGGTCTCTTCTGTCTTAATGTTTCTGTTATATAAAACACTTTTTCTGTGACATGGGACTATTGGCACCTTATCTCTGTCCTTAGCGGCCTCTTTTCTTTCCTTTTGTGTTTCTGAAATAGGGCTTGATGTGTTGCCCAGACCGGCCTCACATTCCTGATTCTCCTGCCTCCATCTTCCTAATCCCAGATGGGATTATTTTATACAGGAAGGACTCCTTTCCTTCTCTGAATGGACGTTGGAGTGGAGAGGAAGTTACAGTGTCCCTGGAGACTCAGAAGTGTGAGGTGTAGCATGCAAGTCACCAGCTCTTCCATGCTCTCATCTCTGGTCTGTGCTCCTAGAAGCTGGACACTTGGACATGTTAGCTATAGCTAAGCTAGACCATGCTTTCATTTCTGGTCTGTGTTCCTGGAAGCTGGACACTTGGACATGTTAGCTATAGCTAAGCTAGACCTCGGGTCCCTGGATTTCCTGAGTTTATTAACATAAACCCAAAGAGCCACCCAAGAGCCCCTTCTTCTAGCAAATTAAGCATTGCAGTCTCTTTGTATCCAGTGTCTCTAAGTCACTTTCTAGCTGGTTAGAAGTCCTGGTCATTTTGGTCTTACAAAGGGAAAATTAGGTTTCTCCAATGGAGTCTCACTGAGCGTATGAACCACACTCCAAAGTAGGCCCTGTGCCCAACAGTAGATGGCCAATACAAAATGAACTCAGCAGTATATCTGTAGACTTTTTTTTTAATCTCAGATTGCTGTTTGGGCACTTCCTAGAACAGGGTTTATACCCGTTTGTCATGGGCAGCCCCTGATTTGGAGCTTACAACTCCATTAATCTGGAACAGAATTACTTTGCTCTAGTCCTGCATTCTCTCTGGTTAACATGCACTAGGCATTCTGAAGATGAAGGCTGGGGTGTAGCTCTGTGGAGCACTTGTCTAGCATGTACGAAGTCCTCGGCTCCATCCTGGTGCTGCCCCTGCAAAGTGTCAACAACAGACCTCAAGTTTTAAAGCGTGTTTTCAGGTGGACTTTTGAAAGATGATTTGGGGTATGCAGTGGAAGGACTTGTGTTGGGGTAGGGAAGGTTGTGAAGTCGGGATTTGGGATGGTATCAGGATTCTTCAGAGAAATGAAACTGACTCTGTGTATGTGTGTGTGTGTGTGTGTACATATATGTGGAAAAAAATTATTGTGAGGAGTTGGCTAGCAATTATTGGTGCTAGTAAGTCCCAGGACCTACATTTAGTGGTGGTGACCCAGAAAAGCTGGCAATCCAGCTCCAGACTGAGTCCAGAGCTCTGAGTCCAGGGAAGCAATAGGGAAGTCTTAGTTGAGAGCCCGTAGGCCAGAGGCTCAACGGGAACCTGTGACTCACTTGGAGAATCCAAAGAAGAAAAAGGCTGATATTCCTCTTCATTCAGGTAAAGACACAAAGAAATGGTTTGCTTTCTGACCTGCCTTTTAGTTGTTGCTTTCAACAGCTTAGTGAGCACTACCACACTTTGAGGTCGCTCTGCTCTACCTAATAATCACCCTCCACAAACCAGCTTCCCAACAAACTGAGAGTAGTGTGTTACCAGAAATATGTGTCTGTGCCCCATTGCTTAATCAAACAACAGGTGACATCTTCACAGCTACTTTACAGTTTTGAAACAACTTTATATAAAAAACAAGATTTATTTTTTTAAGAAATAAGGTGATATACCTACCCATATTTTCCCCATTCAGATCCCTGTATGTTCCCCCATTACACTTCACCTCCAAACTTCATGCCTTTTGTTTGTTTGTTTGTTTGTTTTGTTTTGTTTGAGAACCCACTAAACCCACTGGGTGCTGCCCGTATGTGCAAGGGCCCGAAACCTACAAGTGGCCATACCCTCAAAACAGAAAAAAAATTATCAGGTGGGAGAGATGGCACCAAAGCTAATAGCACTGGCTGCTCTTCCAGAGGACCCAGGTTCAATTCCTAGCACCTACTCAGTGGTTCACAACTGTCTATAACCCCAGTTCTAGAGGACTCAATGCCCTCTTCTGGCCTCTGTATGCATGCATGCATGCAGAAAAATCATCCATAAATAAATAAATAAACAAACAAACAAACAAACAAACAAATAGGACCCCCCTCACCATGCATGCAGAAAAATCATCCATACATAAATAAATAAATAAACAAATAGGACCCCCCCCCAAGTGATTCTCTTTTTTTCCCCCAGAAACTATCTACTGCCATAACTCCTCAGTAAGCATGGACAAAAGAAGTGAATGAACCTCCTGACCTATGGTTCATCCTGACCTATGGCTCGTCCTAACCTATCGCTCATTTTCTTTTAAGCATTAGTTTTACTTAAAGTGTAATGTCTCATGCCCAAAAGCCCTTTGATAAAGTATAAATAAAATACTTTTGATAAGATGTTACTGATATTGTTTTAGGGCTGTGAGTCTGGCTCAGTTTTAAAGAGAATACTTGTCTTTAACTATTAAGATGCTGGCTTCAGTTTTGAGCATTGCAAAATAAAATTATTTTTTAAAGATTTATTTTATTTCTTTTAATTACATGTGTAGGGTTGGGAAGGGTGTATGAGCACATGAGAAAAAGGCATCCTATCCCCTGGAGTTAGAGTCAGTGAGCCCCTTGAAGTGAGTGCTGGGAGACAAAGCCAGGCCTTCCGGAAGTGCTCTAGGCACTTAACCCCTGACTCACTTTCCAGATGGAAGTGTTTCTCACATCCAGTAGCTGCAAACTGCACTGCTATTCCTATCTCTACATGTGGCGCTGGTATATAGTCTTGTCACATCTTTAAACATAGTGGCAGCCTGTAAAGTAGCTTGTTGTTACTGTTGTTATGAAAATTCACATTGTAAAGAAATGCCTGGAATAGTTAAGAAAATAGATTTCAGTGTCTGCATATTCCTGTGTCTGTATGACCCATAATCAATCCCTCAGCAGTAAGTAGAGGCCTTTACTTTTAAAACTGATGGTATACTGAATAACATTTATATTAGTATTCTGCATAGTTCTCTTTATTTGTTTCTTATCATTTTTTATATGGGGGGGAGCAGTGTGCATTTGTCATAGAACACATCCTGTGAAAGTCAGGGACAACTTGGATATATTACTTCTCTCCCTGTGCTATGTGGGTCCTAGGGTTTGAACTCAATTCACAAGACTTAGCAGCAAGTAGTTTTCCTATTGAGGTCCTAATTATTTCTTTATAACAAACACTGTGGATTTCATAAATTAGTGGAGTGGAGCTCTGTCAGTCATCTGGTTTTGAAGAATTTTAATAAATGTTGCCTGGTCACTCTTTGTTATTCAGTCATAAAACATCCAATGTGTTGAATGGTGGGCAGGCTTTTATGTGAATTATACAGTTGAATCCTCAAAAGAACCTTATGAGGGAACTGTTGTTAGTATCCTCATCTGGGAATGTGTGGATTCCAGCTGTGTGCAGAGCCTGGTGCTTGGCAAGGTCATACTGTAATGAACAGAACCATCACTGGAGCCCACTTATGGAGTAAAGAACTGAGCTGACAGACACTCTGGTGAAGGAGGTTGGCAGAAAGGTTAGAAAGAGAAATTTGGGCTACTCAGACAGCATAGCACATGGCATATATAGAGAGAAAGCCAGAGGAAATTATGGGTTTTTTTTTTTTCTGTGTTTCTTTTTTGAGACAGGGTCTTACTATTCAGCTCAGGCCTGCTTCAGGATCCAACCCTCTTGCTCAGCCCTCCAGTTCAGGGACGACAGGTACAGGGGACCGTACCCACCAGGAGGTTGTCTCTGGGAAAATGTCTTTGGGGCCAATGTTGAATATCCAATGTAAGGGAAAAGAGTTGAAGCAGAGGGGTCACTATGTGAGGAACGGTGTGAGGAAGACGTGTTCCTGAGCAGAGAAACTAGAGACTGGGATGCCAAGGCCCAGGCCAGGCCCTGTGCAGCTGCCATCTCTTTGGCCAGGTTAAGGATATCGTTCCTTTCTCTAAAAGCCATGGGGAGCCTTAGAAATGTTTCTGTTAGATGAGCCCCGAGAATAGACATTTGAAAAGCTCTACTCTGTTGGTATGGAGACTGTGAGCTTGGAATCTGTGACATTTTTATCATCCTATGGCCTCAGCATCTTCATTATTGTCAGTTCATGAATAGAGAGTACTTACACAAAGTTTAAAATTCATAATTGTAGGGTAGGGATGGGATGGGGGTAGGTGGGGATGAAGGACCAAAAATGTGTGACATGGGACCTGAGCACAAGAAGTGACCCACAATTCAGAAGTCCCCGCCCACTTTGCCATACTGTTGGGAATACTGAATTTTTGTGTTTAAAGGAACATATTCTCACTTATTGAAAATTTGACTTTTTATGTTCATTATGAATCATCTTATCTGATTTCCACAAACCACATTTGAGACTGTGTCTGGGAAGGACTTGCTGAATGGTACAGAGTGCTTCCTAGACCCATGGGTGTGGAGTGAGGGTAGGTGTGCAAAGATAAGCCTTTATTTCTTTTCTTTTTAACAGTCTCTCTGCACTCCTTTTGGGACGAAGCCTGTGGCTTGTGTGTGCACAGGCTGCCTGCTAGCTATGTTCCAGGACCTCAGTTACTAACGCCTACCCAAGGCACAGGCTATATTTCTATAAAAGACATATTTCTTCATTTTTCTTTTAGTTTTAAGAAACAAACATTTTACATACATTGTTCATTAAAATATGATGACATCGTCTTCCTCCTTTTCTTTCCTCCTCCAGCTTCTTCCATACCTTTCCCTCTGACTCCATCCATGGACTTTCCCACAGCCACTCTCAAATTGATAACCTTTTCCTCCTTATTATTATTTTTACACACATATACATGTGTTCTCTCTCTCTTTCCCCCTCTCTCTCTCTCTCTCTCTCTCTCTCTCTCTCTCATGAGTCTGTTTTGTTTATGTGTATATGTGTATATGTTTTCAGAGCTGACCACTTTGCTTTGGTTAAACAGTTAGGGTACTCTTCCACGGGAGAGGTTATCTTGTCAGTTGCCTGCCTACGTTCCTTCTTCAGGAGGTCTGACATGGTAACATTTCCCCCTTCTGAGTTAACATGTCTATTGATATTGCCATTGTTCCGATCTTGTTTATGCAGCTGTTTCTATGAGAGACTGTTTGGTAGCAGACTTCCAGGTATTATGGCTCTTAGAATCTTCCCACCCTATCTTCTGTGCTATTTCCTAAGCCTTAAATTCATAAGCTGTGATATAGATGGGAGTGGGACTCCCCATGGTCCATTGAGTGACCTCTGAATAGTGTCTAGTTGTGGTGCTCTGTGTTGGTCCTCACTTTGTGTAAACAGAAGTTTCTTTGATGATGGGTGATTACTGCTATCTGTGGGTATAAAGGGAATATTTAGAATGTACTTCTACAGATCTAGCAGAGATCCATGACCTCACTAGACCTAGCAAGTTTTCCGTCTTGTGGAGTGGGCCTTGAGGTGAGTGGAGAGCTGCTGTTTCCCACCTTTGTGGTGTCACTAATCACGCCTTTATGCCTACCTTGCTAGGTTTGTTGTTGTGGTTCATAGGTATCACAGCTGGGTTTACTTGTCCCCATCACCCTTTGCATCTTGCAAAATATTTTCTGGCACCATGGAAGTTAGACAGCGAGAAAGAAGGCTTGATCCAGACGGACTCATCTAAATCCTGCTTCCTGATCTTGTGATGTTTTCAACAATAGGGCTTCACCGTCCAGGAGCAACAGCCGTAGTCCGGATTGTTTGGGGAACCACTTGGATCACCCTGACCAACCATTCCAAATGCGAGTTCTGATGCCTGGTTTGTGAGCAACACTGTCAGTATCAGTCCTAGTGGCATAACTTCATAAGTGATTCCTATATGTGTATTGCATATGGTTTTAGGTAAATATATATGTATTACATATGCATATCTGAGGCTTTATCAAACAACCTTGGTGTTATCTGTCCCTCTCCCCTCCTTCTCCTTCCGTATTAACCTCTGTTTTTACTCGTTTCTCATTTCCTGTCTCCCGTGAGTCCTCGCTTGAATGCCCCACCCATCTCTTTATATTTTCCTAGTTTCTGTTCTTGCCCCACGTGTACTCACATCTGAAGTTTTGGAACTAAAAACTGCAGATAAGAAGGCATATATGACAGGCAATACATTTTTAAAGTTGAATACTAGAAAGTCAAAGTTACACTTTTGCAGAGATAGATAATCCTGTTAGAAAAATTCTAAAAGTAATTCTTGGTTTTCCGATCAAAATCAGAAAGCGGGGAGGGAAAAAAAATGTAAAAGAGTAGTGTTTGTTTGCTCTTCAGACGCCTTCCCTGGATAGCAGCTAGGAAACATTCTAAAAGAGCTGCGTCAGCTCTCTAAGTAATTCTTGGGATGTTAGAAATCCTATTAGAAAAAATTCTAAGAGAGCTGTGTTCCCTCTCCAGAGATCTCCAGACAGCTCAGCGCTCCATAAAGAAAAATTCTACAGAACTGCTATCACTTTCTGCTGGCTCATCTCACGCAGACCAAAAGCCCAGGTTTTATTTACATATCAATTCAGTTATTTATTTCAGAGTCCCTCTCCTTCATTCCAGGAATCACCATTCCATGACCTTAGCCCCTTGACTCTGAGGACAAAACAGCAAACACAAGCAGACATAAGGTAGCTGGTGGGACCTTGCCTTGGAATTAGCATTCCGACCATACCTGGACCTAAATTTGCTCTGTCCCAGGCTGACTTGGAACTTAGGAATCTGCTTGCATTTATATCTGCCTGTCTGTGCCATTCTGACAAGCTGCCTCATACCGCAGCAGCTGCCTCTGTCCCTTCAGATCTATGAAGAAGCTCCTCATACAATTCACATCGCAGCCTTCTAGTTTTCATGGTTGAGAAATTATATATCGTCTAACTCGTGGTTTTAGAGTTCTTTCCCACAGCCTTAAGGATTGTCCTGGAGGTCACAGCATTTACCATTTTGCTAAAAACATTAGCCAAACCTTTGCCTCCCAGACTCATGCTGTCTCTGATTTTCATGGAGTCATTAATGTTAACAGGAGGGACATTCCTTGGGGAATGTGAAAATATGTACAGTATTATAGAAAAAAGCCTAACACAGCAGCCACCAACACTCATGGAGGCCCATGCCTGCTGGCCCTGTTCCAGGGGCAGGAACTATTTCTTTCTGTCCCCACCCAGGTGATACCCAACTCAGCAGTTAAAACTAGTTTTTGCAGGGAAGCAAGGTGGCTCAGCAGGTAAAGGTGCCTGCCAAGCTTGATGACCTGAGTTTGACCCCAGGATCTACATGGCAAAAGACATTCAAGTTTTGCAAGTTGCCCTTTTGACCTCTAGACACGTGCTGTGGTACATGTGGGTGTACCCAAGCACACATACAAATACATAAATGTGTTAAGAAGTTTAAAAATTGTTGATGATTTCAGAATAATGCCTGCTACCCTATAAGAGTCTTCTCTCATGGTGGGGTGAAGATAGACGTGTATATCCACACCCTGCTCACCCCTTCCTACCACTGTGCAGCCCCTACATAAAAGCCATGGCAGAGTCTGTGGCTTGTGTCCTGAGGTTTTAGTAATTATATACAGATTAAAATCGAAGGTACCTTTTAAGCTTTTGTCTTTGATAACCAGTTTTCATTGTGAGCATTTTTACTCGTGAAAAATTGTATTTTTGTTTCTAGTCTTAATTATGATCTTTAAAATTTTTTGTCATGATATAAATAAGAATTGAGAAAGGAAAATAGTTCTTGGTACTATTAATATTTTAGCAGAATTATTTTTGTGCCTGCTTAAGAAGAGACATAAAGGCCTCCACACATGGCAAACTGTGAGTTAATTTAAGCAGTTGTAGTTGGAAAACAAAGGCTTCGGTGAGCAAACCTTGACAGTAGACTTGTACCAAGTCATGTCAGATTGATCAGTGAAGTGTGAGGCCTAATCAGATTTAACCATAGCTAGAGCTGTACAGTAGATTAATAGTCATGCAATGGAAAAATAAAGTCAGATTTAAATAAGCTACATTAAATACAAATCAAAACCATGGAAGTGTGCAGCGTCTCACAGGAACGTGTGGGACTCACCTTCGAAAGTCCACGGTGAGTCGGATTGTCAGACACTGGCCCCTGCAGGAAGCAAGGTGTGCCAATAATAAGATTTTCATGTGTTAATTGATGGTGTGGGTTTCAGACAGTTATGATTTCCTGCAGGTTTCAAAGGTCATTGGTTTTATGTATGTATTGTCTTTACTCTGTAAGCCTCTCAGGCATCCAGCCCAGATAAGAACTGGAGCCCAAACCAATACTTATTTTCCTAGGGTCAACAAAAGCATTTCTCAAAAGAAATAAAATAGCATTTTCACTTCAAAATAAGCATTTCCTCATATGTTATCAAAAAATAATTATGAAAAGTTAGTTACATTAAAAATCTTATTCAAAAGCAGCTGGTTGAGGGGACACAAGAGTTAGGGGTGGAAAGGATGCGAAGTCAGTGTCCTCACAAAATCCTCACATTTAATAAAGCCTTAAATTAGAGAGTTGTGAATTAATTGTAAATTTGCTGTTAACTATATATATCCGAGACCTCAGGGCTTAATGAGTTTAACTCACTAAATGTTTAGAGAATTCTAGCAGTGCATAGGCTACTCTAGGCTCCTGACTATTTTACTGAACAATCTGTAAAGATTGATTGCTCCATTCCAAGCACTGTTTTGACATCCTCAGAATCTAAGGCTTTGAGAGCACATCCAAGCTTCTGAGAGACTGACAGGACAGTTGTGTGGTAGGAAGTCGATGCAGTCCTTTATGCCCTGTTAGATGTGCTGGCCACTTTCAGATCTCGTGCTCTAAAGACACTGAACTCATAAACCTTCTGTATCCACATGTTGTTCAGCCTAGGGTGATCATATGGGGTGATATTAAGGCAAAAAAAGCTAACTGGTGACTGGAGAGAGACTGCAAAGAATAAGAATCAATGCCCAACATTTAGGAAAAGAATAACTACATTTCACAGACCAATACATGCAAATAAGCATCCATCAGAGGGTCTGTCAATGCACAGTTTTGTTCATGTGTAAAACACAATATATATTAAGCACATCGTATCAGTTAATATTTGTCTTAAGTACAATATCATTTAATTTATGGAAAGTCATCCTTGTTTCCATTAAGGCACAGTTGTTCTTACGGAGTCTCCGCTGTAGACAGTATCATTGAAGAGGCCTGAGAAGTCACTGGAAATAGGAGGCGAGGTAACTCACTCGGGCGACTTTAAACCGTAGTCAGTTCTCCGACTGAAAACATCCCAGATCCGAGAGGAGATATTCTGAGGCGTTTAAGTGCCAGTAAACAGAAGCTTACAATAAACACATCTATTTGGCTGTCACTGCAGTCTGTTTTTAAATGTGTAATTTGTCTAGGTCATGTTGTATTTGCGCAGAAGCATCTATTGAATTGAATTAAATGTCTGCTTCCTAAATGTAGCTCTGAGGACGTATTGAGCAATTGTGTGACTACATTAAATTATAAGCAGCTGTCTCAAAACTATTAATTAATGAAACCTGAAACCAATTTAGAACAATAAGAAAAATTGATGAGTGTTAGAATTCAGCGGTATGTTTTGCATAAATAAACTGAGAAGACCTGAATAGCCCCAAAGGCAGCGGTGCGGAACCAGAATAAAAACTGTGAGGTATTATTATGATTTGTTGATAGATTTATTTAAACAGATGCGTGAGTTAACTGCTGTCTTCTGTGACCTTTAAAAATGAATTTTACTGTAGTAGAATTGACATATACTTTGCTGATAAAGTTTTGAATCATAGTGTAAAAATTTAAGGCTTATGAGCCAGATAGAATAATTATGTTTTAAAATTATAAATATGGCTTTTAAATGCTTTTGCTTTTGACTTACCACACCATTCTTTGATTTTAAGCTAATTTGCAGGTTTGGTTCAGTTATGCGATCATCTGTGGTTTCAGAAATGCTAAGTCTGCTCCCTGTAGTATTCATTGGATGCTTAAGTCAGTTCGCAGTGGTCCCCGTCTTTCAATCCTTGCTAGAAGTCTAAAGTGCAGACTGACTTGGGGGTAGGGGGGACACATTGGAGTCGTTACCACATTAAGGTCCAAACTAGGAAATCATGTCCTGAGGCAGCTTTGACGTAGAAGAGGCTACTGAGGAGAAGATGGGCTCACAGCAAAGGAAGATTTCTAGTAACCTACTGAACATTTGTAGAGGGATTGCCTACAATTAGTATTTTTTAACTCTCTCTCCTAGACTTGGTTTTCAGACTGAACTCCTAATTACAGTTAGTTAGTGTTGTGGCTTTGGATAGTGCAAAACCTGCAATGGCCTGCACCCGACTGATGGCTGCAAAGTCTTCAGGGATTGTCAATGGGTCTAGTCTCTAACCCTCCTCTGTTCAGTCTCCACTGTTTTCCACACTGGGATTGGCAGTTGAGTTTGGACATTGGTATTTGCTACATAAGCCTGGTGCTAGCTGCTCTGATGAGCACTCTTTTCTTTGACAGCGTCTCACTACATAGCCTAGGCTGGCTTCAGAGTTGGAATCCTCTTGCCTGGGCCTGTTGAGAGCTTGTCATCATGTACCACCATGCCTGACCTTTTCCTTTATGCTGCATTGGGACATTTATAGCAACTGCCACCCTTGTCGTAGTTGTCTAGATATTTAGCTTGGCTCAGTAGGTATGTGTTGAATAAAGGAGTAAAGAGGAGACTGTTGTTGTCCCTTTTGACTGATTGTAGTTTTCTTCACTGCTGCAGCTTGTCTCTTTTCACACTGAGAACTACTTTAGATGGCACCTCAGTTTGTGTTGCTGTAACAGTGCGATAGACTGAGTGGCTTACATACAGACATCCATTTCTCACGTCCTCTAAAGACCTGACACGTCCAAGGTCTAGGTGCTAATGTGGTGTGTAGTAGTGAAGGAGCTCTTCTGGCTTGTGGGTTGCTTCCTTGTCTGTGTGTTGTCACTCAGATGAGAAAAACCTTCCCTCCCCTCCCCTCCCTTCCCC